>OU015760.1:49327785-49373052 GCA_907169655.1 Acomys percivali
CTCTGACCTCCACACATACCACACATGCATTATGGCATGTACACACACACGTTGGAGAGAACCAACTCCTTAGACTTCTCCTCTGACCTCCACACATACCAGACATGCATTATGGCATGTACACACACACACACACACACACACACACACACACACACACACAGAGAGAGAGAGAGAGAGAGAGAGAAAGAGAGAGAAATACATGGCTAAAAAATGAAATTCCAGTTAGAATAAAAAGTAGACCAAGTGTCTTAGTTATTGTTCCATTGCTATGAAGAGATACCATGAACAGTGCAACTTATTTAATTGGATGCTTTCTTATAGTTTCAGAAGGTTAATCCATGAATATTATGACAGAGAGCACAGTGGCAGGCATGGCATCTAAGCAGTAGCTGAGAGCTTCCGTCTGGATCTGCAGGCAGAGAGAGGTTGAGACTGGGTCTGGCCTGGGCTTTTGGAACCTCAAAGCCCACCCCCAGTTACACACTTTCTCCAATAAAGCCATACCCCCATACCCCTTAATCCTCCCCAAACTGTTGCACTAATTGGGAACAAAACCTTAAAAAATATATGAGTCTGTGGGGGCCATTCTCTTTCAAAGCACCACATCTAACCTAGTGGCGTAGACTTTTGGCCCCAGCTGCTAGGGAGGCTAAGCAGGAGGATCATAAGTTCAAGGCTTCCTGGGCTTCAGCGTGAGTTCAAGAGCAACCTGGGCAGCTTAGTGAGACCCTGTCTCAGGAAACTGGAGACTAGCCAGGTATGATGGTGCATGCCTTTAAACCCAGGCAGAGGCAAGTAGATCTCCGAGTTTGAGGCCAGCATGCTCTATGTAGAGAGTTCTAGGCCATGGCTGCATAGCAAGACCCTGTCGCACAAAAGAAAAGTAAAACAAAGCTAAGGATCGAGAATGGAACTCATCGATGGAATGCAAGTGCCTAGGTTCAAATCCCAGCACCACAACGAAAGAAAGAAAAAGAGAGAAAGAAAGAGAAAGAAAAAAAAGAAAAGAAGAAATTGTCCTATTCAGGGACAAAAGTTTTGTGGTCTGAACTTAGCACTCCTTCATTTTTTTGCTCTGTAATTGAATAGATCACTTGAGAGTTTTTCAGACACTAAATCTTGTTCTGTGTTCTAGGTGTTACGCTTTTTGCGACTTTTTGGGCCAGGAAAGAATGTCCCATCTGTTTGGAGGAGTGCTCGGAGAAAGAGGAAAAAGAAGCACCGTGAACTTGTACAGGAAGAGCAGATCCAGGAGGACTGCTCAGTAGGATTAGAAGTCAACCAGAAATCTCTGTGGAACTATGACTATGCTCCACCACCACCTCCAGAGCAGTGTCTCTCTGATGATGAAGTAGGCAAAGTAGACATGGGATTCAAAGTCCACAAGGGGGCATGAAGAAAGCTGTCTAGTGTGTGTCAAAGTCGGAACTGACACTTTAGCATTATGAGTTCTTTGCTACCCGTCAATGAATAATTATGAGTTGAATCCCTGTTGTAACAGAAAGATATTTGGTGGGTAGGGTAAGGCAGGGTAGATGGCGGTACGTGGCTAAATATAAAACTTTGACTCATGGACAGAGCATGCCATGATATACCTCTGTGGTTTTTTTTTTTTTCATGTCCTAACTCCAGGTAAAAATTCCTGTTCAAGAATCATCCTTGTGGCTCCCCGAAGTCACCTCATAATTGTTAGTCCTCTGTAGCTTTAAGTCATTTGGAATGGGTAACCTCTACATCTTTGACTCTGTTACAGATCACAATGATGGCACCCGTGGAGTCAAAGTTTTCCCAGTCAACTGGAGACACAGATAAAGTGATGGATACTAAACCAAGAGTGGCAGAGTGGCGTTATGGACCTGCCCGGCTGTGGTATGATATGCTAGGTGTCCCTGAAGATGGCAGTGGGTTTGACTATGGCTTCAAAATGAGGAAGACTGAGCAGGAACCTACAACAAAATGCAACATGATACAGGTAAGCAACTCTGGTGCATCAGAGAGGACTCAGTGTGCTTAGGGTTCTAGCAGGTTTACAAGTTTCTCAGCTGGGAAGTTCTTGGGTAGAACCTTTAGTAGAAGATTTATTCCTGTAGTAGGACATATCATCTTTAACTAGGCCCTATTTTAAGAATTCTACCTTAGAAATGTGGGTGCTATTCGAAAGTAGGAGTTGGAGAGGAGGCAGTTATTTTTTCAGTATCAGGCAATTTGCATAAAAAACCTTTTTTTGTGTGTGCTGGAGATCGATCCCAGAGTCTTGCATGTGCTGGGCAAGCACTCTACCTCTGAGCTACATTCCCAGTCCTTGTTTTTTTTTAAGGTTTATTTATTATGTATACAGTGCTTGCCTGCATGTATGCCTGCATGCTTGCAGGCCAGAAGAGGGCATTAGATCACATTATAGATGGTTTTGAGTCACCATGTGGTTTCTGGGAATTGAACTCAGGACCTCTGGAAGAGTAATCAGTTATCTTAACTTCGGAGCCATCTCACCAGCCCCCCTTCAAATCTTTGGCTTTTTCTTTTTTGAAACAGGGTTTCTCTGTGTAGCCTTGGCTATCCTGGGCTTGCATTGTAAGCTGAGCTGGCCTCGGACTCACAGAGATCCTCCTGCTTTTGCCTCTCAAGTGCTGGGATCAAAGGCTTGTACCACCATGCGTGGCCAATCTTTGGCTTTGGTTTCAGGGCTGGAGAGATGGCTCAGAGGTTAAGGGCACTGACTGCTCCTCCAGAAGTCCTAAGTTCAGTTCTCAGCAACCACATGGTTGGTGGCTCACAATCATCTATAATGTGTTCTCCTGCCCTCTTCTGGCCTGCAGATGTACATGCAGCCAGAGCACTGTATATGTAATAATAAATAAATAAATCTTTTTAGAAAAATAAGGTTTCATTGTGTATCCTGGGCTGACCTCAAACTTGGAAATCTTCGTTTCAGTCGCCCAAGTGCTAGGATTACAGGTAGGTATTTGACACTAAGCCTGTAAAAGCACCACTTGTGATATCTCATGGCCAGTACTGAGTGATCGATTATTCTTTCTACTTGTACAGAAATTAAGGAAACTTGAGGAAAGCAATGGCATTGATCTCCTGGCAGATGAAAACTTCCTAATGGTGACACAACTGCATTGGGAAGATGATATCATCTGGGATGGGGAGGATGTCAAACACAAAGGAACAAAACCTCAGCGTGCAAGTTTGGCAGGCTGGCTTCCTTCCAGTATGACTAGGAATGCTATGGCTTACAATGTTCAGCAAGGTGTGTTTCTGTGCTAGCAGTATCTAGAACACAGTTCTTCATCTCAGGAATCCTAGTTATATGGTCTTGAAGGCAGCCGAGGGATAGTGAAATGCTTTTAAATCTAGAACTTAAAAATCTTTTTGTTCATAAAGGCATTTTTAAAATTTTGTGCTTTTTATTCTCAACCCAGTTAAAATAATTTAGCGAGGCAGTGGTGGCATACACCTTTGTTGCCAGCACTTGGGAGGCAGCAGCAGGCTGATCTCTATGAGTTTGAGGCCAGCCGGGTCTATAGAGTGAGTCCTGGGACAGCTGGGGCTACACGGAGAAAGCGTGTATCAAAAAGCCAACCAACCAAACCCAAACCCACAAAAACTGTGCTTAACAGTATGAAAACAGTGTCACAAAGGAAAATTCTGATATTTTAAAGATTATTAGTTATAATAACTTTCTGATGTTTTCTGCATGTATATGGTTAAGCTTCGTTAATTGATTAATGTTGAGATAAGGTGTTGTTTAATACCTGAAGCTAACCTGGAGCTCACTGTGTAGCCCAGGCTGCACGTAAACTCACCATCTTCCTAATTCAAGCTCCCCAAGTGCTATGATTACAGGTGTTTGTTGCCATGCTTGGTTTGAGTTCCCTGTTATAATGTTCTTTTTTTTGTTTTGTTTTGGTGTTTCGAGACAGGGTTTCTCTATGTGTAGCCCTGGCTGTCCTAGACTCACTTTGTAGACCAGACTGGCCTTGAACTCACAGTGATCCACCAGCCTCTGCCTCTTCAGTGCTGGGATTACAGGCATGTGCCACAATGCCTGGCTAATTTGCTCTTAATATACTTTTATATGTAGGGTTTCAAAGTCGTGTATATGTTGATGATGTGGGAAATATTATGAATTTTTAGAAGAAAAATGGTTTTAAATATCTCCGTCTTATTTATGCCAGAGCAGCTGTGAGTCAGACTTGAGAGCATTTTTTTTCTTTTTTTGGTTTTTCGACACAGAGTTTCTCTGTAGTCCTGGCTGGCCTGGACTCATTTTTTTAGACCAGGATGGTCTAGACCTGAACCTCCCTAATGTCGGGATTAAAGGTGTGCGCTACCATGCCTGGCCCTTGAAGGAACTTTTAAGATGTTTTTTGTTTTGTTTTATTTTGGTTTGGTTTTTCAAGACCGGTTTCTCTGTGTAGCACTGGCTGAACTGGAACTCCACTCTGTATAAAGAGGCTGGCCTCGAACTCACAGAAATCCGCCTGCTTCTGCTGGAATTAAAGGCATGAACCACCATGCCTGGCTTGAAAGCACTTTTTTTTTTAAATTTTAATTTTAATTTTTGGTTTTTCAAGACAGGGTTTCTCTGTGTAGCCTTGGCTGTCCTGGACCCGCTTTGTATACCAGGCTGGCCTCGAACTCACAGCGATCCACCTGCCTCTGCCTCCCGAGTGTTGGGATTATAGGCGTGCGCCACCACGCCCGGCTTGAAAGCACTTTTAAAGAAGTCCTTGGCAGTCTCTAAATTATTCTTGGTGATCTTGATAACCCTTTGACCAACACTGAGATCAGAGGGGCATATTAAAAAGACACCTTGAGCTGAGCCCTGGTGGCACACGCCTTTAATCCCAGCACTCAGGAGGCAGAGGCAGGCGGATCTCTATGAGTTTGAGGCCAGCCTGGTCTACAAAGTGAATCCAGGACAGCTAAGGCCACACAGAGAAACCCTGTCTCAAAAAACAAACAAACAAAAACCAAAAACCCCAAAAAACAAAATAAAAAAGTCAACTTGATTTATTGGATATTAGAGATTGGTTTCACTCTGTATCTCTTGCTGGCCTAGTGCTTACCTTTTTCTTTCTTTTCTACCTTAGCCTCTTGAGTAATGTGATTATAGTGAGTTCGAGGCCACCCTAATTTACAAAGCGAGTCCAGGACAGCCAAGGCTACACAGAGAAACCCTGTCTCAAAAAGCAAGAAACAAAAACAAAAGCAGGAAACATTTAAAATGGAAAGAAAACAAGATATGAAATGGGATATTTGGTATTCACTGGTAAAAATGAAAAACATAGAACAGTAAACAAAAATCTGACTAAAAATATTCTAAAGCATTTGCGCCGGTAGTTTCAGTTTCATCAGTTTTTTTCTATCATTTTCTAATCCCTACATTTTCTCAGTTACCCTGGATTCAATGTATAATTCAGGCCACACTCCACCACCATCACCCCACCATTAGTGGTTTGTTTTTTGTTTTATTTTGTTTTGAGATATATATATATATAATGTGTGTGTACATGTATGTATATGTATGTGTGTGTATATATATATATATCTCAGGCTGTCCTGGAATTCACTATCCTTGGTCCTTACTTACCTTTTGAGTGTTGGGATTATACATACACACCACTACAGCCAACTCAAAACATGCATTAGTTTTGGTTTGGATTTCTCTGTGTAGCCCTGGCTGTTGTGAAATCACTCTGTAGAACAGGCTGACCTCAAATTTATAGAGATCCACTGCCTCTGCTCCCCAAGTCCTAGGATTAAAGGCATGCGCCACCATGGCCTGGCTAAAAAATGCCTTAAAATTTTAAAATTTTGTGAAAAGGTTTTTCTCTTCAGTTCTAGCTAAATACTTGATAGGTTGCATAGTTTCTCTTTTGTTTTATTGAAACAAAGTCTTGCTGTACATCCCTGGCTGGCCTCCTCGTATCTCTGCTTCCCAAGCTCTGGGATTAAAGGCGAGTGCTACCATACCGAAGTCAGCTAAGTAGTACTTTTGATAGAAGATCTTGATGTGTAGCCAGCCAGGCCTCGAGCTCACAGTCCTTCTTGCAGTCTCATATTTTGTGTACAATGTTTCTAGAAGTGATTTTCCTTATTTTCCAATAATTGCTTTATTTGGTAACATAGTTTAATACCAATATTACACACCATAATTTTTGTTTTGTTTTTTTCAAGACAGGGCTTCTCTGTGTAGCCTTGGCTGTCCTGGACCCACTTTGTAGACCAGGCTGGCCTCGAACTCACAGCGATCCACCTGCCTCTGCCTCCCGAGTGCTGGGATTATAGGCATGCGCCACCACGCCCGGCTCATAATTTTTAAATGACTTATTTATTTTTAATTTTTGTGAATTAGCATTTTGCCTGTTTGAGGGTGTGTCTCTGTCTTTTTGAGGGAGTCAGATCCCTTGGAACTGGAGTTACATTTGTAAGCTACCATGTGGGTGCTGGGAATTGAACCTGGTTCCTCTGGAAAGCAGACAGTGCTCTTACCTGCTGAACCATAATTATTTAGCTATTCCCTTAGTAAGTGGGCTGTTTAAGGGCTTGGGTTTGTTTTTTTCTTCAGTTTTTCGAGACAGGGTTTCTCTGTGTAGCCTTAGCTGTCCTGGACTCACTTTGTAGACCAAGCTGGCCTCGAACTCACAGAGATCTGCCTGCCTCTGCCTTCCTGAGTGCTGGAATTACAGGCATATTCAGCGCCCAACAGCTGTTTAAGTTTTAATTATTATAAACAATATTGCAATGAACATTTTGTCAGCAGTGTTTTCTGTCAAAGTGAGATGTACATGACCTCTAGTAGGGTTCTTTTGAATAGTCATATGAGTACCTAATATTTATTCTTTTTCTGTTTGCTAGAATCATGCCTGAAAGGAGCATTAATGTTTTGTTAACTGTTTTCTTGTTTTGGCCAGGTTTTGCAGCTACATTGGATGATGATAAGCCTTGGTACTCCATTTTCCCCATTGATAATGAAGATCTGGTATATGGACGTTGGGAGGACAATATAATTTGGGATGCTCAGGCAATGCCTAGGATTTTGGAGCCTCCTGTCTTGACACTAGATCCCAATGATGAGAACTTGATTTTGGGTATGTTGATGGCAGAAACCAATATTCTCTATCGTTGACATCTTACTATTAATGTCAAAGGGCAAGAGGAAATAAAAATGTTAGAGAAGTCAAAAACTAGAAACTGCTAGGTAATGACTTATAAAAAGCAGTCGAAGCTGGAGTGGTGGTGCACGCCTTTAATCCCAGCACTTGGGAGGCAGAGGCAGGTGGATCACTGTGAGTTTGAGGCCAGCCTGGTCTACAAAGCAAGTCCAGGACAGCCAAGGCTAACACAGAGAAACCCTGTCTTGAAAAACAAAAACAAAAACAAAACAAAAACAAAATACAAAAAAAAAGCAGTTGTAGCTGCCAGTTTCCAGTGTTTGGGTATTGTTTAGGAAAAAGTCATGTAGGAATGCTGAAAATTGTATCTTTTAAGACAGCATCAGACATGGCTGGGCAGTGGTGGTACACACCTTTAATCCCAGCACTTGGGAGGCAGAGGCAGAGCTTAAGGCTAGCCTGGTCTACAGGGTGAGTTCCAGGACAGCCAGGGTTACACAGAAACTGTTTCAAAACCAACCAGCCAAACAAAAGACATCAGACACGTAGTTTAGTTGGAGCAAATTACCAACTGAAAGTGGTCTGGAAGTGGAGTGAGAGGTCTACTTAGAAACTCGAAAAATAGCAATGAATTATAGCTGGAGCTGGTAACATAGATCGCAGTTACTTGGGAGGTCAAGGCCAGAAGACTAAGTTCAAGGTCTGTCTGGGCTACAGAGTGTTTTCCAGGGCAGCTTTGAAAACTTAATGAGAGTCTATCTAAAAAAAAATGCAAAAGAGGTCAAGAGGGCTGGAGATGTAGCTCAGTTGTAGAGTCCTTCCCCAGCCAGTGTAATACCTTCGTTTCAATTCTTAGTATTACACAGAGGGATGGGGTAGAGGGTGGGAAGAAGGAAGAGGAGGAAAGAAAGAAAACGAGCATTTCGGGATAGCAATTCCAAGGTAATTTCTTGTTACATCCTCAGAGATCCCTGATGAGAAGGAAGAAGCTACTTCTAATTCCCCTTCCAAGGAGAGTAAGAAAGAATCATCTCTGAAGAAGAGTCGAATTCTCTTAGGAAAAACAGGGGTCATCAAGGAAGAGCCACAGCAGGTTTGTGAAAAGAAAAGGACTTGGTATTTAGAAGAACACAGAAAGGTATTAGGAAACGGTAGTGTGACTGCTGCTTATTTGATCTGTCATTAGAACATGTCTCAGCCAGAAGTGAAAGATCCGTGGAATCTCTCCAATGATGAGTATTACTATCCCAAGCAACAGGGTCTTCGAGGTACTTTCGGAGGGAATATTATCCAGGTACAAATGGCTGCTGTGTTTTGGGGGAGGAGGTAACTGTTGCTTGGGAAGGAGTTAGTATTTACTTTTAACTCTTCTGTTCCCTGTTTAGCACTCGATTCCAGCTGTAGAATTAAGGCAGCCCTTCTTCCCCACGCACATGGGACCCATCAAACTCCGGCAGTTCCACCGCCCACCTCTAAAAAAGTACTCCTTCGGGGCACTATCCCAGCCAGGTCCACACTCGGTCCAGCCTTTGCTGAAGCACATCAAAAAGAAGGCAAAGGTATAGTTGAACCCTGGGTAGAAGAAGAGTTCTAGAAGATAATTGGGGGTACAAATTGGGAGACTATACTGGATATTAAGATTATATTAGGGAATTATTTTCTCAGATGTGATACAGTTTTGTTTTGGTTATTCAGAATAATGTCCTTATTCTCTTTCTCTCTCTCATACACACACACACACACACACACACACACACACACACACACACGGCTAAACTATTGCAGCTTTCAGAACTGGTTAATTTTAGATCTGTAGAAAATTTACAGATAAATAGGGAAAATATTTAAGTAGTGAGAGAAAAGACATTCAGAGTACTAGTCCTTCCATTTTAGTGGTATGTTAAAAGGTTTTCACAACGAAATTGAAAAAAATAACATGTAAAGAACACTTTGGTATTTTCTCAGAGTGGATGATACCAATGTGTGTAGTTTATCTTCCTGTTAGAAATAGGCTGTATTATCTTCCTTCTCACTAGATGAGAGAACAAGAGAGGCAGGCCTCAGGCGGTGGAGAGATGTTTTTCATGCGCACCCCTCAGGACCTCACAGGCAAAGATGGCGACCTTATTCTTGCAGAATACAGTGAGGAAAATGGACCATTAATGATGCAAGTTGGCATGGCAACCAAGATAAAAAACTACTATAAACGGGTGAGACTATAGTCAAAGAATTTTTTAATGTTTTTTCTATATGTGTGTTTTTAGAAAATACTCATTTATTGTATGTGTACGAGTGTTTTGCGGCACAAATGTATGTACACTACATATGTGCTCCTGGTGCTTGAGGAGGCCAGAAGAGTGAGTCAGATCCCCTGCAACTGGAAGTGTGGATAGTTATAAGACCCTATATGAATGCTGAGAACCAAACCTGGGTCCTCTGTTAGAACAAGTGTCCTTAACCATGGGGCCATCTCTCCAGGCCCTGAAATTTTTGTTATCCATATAACTAATTAGGTATGTGGTAATAATATGTGAACATGTATTTTGCCATATATATTTCTTGGGAGAAAGGAGTGGTGTCTCTTGTTAATAGCAAATGCTATGCTTATAGAAGTTTGCATGTCTGTAATTTATTCTGTGAGTCTAACTGAGTTTGCTATGTTTCTCCTAGAAACCTGGAAAAGATCCTGGAGCCCCAGATTGCAAATATGGAGAAACTGTTTATTGCCACACCTCTCCTTTCCTGGGCTCTCTTCATCCTGGCCAGTTACTGCAGGTGAAGAATTCTTTCCTGTCTTTCTCTCCTAAAGAAATTTTGGTTGACTGAGGTACTGTTTGTGTATTAGGTAGTATAATCCACTGCGAGTGATGGTGGGTGTGGTGTGCACACCCTTAATCTCAGCACTTGGGAGGCAAAACTTGAGACCAGCCTCGTCTACATATTGAGTTCCAGATCATCCTATGTAGTAAGATTATACGTCATAAAAGGGGTTTTTCGAGACAGGGTTTTTCTGTGTAGCCTTGGCTGTCCTGGACTTGCTTTGTAGACCAAGCTGCCACAGTGATGCACCTGCCTCTGCCTCTGGGATTAAAGGTGTGCACCACCACGCCCAGCAACAGGAGGGATCTGGAGAGATGACTCAGCAGTTAAGAACACTGGATTCTCAGAGGACTGACTGAGTTTGATTTCCTAGCACCTACATGGCAGCTCACAAACATCTATAACTCTAATTTCAGGACACCTGAACCTTCTTCTAGCCTCCTTGGGTACTTCATCCATGTGGTGCACAGACACGGACGAAGGCAAAACACCCATACACATTTAAAAATAGAAAACAGTTAAAAATAAAATATTAGTATCATCCACTGGACATGGAGGGTGGGAGGATTAGGTGGAGTTCAAGGTCCTCCTTGGTTATGTAGCAAGTTTGAAGGCAGTCTGGTAGGTATATAGGAGACTTTGTCTTAAAAAACAAAACACCCCCAAACCCAGCAAAACAAAAAAAGATTAGTATAATTTAAAATTTAAGACAAGCCCTTTTCTATGTAAAAAACTATTTAAAAATAATTCTCTGTTATTTTCAGAATTTTTAGTCTAAATATAGAATACTGAAGTTTTTTTGTTTGTTTGTTTTATTGATCTGTGGGGGTTGTGTCTCTGTGGCTTTTTTTTGAGCTAGGATCATACTTTACAGCACAAGCTGGCCTGAAATTTACTCTGTAGCCTAGACCTCAAGCTTTGGGGCAATGCTCAGTCTTATGAGTGCTGGGATTGCAAATATGAGCTACTATAAAACAGCTTTTGAAAATACACACTGGCTATGGTGGTGGTGGTGGCGGCGGCAGTGCTAGCACATGCCTTTAATCCCTGCACTTGGGAGGCAGAGGCAGGTGGAGCTCTGAGTTCAAGGTCAGCCTGGTCTACAGAGTGAGTTCCAGGCTGCTGTGGGTGGTATGTACTTGTAATCTCAGTACTAGGAAGTCACAGGCTTACAAGTTTGAAGTGAGCCTCAACAATAGAGCAAAGTCATGTCTCAAAAAATAAAAAATAAAAAAAAAAAAGCAAACAACACACCAGGAATTAATATAAGTTATGAGTGTTTGAAATTCTTTGTGTGGAATTACTATGTTTGAGGGGCTAGTGATACAGCTCAGTAGTAGAATACTACCTAGCTTGTTTAAGGCCCTGGGCTGTGTCTACTGCAAAAAGTGGTATGTTGGAATGATACTGAACCATACTTGAACGTTACAGTCTTGCCAGAGTAAAGTGCTGCTTTTTGTGTTTTCTTCTGAAGGTTATAGTGAGGTCCGTTGGGAATAGCTTTTGTTTTTGTTTTCTTTTTTGGCTTTCCGAAGACAGATTTTTCTCTGTGCTATCCTGGCTTTCTTGGACTCACTTTGTAGCCCAGGCTGTCCTCAAACTCACAGCAATCCACCTGCCTCTGCCTCCCAAGTGCAGGGATTAAAGGTATGTGTCACCACACCGGGCTGGTAATAGCTTTCTAAAAAGAATTATGGAGGTGTACAAATGATGTGGCACAGTGTCCAGAACTGCCTACCTTCCCCCCATTTCATTTCTCATGCTAATCTTTTCTTTTCTCCTCTTTTTTTGAGACAGGGACTTTCTCTGTAGTCCAGAAGTGGCCTCAAACTTGGTATATAGACAAGTCTGGCCTTGAATTTGTAGCAATCCTCCTGGCTCTGTCTCTCAAGTGTCAGAATTACAGGTGTGTGACAGTGTCATAGCAGTCTTAATAAGGCACTCCTTTATTCTTGCGTCTTATTTACTTCACTGTTACTATTGCTAGCTCATGTACCTGCAGAGTTCCCTTTTTAGTCATTTCCTTCTAGGTTTGTGTGGGTAGGTAGTGCTGGAGGATTAAACCTGCAGCCTTGCTTATGCAAAGCAATTGAAACCTTGTCTCAAAACCACCTCCCCAAAAAATGAATTTCAATTTTCCACCAATGTAGAAGTCTTCTTTTTAGTGTTCAGTATTAGGGGTTTGTTTGTTTGTTTGGTTGGTTGGTTTTGGTTTTTTGAGACATGGTTTCTCTGTGTAGCCTTGGCTGTCCTGGACTCGCTTTGTAGACAAGGCTGGCCTCAAACTCACAGCGATCCACCTGCCTCTGCCTCCCGAGTGCTGGGATTAAAAGCCTGTGCCACCATGCCCGGGTCATTATTAGGGTTTCTAAAAAATGATTTTAAAAAAATCTTTCCTGGGCTGGAGAGATGGCTCAGAAGGTTAAGAGCACTGCCTGCTCTTCCAAAGGTCCTGAGTTCAATTCCCAGCAACCACATGGTGGCTCACGACCATCTATAATAAGATCTGGTGCCCTCTTCTGGCCTGCAGGTGTACATGCAAGCAGAACACTGTGTACATAATAAATAAATAAATAAATCTTTTTTTAAAAAAATCTTTCCTGTATTTGTTGTTGTGCCTGTGTGAAGGCACTGGATCCCCTAGCACTGGAGTAGCAGACAGCTAGCTGTAAGTTACCATGTGGGTGCTGGGAATTGAACTTGGGTCCTCTGGAAAATCAGCAAGTGCTCTTAACCACTGAGCCATCTCTCTAACACTCATTAGGATTTTAAAACAATTTACTTTTAAGCTGGGCAGTGGTGGCTCACACCTTTAACCCCAACATTCAGAAGGCAGAGGCAGATGGATCTCTATGAGTTCGAGGCCAGCCTGGCCTACCAAGCGAGTCCCAGGACAGCCAGGGCTGTTACACAGAGAATTCCTGTCTGGAAAACAAACAAATTATTATTTGTGTGCGTACATGTGAGTTCACCTGTGGAGGTGGAAGAGAATGTGTCTGGTTCCTTGAATCTGAAGTTATGGGTGTTTGTTAGCTGTCAGATGTGGGTGCTGAAATTAGAACTTCAGGCCTCACCATAGAGGAGCAAGTACTTTTAACTGCTTAGCCATTTCTTTACTTTTCTGAGGAAGTTATGATGTGTGTGTGTGCGGGGGGGGGGTACTTTTCTTTCTTTCTTTTTTCTTCCTGACTCCCATACTTTTTGATTCAAAGTTTTTTTTTGTTTTGTTTGTTTGTTTGTTTGTTTGTTTGTTTGGCTTTTCGAGACAGGGTTTCTCTGTGTGTAGCCTTGGCTGTCCTGGACTTGCTTTGTAGACCAGGCTGGCCTCTGCATCCCGAGTGCTGGGATTAAAGGTGTGCGCAACTACCACCGAGCTTGATTCAGAGCTTTTAATAGTAGATCCCTATCTGGCTTCTTACTTCTATCTCAAATATTTCTGTACAACTGTGCTTATTATGTCCTCTTAGCATACTTAGCTTCATTGTTTTAGTTTATTTTTAATAAATTAGCTAATTTATAAAATATATTCTGAAGCCAGATTATGGTGGCAGCATGCCTGTAATCCTAGTACTCAACAGTCTGATACAGGGGGATTGCCTTATTTTTGAGGCCTCCTTGGCCTTCTGTGAGACCTTATCCCCCTAAATTATTTTGTCATCATTTCTTGTGTGTGTCTTTAGGTTAGGAATATATTACTGTGGAAGTTATGGAACTCTTGATAGCAGTCCTGTGGAGTATAGTTATTTTAAGTGTCCTGAATTGTGCCATTAAAGAAACTTAAGCTCAGAAACTTTGACTTTGTGTGACTTCATACAGTGACTGGCAAAGGCTCTTTTCTTCTGACTCTAAACAGTATAATTTCTGTTTTTGAGTCAAGGTCTCATAATAGCCTGTGTTATACCTTCAAACTTGCTATGTCGCCACCAAGGATGATCTTGAGCTCCTGATCCTCTTGCCTCTACTTTGCAGGTGCTGGGATTATGGGTAATTGCGCGTGAGTGCTTTATATATATGTATGCGTGGAACCCAGAGCTGGAGGTTAATGTTGGTTGTCTTCTCTACTACTCACTACCTTATTTTTTGAGATAAAAGCATCTGTCATAGATCCTGGAGTTCACACTTTTGCCTAGACTAGCATGCCAGCAAGCTTATAGATTCCTGTCTCCACTGTTCCTCTCCCTTCCCCCACTGGGATTGTAGGCATAGCCCTCTGTGCTCCCCTTTTTATGTGAGTGCTGGGGATCGAGACTCATGTTCTCATACTTGGGCCACAAGCATTTTGACCCGCTGAATCATCTCTCAGCCCCCATTTTTTTTCTTTTTGGGGGAGGGAGGGTACTCATACAACCAGCTAGTCTCAAATTTACTATGTAGTCAAGGCTGGCCTTGAATCTTAATCTTCCTGGTTTTCTTTTTTTGTTTTGTTTTCTATGTTTTTGAGCTTTTTTGGGGTTTTGTTTGTTTGTTTGCTTGCTTGCTTGTTTCTGAGACAGGGTTTCTCTGTGTGGCCTGGCTGTCCTGGACTCCCTTTGTAGACCAGGCTGACCTCGAAATCACAGCGATCTGCCTGCCTCTGTTGGGATTAAAGGCATGTGCCTCCTGCCCAGCTGCTTATTTTATTGTATAACTTTAGACCAAAGATAGAGATTGAAGTAAATTCTTTCCTTTTTCAGTAGTTGCCTGAATTTTCTAGAGCTTCTCTGTAAATAACTTTTGTGGTTTACTTTCATTAGGCATTTGAGAACAACCTCTTTCGTGCTCCAATTTATCTTCATAAGATGCCAGAGACTGACTTCCTGATCATTCGAACACGGCAGGGCTATTATGTTCGAGAATTAGTGGATATTTTTGTGGTGGGCCAGCAGTGTCCCTTGTTTGAAGTTCCGGGTCCTAACTCTAAAAGGGCCAATACGCACATCCGAGACTTTCTTCAGGTGAGGTGGGAGTATGGGAGTTGGGCTAAGACGCACACGCTAATAGAAAGATGAAAACACATTGGAGCATAGTTGGGGAAGGGACCCTGGTGAGGACTTTTATCCTTTATATAATAAAATGTATTTGTCTTATCGGACAGGTTTTTATTTACCGCCTCTTTTGGAAGAGTAAAGATCGGCCACGGAGGATCCGGATGGAAGATATAAAGAAAGCCTTTCCTTCACATTCAGAAAGCAGCATCCGGAAGAGGCTAAAGCTCTGTGCTGACTTCAAACGTACAGGTCATCAGTGTGACTACTTGCCTTCTCTGAGGCTCTCATAATCCCAAAGAATTATGACTTTAAGTTAAGAGAAATCATAGCTAATAGAATAGAAATTGATGGCTATCAAAATAAGAAGGTACCAAATCTTCTAACTAGAGGCTTTGGTTGCTTTTTGGATAATTTGATGGTGATTGGTTGCTAATAAAGTCCACGTGAGTATTTGCATGTCTTACATAAGATGTAAGAAACCTGGCAGCAGGTTTTGTGATATCTAGGGCATTTCTTGGCTCACTGTCTGTTTACTATACTGTTGCTTTTGGGTCTTAAGAATTCAGAACAATTTCCCTGTATCTTTTCCAGGGATGGATTCAAACTGGTGGGTGCTGAAGTCTGATTTTCGTTTACCAACGGAAGAGGAGATCAGAGCCATGGTATCACCAGAACAGTGCTGTGCTTATTATAGCATGATAGCTGCAGAGCAGAGACTAAAGGTGAGCCTCTTTTTTGTTTGTTTGTTTTTTGTTTTGATTTTCGAGACACAGTTTCTCTGTGTAGCTTTGGCCATCCTGGACTCGCTTTGTAGACCAGGCTGGTCTCAAACTCACAGAGATCCACCTGCCTCTGCCTCCTGAATGCTGGAATTAAAGGCATGTACCACCATCACCCGGCTATGCCTATATTTCTTTTCAGAGAAATAGAAGAGAGTACTGTAGAGACGATAGTTACTACATCCTTACCAATTATTCAATAATTTAAACTGGACGAGGTGCTTTCTGTGAATATGGATTCTAAGGAAAGCTGCAGTGTAGTTCACTGTCAATGTGGGCCTCAGTGAGGGACTTAAGTCATTTTGCCTTGGCTTAGAAATGATAGCTTATGAAAGTCAGACCCCACTCTCCAGTCAACTGTGGGGATCGGGAGGCCCAGAGGAAGAATAGCAGGCTACCAAGAAGAGACTTGATACCCTATGAGCATATACAGGGGGAGGAAGTCCCCCTCAGTCACAGTCATAGGGGAGGGGAGTAAGGGGAAAATGGGAGGGAGGGAGGGAGGAATGGGAAGATACAAGGGAGGGGATAACCATTGAGATGTAATATGAATAAATTAATAAAATATATTTTTAAAAAGAAATGATAGCTTACTAATTTGAGTGGTATCTCTTTTGTAAAAGAAGAAGGAAAAGGACTTTTTCAGATTCCCAGGTAGGTAGAGATGATAGTAGCTGGAAAAATGGCTTACAGATGCACGACATACAAGGCTGCCTTAGTTAGGGTTTCTATTGCTGTGAAGAGACACCATGACCATAGAAACTCTTATAAAGGAAAACATTAAATTGAGGCTCTTACAGTTCAGAGGTCCATTATCATCGTGATGAAGCATGGCAGCGCACAGGCAGACATGGTGCTGGAGAGGTGGCCAGAGTTCTACATCTAGATTATCAGGCAGTAGGAAGAGAGAGTGACGCTAGTGTGGCCTTCAGCATTTGGAACCTCAAAGCCCACCCTCAGTGGCACACTTCCTCTAACAAGGCCACACCTACTCTAACAAGGCCACACCTACTCTAAAAAGGCCACATCTCCCAATAGTGCCACTCCCTATGAGCCTATGGAGGCTGTTTTCATTGAAACTACAAAGGCCAAAACGGAAAAGGTACAAGTTAGAATTTCTCTTTTCTTTAGTTTGTTTGCTTTTTAAATGGGCCCTAGCTATCCACATGTCCACATAGGTTCTTTGGAAACTTTTGTATGGTGGCTGGAGAGATGGCTCAGTGGTTAAGAGCACTGGCTGCCCTTCCAAAGCACCCAAGTTCAATTCCCGGCACCCATATGGCAGCTCCCAGCTGTCTGTCACTCCACTTCCATTGGATCCAACACCACCACACAGACATACACATGTAAGCAAAACACCAGTGCACATAAAGTAAGAATAAATTATTTAAAAAGAGATTCTAGAAAAAAGACTTGTTTGAACCCAGGCCCTTTGCACACTAGGCAATCCCTAGTCCACCAAAATTCCTTGGAATTCGACTCCTCTTCTAGTAGCTCAAGAGTCTCAAGGATGCACAACAGTAATACATACACTAACAATTATAGAATCCATGTTCTGTGTACAATGTGATTTGGGTTTTCAAAATATATTTGATATTCGGTAAAACTGTTTTCAGAAAAAAAAAACTTGTGTTTTTTCAGTTGACTTTACTTATGCATAGAATTGCCCTCTTTCAGGATGCTGGCTATGGAGAGAAGTCTTTCTTTGCCCCCGAGGAAGAAAATGAAGAAGATTTCCAGATGAAGATTGATGATGAAGTATGACTTTACAAACTATGTGTTTTTCTGTGACTTAATCTTGCTTTGTAACCAGGTCTGGCCTGGAACTTTAAATCTTCCTACCTTTGTGTCCCAAGTGTTGAGAGTAGAAACACATCACCAGAACCACTTGTATTTTTTTTTTTTTGAGACAGGGTTTCTCTGTGTAGCCCTGGCTTTCCTGGACTCCCTTTGTAGACCAGGCTGGCCTCGAACTCACAGTGATCTCACTGCCTCTGCCTCCTAAGTGCTGGGATTAAAGGTGTGTGCCACCATGCCCAGCACTCTTGTATTTTTTTATCTTTAATTGTATGTATGTGTGTCTGTGTGCCCCTATGTGCACGTAAGTAAGTGAATGTAGGTGCTGATGGAAGACTAGAGACCCTGGATTTCTCCGTAGGTGGGTTGGTTGTAAGCTACCTGACATAGGCATTGGGAACTGAAACGGAATACTCTGAAAGAACAGCAAGCTTTCTTAACCTCTGATCCATCTCTCCTGCCCCAATTGTAATTTTTTGTTTGTTTGTTTGTTTTTCAAGACAGAGTTTCTCTGTGTAGTCTTGACTGTCCTGGGCTCACTTTGTAGACCAGGCTGGCCTTGAACTCACAGTGATCCACCTGCCTCTGCCTCCCAAGTGCTGGGATTAAAGGTGTGCGCCACCACTGCCCGGCCCCAATTGTTATTTTTTTTTTAAAAATTTATTTCTTTATTATTATGTATACAATGTTCTGCCTGCATGTACACCTGCACACCTAGAGAGGGCACCAGATCTCATTATAGATGATCGTGAAACCACCATGTGGTTGTTGGGAATTGAACTCAGGACCTTTGGAAAAACAGTCAGTGCTCTTAACCTCTGAGCCATTTCTCCAGCCCCCCATTTGTAATATTTCAAAGTTCTTCTTTTTCTTTCTTTCTTTCTTTTTTGCTGTTCTGGAGCTCACTAAGTAGATGAGGCTGACCTAGAGTTCACAAAGATCTGCCTGCCTCTGCCTCTCAGGTGCTTTGTATTTTTTCTTAATTCAAAGAAGACTTTTAAAGATTTATTTATTTTTGTGCACCTGTTTATGCAGTCCAAAAGAGGGGATCGCATAGATCCCTTAGAGCTGTAGTTACAGCCATTTATGGACATGGGGCTTGTTATGTGGGTGCTTGGATCCAGTTTCCCCGGTCCTTAACGGTTGTATAGCAAATGCTTAAAAGTCACAGAGCAATCTCTCCGGCCCTCAACACTCATTTTTATCAGTGCTTCTCATTATCTCTTAAAAAGAAGGTTTTGGGCTGGTGAGATGGTAATCTTACCACTCTGGAAGCCAGAGGTCCAGATATTCAAAGTTAAGCTCTAATACATAGGGAGTTTTAGACCAACCTAGGCTAGAGACCCTATTGTAAAAAAATCAAAATAAGGAATCCATTTGAGTAATTGGGCAGTCAAATGCAGTTGTCCATCTAACTCTGAGCATCATGAATGTGGGTACAACACTACCTACTAAAGTCCTAGGGATGATGGACTGACTGAAGAACAGCACTGTTCCCCATATTTCTGTCCCTGGTTGCACCCTGACTATTTAATATCATGATTTAAGTACCAGAGAAGAGAACTGAGCTTTGGATAGCTGCGATATTTCACTTGATATTTGGATAATTTAGGAAACCATGAAAACTATCAGGGTAATTCTTCTACCATTTTTAGGGTGGTGGCTAGGCGTGGAACAATGTTTTCCACAACCCCGAGAATCCTTTTCTTTATCTCAGGTTCGTACGGCTCCTTGGAATACTACAAGGGCTTTCATTGCTGCCATGAAGGGCAAATGTCTCCTGGAGGTGACTGGAGTAGCAGATCCCACAGGCTGTGGTGAAGGGTTCTCCTATGTGAAGATTCCAAACAAACCAACACAGCAGAAGGTGAGAGTCTCTGGGTTTCTAGAAATCAAAAGAGGAAGGAATGAGGTTTGGGCAGAAGAGATGAATAGAGTGGAGGACCTGGAAATACTTCCTTTGTCAGAACGGCATGGATGCTTACTGTTAGCAGTTCAGCTTCATAGTCTCACCTGTTTGTTTGTTTGTTTGAGACAGGATGATAAGGAGCCCCAGCCAGTGAAGAAGACAGTCACAGGAACAGATGCTGACCTTCGTCGTCTGTCTCTGAAAAATGCCAAGCAACTTCTTCGTAAATTTGGTGTGCCTGAGGAAGAGGTGGGTATGTTAGAGGGAAAGTCCAAGTAACAGGCTTTGTATGCAGATAAAAAGGCTAGGACGGTGTTGTAAAGAACCATCTAGGGTTTTTATGTGGTGTAGATCATCCTAAATACTTTCCTAAAACTTTCTAAAGTTCATTTGGATTTTGCTTTCTTGTCTATGTTTCTCGTCATGGGCCTGGTTTATCCTTTTTACATCCTTGAATTATAGATATAAATGTATGTAATTCTGTGTTTTTCTCAGATTAAAAAGTTGTCCCGCTGGGAAGTTATTGATGTAGTACGCACAATGTCAACAGAACAGGCTCGCTCTGGAGAGGGTCCCATGAGTAAATTTGCCCGTGGATCAAGGTTTTCTGTGGCTGAGCATCAAGAGCGTTACAAAGAGGAATGTCAGCGCATCTTTGACCTACAGAACAAGTATGTAGATTCAGTAGTATAGAAAGTATAAACTGGAAAGGGGAGGTTCCCTGGACATGTTTTGTTTTAAACTAATGGTCTTGTACATGGAAGACAAACACTTTTTCAATAAACTCTGTCTCCAGCTCCCAGATAGTATTTTTTCTATTTTGGGATGAGGTCTTATGTAGCCCTGCTGATCTGGAACTTGCTGTGTAGGATAGGCTGGCCTCCAATGTTTGATGATGCTCCTGTATCCATCTACTAAATTCTGGGCTACAGATATCCATGCTCTGCCATGCTCTGCCAGATGTTGTATAATGAAGAGGATGTCACCTGAAAAATGTAACTAGGTGGTGTTGGGTATCTGAAATATCAGTCACTGTCTGTAATAATACTGCCATAGTACCTGATAATGTTTTTTTAAAAATTTATTTATTTTATGTATATGAATGCTCTATCTGTATATACACCTGCATGTCAGAAGAGGGCATCTGATCACATTATAGACGGTTGTGAGCCACCATGTGGTTGCTGGGAATTGAACTCAGGGCCTCTAGAAGAGCAGTGCCTGATACTGGGTTGGTTTTTTTGTTGTTGTTATTTTGTTGTTTTGTTTTTTGTTTTTTTGTTTTTTCCTGATACTGTTTTTTGAAGTCAAGGTTTCACTATTTAGTTCTGGCTGATCTGGAACTCACTATGGAGACCCAGCTGGCCCTGAACCCATCACCTGTCTTTTGCCTCCTGAGTGCTGGGATTAAAGGCATGTACCACCATACACAACTTTTTTTTTTTTTTTTCTTTTTTTTTTGGTTTTTCAAGACAGGGTTTCTCTGTGTAGCCTTGGCTTGTCCTGGACTCACTTTGTAGACCAGGCTGGCCTCGAACTCACAGCGATCCACCTGCCTCTGCCTCCCGAGTGCTGGGATTATAGGCGTGCGCCACCACGCCCGGCTATATACACAACTTTTTAAAAAGTTTTTTTGTTGTTGTTGAGACAGGGTTTTGTCATGTCACCCATATTGGTTTCAAGCCTTTGGTAGTCAACTTGCCTTTGCCTCCTGAGTGCTGGGATTATAAGCATGTGCCACCACATCTGATGAACCTACTGTTTTCAAAGTAATTCAGCAAAAAGTTTGAATGTTACAAAATGCTAAGCTTGGTTTCTCTTGGTTCTGTGACAGTTCCTGTGGCCTAGTTGCTGCTGGGCCTAGTAGGTTTTTTTTTTTTTTTTTTTTTTTTTGAGAAGGGTTTCTCTGTGTAGCCTTGGCTGTCCTGGACTCCCTTTGTAGACCAGGCTGGCTTCGAACTCACAGCGATCCGCCTGCCTCTGCCTCCCGAGTGCTGGGATTAAAGGCGTGCGCCACCACCTCCCGGCTGGGCCTAGTAGTTTTAAGTGTGGTAATGGGCATATTTTTTTCCTGTAGTGACTTAGTTAGGAAAGAATTGTAATGTGCTATTTAAATGATCCATGAATGTAAATGTGATGGGAGAACTGAGCAGTGCTTGGGAGGCTGAGGCCGGAAGGATAAACAATTAAAGACATACTTGTAGTCAGGGGAGAGAAAGCAAACAGTGTGAGTCTCTTTCAAGAAAGACAAATGTGATTTGGGTGCTAGCTTTTTCCCAGGAGTTCTGAGAAAGTTACTGCAATTTAAAAAATTTGTGAAATGTCTAGAAAGATAATTTTTCTGTTAATGGGTTTCACATCTTTGTGGATATACCCATTCTGAATATATCTTTTTAAGGTTGGCTTCTTAACTTTCTACCTAATCCTGTTTCTTCGTATACTTGTGTTTCCCCTGGCCTTTAACTTTTTCCCTCTCTTGCTAGGGTTTTGTCGTCAGCTGAAGTCTTATCAACAGACACCGACAGCAGCTCAGCTGAAGACAGTGACTTTGAAGAAATGGGAAAGAACATCGAGAACATGCTGCAGAACAAGAAAACCAGCTCTCAGCTGTCTCACGAGCGGGAGGAGCAGGAGCGGAAGGAACTCCAGCGGATGCTGCTGGGTGAGGGGGATTCTCAGACAAGAAAAAAAAAAGGCTCAGAGGCAGAGCTTGGGCTGGTGCAGGCTGCAAATGAGTCCAATCTGGAGACAAAGCAGGGGTTGAGTATAGAGAAACGTGTGGATGAGGTGATAACATTGCTGCAAACCGCACTCTAGTCTGTGGGGAGCAAATCAGGCTGTTCTTGTAGCTGGAAGCAACTCTGTTTTTAGTAGAACTGTAGTTTTGTGGTGTGTTGAATATCTCCATTCAACCCCAAGAAGCGGCCATTCGGGTGTTAGGGGGAATATTTGGACACTGGTTTTTGTTTCTTAACCTTGCAGCAGCAGGCTCAGTAGCAGCAGGGAACAGTCACAGAGATGATGACACAGCTTCGGTGACTAGCCTTAACTCATCTGCCACTGGCCGCTGTCTCAAGATTTATCGAACATTTCGAGATGAAGAGGGGAAGGAGTATGTTCGTTGTGAGACAGTCCGAAAACCGGCTGTTATTGATGCTTATGTGCGCATACGGACCACAAAAGATGAAGAATTCATGTGAGTTTGAGGTGCTGCTTTTGAGAGTGGCAGGGAAAATGATGATGGAAACATGGTATGTGTGTGAGTAGTAGTGATGGTAGTATACACTGTCATCCCTGGAAATCTGCTCTATCTTGCCTCTAAGATCTTTGGATTTTAACAGAGCCAAATCACTGGGAAAGTAACTATGTTTGCTATGTTTGGATTATGGTGGTTTGGCTTGGCAAAATTCTCCCAAAAGCCACTCCTATAATGAGATTCGGCAGGATGAATAGGGATTCTAGACCAGTCTGGTTTGCAGAATATTGTCTCAAAAGTCAGTAGCAAAATATTAATGATTATTCAGGACTTAGACTGAGAAATGTTACTCTATACATATGGGGGGACTCAGTAGCAAGGAAAGTGAAGATGATAGGCAGGTTATTTCATTGAAGCCTGGAGGAATTAATTATATTCTGAGATGGCGATTTCAGGATAGTCATCTTAACTTAGGTTGCTTATGGTCCTGTATTTTTTTCCTGTTATTTAGTCGAAAATTTGCTCTTTTTGATGAGCAACATCGAGAAGAGATGCGGAAAGAACGGCGGAGGATTCAAGAGCAATTGAGGAGACTTAAACGGAACCAGGAAAAGGAGAAGCTGAAGGGTCCTCCTGAGAAAAAGCCCAAAAAAATGAAAGAACGTCCTGACTTAAAAGTAAGTATATTAAGCTGGGTATGGTTGGCATACATCTTTAATCCCAGCACTTGGGAGGCAGAGGAAAGCAGATCTCTGAGGCCAGCCTGATTTACAAAGGGACTTCCAGAACAGTCAGGCAGAGAAACCCTGCCTTGAAACAAACAAACAAACAAACAAACAAAAAAACATGTATATTGTAGCCAGGTGCGGTGGGACACAGTGTAATCCTAGCACCTGATAGGCTGAGGCAGGATTGTGAGGTTTTTTGTTTTGGTTTTGGTTTTTTGAGACAGGGTTTCTCGGTGTAGCCTTGACTTTCCTGGACTCGCTTCATACACAAGACTGGCCTCGAACTCACAGTGATCCACCTGCCTCTCTGCCTCCCGAGTGCTGGGATTAAAGGCGTGTGCCACCACACCCGGTTTAGGATTGTGACTTTGAAACACAGAGACCCTGTCTCAAAAAGAAAAGAAAAAGGAAAAAAAAAGTTTCATGATGTGATCACAGCTAAGAAAGGAAATGAAGAAAGCATATCTTTATCCCCCAGCTTTTGTCATCTTTGGCTACTGGAAATGAAGGCAATGCTGTGGAATGCTAGATTATATTATTTGATAATATACTTGTAACAATACCTGCAACCCCAGCGCTAGGGGAGCTGAAGCAGAGGATCCCAGAGCAAAGCAGCATAGCAAATTCAGGCTCCTCTGGGCTACATGAGGGCCTCAGAAAGAAAACACATGTACTCACTTTCCTGTAGGAGTTGAGTATCTTTGGTATATTTTATTTATATTCATACACATTTGTTGTGCATGTATTCCTGCACACCAGAAGAGGGCACCAGATCTCATTATAGATGATCATGAGCCACCATCTGGTTGCTAGGAATTGAACTCAGGTCCTTTGGAAGAGCAGGCTGTGCTCTTAACCACTGTGCCATCTCTCCAGCCCTCATAAACCTTTGTTATTGGGCATCAGACCCAGGAAGTGATGTATTGGGCACTGCTAAGCTATTTCCCTAACCTCACAACCTTTTTTTTTAAAATGGTAACTTAGTAAAAGAAGGGGCTGGAGAGATGGCTCAGGGGTTAAGAGTGCTTACTGAGTCAGGTGGCTGAAAAACACCTGTAACTCCAGCTGCAAGGGATCTAGCACCTCCCTTCTGGCCTAAGTAGTTACCTGTGCACACACTCGCACACACACCTATACAAACCACTACACATATACACACAAAAGTCTTCAAACTACTGACAAGAAGACCTAGCATCCAGGCTGTTAAAGATTCCACGTAATGTACACAGTAAGAGAAGGTAATTGCTGCAATGGGAAGAACTGTGAACTTGGACACAGAAGATCTGGCTCTGCTACTCTGTGACCTGAACCTTTCCAAGCCAGTTTTCTATAAAGCAGTTCACTGGAAGGTGGCGGCACACTCCTTTTATCCCAGAACTCGGGTGGGAGTGGGCGTGGCAGAAGCAGACTGTTCTCTGAGAGTGAGGCCAGCCTGGTCTACAGAGTGAGTTCCTGGACAGCCAGGGCTATAACACAGAGAAAGTATGTCTCACTCCCTCCCCCGCTACCCTCCCCCCTGCTCCCGCCCAAATATGATGTCTGTTCTTGTTTCTCCTTGGTGCATATATATTTCTTCCTGATTTTGACATGTTTCACCCTGTTTACCTCTAACATGTTGTTGTTTTTTTTTTTCTGTTACAGCTGAAATGTGGAGCATGTGGTGCCATCGGGCACATGAGGACAAATAAATTCTGCCCCCTTTATTATCAAACAAATGCTCCACCTTCTAACCCTGTTGCCATGACAGAGGAACAGGAGGAGGAGCTGGAAAAGACAGTCATTCCTAATGATAATGAAGAACTTATAAAGGTTGAAGGGACCAAGATCGTTTTGGGAAAACAGCTGATTGAGAGGTAAAGAGGCTAGCAGGCAGGGGGTGCCAAAGCAAAGATCTGCTCAAGGTTGATGGTGGTGGGTGGCAGGGGCAAATGTGATGTGACTGTTCTTTGAAGTGGAACTAGGGGTTATAGGAACTTGGGATTATCACCAGCAATGTTTGTTAGTATTGAAAACTACACGATCATTAGGGCTTACTGCTTGCCTTTATGCTGTTTTCTGAGTGTTGGAATTTTTTTTTCTGGTTTTGTTTTTTTGCTTGTTGTTTTTTGTTTTCTGGTTTTGTTCGTTTTGTTTTCGATACAGGGTCTCTCCATAGCCCTGGCTGTCCAGGAACTGACTCTGTAGAACAGGCTAGCCTTGAACTCAGAGATCCACCTGCTTCTGCCTCTGGAGTGCTAGGATTAAAGGCATGTGCCATCAAGCCTTGGTAGTTTTTGTATTTATATAAGTACCCTTACTGGAGTAGTTTTTTGTTCTGTTTTGTTTTGCTTGTTTCTTGTGGTACTGGCAGCCACAATAGGTGACCAAGTATTCTATCACTGAGCTGTGGTCTCAAACCCTTGCACAAGTTTTTTCAGGTTTTGCTCAGTTACCCATGTTGCCTCAAACTTTGACTCTGTCTCAGTTCCCATGGAGTTAGGATTACAGGCATGGAGCACCATGAGCTGGCATGAGGATAGTTAAGGTAAAATGAGAGACTATAAAGCAAACTATGCTTATGCCCAACATTCGTGCCCTTAGAGAATTTAATAGATAAAAATGGAGACACTAGAAAATTTCCCATTTTAAAAACTATAAACCAAGGGGGCTGGAGACATGGCTCAGGGGTTAAGAGCATTGTCTGTACTTCCAAAGGTCCTGAGTTCAATTCCCACAACCATATGGTGGCTCACAACCATCTACACTAAGATCTGATGCTCTCTTCTGGTGTGCAGGTACACATGCAAACAAAGTACTCATATATGTAAAATAAATAAATAAAATCTTTTTTAAAATTTATAAACCAGGCTGGAGAGATGGTTCAGTGGTTAAGAGCACTGACTACTGTTCCAAAGGTCCTGAGTTCAATTCCCAGCAACCACATGGTGGCTCACAACCATCTATAATGAGATCTGGTGCCCTCTTCTGGCCTGCAGGCACACATGCAGGCAGAATACTGTATACATAATGAATAAATAAATCTTTTAAAAAACATGTAAACCAAGCTGGGCTGTGGTGGCACTCACTTTAATCCCAGCACTTAGGAGACAGAGGCAGGCATATCTCTGAGTCCAGGGCCAGCCTTATCTATAGCGCGAGTTCCGAGACAGCTAGGATTATCTATACAAGGAAACCCTCTCTCAACTTGCCCCCCCACCCTGCACACAAAATATAAACCTATTGACATATTCCAGACTTACCTGTTGACCTTTTTGCTTAACCTTTGTATACCTAAAATGTTTGTAATTTGAACCATTGAAAAGTAAATTACAGGTATCATGACAGTTCACTATAAACAAACATTTTCTAAGAATTGGGATGCAGTACATGATACTATTTTTACAACTAAGAAATTAGCATTAATTTAGTACTATGTAATGCTCAGACATTTTATCCAAATTATCCAAGTAATCTCATGTCTTTTATTGGCTCATTTTGTAGTTCTCAATACCAGTTTAAATAGTAGTGTATTTTGAGTCTGTCTTAATCTAAAACTGTCCTCACTATGTTTTGTGACATTGGCGTTTTTGCAGCCATCAAACCAATTGTTTCACAAAATACCCCGCTTTCTAGATCTTGTTTTAAGTAATACAAAGATTTACTTTTAAAAAATGAAAACTCAAGAGTATAAGGGGCTCCAAGGGAGTATTACCTGCCTTATTTTCTACTGATTAAATATTAAATATTTTTGACTACACATGTAATAGCCTACCTGGTTCATATTATGCATTTACCATATCAGTGAGCACATAATGTCAGGTTTCCCCACTATTTTGATCATCTTTCTGGGACTGGGGATTGAACCTAGGTCCTTGTGCTTGCTAGGCAAGTACTCAAGTACTCTACCACTGGCCGGTGTCTCTAGACCCCTTGATCATTTTCTTAAAGTAGCTATCCCCAGATATGGAAGGAAGAGTGTAGTTTTCATTTTGCGATTAACATAAGAATGGATATCCTGTTCCAACCTTAACAGTTTTACTGGCTTTAGCGCCATTGATGATCACTGTGAAGTTATTTTATTGGGACTTATAAAGTGATGGTTTTTCTAATTCTAGAATTCTCTATTCTAGCTGGATTTTTTGTTTGTGTTTGGGATTTTTGTTTGTTTGTTTTTTGTTTTTTTTTTTTTTTGTTTGGTAAGGTAAGCATCATCCTTTCGATTTTAATACATTACTATGGATTCTGAAATTCTTTATAAATTTAATTATTTTATATCTCAATTTGGCTCATTAAGCTAGATCCTGTGGTGTATTTAAAATATTTATTTTCATTTTGTTAGTATTTCACTCTTATGTATGTATACCACACAAATGCCTGGTGTCCACAGAGGCCAGAGGAGAGAGTTGGATCCCCTATAACTAGAATTACAGATCATTATGAGAGCTGCCATATAGGTGTTGGGAACTGAACTCGGGTTCTTTGAAAGAACTTCTGAGCCATCTCTCAGGCCCCTCCAAACTGTGGTTTTGAAATTATCCTATAAATCTTTGAGAAATCATTTGCTTTCTGGTACAAGTTATTAAAAGATTTCCTTGTTTCAGACCTAGAATTGGACATTTCTCTGTGGTGTCCAGGCTCCTTTCATTAGCAAATGATTTAGAAACTGATATCTTGATGGGCATTGTGGTGCATGCCTGTAATCCTAGCACTTAGGAGGCAGAGGAAAGGGGATTAACAAATGTGAAGACAGCCTGGGCTGTATGGTGAGTCTCTTGTCTCAAAAAACTAAAACAGGCTGAGCGTGGTGGCGCACACCTTTAATCCCAGCACTTGGGAGGCAGAGACAGGCAGATCACTGTGAGTTCGAAGCCAGCCTGGTCTACAAAGTGAGTCCAGGACAGCCAAGGCTACACAGAAAGACCCTGTCTTGAAAAACCAAAAAGGAAAAGAAAAGAAAAAAACCCTAAAACAAAAATAGGACTGAGAGACAGCTTAGCAATTAAGAGCAGTTGCTTCTCTTCAGAAGACCTAAGTCAGGTTCCTGGCACCCACACCAGGTGGCTCACAACCATCTATAATTCCAGCTCCAGGAGATCCAATGCCTCTGGCCTCTGCAGGCTCCTTATGCTCATGTATACATACCTATGTGTAGGCATACATACCTCTTACACATAGTTAAAAATAATAAGTAATTTCTAAAAAAACAAACAGAAAAAGAATCCAAGATTATAGTGTTATTTATGTTATCATTGGATTATCCTTGTTTCTGAGCTTTTTAATGGACAGAACTAGTAAGTGTACATATGTTTTAAATTGTAACTTCATACTAATAATACTTACATTCACATTATAGCTATCATTCCATTTCATCTTTATATCCTTTTATGATTCTCAACATCAATATATTTGTTCCCTTTTTCTTTTTTGTTTTTCAAGACAGGGTTTCTCTATGTAACAGCCCTGGTTGTCATGGAACTCTCTTGGTAGGCCAGGCTGGCCTCGAACTCAGAGATCTGCCTGCCTCTGCCTCCCAAGTGCTGGGATTAAAGGTGTGCGCCACCACCACCCAACTTTGTCCCCTTTTTTCTGGCTAGTAAAAAAAATTGCTTCAGATTTACTATACAGTTATTAACAACAACCACAACAAAAACCCTACAAAGTTGGTTCAGGATTTTTGGAGTTTGTTTTCTGCCTATGCAGCTGAAGATGTTCAGTGAGGTATTAAGTTAAGAACATTTGAGCTGGGCCTAGTTGTACAGGCATGTAATCCCAGCTGCCTGGGAAGCTGAGCCAGTAGGATCGAAAGTTCCAGAGCAGCCTGGGCTACAAAGTGAGTTCAAGGACTGGGATGGGAATGGGAGGTAAAAAGGGATTAATGGAATACATGTGCTGATGAAGGCTGAAGGGAAACTATTGGAGGAGAGGTAGGGAGCCAGCAAGGGTTGGGGCATGAGGGAGGCTAGTGTGGAAGGAGTGAGTGAGAACAAAATAAAATGATGTGTGCGTATGAAATGCCATGATGAAACCCATTACATTATGTGCTAACTTAAGAGAATAGATCAGAAAAGGATGGTCAAACCTAAATTGAATGCAAAAGGAAATATGGTAACTGGTCGGGCGGTGGCTGTGCACACCTTTAATCCCGGCACTCAGGAGGCAGAGGCAGACAGATCACTGTGAGTTCGAGGCCAGCCTGGTCTACAAAGTGAGTCCAGGACAGCCAAGGCTACACAGAGAAACCCTGTCTCGATAAACCAAAAAAATAAAACACAACAACAACAAAAAAATGTTCCAGGATACCCAGGACTACATTGAGAGACTCTGTCTCAAAAACAAACAAATATACAACCTGTGATACAGGGCTGAAGAGATGGCTCAGCAGTTAAGAGCACTGACTGCTCTCCCATACGTCCTGAGTTCAATTCCCAGCAACCACATGATGACTCATAACCATCTATAATGCGATCTGGTGCCCTCTTCTGGCAGGCAGACACACGTGCAGGCAGAGCATTGTATACATAATAAATAATCTTTTAAAAAACACAAAAAACATAAGTGCTGGAGAGATGGTTCAGTGGTTAAGAACACTTGCTGCTCTTGCCTAAGATCGGGATTCAGTTCCAGCGCTTATATGGCAGCTCACAATGATCTGTAACTCCACTTCTAAACAGGATATCCTACACCTCTTCTGGTCTCACAGGCACCAGACACACATATACTGCACATACATACATGCAAGCAAAGCATTCATACACACAAAATAAAAATGTCTTTTTTAAAGTGAAAGGAGGGGTGGGAATATATTAATAGCCCATCTGTAGATCTTGTGCTTAGTATGGCAAGGCCCTAGATTTACTCTTTCTGCATATAATTTTGAACTTCAATTTGGTACAGTTAACAATGTTTTTTATTTTTTGGAGACAGGGTTTCTCTGTGTAGCCCTGTCTGTCCTGGACTCACTTTGTAGACCAGGCTGGCATCGAACTCACAGTGATCCGCCTGCCTCTGCCTCCCGAGTGCCGGGATTAAAGACGTGCGCCACCACCACTCGGCCAGTTACTATATTTCCTTTTGCATTCAATTTAGGTTTGACCATCCTTTATTAATCAACATATGTGAGCCATGATATATTTTTAAAAGATTTATTTATTATTTAATATAGTGTTTTGCCTGCATGTGTGCCTGCACCCCAGAAGAGGGCACCAGGTCACATTGTAGATGGCTGTGAGCCACCATATGGTTGCTGGGAATTGAACTCAGGACCTCTGGAAGAGCAGACAGTGCTCTTAACCTCTGAGCCATCTCTCCAATGCCCCAAGCTAGCCTCAAACTAACAGATTTGCCTGCCTCTGCCTCACTGGTATGCCAACATGTCCAGACTCACATATATTCTGGTTTTTTGTTTGTTTGTTTGTTTATTGGACATAGGGTTTCCCTGTGTTAACAGCCCTGGCTGTCCTAGAACTCACTCTGTAAATCAGGCTGGCCTCAAAGTCAGAGATCTGCCTGTCTCTGCCTCCTGAGTGCTGGGATTAAAGACATGCGCCACTCACTACCACCCGGCTTCTTTTATATTCTGGATGAGTCAAATGTTCTAGCTTTTGAACCCCAAGATAGAATATTAGAAGTAGAAGGAATCTTGATACGCCTTTAGCCTAGTTCCCTCATTTTCTAAATAGGAAACTGAGACAAAACTTACTTCTTTACTAATGTGGAGGTCCTCAGGCCCTGTGCAATCTGAGGCGTAGAAGATGAATGTTTGTTTGCCCTTTGGTTTCTTTGACTTACCATCCTGTGCTCACATGTAGGTACTTTGGGCCTTTCATTGTAGTTGTTTTATTTCTGGGAACTATAAAAATATATTTGAGTTATATGATCTATTTTATGTGTATGAACGTTTTGCCTGCATGTATGTAAGTACACCATTGTGTGTGCCGGGTACCCGTAGAGGTCAGAGAGGGTATTGGATCCCCTGAAACTGACTGTCTAGTTGTAAGCTACCATATAGGTGCTGGGAGCTGAACCAGGGTCCTCTCTGTAAGAGTAGCAAGTACTTTTAGCCACTGATCCATCTCTCCACTATTATTTTTGGGAACTACTGCAAATAACACATATGTTAATGTTATTGATTGTAGTGCAGATGAAGTTCGCAGAAAATCTCTGGTCCTGAAGTTCCCTAAACAACAACTTCCTCCCAAGAAAAAACGGCGGGTTGGAACCACTGTTCACTGTGACTATTTAAATGTGAGTATCTGCACTTTCTTCTTATCAGATGGGTTCTCAATGATTCTGCCAGCCTTCTGTGACATGGCTCTATTGGTGTCCAATGTACCCTATGTCTATTCCTTGAGAATTTTGTGTATTATTCATTATATAATTTATTAAAATCTATGTGGGTTTTTTTTTTTTTGTGGTTGTTTTTGAGTTAGTGTTTTTCTGTGTAGCCCCAGGACTTGTATGGAACTCATTCTGTCAACCAGACTAGTCTCATACTCAGAAATCTGCCTGCCTCTGCCCCCTTAGAACTGGGTTGCTCTGCTTTACATGGAGGCTAGAGATCAAATTCTGGTCACTATTTGTACGACAAGTGACATTACCCACTGAGCCATCTTACTGCCCACCCCTCTTTTCGATGTGCATGAGTGCTTTGCCTGCATGTGTGTAAGTGCACTACATGCATGCCTGGTGCCAGCAGAGGCTGGAAGAGAGTGCATTGTGGAGTGAGTTGTCAACAACTCTGTGGGTACTAGGAACTTTAACCCAGGTCCTCTGCTAAAGCACCAAGGGTTCTTAACCACTGAGCCACTTCTCCAGCTTACCACTCCCCTGCCACTTTGCTTTTTCCTTCTAGTCCAGGCTGGTCTGGAATTTACTATGCAATCTATGCTGGCTTTGAGCTTGCAGCAGTCCCCCTACCTCAGCCTCCCAATTGCTGGGATTATAGGCTTAAGCCCTACAAGTCTGGCTTTATTGAAGATTTATAAAATGTATCTGTATATTTGGAAAACGATTTTTTCGTTTGTTTGTTTTTGTGAGGGTTTGGGGTTTTTTGTTTGTGTAAAGCATTCTAATATCTTGTTTGTTTGTATGTGTGGTTGATTTTTGTTGTTGCTGTTGTTCTTTCTAGAGACCTCATAAATCCATCCACCGGCGCCGGACAGACCCTATGGTGACACTGTCTTCCATCTTAGAGTCTATCATCAATGACATGAGAGATCTTCCAAATGTGAGTTCGTTACATTAGATGTATAGAATAGGAAAACCAAGGCCCTTTGTGTTTCCTGTTACTTCCACTAGATGGCAGTAGTGTGTATATGTGTGTATCTGGAACTCCTAATTCTTTGAGATTTTGTCTGTTTTAAAATTATTTAATAGACTACTAGGTGATAAAGTAGGACAGAATGTAGGCAGAAGGACACATGAGTTATAAGAGAATATTTTTTCTAGTTTCCATTCACTTTTTCTTTTTTTGTGATAAATGGTGAAATCAACTCTGAGAATTGAAGTAGCAAGAATCATTTTTAAAAATTATCTATCTATCTATGTCTCTGTATGCATATGCAAGTGTCCTTGGGGGACAGAGGCATTGGATCACCTTGAACCAAAGTTACAGGAGATCATGAGTCCCCACACATGGGAACTGGAAACTAAACTTAGGTCCTCTGGAGGATCATACTGTGTTATTACAAGCACTGAGCCATCTCTCCAGCCTCAAACTTGTATGACTTACAAGACCAATTTTTGCATTCCATAAGTGTCTAAGATATATGGAGCTAGAAAGACAGCCCACTGATTTAGAATACATACTGCTGGGGCTGCATAGTTGGCTCAGTAGTTACAGGCACTTGTTGCAATGGACTCAGATTCGATTCCCAGCACTCACATGGATACTCACCACCTCCTCAGACACCAGACACACATGTGGTGCACAGGCCTACATGTATGTAAAACACTCACACATAAACTAATAAAAATAAATCATACTTGGTTACCAGCACCCATGTTAGGTGGCTCACGGCCATCTATAACTCTAGCTCCAAAAAATTCAATACCTTACTAGGTGTTGTGGTGTACCTTTCATCCCAGCAGTTGGGAGGCAGAGGCGGGTGGCTCTCTGTGAGGTGGAGACCAGTATGATCTACATAACTAGTTCTAGGACAGCCAGGGCTGCACAACGAAACCCTGTCTTGAAAAACTAGAAAGAAAGGAAAGAAAGGAAAAGAAGAAAATGGTTTAATGCAAGAAGCAGACTTACTACATCCAAAAAACCCCTTTGAGAGTTGGTAAACCAGTAAGATGTGACTGGCTCTGTCAGGTGTTCTTTGCTCACAAATGATGCTGGCTCTTTGTTTTCACAGACATACCCTTTCCATACCCCAGTTAATGCAAAGGTTGTAAAGGACTACTACAAAATCATCACTCGGCCAATGGATCTACAGACACTCCGTGAAAATGTGCGCAAGCGCCTCTATCCATCTCGGGAAGAATTCAGAGAACATTTGGAACTGATTGTGAAAAATAGTGCAACCTATAATGGTAACAGCCCCTTGTTCCTTGACTGTAAAGGTCACCTTTCAGATTCTTACCCGCTTGCTGGTTCTAAATTCAGAGTAGATTAGAATGGATGAAAACACTATAATGTGCATTCTTTTTTTTTTTTACAGACAGCAGGCTTATCATGTAGCCAAGGATGATCTTTCTTTAGTGATTTATTATGTATACAGTGCTCTGCCTATACATACACCAGCAGGCCAGAAGAGGGCGTGAGATCACTTTATAGGTGGTTGTGAGCCACCATGTGATTGCTGGGAATTGAACTCAGGACCTCTGGAAGAGCAGTCAGTGCTCTTAACCTCTGAGCCATCTCTCCAGCCCTTATAATGTGCATTCTTAAGTATGAGCACCAGGTAATGCACATTTCAATCATATAATAAGTGTTACTTCTTTTTACCTCTGCTATTTAACCTGTTTGTTTGTTTGTTTGTTTGTGACATGTTCTCAATACATAGGCTGGCCTGGAACTAACTGTGTAGACCAAACTGGCCTTAGAAATCACAGAAATACTTTGGCCTCTTTCTCTCAAATGAGTCCTGCAATTAAAGCTATGTTGTACCACACCCAGCCTCCCACTATTTCATTTTTAATGTATTCCCTGGGGAAATTGAAGTCTTCCTGTTGAAGCAGTTGGGATGAGTAGGGGGACAAAAAAGTAAACCTAGGTAAGTTGAAGAGGCATTGGGTGTGGGTAGACGCTGCAAAGGATCTTCCTGGAGCCGTATTAGTCTATGTGTTTTAACTCCGTCTGCATTTTTGTTACAGGGTTAGATGTCCATTTTGTTAAAAAAAGAAAAACCAGGAAAGGCAAGGAGGAAGAAATCAGTGTGCATTAATTCATATATAAATACTGACATCCAGAGTATAGATAATACCAGTAGAGCTATGATGAATATGCTAGTTAATGTCTCATAACCTCTTCTGTTTTCTTATGTATAAACAGGACAAAATTGATATCTAGAGTCTGAAACATTCTACAAGCCAGTCCAACTTTTTTATCAAATTTCATGTCCAATGACTAGCTTCCATGTCCACTGTAGACTCTTAACCACGCTCACCTTTATATTTCACTTGAATATCCCATGGTACTTCCACGTCTTTACAGTCTTTTCTTTACTTTTTTCCCTTCAATGGTGAATTTCCATTCATAATTCCAGATTAAGTCATATTATCTTTTCAAAGAAACTGATTATCAGATTGATCAAAAAGCAAAACAAAACAAAAAAAAAAGCTTTTTTTTTTTTTAATCCTCTGTGTTTCTGAGCACAATGAAATCAACTTTAAAACTCTTATCCCATAATTATTTATATATCTGGCCAGTTTGTGATTTGTTAGAGATACTGTTATTTATGTTTATAGTTCCCAGAGCCAAGCAGCATGCCAAATTGTATAAAAGGGAAGAACAAAGAGGTTGGGTGTGGTGGCACATGCCTATAATCCCAACCCTTGGGGAAGTAGCGGCAGGAGGCTCAGGATTTCAAAGGCATCTTTGACGGCTACATAGCAAGTTCAGGGCCAGCTTGGGCTACATAAGACTCTGTCTCAAAAATAACAGATAAAGCCAGCCAGGTGGCTCAACAATAAAAGCACCTGAGTTCAACCCCAGAACCTACAGTGGAAGAAGGGAACTGACTCCTGAAAGTTGTCCTGGCTTATGTATCTGCATTTGCACACACACTCCCCATACCCCCCCCCATTGCCAGTGTAATAAAAATGAAAGAAAGATAAAGAGAAATAAAGCCCCACTGGAGGATGTAACTTTGATAAAGCACTTAACCAGCACCCATGAGATCCTAGGTTCAGTCCCCTGTAGTGGCAAAAAAAAAAAAAAAAAAATCTCCCAGCCTTGTATCCTTCCTCATGTGTCAGTGTTGATGATGGTGGTGGTAACAATGGAATGAAATGTTTTGACTTGATTGCCTGCCTTCCTCCTTTCCTTCTTTCCCTCCCCTCCTTCCCTTTCTTTCCTTCCCCTCAATAACGCAGCTATGGCTTGTTCTTTGATCCCACCATCCCTCTCTTTGAGACAGGATCTCTAAATACCATGGCTGGACTTGAACTTGCTGTTAGGTCCAGACTGGCAGCAGACTTGCTATCTAAGTGTTTCAGTCTCTAGATTTCTTTAACTATAGAAATGTACCACCATACCTAGCTTATTTCCTTTTTATTACAACCTAATATATAGATAGTAACAAATTTTGTTTTTTTTTTTAATAAGTTAAACATTTTGGATTTTTCTACTTCTTTTTTAAAAAATATTTTTTTATTAATTTATTCATATTACATCTCAATGTTTATCCCATCCCTTGTATCCTCCCATTCCTCCCTCCCTCCCATTTTCCCCTTACTCCCCTCCCCTATGTCTGTGACTGAGGGGGACCTCCTCCCCCTGTATATGCTCATAGGGTATCAAGCCTCTTCTTGGTGACCTGCTGTCCTTCCTCTGAGTGCCACCAGGTCTCCCCCTCCAGGAGACATGGTCAAATGTGAGGCACCAGAGTTCGTGTGAGATTTTTCCACTTCTAAACTACTATAAACAGTGCATCTGTAAATATTTATGTTTAAACTTTTGTTTGGACATTTGCTTTCATTTTTCTTTGGTACATGCATAGGAGAGGAAGCCATAAGTTTATAGGGTCGCCATGACTAGCATTCTGAAAACCTGATAGATTCAGATTCCCAGTTTCTAGAGTAGCTGTATCATTTTGCAGCTCTACTAGAAATGGAACATATATTTTATACACATTCTGCTTTCTCCTCACCCTCACCCTCACCCTCACCCTCACCCTCACCCTCACCCTCACCCTCACTTCTTAGTTGTAGTAGTCATCCTAGTGCACAGCGTGTGTGTTTGTGTGTCCTTGATGGTACTGAGGATCTTTGCATGTACTTGGGATGGTGCCCCCCTTTTCCTTCTTGATACTCTCTTCTTTCCGGGAGTATTTTTTGAAGATTTATTTATTTATCATGCATCCAGTGCTCTGCCTGCATGTACACCTGCAGGCCAGAAGAGGGCACCAGGTCACATTATAGGTGGTTGTGAGCCACCATGTGGTTGCTGGGAATTGAACTCAGGACCTCTGGAAGAGCAGCCAGTGCTCTTAACTGCTGAGCCATCTCTCCAGCCCTCCAGGAGTGTTCTGTGTAGCACTTTTTACTTTCTACTTTTAAAAAGATTTACTTTATTATTTTAATTATTTGTATGTGTTTCGGTGTATGCATGTGATTGCAAGTATCTACAGTGACCAGAGGCTTTGAATCACCCTGGAACTAGAGTTAAAAGCAGGAGTGAGCTACCTGATTTGGGTGCTGGGAACTGAACTGCCAAAGCAGTGCACACTTTTAATCAGCGAGTAGCCTTTTACATTTTTCTTACTACTTCAACTACTGTATGTCCACTGATGCCCCTATCTTCTGTCTCTCCGTCTATTCAAGGCTTCATATCTTTGCTTCCAGTTGCTTGCTAGACATGACAGTTCTCATCGTCCTGCTGGCAATTCATTATCTGATTGCCTGTTGTAGATAAATGGTTTTGCCAGGTGCCTAGTTATACAACCTAGAAATTTTAGTCACACTTGACCCCACACTCTTTCTCTCACACTCATATCTAAGTCCTATAAAGTATACTATCTGCGTTTTCTTTGAAACTTGTCCCTTTACTTTTTGTCATCATTGCTGCTTTGTTAATTGAAGCCCTTGCTTCCAAACATTGTTTTTGCCTTAATTCTTCCTATTGTTGACAGGGTGGCAATTCTCCCCTATAACGCAAATTTAGGAAAGTATTGTCTTAGACTGAGGGGTATAGCTCAGAGGTAGAGCACTTGGCTAGCATGTTTGCTACCCAAGTACCACAAAAAATGAACAAAGAAAAGAAGTGCTATAGCTGGGCATGGTGCCTTTAATCCCAGCACTCAAGAAAGCAGAGGCAGGCGGATCGCTGTGAGTTCGAGGCCAGCCTGGTCTACAAAGTAAGTCCAGGACAGCCAAGGCTTCACAGAGAAACCCTGTCTCAAAAAACCAATAAAATAAAATACTCAATAGCTTTCTAGTACTTACAAGATCTTCTAATGTGGTCCCTTCTGACTTTCCTTTCTGTCTTTGTGTACATTTCCTTTTCTGGTATGTCCTTTCCTATTGTTTGCCTGTTGGACTTTTATTCTCTAATGACTACCTAAATAAGACCTACTCCCCACCAAAGCAGATTATTTTCCTTTAATTTTATTGCAGTAAAGATTGAACCCAAAGGGCTGGAGAGATGCCTCAGAGGTTAAGAACACTGTCTGCTCTTCCAAAGGTCCTGAGTTCAATTCCCAGCAACCACATGGTGGCTCACAACCATCTATAATGAGATCTGGTGCCCTCTTCTGGCCTGCAGGTGTACCAGGCAAAACACTGTATCCATAATAAATAAATAAATCTTAAAAACAAAAAAGATTAAACCCAAAGTATTCAACATGCTAGGCAAATGCTCTAACTCTTAGCTATATCCCAGCCTCTCTTTTACTTTTTGTTTTGGAATGAGGTCTTGCTAAGTTGTACAGGCTAGCCTGAACTTTTTTGTAGTCTAGCCTGATTTTGAACTTGTAATCTATGCCTCAGCCTCCCAAGGAGCTAAAATTACCAGCTAATACCACCAGTCTTGGTTTCCAATGAGCAGATTTGGTATACACTTACATAGAATATGATTTATGTACAACCAATGTATTTCATTTATACTGATATAGATTTTTATACTTTATTATGGAAATTTGTAAGAGGAATAAACTTTAGTGTACCTACTCGCTGACTAACAATGTGTCAGTTTGTGGTGATTCTGGATTATTATGTATTTTCTGGCAGTATATCATTTCATCTGTAGATATTTAATAGGATTACACTGTCCTGCAATGATTTATTTTCAAGTCATTTTCTTTGACTAATCCAGAACTTTCTATAATAGGAACCCTTAGTTATCCTTATGTTCCTATCATTGACTATGTCTTAGACAAGGCATAAAACATTTGAGTGAATAACCAAATGCTGAAAAAAAATGATAGGGCTGGGGTTAAGGCTCTGTGGGGACACTAACCAGAGTTAGATGGAGGAAAATAATCTAGTAAATGATAACTGAAAAGAAGTGGTCAGAAATGCTAGGTAGATCCAGTGCTGTGGTGGCGCACGCCTTTAATCCCAGCGCTCAGGGAGGCAGAGGCAGGTGGATCTCTGTGAGTTCAAGGCCAGCCTGGTCTACAAAACGAGTTCCAGGACAACCAAAGCTACACACAGAGAAACCCTATCTCAAAAAAACAAGTCAAACCAAACAAACAAACCAAAAAAACAAAAACCTAGCTGTAGTACAAGAATGTGTGGACTTAAAGAACAGTTAAAATTCATTTTCGATGATATTGTTTACCCATTATATTTCAGGCATTGAAAAATGTAGTAAAGACTGGTAGTGTCTGTACCTGGTGTGGTAGCACACACCGGTAGTCCCAAGGAGGTGAGGTAGGATTTGAAGTTGAAGGTCATTCTCAGCTATATAGCGAGTTCTAGACCAGCCTGGGATACATGGCAGTCTGTCTTAGAAAGATAAAATGTCTGCCTAACTTAGTTACTAGGCTGGTACCTGGGACCTTTTTGGTTCTTTAGTAAATGAGTTAAGTGTTGGAAATGTGTGGCAACTTTGAGCTCCCATTTATAATGGCCATTTCTTATTCCTCTGTAGGGCCAAAACACTCACTGACTCAGATTTCTCAATCAATGCTGGATCTCTGTGATGAAAAACTCAAAGAGGTAAGAATTAAAGATAAGGCAAACAATAGATATAGTGACATACACCTATTCAGCCGTGGCTGCCCTAGACAGCTTTGTGGACCAGGCTGGCCTCAAACTCACAGTAATCCACCTGTCTCTGCCTCAAGAGTGCTGAGATTACAGGCAGGCGCCACCATGCCCATGCCTCACTGACAATTTAATTTTTAAAAAGTAATCTAAAAAAATTAAAGGATAATATTTTGTGCTGGTTGGTGGTTTGGTTTTTTTTTCCTTTCTTTGTTTTTTTTTTTTTTTTTTTTTTCAGGTTTTTCAAGACAGGGTTTCTCTGTGTAGCCCTGCCTGTCCTGGACTCACTTTGTAGACCAGGCTGGCCTTGAACTCACAGGATTCACCTGACTCTGCCTCCTGTTGCTGGGATTAAACCATACCCGGCTTTGTGCTGTTTTTTTTTTCTTTCCCTCTGTCCTGGAAGCTGAACCAGGGTCTTGTCTTACTAAGTAAGCATTTTATCGCTAACCTATAGCCTCAAGCTCTCTATAAACTTCTGTTCTTACTAAAGAAGATTGTGGTACCTTATAAGTTTATAAAAGCACAGGTGCCGGGCATGGTGGCGCATGCCTTTAATCCCAGCACTCGGGAGGCAGAGGCAGGTGGATCGCTGTGAGTTCGAGGCCAGCCTGGTCTACAAGGTGAGTCCGGGACAGCCAAGGCTACACAGAGAAACCCTGTCTCGAAAAACCAAAAAAAAAAAAAATCACATTTAAGGGGCTGGAGAGACGGCTCCAGGGTTAAGGGCACTGACTGCTCTTCCAGAGACCTGGGTTCAAATCCCAGCATCCACATGGCAGCTCACAACTGTCTGCAACTCCAAGATCTCACACTCTCACATAGACATACAGGCAGGCAAAACACCACATAAAATAAAAGTAAATAAGAATTTTTTAGAAAGCACAGGTAACAATGAAGCTTGATACTGACATAGATAATTTACAAAAGAGAACATGATTGAACATGGAAAAATTTCTCAACTTGGTGGACATAAATTTTATGTTTAAGCCACAGTTAGCTGAGCATTGTAATCCATAAGTGTAATTGTAGCACTTACACTTAAGAGTCAGAAGCAGGATGAATACAAGTTCTGGGCCAGACCCTGTCTCAAAACAACAAACAAAACACCCTTGGGGCAGAGGCAGATGGATCTCTGTGAGTTTGAGGCCAACCTGTACTACAAAGTGAGTCCAGGACAGCCAAGGCTACACAGAGAAAAACAAAACAAAAACCAATTAGATTCCTCTTTGTATCTGTTAGAAGGCTAAAGTCCTGAATTCTGTATGGAAATTCAGTATTGGTACACAGGAGAGGTGGAGGTAAGAGATTCAGAAATGCAAGATAATTATGGCAACATTTCAAGTTCAAGGTTAGGAGAACCTGTCTAAAAAATGGGGGAAAGTGGGCTGGAGAGATGGCTCAGAGGTTAAGAGCACTGCATGCTCTTCCAGAGGTCCTGAGTTCAATTCCCAGTAACCACATGGTGGCTCATAGCCATCTATAGTGTGATCTGGCGCCCTCTTCTGGCCTGCAGGTGGAGAACTGTATACATATTGATAAAGAAATATTTTTTTAATAAGGCTCCTGAGACTAAGGACTGAAGAGAGAGGCAGTGAGACTGCAGAGGTTTTCATAGTAAGCAGGCTGAAGTGAGTTTGTTGGATTAAGTTTCCTTATATAAGTCACTAATCAAGTTGGGATTATACATTGAATGTGAAGCCAGCCTGGAATAAATAGGATACCTATTTATTAGCAAAACAAAAAGAGCCATTAACTAATGATTATGTTGTTCTATATGCTCATCATTCATTTTATAAAAAAGACAATGTTATAAAAGCGCAATTTGGCAAAGATACTCTTTATTAAAGATTTATTCAATGTATGAATGCTCTATCTGAATGTTCACCTCCAGGCCAGAAGAGGGCACCAGATCACATTATAGATGGTTGTGAGCCACCATGTGGGTGCTGGGAATTGAACTCAGGACCCCTGGAAGAGCAGCCAGTGCTCTTAACTGCTGAGCCATCTCTCCAGGCCCCCAAAGATATTCTTCTTGTAGCTCAACTAGTGTTGTCTTGAGCCTTCTACTCTTGGTACTATACAAAAATGGGATGTAGAAGCTGGGTGGTGGTGGTGCACGCCTTTAATCCCAGCACCCACGAGGCAGAGGCAGGCCGATCTCTGAGTTCAAGGCCAGCCTGGTCTACAGAGCAAGTTCCAGGACAGCCAGGGCTACACACAGAGAAACCCTGTCTGGAAAAAAACAGGATTTGCTGACATTTTCCTTTGTGATCCTTTAGCTAAAGTATCTTTTATCTAGGTTGGCCTGAAACTGAATAGTAGATAATTAAGTTTTTGGGGACTAAAGTCATAGACAGCTAGCAGGACTTTAAATTCTCTTTCATGTTTCTGTGGTGATCACAGTTCAGGAAAACTGCCTTCATTTTGCTTTGCTTTATTTCAGAAAGAGGATAAGTTGGCACGTTTAGAGAAGGCCATCAACCCCCTGCTTGACGATGATGACCAAGTTGCATTTTCTTTTATTCTGGATAACATTGTCACTCAGAAAATGATGGCAGTTCCAGATGTAAGTAATTTTCATGCCAAATTTTGTGAGGATAGTACTCAGGGATGTAAAGACTTATATAGGATAAGCATGTGTGCATTAAGAGATTCTGTGTAGTGATGTACATATGTCCAAAAGAACTGGTATGTAATTTAAATATCAACCGTTTGCTGTATAAATTCACTAACATTGAAAGCAAAGATGCCAAATGTCTTTGAATATTTAGAGGTTCTGACTTCCTTTTGTCCTTATTTAGTATTTGGATACTCTTGAATAGCCCAGGAAAGAACTAGAAACTAATAGTAGGTTCTTGATTTAGAAATGTTCCTAGAAAAATGACACTTAACATTTTTATTACAATGTATTTATTTGTATATGTGGGGGAGGAGGGCATAAGTCATGGTTTGTGTGTGGGCAGAACAAGCTGGTTAGGTGTGGTGGTACAACCTTTCATCCCAGAACTTGGGAGGCAGAAGCAGGTAGAATTTTGTGAATTCAAGGTAAGCCAGGGTTACACAGAAGGACCCTGCCTTAAAAGAACAAACAAACCAAAACAAAGCAAAAACAAGGGCTGGAGAGATGGCTCAGAGATGAAGAGTATTATTTGTTCTTCCAGAGGTCCTGAGTTCAATTCCCAGAAACCACATTGTGGCTAATAACTATATATAATGAGATCTGATGCCCCGTTCTGGTGGGCAGGCACACATGCAGGCAGAACATACAATAAATAAATAAATAAATAAATAAATAAATAAATAAATAAATAAAAAACCTTGGGCCTCGCTTCTGTCCTCTGTGTTCCAGAAATTAAATTCATGTCATTGGGCTTGTTGGTCAGCACCTCTACCCACAAAGCCATCTTGTCTGTTCACAGAAAACACTTTAATAATTACTCAATATTTGTTGTCCTTTTGTTTTCTCTTTTTCCTTCAAGTTTTTATGGTAAGGCTATCATCTATCATGCATGCTGATTCTGTGAGCTGTTTTACTATATTAGTCCCCTCAGAAATTCTAAATTAAGTTTTCTGTTGCATATAGTTACACTGTCTGTCTACAGTGTTATAAAATTTCTAGATGCAACTTTGGACTAAGGAATTTTATTTTACTTTTGCAAAAGTTAGTCTTCAACATACAAATAAGATTTTAATTATAAGTTTAGAGGAGGAATTATTACTTTGTCAGGGTATAAGACTCCTTAATGAGAGCCTTAAATTACAAACAATTTTGTGTGAGGATATGTACTTCTGTGAAAAGAGCTTATAGTTTTCATCAGACATATTTGTAACTCAGTGAAAATTGTGACCCTCTGGTATAAGTGATGGTTTTCATTTGACTTCCCGTGCTTTCTTTTCACTAGTCATGGCCATTTCATCACCCAGTTAATAAGAAGTTTGTTCCAGATTATTACAAAGTGATTGTCAGTCCAATGGATTTGGAGACTATACGTAAGGTGAGTGCTTTTTAAAAAATAATCAAATCAATGCCTTTTAATAATCCGTGTTTCTTTCTGTATATATAGCTGAGTCCCTGATTGTTTTTTATCATAGAATATCTCCAAGCACAAATACCAAAGTCGAGAGAGCTTTCTAGATGATGTAAACCTGATTCTGGCCAACAGCATTAAGTACAATGGTGGGTATTTTTTTTTCCCTCTTTCATTAGTCTTATCTATCCAGCATTAATTTGCATTATTAAAAATTTCAGGCATAAGCAACTTTGAGCAGTGATAAGTAGATCAAGTAACCTAGTTTACTTACTAAGTTTCATTTATATATTTATCTATTTGTCGTAAAGGTGGGAATGCTGCTCAGGTCTGCTTTTGGAACTTAGAGGACAACTTGGAGAGGGGGTTCTCTGTTCCACCATGTGGGTTCCCAGGACTGAACCTAGGTTGTCAGGTTCGGTGCTGATACATTTCATCTGCTCAGTTTTTTTTGTTTGTTTGTTTGTTGTTTTTTTTAAGTAGGTGCATATTTTGGTGTGTGTGTGTGCGCGTGCGCGCGGGCGCTCGTGTATTGTAAGAATCACTATTAAACTTTTAATCATGGAAATCAATCTGTCCCTTGTGTAAAGCATGGGAAAATAAGGCATTAATAACAATCAAATGGATGTTTCCTGTCCTTTGAGTCATCATCATATTTCTGTAAGATTTGAAAAGTCACATCCTAACCCTACATGGATCTGAGGCTGAAATGTGTAGCTGGCTTCTAATAGGAAGATGGTCTCTGTGTTCAAGTAATTCATGTTTCAGTTGATAGTAGCTTGACAAGGCCAATAATAGAAGGATATAGAAAGTCCATTAAGCCGGGCATGGTAGTGTACGCCTTTAATCCCAGCACTCAGGAGGCAGAGGCAGGTAGACCAGTGTGAGTTCAAGGACAGCCAAGGCTACACAGAGAAGCCCTGTCTCAAAAAACCAAAACCAAAACCAAAAAGAAGGCTATTAGAAAACAAATTTAACCTGAGGGTTAGGGAAGGCTTCGTAAACTAGTAAAAGTTAAAATTGGTTTTGTTGTTGTTGTTTTTGAGACATTGTCTTGTTTATCCTAGTCTGATCTTGAAGGAAAAAAAGAAAAAGAAAAAGAAGGTGTGAGTGTGAATTGCATGTGATTCTCTAGGTTTTTTGGTTTTTGGTTTTTCAAGACAGGGTTTCTCTGTGTAGCCTTGGCTGTCCTGGACTCACTTTGTAGACCAGGCTGGCCTTGAACTCACAGCAATCCCCCTGCCTCTGCCTCCGGAGTGCTGGGATTAAAGGCATGCACCACCATGCCCAGCCATTATTTAATTTGAGAAACTCTAAGTAAATACAGTTTTCTTCTGTAAGGCATTTGAAATTCCTTTGGTCATGATTTAATACAAAAGTGAAATGTACTCCAACAGTTCTTTTTTGTTAGTGGGTCACTTGATCTATTGCGTAGAATGATAATTTATCTTACCTTTCCTGGTAATTGTGACACCAGTCTGCAAACAACTGATCTCTCTCCTCTCTCCCTCTCGTGTGTGTGTGTGTGTGTGTGTGTGTGTGTGTGTGTGTGTGTGTGTG
>OU015760.1:49381670-49414293 GCA_907169655.1 Acomys percivali
GTGTGTGTGTGTGTGTGTGTGTGTGTGTGTGTGTGTGTGTGTGTGTGAGAGAGAGAGAGAGAGAGAGAGACAGACAGACAGACACCCCATACCATTGTAAAGCATTGTCCACAAGTTCATGAACTATCAAACCATTCCATGCTCTTGTTGAAGTTTAAATTCCTTTATCCAATTTCCTTACATGTCTCTAAGTCAATGAAACTATAACTAATATGAGTCCCTGAGCCTAAAACATCAAGGCAAGGCTTAGAAGAAGAAAGTAGGCTACTGAGCAGAGAGGCTATTAATACACAAACTTGTCCCTAAGCTTTATGCAATTCTGCTTTAGTTTTTGAACATATACTCTAGGTGCCAGCCTGCCAGAGTGGCTGTTAATCATGGGATTCTAAAAATGTGTCTACAAAGTTGGTCCAGGCTGTGTTTCCTCTAGGTTGTCCTGCATGTCCTTTTTCTTCAGTAAATGTTGTAAAGGAGAATTCTTTGTATTTCTTCTAGCTGTTTTCTTGGTAGACGCTTAGTTGTATGTTTTATGCCACAGCCTCCTGATTTGTATAACAGCACATCCCTCGGTGTTTCTCGAGATGCTTCTGTATATCAAGATGAGAGCAATATGTCTGTCTTGGATATTCCCGGTGCTACTTCAGAAAAGCAGCTAGCACAGGTAGGATGTTACTTCTCGTGAGATTGGTGGTCTGCCTGGTGGGTGATTGTGGAGGGCTGGACTGATACCATGCATACATGAAGGATGGCTGGATCCTTTGGCCCTGAAAACAAGGCTTTGAAATGTAATTTAAGCACAGCAAACCTTCAGGGAAAATATTTGCGGCATCAGAGCAGCCCAATAGGTGACTGACTAGAAAGACCAGCTGCATTCAGAGACAGAGTTCAGTTCACAACAATTGGTGTACTGTTTTGTGTCTCTTAAAAGTTATAAGTTTTATAAGTGCTTGGGTGTTGGAACATGCCTTTAATCCCAGCACTTGGGAGGCAGAGGCAGGAGGATCACTGTGAATTCCGAGGCCAGCCTGGTTTACAAAGTGTCCAGGACATCCAGGGCTAATACAGAGAGACTTTGTCGGGGAAAAAAAAGTTATAAATCAAATTAAAATGTGTGTGTGTGTGTGCGCGCGCGCGCGCGCGCGCACTTTCTGGTGTTTTGAGACAGGGCTTATGGGGTTAAAGGCATGAGGCGCCACACCCAGCTCTAACTATGTATACTGGCCTTTGCCAGAGGTAGCAAAACATAATTCTCATCTAACACTGTACCCATTCTCAAGGTTCCATAAGAGAGTATGAAACCCAGAAGGATTTTTTTATCTCAAAAATTTGGGTTAGAAAGGAAACATCCCTTCTGATGACAGTTAAGAGTTGACCTAAATAACAATTGAGACGTAATATGAATAAATTAATTTTTTAAAAAAAGAGTGGACCTAAAACCTTCCTTGTTTGGTTTTTCTTGCCCTGTCTGTTATTTCCAAATAATGACTGGGGAAAATACATATGCCTTGAGCTGTGTAAACAGCCTCCACTAGCAGTGAGGTTGGCTGGGTAATCAGGGAAGAACATCTGTCCTAGATAACCATTGCTTAACTCCTACAGGCACATCATCCTTCAATGGTGTGCTACTTGCCGAGGTAGGCTGGGCGAGGAGGACTCTGGTGTAGATATTGAAGGGTATGATGAGGAGGAGGATGGGAAACCTAAGACTCCAGCCCCAGGGAGTATGCTTACAGAAAGCTTATGGTTACATTCTACATTTATATGATAGGAGGAGCCCCAGTCATGCAGGGCAGGCCAAATCCCAAGGTGACATCTTGGAGTCTCTCCATAGTCAGCCTTAGGATTCTTGAAACAAGCTAGACAAATCCATCCGCTACAATTATTTAAGTTCTTGTGAGGCAGCAAATGGGTTGTGGGGGGGGGAAGAAGGTATGCTGGGCTTTTAGTCATTGATGAGACTGCCACCTGGACTTGTTTAGGAAGGTGAAGATAGAGAAGGTGATCTTGCAGATGAAGAGGAAGGAACTATACAACAGCCCCAAGCCAGTGTCCTGTATGAGGATTTACTTATGTCTGAAGGAGAGGATGATGAGGAAGATGCTGGGAGTGATGAAGAAGGCGATAACCCGTTCTCTGGTGAGTCTTGCTCCTTTGCTTCTGTTTCTGTTGTACCTCAGGACTGAATAGGAAAGTCTTTGCTTCTTACTATATGCTTGTATAAAAAAGCTATCTCTTTTATTGGAGTCCTATTAGTGGACCTGAGAGTACTGAACCCACGCTCAGAGAAGTGAAGATTAACGGACACAGGAGGCACAAAGGTAACAGTGGAAAAGTCAGTGCCCAAGTAGCAGCTTTGAAGGGTTGTATTTGGGAATAGGAAAGGAAGAGTAAGCAAAATAATAGAAATGGTAAGGTAAAAGTATTGGAGATGAGCCTGGTGCAGCAGTGCACACTTGTAATCCCAGAGGCAGGTAGAGTTCGAGGCCAGCCTGGTGTACAAAGCGAGTCCAGAACAGCCAAGGCTACACAGAGAGACCCTGTTTTGAAAAAAAAACAAACAAAAAAAGAAAGTAAAATATTGGAGATGATAGAAAACAGGTAGATTAGACTAAAATAGAGGAAACAAGTTAGTTGTTCTAAACTATATATCTTGCCACTATTGACCTTTGGTAGTTAAAAGAGATGCATGCTTGAGAGGTGAGGACCATAGACTCGAAGGCCATCTAGACTAATTTTAAAATACTAGGTAAAGATGCTAATTCTGACAAGAATTTCCTTTTCTGTTCGCTAGCTCTTGTTTTGTCTTCGTTGTTTTAAACATAACTATCTAGGGGGCTAGAGAGATGGCTCAGAGGTTAAGAGCACCGTCTGCTCTTCCAAAAGTCCTGAGTTCAATTCCCAGCAACCACATGGTGGCTCACAACCACCTGTAATGAGATCTGCTCTCTTCTTCTTGTGGTGGGCAGGCACACATGTGGGGCAGAGTACTGTATAAATATAAATAAATCTTTAATAAAAAAATAAACATAACTATCTTGTACATGCTAAGCCAGCACTGTAGCACTGAGCCATACCCTTAGTCCATCAAGCTGATCTCTTAATGAACACAATCTATTTTTACAGGTCTTCAGCTAAGTGAAAGTGGAAGCGACTCCGATGTGGGATCCGGCAGTATAAGACCCAAACAGCCCCGTGTGCTTCAAGAGAATACAAGAATGGACATGGAAAACGAAGAAAGCATGATGTCCTATGAGGGAGATGGTGGGGCGGTGTCCCACGGTTTGGAGGATAGCAACATGAGGTAATAGACAACAATGTACTGCGGGGCTGTGGCATCACTTCCCAGCTGTGGTGACAAAGGGCCTAGCATAAGAAAGCTTTCATTTGTCAAACAATTCCTGAGCACCTCTGCTTGGGCAGGCCCTGGGAATACACATAGGAAGAAAGTATAACCTGCCCTTGATTGAGGATCACTTCTAGTGGAAGAGATTGACACAAATCATTATTGGTATGATGTCCTAAGTACCTAAGCACAATTAAGTATAAAGTGCTGAGGTACTCCTAGGGAGTGACTTACTGTGCTTTGAAGTAATCAGGGTAAATTTCATGTAGAAGCATTTAATTTATGCTTAAAGGATGGATAGGAGTCTGCTAAACATATGCAATGACAGCAAGAGGGATGGATCTTTACAGATGAAATAATATGTCAGAGGCATAGAAATATAACATAAAGTGTGTTCAAGAGAAAAGGGAGGTGGGTGGGGAATTAAGACTTTTGAAATAGGTCTGGCGAGATGGCTCAGAGGTTAAGAGCACTGACTTGTTCTTCCAGAGGTCCTGGGTTCAGTTTCCCAGAAACCACATGATGGCTCACAACCATCTATACTGGGATCTGATTGCCCTCTTCTGGCCTGCAGGTGTACATGCAAGCAGAGCACTGTATATGTAACAATAAATAAATAAATAAATATTTTTTAAAAAAGACTTGAAATTATAAGAGACAATAAATATGGAGGACCATAAGTGGCATGCCAAGGCATTTGGATTTTGTTCTGTTAGGAGTCTGTACTTTGAGGAAAAGGAAGTTGCTGGCACATTTCTATAATCTCAGTACTTAAGGTATGAAATAGCCAGATGTGGCGGTGCACGCCTAATAAGAGGCAGGTGGGCCTCTGAATTCAAGGCCAGCCAGGTGTGTATAGTGTGAAGTCCAAGCCAGTAAAACCCTGTGTCCTCCTCCTCCAAAGAAAAAGGAAGAAAAAAGAAAACCCTAAACATGGGCTAAGTATTGAAGTGCTATCTAAAAACAAACAAAACTATCTGGGTGTGGTGTTGCTCACCTATGCACACTTGCAAGCTAGCTGGAGGAAGATAGGGATTAAAGATAATCCTCAGCTACAGGGTGAGTTCAACGCAAGCCAGGGCTACGTGAGACACTGTCTCACAAACACACACACACAAGAAAAGGAAGCGAAAGGAACATCAGTTTTTTATGTTAGGTAACTTTTACGGCATATGGGACAGATAACAGCGGTATTGAGTTTGAATTTGGGAATTAAGCCTGATAAATAAGGAGCTGTTATTGAGGAAAGAAGAAAAACAAAGGATGGGAAAATGATTTTGCCTTCAAATATGTTGCATTTATGTTGCACAAGCAATCCATCTTGCCAGGAAGTAGATAAAGTCTTTTATTTATTTATCTGGCAAGTAGTTATCATAAGTGAAAACACAAGTAAGACATGGGATTCCTTCCTTTAAGGAGTTCTGCTTATCAGGGATTATGTAGCAGTGTGACATGAAAGACATGACAGGCAACCACAGGGTTTTTCTGGGGCATGCAGAAGGGTAGGGAGGGAAGCTGATTAGAGAAGGAAACAGTCAAATATGAACGGTAGTTTTATAGGCATAAGGTATCCCAGAGACTCAGGATGTCGTTGTGAAAACCCAGAAGCACGAGACACTTTTTATTTATTAGCTGGGTGTTGGTGGCGCACGCCTTTACTCCCAGCACTTCGGAAGCAGAGGCAGGTGGATCGCTGTGAGTTCGAGGCCAGCCTGGTCTACAAAGTGAGTCTAGGACAGCAAAGGCTACACAGAGAGAGAGAGACCTTGTCTCAAAAAAAAAATTATTTACTTTACATCCTGACCACAGTTTCCCCTCTGTCCTCTTCCTCCAGTCTTCCTTCACCCCATCTATTGTTTTCCATCAGAAAAGGGGAGGTCTCCCATGGATACCAAGCAGCCCTGGCTTATGAAGTTGCAGTAATTCTAAGCTCATCCTCTCCTCTTGAGGCTTACGAGGCAGCCCAATACAGGGAAATGCTTCCCAAAGGCAGGCAACAGGGTCAGAGATAGGCCCTGTTCCTGCTGTTACGAGTCCCACTTGAAGACCAAGCTACACAACTGTTACACATGTGCAGAGGGCCCAGGTCAGTCCCATATAGGCTCCCTGGTTGTTGGTTCAGTCTCTGTGAGCCCCTATGGGACACGTTAAAGATTATAAGTAGGCCAGAGCTTTAGATTAATCCATGTGGTAGAAATTATTCATAGAAGTAGTTAAGATTGAAAAAAAAAAAGAGGTAAGAACCAAATTGTGAATGACTCAAATGTTATGGGACAGCATTGAGTTGAGAACAGTATGAGAGAATAAAAGATGTGAACTAAGAAAGTCACAAATTCAAATGGCCAAGAACTATATTTTATAGCTTCTCTAATCAAATAAGTATGATAAAGCAATGTGATGTAGCTTCTTACCTATCAATTTGGTGATCATTTTTTGAAAGAGTATGAGGAAAAAAAGGACATTCCCAAATGGCTGGTAATAATATGTAAATAGGGTGAGTGGGAAAGAAATATAACAATTTTTTCAGTATAAATAAAAAATTAAATATGTACCCCTTTTGGTTCTAAAATACCACATTTAGGAAATTGTCCTATGCGAACACTATTGACACAGAAGGATGTTTATTGTAGTCATTATTGAAAAAATTTCTGAAGAATAAGCATATTTTTTGTTTGTGTTTTTATTTTCCCAAGACAGGGTTTCTCTGTGTAGCCCTCGCTGTCCTAGACTTACTTTGTAGATCAGTGATCTGCCTGCCTCTGCCTCCCAAGTGCTGGGATTAAAGGTGTGTGCCCTAAAGGCATGCACCACCACGTCCAGCCTTATTTTTATTTTTAAAATCTTTTTATAATTTTTTGTTTATTTCAAGACAGGTTTCGCTATGAAATGCTAGCTGTCTTTGAATTCACTATGTGGACCAGGCTGGTCTCAAACTTGGAGATCCGCCTGCCTCTGCCTCCCAAGGGCTGAGATTAAAGGCATGTGCCACTGCTCCTGGCAAGCATTTTATTTTTAAATATAAAATATTTAAGTATGAAACTTTGGGGCTTGATAGCATCTGTGGTCATGGTAGCTAGTAGCGAGTTTTGGTCAGTGTGGAAGTTTATTTCAGGTTCTCATGTATATAAAGTCAACAAGCTGATGCTTTTGGTTGTTGTTGGGTTTTTTTGTTTGTTTGTTTGTTTTTGGTTCGGTTATTTTTTTGGTTTTTGGTTTCTCTGTGTAGCCTTAACTGTCCTGGACTCACTTTGTAGACCAGGTTGGCCTCGAATTCATAGTGATCTGCCTGCTTCTGCCTCCCGAGCGCTGGGATTACAGGCGTGTGCCACCACGCCCAGCAACTTGATGTTTTTGAATGTATCATTTCTCCTTAGGGGCACATGAAACCATCTAGAGCCCATTATTTTAGTCCAGGGGAGGTGAGATGGCCTGATCCCTTGACAGTACAAAGCATGCAAATGCTCAGCTAGGGGGTGGTGCCCAAGCTTGAGAGATGTTGTTTTCTCTTCTCAGTTATGGGAGCTATGAGGAGCCTGATCCCAAGTCGAACACCCAGGACACAAGCTTCAGCAGCATCGGTGGGTATGAGGTATCAGAGGAGGAAGAAGATGAGGAAGAGCAGCGCTCTGGGCCCAGCGTACTAAGCCAGGTCCACCTGTCAGAGGATGAGGAGGACAGTGAGGATTTCCACTCCATTGCTGGAGACAGTGACTTGGACTCTGATGAATGAGGCTTCCTAACTAAGCCTCTTCAGTCAGCCTAGGTCGATTACCTTTCCCCCAGCTTGTTTGTTTGTGTATAGTGGCTAATAATGATATTACCAGATTAATACCTTAGCTTTAGTAATGAGTAAAATAATAATCACCTCTCCAGATGGTGGAGTAGCAAGTTCTTTCCCCTAGCCACTATCAAGAAGAGAGAGCAGACTCACTCTTCCCCACTACACTCCTTTAGTGCCATTTTATTATTTCTGGTATATAGGCATGGCACCATTTCTCTTTCTAACTTGCAGGCTAGAATAGATGAAAACTCCTCTGCTAGAATAGAGAATTAGGTACTGATGGGCTGGCTCTGTAGCACACTTAAAATACAAACCTATTGGACAAATGGTTTATTCATGTATTACTCACTTGGATATACAATACCTTGTTCCTAAATAGCTTACAGAGGCGTGGCTATAAATCTCTGAAACAGCCTGTGTATCCAAAATGATAGGTGGCCATGTGAATGTGCTCTCCCCCACCCTAGGAAAAATTATAGGAAAATGGTAAGTTCCTTTGGGCAAAGACTGTCTTTTTTGTTTCTTTTTATGCTTAGGATATGGTTCCATGCAAAATAGCCACTCAGTTAATTTTCTTAAAATCATGAAATCCCAACAGATTTGTTACTGTGTATCTATTCCATGCCAAGCTCTCTGTCAGATCTCTGAAGTGCAAATGTTAAATAAGAGCGCACCATCAAGTTGGGGCAGGGAGGGTGGAATTCAAACCATGTTGATAAATCATAGAACTGTTAGACGAGTATAATTAAGCCAGCTGTAAAGTATAAGGAAAAAATTGAGAAGAGATCATGTGTGAAAAAGCAGGGAAGTCTTCCACCTGGAAGTTGATGAGAAGTTACTGGTAGGAGCGTACCAGCTCACAAGTCCAGGCAGCATGTTACCATGAAGGGGAACGGTCACAGTCCAGATATGACAGAACATGTTCCTTGTTTGTTTGTACCTGCCTTGTTTCAGAAAGGATGCTGGAGTGACTAGACATGACACTGAAAGACGGACAGGAAGCATATCTTCAAGAGCTTTGCACTTGAGCCAGGCATGGTGGTGCACGCCTTTAGTCCCAGCACTCGAGAGGCAGAGGCAGGTGAATCTCTGAGTTCGAGGCCAGCCTGGTCTACAAAGTGAGTTCCAGGACAGGGCTGTTAAACTGAGAAAATGTGTCTCAAAAACACTAAAAAAAAAAGTGCCGGGCGTACTGGTGCCCGCTTTTAATCCCAGCACTTGGAGGCAGAGGCAGTAGATCACTGTGGGTTCAAGGCCAGCCTGGTCTACAAAGTGAGTCCAGGACAGCCAAGGCTACACAGAGAAACCCTGTCTCGATAAACCAAAACCAAACAAACCAAAAAAAAAAGAGGGAGAGAGAGAGATTTGCATTGGATACCAGTGAATTAATTAATTTTATATTTAAAGAAATGAAGTTTTGTTTCAGAAATTTTCTGAATCTTGATTGAAATTGAGTCAAATAATGACAGTATGATCACATTTGTGCTAAGAGTAAAAAAATCAGGTGTATATGATATGTTTGTATGTACTTGTATGTGCAAAGGAAAAGATGTGAAAGAATAATGTAAAATTGTTCACAGTGATAACCTCTGGGGCATGGGCGTGGAGAGGAGGTGGTTTCTTTGGTTTATGTACCAGTAGGTAGGTATTCTGCTTTTATTTCTGTATCGTTTGAATTTTATAGTACATGTTATTTTTATAATAAAACTTAAAAATTTTTGACAACAGTGTGAAGAGTGGTTTGGAGGGGTAAGCAAATGTAATTCAAGCTAAGGGGCATGGAACCTAAAGTATAGTGATGCCATTGGAATGGGGGATAAGTGGAGCAGCATTGAGACATCTTCAGAAAGGGGTGTGATCAACAGGACTAAATTACCAGTTGGCACTTGGGATGAAAAAGGAAGACTGGCAAGGGTTTCTAGAATTTTTTTTAACATAAGAGAAGCGTTTATTTGGCTTACAATTCCATATTACAGTACATCACTGAAGTGAAGTCAAGGCAAGAACCACATCAAGCCAGCCACATCCAATTTACAGTCAAGAGCAGAAAGAAATGAATCCTTGCTGCCTATTGGTTCTCATCTAGTTTCCTGTGTCTTATGTACTAAGGACTCTTTGCCTAGGGAGTGGTGATACCCATAATGGGCTGGGTCTTCCTACATAGATTCATGATCATGACATCCCCCAAAGTCATGCCCACAGGGCTATTTCTTCTTAAGAAGGTGACTGTAGGTTGTGTCAAATTCACAATGAAAACAAAACAGCACAATGACCATTAAAGGTATTTGGCTGTGGTCACATAGCAAGAAAGGAAAGGGAAAGGCTGTGGTTGATTGCCATCATTTGCTATCAATGACCAATTACTTACCAATGCCTAAACTATTAATGGGTACTAGTTATTAAGTGAATTCCTAGAAAGTTAAGTTTTTATTTTCCCCCTCCCTCCATTTCCCTTCATTAAAGAACAGGTATCCCAAATGTGTCAACAGAACCCAGCATAGCAAGTTATAACAAGACTAGGTACAAATCCTCATATCAAGGCTGGATGAGGCAGCCCGGTAGGAGTAAAATGGTCCTAGGAATAGGTGTAAGAGGAGTCCCATAAGAACACCAAGCTACACAACCATAGCATATATGCAGAGGACCTAGCGCAGACCCATGCAGGCTCCTCCTCTGTGATTGTCACTTCAGTCTCTGTGAGTCCCTATGAGCTCTTGTAGTGTCCTCAACCCCTCTGACTCCTACAATCCTTCCTCCCCTTCTTCCTTGGTGTTCTCCAACCTCTGCGTAATGTTTGGCATCTACTCCCATTGGTTGTTGGATGAAGCCTCCCTGATGATGATTTGGCTAGGTTCTAGGCTCTTGGCTCTTAGTTCTTCTGGCTGATGTGGCCTGCTCTTGATCTGGGGAATCTAGAATGTAATTTTTTTTTATTCACTTTGCACCCTGCTTGTCCCATCCCTCCTTGCCTCCCAATTGCACCCTCCTACCCTCCCCTACTCCTCAGAAAAAGGCAGCCCCACTTCCCATCCACCTCAGCCCATCAAGTTGCATCAAGACTGAGCCTGTCATCTTCCCCTGTGATCTGGCAAGGCAGTCCTGCCAGGGGGAAGTGATCCAAAAGCAAACTGTTAACAGAGTCCATGTCAGAGACAGCCCCCACTCGCCTTACTAGAGGACCTATGTGAAGTCTGAGCTGCCCACCTGCTACATTTGTCTAAGGGGCCTACGTCCAGTGTATGCAAGGTCCTTGGTTGGTGGTTCAGTCTCAGAAGGCCCCTCTGGGCCCTGGTTACTTGGCTCTGTTGGTCTTCTTGTGAAGTTCCTGTCTCCAAAACATTTTCCTCTCCCTGCCCCCACCACCACCACCAATTTTCCACAAGACTCTATGCATTGCCCAAAATTTGGCTGAGTCTCAGCGTGTTTTGAATTGCTGCTAGGTAGAGCCTCTCAAAGACGAACTCTGCTAGGCTCCTGTCTGCAAGCATAGCAGAGTACCATTAATAGTGTCTGGGGTTGGCTCTCTCCCATGGGGTGGGTCTCTGGTTAGGCCAGTCATTGATTGGGCATTTCCTCAGTCTTTACTGTATCTGCTCTATCTTTTTTTTTTTTTTTGAGACAGGGTTTCTCTGTGTAGCCTTGGCTGTCCTGGAACTCACTTTGTAGACCAGGCTGGCCTCGAACTCACAGCTATTCCCCTGCCTCTGCTTCCTGAGTGCTGGGATTAAGTGCCCCATTTTTTGATTGGGTTATTTTGTTTGTTGGTGTTTAATGTTTTGAGTTCTTTATCTAGTTAGGATATTAACCCTTTGTTTGATGTAGGGTTGGTGAAGATCTTTTCCCAATCTGTAAAATATTGTTTTGTTCTATTGACAGTGTCCTCTACCTTACAAAAGCTTCTCAGTTTCATGGGGTCCCAATTTTTTTATTTGTTTTTGTTTTTGTTTTTTGTTTTTCGAGACAGGGTTTCTCTGTGTAACTTTGCCTGTCCTGGGCTCGCTTTGTAGACCAGGTTGGCCTCGAACTCACAGCGATCTGCTTGCCTCTGTCTCCCGTGTGCTGGGATTAAAGGCATATGCCACCGCGCCTGGCGGGGGCGACTGAGAAGTTTTTATTTATTTTATTTTATTTTTATTTTTATTTTTTAAAGATTTATTTATTATACTTACAATGTTCTGCCTGCATGTACACCTGCCCACCAGAAGAGGGCACCAGATTTCATTATAGATGGTTGTAAGCCACCATGTGGTTGCTGAGAATTGAACTCAGGACCTTTGGAAGAAAAGCCAGTGCTCCTAACCTCTGAGCCATCTCTCCAGCCACTCATGGGTTCCATTTATTAGTTGTTGATCTTAGAGCCTGAGCTATTGGTATTCTGTTCAGGAAGGTGTCTCCTGTGCCATTGAGTTCAAGGCTATTTCCTACTTTCTCTTCTAACAGATTTAGTGTGTCTGGTTTTATGTTGAGGTCTTGATCCACTTGGACTTGAGTTTTGTGTGGGATGGTAAAATAGGGATCTATTTGCACTTTTCTACATGTAGACATCCAGTTAGGCCAGCACCATTTGTTGAAGATGCTGTATTTTTTTTTTCTGCCATTGTATATGGTTTTCGCTCCTTTGTCAAAAATCAAGTGTTCAGCTGGGCAGTGGTGGTGGCGCACGCCTTTAATCCCAGCACTCGGGAGGCAGAGGCAGGTGGATTGCTGTGAGTTCAAGGCCAGCCTGGTCTACAAAGTGAGTCCAGGACAGTCAAGGGTACACAGACAAACCCTGTCTCAAACAAACAAAACAAAACTACAAGATAGCAGTGAAGAGGAAGAAATTAAGGACAAGGAAATAGAGCGGTGCCGTGGCATGATGTGCGGGAGGAGGAATGAAGAGACAGAAGAATTTGTGGAAATGATAGATGAAGGCCGCTCTGCGGAGGAGTCAGTCACAGTCACAGGATGAGGAGGCGGACACTGAAGATGAAACGGAGCCTCGACTGACGCCTGTCTTCATTCGGAAGGAGGACAGAGTGACAGTTCCAGAACGACAAACGCGTTGAAACAGAAGGCACTGGAGCAGCTAGAAAAGCACATGGCTGGGGAGCGGCGCAAGTACACACTAAAGATTGTGGAGGAAAAGCCCCAGAAAGAGCTACAGAGAACAAGAGGCCCCTCGCCGCCCTGGACTCACTCATTACCAACGACGAAAACAAGGAGGACTTGGAGGCATGGACAGTCCGAGAGCTCAAAAGAATCAAGACTCAAGAGGGACAGAGAAGACGGAGAAACTCTCGCAAAGGCGAAAGCCAAAGTGGAACACATAGGAAACCTGAGTGAGGAAGAAAGAAAGGCAGGCTGAACTTCGGGCAAAAGGCAAAGTCATTACCAACAAGGCTGTTAAAAGCAAGTACAAGTTCTTACTAAAGTATCATCACTGGGTGCCTTCTTCATGGATGAGGGTGAAGGAGTGCACCGGAGAGATTTGTAGTGTAGTAGGTACTCTGGAGGACCATTTGAACAAAACCCGTGCTTCCAAAGGTCACGCAGGTCAAGAAGGTTGGACATTCTGGCCACACCAAGTACACCCACCTTGTGGATCAAGATACCACTTCCTTTGACTCTGCGTAGGGCCAATAGAGTACCCAGCACACAGAGTTCTTTAAACAAAAGGCAGCTGGGATACGGAATGTACTTGAGGCACCATCTGCCAAGAAGAGGAAAACTACGTAGGCTTCAACTGCTTATTCCAGCTGTGGGTTACAAGGGGATCTGGTCCTCAATTTTCTTTAGCCATTATTTACATAGTTCTTGGATTGAGCCTTCTGGACTTGCGCCATAACTTGTGTTGAAAGGCGCTTCGTGTCATGTATATGTGTAATGTCTGCCTGTGGATCTCTGCGTTTCCCTCTGCTGTGGGAGGAAGCTTCTCTGTACATTCAGTGGAAAACTATATAGTCGTTAATAAGAACAGTATAAGCTGGGCGGTGGTGGCATGTGCCTTTAATCCCAGCACTGGGGCGGGGCGGGGCAGAGGCAGGTGGATCCCTGTGAATTCAAGGCCATCCTGGCCTGGAAAGGGAGTTCAGGGCAGCCAAACCTAACACAGAGAGACCCTGTCTTGTAAAGGCAAAAAGAAAAACAGGAAAAAAAAAAAAAGAAGAAGAAAGTATATGACCTGCTAGTATGGAGCGATATCCTTGAAGTCATAAAATAGGCAGGGTTTGATTTCCTTTGAACAAAGGAGGATTTTACTCTATGCTCATGTACTTAGTATAAAAAGTACTGAGCAAAAGCCAGGCGTGGTGGCGCACGCCTTTAATCCCAGCACTCGGGAGGCAGAGGCAGGCGGATTGCTGTGAGTTCAAGGCCAGCCTGGTCTACAAAGTGAGTCCAGGATGGCCAAGGCTACACAGAGAAACCCTGTCTCGAAAAAAACAAAAACAAAACAAAAAGTACTGAACAAGATGCCCTTTGAACTGTTGACACCTCAGATTGAGCAGGGTGTGTGTGGGGGGGGGGGGGGGGGCGCACAAGCATACCAGAGCTGTGTGAAGGTCAAAGAACCAGTTTGTGGAGGGAGTTGTTTCTCTCCTACCTTTACGTGGGCCCTGGAGAATGAACTCAGGTTGCCCGGCTTGCTCATAAACTGTTTTAGCCCCTGAGCCATCTTGCCATCTTACTAGTTTTCTTGTTGCTATTTCCCTAATGGTCACCAAGGATGAGCTAGAGCTGGCGAGAGCTCCATCAAAGAGTTACTGTGTATTTAATATACAGGAGAAGTACTGTTTCCTTTTGTTTTAATGTCTTTGGGCTTGAGGAGAGGTAGGAACTTGGTTTATGGTCCTTGGCTATCCTGGAACACACTAAGCAGTCAGGGCTGGCCTCGCACTCTCAATGACCCTCCTGCCCCAGCTTCTCAAGTGCTAGAATTACAGATGTTTGCCACCAGGGTCAGTCAGATCAGTGTTCGTTGTAGATGGTACCAATTTATTTGTCCTTTTTTTTTTTCTCCAGATGTTCTTAGCAACACAGTTGTTAGGGTATAGAAGGAGAAAATACATTGTGTGCTAGACCAGGATTAAATAATATGACTCTCTGTCTCTCTCTCTCTCACACACACGCTCACACACACACACAGAGGACGTGGTTATAAGAAATAGGTTGGTAACAAAGCTCCTGCTTTAATTCAGCACTTGGAAGGTTATCTGAGGCGAGAAGTTTACAATTTTACCTTTTGCTTTGCCCTTTTTTTTTTTTAAGATATGATCTCACTGTGTAGCTCTGGCTGTCCTAAAGCTCACTATGTAGACCAGGCTGGCCTCCAACTCACAGAGAGCTACCTGCCTCTGCCTGGGATTAAAGGAGTGCACCAAATTTATTTCATTTATATTAGTATTTTGTCTGCATGTATTTAAAGTGTACTTGGTGCCTGCAGAGGGCAGAAGAGAGTATCTGATCCCCTGTAAGTGGAGTTATGGATGCTGGTGAGCCACCATGTGGGTGATGGGAACCAAACCAAGGCCTTCTACAAGAGCAATAAATTCTTTTAACCACTGAGCCATCACTCCAGTCCTGTAATGGCAGTTTCGACGCCATGCTGGGCTATATTAGCAAGCAATACCCTACCTCAATTTTTATTTTTGTTTTTTTTGTTTTTCGGGACAGGGTTTCTCTGTGTAGCTTTGACTGTCCTGGACTCCCTTTGAAGATCAGGCTGGCCCTTGAACTCACAGCAATCCACCTGCCTCTGCCTCCAATGTGCTGGGATTAAAGGCATGTGTCACCATGTCTAGCCCCCAAAACATCTTTTCAAAAGTGTTGTGAAGAATGTGAGATGTAGGTGCTAGTTTAATGGTCAGAGCAGGCTTTGCTGTGCAGCTGTCATTGGCAAAATTAAAGCACGTTTTTCCAGTTGGGAGATGTAGGGCTGGTGTAGTATGTGGAAAGCAAAAGGAAGAGCTGGAGTGGATAGAAACATGTTTTTGTTTTAATTCCAAGTGTGGGATGTGAAACAGACTTGTGAGAGAACAGGTGATGTTCTCTTTTGGGGGCATGGGCTTTGCCAGCTGAGAAACATCCTAGTATGTACTTTGAGAGGAGATATGAGTCCAGAACAAGAGGCTGTACCTTTTGGTCTTGGCACCGTTTCCAATTATTTGACTGTTCATCGCTCCACTTGAAGACATTCTTGGGAGAGAACCACTCCAGAGAACACTTCGAGGTTCTGAGTCCTGGGTGCTGCTCTGGTTTTTGGCTACTGCGGTTGCAGTCAACTTTGCTGAATTGCTGGTTTGCTGTTTAACGAGTCCACTGGAGTCCTGTAGACAATTAGTGGAGTCACTCTAAGTAGCTGAGTCCAGAAAGGTCTACTTCTGTTCCCATTAACCTCTTTTCTCTCCTTTCTAGGGTAGGTGGGTTAGAAGGGAGGCATAGCACTAAAGAACCCCAAATAAAGTAGGTTTGAAAAAGTTCAAAGCCTACAGAGAGTCTTTCAAAGGACAGAGTGGTCGTCAATTTCCTATACTTACGAATGGCCAGTCACAGATGACATAAGTGTTGTGATTTGGATGTGGAAATTGAGGAGCCTGGGAAAAGCAGGTTCTTGGCAATGGTGAATGCAGAAAGCAGATGGCAAGTAGCTTGTAGAAGTCAGCATCATAAGCCGGGTGTGGTGGCGCACGCCTATAATCCCAGCACTTGGGAGGCAGAGGCAGGTGGATCGCTGTGAGTTTGAGGCCAGCCTGGTCTACAAAGCGGGTCCAGGACAGCCAGGGCTACACAGAGAAACCCTGTCTCGAAAAACCAAAAAAAAAAAAAAAAAAAAAAAGCAGCATCATTTCCAGGCACTGGTTTGGGTATGTTCTTTCCTTGATCTTATCCAGCCCTGAACTTTATAGGAAAGTAGCTATTTCAGTTTAAAAAGGAGGTAACGGGTTTATGTTCACACAAGGAGAAATAATTAGCCTTATGTTGGAAGATTACTTTTTTTTAAAAGGACTTATTTATTTAGTGTGTATGAGAGAAAGAGACAGAGAGACACTCATTCATTGCAAACACTAGGAAAGAGGCCAGGCGTGGTGGCACACGTGGAGGCAAAGGCAGGTGGATCGCTGTGAGTTCGAGGTCAGCCTGATCTACAAAGTGAATCCGGGACAGCCAAGGCTACACAAAAGAAACCCTGTCATAAAAAACAGAACAAAACAAAACCAAAAAAGAAAAAAAAACAAAACAACAACAAAAAAAAAAAACTAGGAAAGAAACAAGCCCTTCTCTCTGGTCATTGTGAATCCTAGTAAGATTTGTTTTTCTCATAAAAGTAAGGGTAAGCCAATAGGAGTGACATAGAGCCTGGAAAAGTGACCTTCACGTTGTGTTGGCAATTCAGTGTGAACTGACTAGGTTGGGCTTGGGTTAAAAGAATATTCTGTGTTTCTTCCTGAGGTGCGAGGTGGCTGCCGACTCTTTTGTGGCATCGTGGCTGCCCTGCAGCCTCTGGTGAAGCCCAAATTCATCAAAAGAGGACCAAGAAGTTCATCAGGCTCCAGTCAGACCGATAGGACAAAATCAAGTGACACGGGGAGGGGCACCCAGAGGTATGGACAACAGGGTGTGGAGAAGATTCAAGGGCTGGATCCTGATGCCCAACATTCTTACAGGAGCAACAAGAAAACCAAGGACATGCTGCCTGGCAGCTTCTGGAAGTTTCTGATCCACAATGTCAAGGAGCTGGAAACGCTGCTGTGCTTTGATAGCCCACAACGTTTCCTCCAGAAGCAAAAAGCCATCCTAAAAAGACCAGCACAGCTGGCCATCAGAGTCACCAATTCCAACAACAGACTGCGCAGCAAAGAAAATGAGTAGATGGCTTGTGTGTGTTTTTTATTTGTGTTTAGATAAAACCACCAATACAGGGAACAAAAAAGAATATTCTGCTCTTGGAGAAGACTAGAGTTTGATTCCCCAGCACGGCAGCTCACAACTCTTTGTAACTAGTTCTGCAGGCAGATGCCTTCTTGCATATAACTCCCCACACGCACAATTTAAAAGGAGAATTTTTTTTTTTTTAAAGAAAATAGGCAAGAGCTGGGCGGTGGTGGCGCACACCTTTAATCCCATCACTCAGGGAGGCAGAGACAAGTGGATCGCTGTGAGTTCGAGGCCAGCCTGGTCTACAAAGCAAGTCCAGGACAGCCAAGGCTACACAGAAAAACCCTGTCTCTAACCCCCTCCCCCCCACAAAGGCAAGGGCTGGAGAGTTGGCTCTGTGGATAAGAGCACTGGCTACTCTTGCAGAGGACCCAGGCTCAATTCCCAGCACCCACATGGCAGCTCGCAACTATAACTCCAGTTCCAGGGGATCCAATGCCCTCATGCAGACATACATGCAGGAAGAACACCAGCGCACATTTAAAAAAATCATTTTTTTAATTAAAATACCTGGGTGTGGTGGCGCGCACACCTTTAATCCCAGCACTTAGGGAGGCAGAGACAGGCGAATCTCTGAGTTGGAGGCCAGCTTGGTCTACATAGTGAGTTCTGGGACAGCCAAGGCTAACACAGAGAAACCTTGTCTGAAAAAAATAAAACTAAGAAGGTTACTTGTATTTGTAGCTTAAGTTTTTTCTAAGGTTTGGGGATCTTAGAAACCACAGTACAATGTTTGCTAGATATAATCTGAATGTCATATTATCTGTGGCCCCACATTCTTAGATTGAGATGGGAGGATCACTGGCAACTAAAACCCACGAGTTCAAGGCTAGCATGGGCAACACAATTCTCACAAAAATAGTTGCTAGTTCTTTTGTATGTCGGGGGCAGGAGGTGAGAATGGGTTTCTCTGCCTCTGCCTTCTAAGTGTGTTCTGGGATTAAAGGTGTGCACCACTGCCCAGCTAGTTGTTTCCGTGACTAGGTGTTCAGATAACTTTTTTAAAGATTTATTTTTTATTATGTATACAATGTTCTGTCCACAGGCCAGAAGAGGGCACCAGATCTCATTATAGATGGTTATGAGCCACCATGTGGTTGCTGGGAATTGAACTCAGGACCTCTGGAAGAGCAGGCAGTGCTTTTAACCTCTGAGCCATCTTCCAGCCCCTGATTTTATTTTTAAAATAATATAAAGCAGAAGCCTTATACTGGAGTTGGGCAGGACAAGCCAGCAGAAAAATCAAAGAGCCCGAAGGGAAGGCACAAGAATCAGATGTTCACACCTTCAGGAGTCCCATAAAAGGACTAAACGGCACTCAAGAGGCAGAGGCAGATGGATCTTTGTGAGTTCGAGGCCAGCCTGGTCTACACAGCTAGTCTAGGACAGCCAGGGCTACAAACTACACAAAGAAATTCTGTCTCAAACAAAACAAAACCAACAAAAAAAGAATAATGTTCTAGGTGACCATGAAAACAGAAATACACATCTATAGTTAAATAGTTTTGTATTTTGAGATTAAGGGTCATAGGCAATTTGCAGGCTGGGTTTTCTGATTTATAGTAGGCAATTTAGGCCAACATTTTTCTTCCTTGAAGTAAACTTTCCATTTGTTCTACCTCCTCCAGCCTTCTAAGTGAAATGCCAGCTGGGGCTCCAGGTTCCAGCTCAAGTGCTATCTGTACCAGAAGGAAGAAAACATTTTAGCAAAACTCCACATTTCGGGGCTGGAGAGATGGCTCAGTGGTTAAGAGCACTGGCTTTTCTTCCAGAGGTCCTGAGTTCAATTCCCAGCAACTACATGGTGGTTCACAGCCATGAGATCTGGTGCCCTCCTCTGGCCTGCAGGTGTACATGCAGGCAGAGCTCTGTATACATAATAATAAATAAACCTTTTTTTTAAAAAACTACACATTTCAGACCCAAGTGTCTTAGGATTGTAATATGAGGTGTGCTGTTGCAGTCTTTGTTATGCAGAATGGCTTTCACTGTTGGTGACCTTGAACAGTTTGTTCAGGTTGCATTCCTCGGGTGATTTTGTCATTAAAGCATGTGGCTGCTGTGATTTGCTTGAATGTGCCCCACATGTGGTCAGCTTTCTTCTTGGTGTACCATGGTTAGGAAGTTGTGGCATCCTCACTGAGGCTCATTAGGTCATTAGGGGTGCTGCCCTGAAATGAGAGTCAAATACTATCTGGAAGTCCAGCCAGAACCTTAGCCGGTGAATCATTCTAAGAGTAAGACCATAAGAGTAGCGCCTCCTCACTCTCTTACCTCACCTCATAACCTCTAACTCTCACATGATGCCATCCTTTATAATGTGACACATCCAAGGAGATCCTCACCAGAGGCTGAATTGATGGGGTTACCCAAGTTTGAGCTTTCTTCCAAAACAAAAGCTAAATAAACTTGTTTTCCTTGAAAACTATGTACCATATTTTCTGGCATAGAAGACAAGTGATAGAATATTAGCATTACTAATAGAATTTGGAATATACTCACTGTATAAGACAACTCCTCTTCCAATGGACACCTGTGCAGCAGACTTGGGCATGTGTCTATTTGCAGGCCCCTGACTTTGGCATGGACTTTTTTTTTGGGGGGTGGGGTTAAAAAGTCATCTTATATGCTGGAAGATACTGTAACCTTGTGCATTTTATTAGGGCAATGGCAAATAATAAGCATCTAGTGATTGTCAACACTAATCATCTCTTCAGAATAAGCAGTTCATATACCCAGAGTAGTTGGAGTTACTCTTTTCTTGTTTTCCCATGTTGTTTTGTTTGAGGAGTTCTTACAGCTGAAGCTGGCCTTGAACTCCTAATCCTCCTGCTTTGACCTTCCAAGTGCTATGATGACAGTTGTATACTATAATGCCCGGCTTGGAGTTATTTTGTTCTCAACATGAAATCTTTTTTAAAGATTTATTTATCTTAAGTCAGTGATTATTGCATACCCTGCACCCAGGAGGCAAAGACAGGTGGACTCTGGGTTTAAGGCCACATAGTAACTTTCAGGTCAGTCAGGACTACAAAGAGAGACTTTGTCTCAAAATAAAGAACCCAAAAACAAAAAACAAAAAGCCCAATATAATAAGAAAAAGAATGAGAGCCAGGCATGGTGGAGCAAACCTTTAATCCCAGCACCCAGGAGGCAGAGGCAGGCAGATCTCTGTGAGTTCAAGGCCAGCCTGGTCTACAAAGTGAGTCCATGACAGAGACACAGGACACAGAGAAACCCTATCTCGAAAAACAAAACAAGGCCTGGAGCGATGGCTCAGAGGTTACACTGTCTGCTCTTCCAGAGGTCCTGAGTTCAATTCCCAGCAACTACATGGTGGTTCACAACCATCTATAATGTGATCTGATGCCCTCTTCCGACATGCAGGTGTACATGCAGGCAGAGCACTGTGTAAATAATAATAATAATAATAATAATAAATACTTTTAAAGCAAAAAATAAAAAAAAGGAAAGAAGGAAGAAAAGAAGAAAAGAGGGGAAGTAAGGTTAAGAACACTTGCCGTTCCTGTATAGGACTTAGGTTTGGTTCCCAGCACCCACACAGCAACTCAAAGCTGACCTCCATGGGCACAAGACAGGAATGTACTGCACATATATACATACAAGCAAAACACTTAAACATAAAATACAGCCAAGTGTAGTAACATGCCTTTAATCCTAGCACTCCTCACAGTCCTTATTTTAATAGGAGTTTTGGGGAGGCAGAGGCTGGCAGTTTCTTGTGAGTTACAGGCCAGCCAGGAGAGAGCCTGTCTCCAAAAAGCGAGCAACAACATCAACAACAAAAAATACCTTTTTTGTAATTAATTTTTTACATCACACTTATAGCCCCCTCCCTCCTCTCCTCCCAGTCCCACCCTCCCTGTCCCACCCTCCCTCATCCTCTCTCCCCTATTCCTCAGAAAAGGGGAGTCCCCTCTTCTTATCTACCCCACCTCGTTAAGTAATATCAGAACTGAGCGTGTCCTCTTCCCCTGTGGCCTGGCAATGGCAGTCCCACCAGGGGGAAGTGATCGAAGAGCAGGCAACAGAGTCCATGTCAGAGGCAGCCCCCGCTCCCATTACTAAAGGACCCACATGAAGCCTGAGCTGCCCATCAGCTACATCTACGTAGAAGACCTAGGTCCAGTCCATGCAAGGTCCTTGGTTGGTGCTTCAGACTCCACAGGCCCCTCTGGGCCCTGGTTAGTTGGCTCTGCTGACCTTCTTGTGGAGCTTCCGTCACCTCTAGGTCCTTCTATCCTAGCCTCTACTTTTCCACAAGACTCCCTTTGCTTTGCCCAATGTTTGCCTGTGAGTCCTAGCATCTGTTTCTAACCATTACTGAGTAGAGCCTCTCAGATGACAACTCTGCTAAGCTCCTGTCTGCAAGCAGGAGTTGGCTCTCTTTCATGAGGAGGTGGGGTAGGGGTGTCTTGGGTTGCGCCAGGCTTTGGTTGGACATATCTCTTATTGTCTTCTCGATCTGTTCTATCTTTATCCCTGCATGTCTTGTAGGCAGGGTAAGTTTTGAGTCAAATTACAAACAAAAAACAAAAAATAAAAACAAAACAAAACAAACCCAAAGCCAAAACAACTTTAAAAACATCCCTGGAAAGCCAGGCGTGGTAGTGCACACCTTTAATCTCAGCACTCTGGGAGGCAGAGGCAGGTGGATCGCTGTGAGTTTGAGGACAGCCTGTTGTATAAAAAGTCCAGCCACGGCAACATAGAGAAACCCTGTCTCGAAAAGCAGCAAAAAAAAAAAAAAAAATTCCTGGAGCTTGCTCTGCCTTCCGGCATGTCCCTGGAGGGAAGCTGCTCTGCTCACATTCTGACCTTCTGGCAAATCCTCTGGGCTTTAGTTTATCTTCTGTAGATGTAAGGCGATAAGATCATTGTAAACATGAGCATCCAAAGCACTTTGCTGAGTGTCTGTAGTCTCAGCTATCTGAAAGGCTGAGTGAGAGAGGATGAGGCCAGCCTAGGCAGCATGAGTGACCTTGTCTCTAAAAGGAAAAAAGAAAAAAATACATCCTGCAGTGCTTAGATTAATGTTTGGTTCACAGTAAAGTGTGTGTGTGTGTGTATGTGTGTTTGTGTGTGTGTGTGTGTGTGTGTGTATGTGTGTGTATGCGTGCAAGCCTGTTCATATACAAGCTTGGGGACAGAGCCCAGGATGTCTGGCACACTAAGAATATGGTCTACCTCTGAGCTATCCCCAGTGTGTACTCTTATACAGTCCTGGTGGGAGTTTAAACTGGTATCTATTCCTTTTATGTATTTTGGCCTTTGCATACACTAAACATATAATTTACCAATAAACCCCACACCTAGAACAGAATTTAAAAAACAGAATGTGTACCTACTGCCTAGCTTAGATAAATCAGTTTTCTTCAATAGTTTTATTGAAAAAAAAAAGTAATTTTAAGCTGGGTGTGGCACAAGCCTTTCAACACAGTTCTTTTTCTTTTTTTTTCTTTTTTGTTTTGTTTTGGTTTTTGGTTTTTTGTGTGTTTGTTTGTTTTTTGGTTTTTTGAGACAGGGTTTCTATGTGTGTTGCCTTGGCTTGTAGACCAGGCTGGCCTGGAACTCACAGTGATCCACCTGCCTCTGCCTCCGGAGTGATGGGATTAAAGGCGTGCACCACCACCACCCGGCTTCAACCCAGTTTATTTATTTATTTATTTATTTATTTATTTATTTATTTATTTATTTTTGGCTTTTTGAGACAGTGTCTCTCTGTATAGGCCGTCCTTGACTCGCTTTGTAGACCAGGCTGGCCTCAAACTCACAGAAATCAGCTTGCCTCTGCCTCCCGAGTGCTGGGAGTAAAGTCATGTGCTGCCACCACCACACTGTTCAATGGTTACTATTTTTTTTTTCTGAGACAGGGTTTCTCTGTGTAGCCTTGGCTGTCCTGGACTCACTTTGTAGACCAGGCTGGCCTCGAATTCACAGAGATCCACCTGCCTCTGCCTCCTGAGTGCTGGGAGTAAAGGTGTGCACCACCACGCCTGGCTCAATGGTCACTTTTAATAGTTGCCTGAAGGCTGGTGAGATGGTTCAGAGGGTATGGACACTTCCCTCAAAAGCCTGATAACCTGAGTTCAGTCCCTGGAATTAACATTGTAAACTTGTCCTCTAACATCCTCATGTACACAACATGTTCACATGCTAATAAATAATTAAGAAACTCCACTCAGGATGCAGAGGCAGGTGGATCACTGTGAGTTCTAGGCCAGCCTGGTCTACAAAGCGAGTCCAGGACAGCTAAAGCTACACAGAGAAACTCTGTCTGGAAAAACCAAAAAAAGAAAAGAAAAAGAAAAAGAAACTCACCATGTAAATATAAAACTCAGTGTGCAACTCCAGCTAGCCTCAAAATTATGGGAATCCTGCCTCAAAACAAAACAAACAAACAAACAAACTTGGGTCCACTACAACAACAAGAACAAAAGCTCTTAACTGCTGAACCAGCTCTCCAGTACCAACACTGTGTGTATGTGTGTGTGTGTATGTCTATATATAGACAAAACCACTTATTCACACAAAATTATATATATATGTATGTATACATACATATATACATATATATAAAGTGTTGAGATATATATGTGATTTTGTGTGAATAAGTGGTTTTGCCTGCTTGTATGTCTTTGTAGCATGTTTGTGCTGAGTGCTGGCAGAAGAAGCCATTAGATTTTCTGGAACTGGAATTATGGATACATGTGAGCCAGCACGTGGGTGCTAGAAACCCAGCCCATTTCCTCTGCAAGAGCAGTAAGTGCTCTTCCTGGATGAGCCACCTCTTCAGCCTCTCCAGTGGTTTCATTGTCACAAGCCATACACTTGCAGCTAGCGCTTCCCCGGCAGCAGTGTGATCAGCATCTTGTCTAGTGGGTCTGTATGAACGCTTTACAGAGAATGCTTTGTGTGTTGTGCACTGTTCAAATTCAGGGGTTCTTGTACTAGTCCTCACCCTGATTCTTGCCCAAACTCCTACCAGGTACCTTCCTCTTCTTTTTCTTTTTTCTTTTCTGCCTATACATTTTCTCTTTACTTTCCTCCCCTCACTCGCCTTCTCCTTTTGTGGTACTTTTTGGTTTCATTTTGTTGTTGTTGTTGTTGTTAATAGAATCTCTTTTTTTAAGGTTTTTAAATTTTTTATTATTATGTATACAGTGCTCTGCCTGCACATAACACTTGCATGCCAGAAGAAGGCATCAGATCACATTATCGATACCTGTGAGCCACCATACGGGTGCTGGGAATTGAACTCAGGACCTCTGGAAGACCAGACAGTGCCCTTAACCTCTGAGCCATCTCTCCAGCCCCAGATCTTTTTTGTTGTTGTTTGTTTGTTTGTTTCGAGACAGGGTTTCTCTGTGTAGCCTTAGCTAGCCTGGACTCGCTCTGTAGACCAGGCTGGCTTCGAAATCGCATTAATCCACCTGCCTCTGCCTCCCAAGTGCTGGGATTAAAGGCGTTCGCCACCATGCCCGGCTAATAAGTTGTTTAGTTTTTTGAACATTTATTTATTATGAAACAATATTCTGCCTGCAGGCCAGAAGGCGACACCAGATCTCATTATAGATTTTTGTGAGCCACCATGTGGTTGCTAGGAATTGAACTCAGAACCTTTGGAAGAGCAGACAGTGCTCTTAACCTCTTAGCCATCTCTCCAGCCCCCAAATCTTTTTTTCATTCAGGAAAAAAACAAAAAAAACTAAAAAATCAACTTTTTTTTCCAGAGTGGATGGTGGTGTCGTATGCCTTTAATCCCAGCACTCCAGAGGCAAAGGCAGGTGGGTCTCTGTGAGGTCGAGGCCAGCCTGGTCTACAAAGTGAGTTTCAGGACAGCCACGGCTACACAGAAAGACTCTGTCTCGAACCCCCCCCCCCAAAAAAAGAAAAACAAAACAAAACATTTTTTCCAAACACATGCAGAAGGGGGTGTGTGTAGGTGGGTAGGGGGTGGGTATCCATATGCCCAGCCCCAGAGAAGGGTTTCCCAGTGTCAGGAGCCGTGTGCCAGCACTGTCACGTAAAACCACTGTAGAGCATGCTGCTTGGTTGATGAGAGTAAACAATAGCTAAAAAGTATATACATCTGAGTCCATACTAATAGAAATAGTGATCAAATAACTAGCTAAACAAAGAAAGAGAAGACACAGTCTTCATGTGAGAGGCATTCCAAGTAATTGTGGGGACTAGATGCTGTCTTTAAGGAGGTGGCCAGTACTCTCTAATCATTAGGTGTAGGCTGCACACTGTGACTTCCTTTAAAATAGTACTTTATTTTATGGCAGAGAAACTCCCACCACCACCACCACTAAAAGTTACTGTGAGTTTGAGGCCAGCCTGGTCTACAAAGCGAGTCCAGGACAGCCAAGGCTACACAGAGAGACCCTGTCTCAAAATAAACTTACAAACAAAAAATATAACAGGTGCTGTGCTTTGATTGATTGCTAGCGGGTTTTTACTGCTGTAATAATAATTATAAGCCTGATAATAAACAGTATTAGGCTGTACTGGTAATTTAACAACAGAGATGGCTCAGGAGTTAAGGGCACTGGCTGCTCTTCCAGATGACTCAGGTACAATTCCCAGCAACCACATGGCAGTTCAGAACTGTCTGTAAGATCTGACAGCCTTGCACAGACATACATGCAGACAACACATCAATGCACATAAAATAAAAATAAATTATAGACCAAGCTGGCCTCAAACTCACAGCAATCTGCCTTCTTCTACCTGCTGCTGGGATTCCAGGCATGTGTCACTGCAACTGTCTTAAAACATAATTTTAAAAGAATCATTCAGGAGGCTGAGACAGCAGAATTGCCAACTGTTTGAATTTGGCTACATAGCAAACAAAGCAAAAAAAAAAAAAAAAAAAAAACCAAACAAGAGGGCCGGGCGTGGTGGTGCACGCCTTTAATCCCAGCACTCTGGAGGCAGAGGCAGGTGGATCACTGTGAGTTCGAGGCCAGCCTGGTCTACAAAGTGAGTCCAGGACAGCCAGGGTTACACAGAGAAACTCTGTCTCAAAAAACCAAACCAAACCAACAAACAAAAACAATCAGGAGGAAGAGGAAGGAACATTAACGAGGGTGAGTGAGGATGTGGAGAAATGAAAGCCCTCAGAAGAGTATCAGAAGATGTCGCCTCTGTAGAAAGCAGTATGGAAATTCCTTGGAATTTTGTGAGAAAGACTACCTGGGCTGGGGAGATGAGTCATTGAGTGAATGACACCTGACTCGGTTGACCTGAGCTCAGATCCAAAGAGCACACGTGCAACCCTATGGGCTGGAGAGATGGCTCAGGGATAAGAACACTGGCTGTATTTTTGGCGGAGAACCTGGTTTGGATTCACAGCACCCACATAATAGCTCACAACCATCTGTAAGTCCAATTTCAGATCCCCTGGTATTGGATCTAGGATTTGGGAGTGGAGTTTTGACGTTTCAGACGAAATGAGCTGTTTCCAACCTTCTCTCTGCCTCCCACTTGTGGATCGGAATGTGAGTTCTCAGCTGCTGCTCCAGTACCATGCCTGCCTGGCTGATGTGTGCTCCCTGCTATAGGACGGTGAATGACTCCTGTCCTTCGAAACTATGAGCCCCAAATAAACCCTTCCTTCCTCCTCCTCTCTCTCTCTCTCTCTCTCTCTCTCTCTCTCTCTCTCTCTCTCTCACCCACTTTCTTTCGTTTTGAGGCAGGGTTTCTCTGTGTAACAGCCCTGCCTGTCCCAGACTTCCTTTCTACACCACACCGGCCTCGAATTCACAGAGATCCGCCTGCCTCTGCCTCCCAAGTGCTGGGATTAAAGGTATGCGCCACCATGCACAGCCCTTGAATCCTTCTTTCTATAAGTTGCTATGGTCACGCTGCTTTATCACAGCAATAGAAAAGTTGTCAATATACCTAATGATCTGGGTCCATTTCCTGGGACTCATATGGCAGAAGGAGAGAACCAATTCCTGCACGTGGTCCTTTGATTTATGCATATGCATCATGGCATGTGCATACTCACACATATGCATACACACACTCACACATGTGCACATGCATGCACACGCACATACAGCACACATAAACATAATAAAAATAACAAAAGGAATGTTGCCTAGTGGTAGAGAGCTTTCTTAGTATGTCCAATGACCTACATTGATTCCCCTGTACTGAAAAAAATGGCAGGGAAGTGGTAATTAGCATAAACAGGAAGGACAAGAATCAAATGAGTGGAAGATAAAAATAACAGGACTCCAGGACTGACTGGTTACATGTGTCTCTGGAGAGTCGGGAATGAGTTCAGACTCCTATTTCCTGATGAAGTCTAGTTTGTCACAGCTATTTATTGACAACAACAATGACAAAGGCTGACTGGGCAGAAAAGACATTTTTTTTTCAAGAGTGGCCTTCCAGAATGCAGGGAGATGTGGGGAAGCCTGTTGGAGGCTCAGCTTCCAGAAAGACTGAATGACACACATTCGCCCACACAGAGGACAGCAGGAAACTGCTTTCGTTGCTGCAAGAAGTCAGCCTTGAGAACCCTGGAAATGCCCTGGCTGAGGAAGATAAAAGGAGAGGGGAATGAGGAGGGCAGAAGAAGCTCCACACAGAGCGCTTTCCTTGTATTGGTGTGTGTGTGTGTGTGTGTGTGTGTGTGTGTGTGTGCGCGCGCGCGCGCGCGTTTCCATTTGAAGCATGTACTCTTTCCGGTGTCTGGAGAACTAATACAGATGCCTAGCAGGTGCCAGGGCATGTGACATTCTTAGCATTCACGTAGCAGTTAGGGCAAGACTGTGAGGTGGGATGGGAAGACAGAAAAGAGAATCCTGAATCTGGGGAGAAAAACTTGCCTGGAATTTTCCATGCCCCTGTAAAAAGCCTTACTTGCTTACGTGCATAATCTAGAGAAGGTTTTCTTTCACTTTCCCTTGCTACGGTTCACTTTTTGTACACCTAAAAGAACAATATCTCTAGTCTTGCTTCACTTTCAAAAACAACGGGAACAACATCTCTAGTCGTGTTGTTGTTGATTTGATCAGATCTAAAGGGATAGCTATGGGCGGGGCATGGTGGCGCATGCCTTTAATTCCAGCCCTCCGGAGGATCTCTGTGAGTTCGAGGCCAGCCTGGTTTACAGAGTGAGTCCAGGATAGCCAAGGCTACATAGAGGAAACCCTGTTTTAAAAAAACTAACTAACTAACTAAAATAAATAAATAAATAAATAAACAAATAAGCAAATGTTTAGCTGTGATGGTTAACCTTTATTGTCCACTTGTCTAGATTTAGATGCCCCTACTAGGGGCTGGACAGTAGCTTAGCAGCTAAGAGTACATACTGGTTTTGCATAGGACTCAGTTTGTATTCCTAGTACCAATATGAGGCAGCTCACAGCTTTGTGTTACTCCAACTCCAGGGCATCCAATATCCTCTGCTGGACTCCTGAGCAGCTGCATTCATACAAGTGAGCATGCGTACACATGCACACACACTTATATATAAAATAATTTTAAAAGAAAGAATCACCTAGGAGACACACATCTGGGCTTGCCTTGAATTTTCTGTCAGAGAGATTTGACAGAGGGGAAAAAAAGGACTCTTTGTGAATGTGGGCAGGACTTGTCCCACGGGATGGGGTCCCAGACTAAATACTAAAGGGACAAAGAGAACTAGCGATGAAGCTTAGTTGACCTGACATACACAAAGGCTGGTGTTTGATTCCCAATATCACAAACATGAAGAGTGGCGATGCACACCTGTAATCCCCGCACCGGGGAAATCGAGGCAGGTTGATAGGAATTCAAGGCCAGCCTAGGTGACATGAGACCCTCTCTCAAAACGAAGAAGTGGCTCAGTGGGCAAAGTGCTTGCTCTGCAAATGTGAAGACTGGATACAGATCTCCAGAATCCATGTAAAAGCCAGGTGGGCATGGTCACCCATCATCCCAGTGTGGGGGAAGTGAAACCAGGATCCCCAGAACAAGGTGGAGAGTAATGGAGGAAGACACCCGACATCAATCTTGGCTCTATGCACATATATACATACCCCCGTGTGCACCGGCACACACACACTTGTACCCATACACATGACAATGTGCATACACATATGAAGATACACATGCTAAATACATACATATGCTTGTCAACTTGACATGAACTAGAGATACCTGGGAAGAATGTCAACTGAGGAACTGCCTCCATCAGATTGGCAGTGTGGGTACATCTATGGGACATTTTCTTGACTAATGATGAACGTGAGAGGGCCCAGCCTATTGTGATTGGTAGTCCTTGATTATGTAAGAAAGCAGGCTGCACTGGTGAGCAGCATTACTCCATGGTTCCTGCTTCAGTTCCTGTCTTCAGGTTCCTGCCCTGGTTTACCTTGATGATGGACTGTAATCACAGGACTTCTTTCTTTCCCAACTCAGTGTTTTATTACAACAATAAAAAGCAAACTAGAAGCTGGGAGGGAGGTGGTGGCACACACCCTTAATTCCATCATGCCCAACTTCCTCTGTTTCTTTCTTTTTTTTCTTTTTTCTTTTTTTTTGGTTTTTTGAGACAGGGTTTCTCTGTGTCGCCTTGGCTGTCTTGGACTCACTTTGTAGACCAGGCTGGCCTCGAACTCATAGAGATCCGCCTGCCTCTGCCTCCCAAGTGCTGGGATTAAAGGCGTGCACCCCAATGCCTGTCTCTCTGTTTCTTAATATCAATCCATGCAGTACTTTTTAAATTTTAGAATAGGATTTTCCAATGCAATTAATTTTGGGCATAAATATCTTTAGTTTCCTCTTAAGAAAAAAAACATATTGGGGCTTAAGAGCATGTCTGCTCTTCCAGAGGTCCTGAGTTCAATGCTCAGCAACCACATGGTGACTCACAACCATCTATAATGTGATCTGATGCCTTCTTCTGGCCTGCAGGTGTACATGCAGATAGAACACTCATATACATAAAATAAATAAATACCTGTTTAAAAAAGAAAAAAATGTTGGCTGGGAGGTGGTGGCACACTCCTTTAATCCTAGTACTTGGGAGGCAGAGGCAGGTAGATCTCTGTGAGTTTGAGGCCAGCCTGGTCTACAAAGCGAGTCCAGGACAGCCAGGGCTACACAGAGAAACTCTGTCTTGAAAAAAAATGTTGCCTGTGATCTTTGTTTCTTGATTATTATGGAGCATTTTCTAAAATATTTTTACTAGGAAAAAATTGCATAAATTGATATCTAATGTACTAAAACATTGTTATATAACACTACTGGATCATTTAAATACAAATATTTTGTTTGTAAGTTATTGACACTAAGATATTGAGCTGGGCATGGTGGCACACACCTTTAATCCCAGCACTTGGGAGGCAGAGGCAGGCAGATCTTTGTGAGTTCAAAGCCAGCCTGGTCTACAAAGGGAGTTCCAGGACAGCCAAGGCTACACAGAGAAACCCTGTCTCAAAAAATGAAACACACACACACACACACACACACACACACACACACACACAAAACAGTGGCAGAAAAAAAGAAAAACAGTAGCAGAGACCTCAGATGGCTCAGTTGGCAAGACACCAAACTTTAAGTCTGGAGGTCCTGGGTTCAAACCCAAAGTTCTACTTCACCTGGGCATGGTGGCACACGCCTGTAATCCTAGCACTTGGGGAGGCAGAGGCAGGTGGATCTCTGTGAGTTCTAGGCCAGCCTGGTCTACAAAGCGAGTCCAGGACATCCAAGGCTACACAGAGAGACCCTGTCTCGAAAAACCTAAAATAAAATAAAATAAAATAAAAAGAAAGAAGGGAACAGAGGAAAAGCCAGGTGTGGTGGCGCATGCCTGTCATCCCAGCACTTGGGAGGCAGAAGCAGGAGGATCTCTGTGAGTTCGAGGCCAGCCTGGTGTACAAAGTGAGTTCCAGGACAGCTAGGGCTACACAGACAAACCCTGTCTTGAAAAATAAACAAATAAACACAAAACCAAACAGAGGAGAGCCAGGCAGTGGTGGCACATCCCTGTAATCCCAGCACTCAGGAGGCAGAGGCAGGTGGATCGCTGTGAGTTCAAAGCCCACCTGGTCTACAAAGTGAGTCCAGGGCAGCCAGGGCTACACAGAGAAACCCTGTCTCAAAAAAATGAAAACAAAAACAAAACAAATAAAACAGTGGCAGAAATAGAAATAAAGAAAGGAAGGAAGGAAAGAAGAAAGAAAGAAGAAAGAAAAACAGTGCTAGAGACCTCAGATGGCACAGTTGGCAAGACTCCAGACTTTAAGTCTGGAGGTGCTGGGTTCAAACCCAAGGTTCTACTTTATCCAGGCATGGCAGCACATTCCTGTAATCTCAGCACCTGAAGAGGCATGGGCAGGTGAGTCTCTGTGAGAATTGCTGTGAGTTCGAGGCCAGCCTGGTCTACAAAGCAAGTCCAGGACAGCCAAGGCTACACAAAGAGACCCTGTCTTGAAAAGCAAACAAACAAACAAACAAAAACAAAAAACAAAAACAGAACACTGACTACTCTGCAGAAGACCTAGGTTGAATTCCCAGCATCTACATGCAGCTCTGTAACTCCAGTCCCAGGGTATGTGATGCCCTTTTCTGGCATCTAGGGACATTGCATACATATGGTGTACAGATATACAAGCACCCATACCTACAAAATAAGAAAATCTAACTAAGTCAAAAATCAAATGACTAGGTATGGTGGCTGACACCTATAATGCAAGAACTAGGGAGATACAGGCAGAAGAATCAGAAGTTCAAAGCCATCAGGTTTGAGGCTAGCTTGGGGTGCATGGAAATCATGTCTCAAAAACCATTAAAAACATAAATGAAATAAAAGAATTTGTTAAGCAGTCAAGGATGGTGGGGATGGGCATTCTGGCTTGAGGAGGAGATAGGGAAAGGCAGAGCTGGATGTGTGAAGTAGTCTGATCTTTTTAGAGAAATGGCAGCAGATGTGGTTGTTATTAGTACAGGGAGCTGACATATGGAGGGCCTTGTGCAGGAAACTAGATGACATAAGACCACGGAGGCCTTTAATGCAGGGTACTGGCTTCATTCTGGCTTGCATCTGCAGTGGCCTAAGTTCAAGTGTGGAAGACCAGTCAGGTGATACTAGTGCCCAGTCCTAGAGAGCAGTTGTAGTTGGTGAAGACCGCAGGGAGCAGCACTGAGGTGGAGGTCCAGGCTGAATTCCAGAGCTAATTTGGTATCTCATATGTGTTCTTCTGGTCCCACACCCTTTCACCTATTTTCAGCATGCAATATAAAGCCTGGGGTGTTTTTCCTTTCCACTGATGCTATTTTATGGTCCAGTTCTTCAACCCAGAAGTAGCTGGTGGGATCTTCGGGAATGGGGTCTCTATTACTAATATAGCCTGTCTACACATGTAAAGACAAATAATCAGAGAATTTCAGGGGCAGCCAGACATGGTATCACATGCCTGTATTCCCAGCACTCAGGAGTCAGAGGCAGGTGGGTCTCTGAGTTCAAGGCCAGCCTGGTCTACAAAGAGAAACCTGTCTCAAAAAACCAATAATAATAATAATAATAATAATAATAATAATAATAATAATAATAA
>OU015760.1:49414303-49456879 GCA_907169655.1 Acomys percivali
ATAATAATAATAATAATAATAATAATAATAATAATAATAATAATAATTTTTTTTCTTCAGGTGCCATCTGGGTAGTAGTGGCACAGGACATTAAACCCAGCACTTGGAGGTAGAGGCAAGCTGTTCTTTGAGTTCAAGGCTAACTTGGTCTAAGAGTGAGTTCCAAGACAGCTAGGGACACACAGAGAAACACTGTCTTGAAAAATCAGAAAGAAAAGAAACAAAAGCAAAAAGGTTTTCAGGTGCCAGATAATATTAGCTTTCTGAACTTGCTTGTTTCCCTCTTTTAAATCCTTCAGTTAGGAGCACAAAGCCTCGAATACTATAGAACCAAGCTGTTCTGATTTTATTTTTTTTTATCCAAGACAGGGTGTCTCTGTGTAGCCCTGGTTGTCCCGGACTTGTTTTGTAGACCAGGCTGGTCTCGAACTCACAGAGATATACCTGCCTCTGTCTCCTTAGTTCTGGGATTACAGGTGTGCATTCTGATATTTTTTAGTGCTATATTATACCTAAAGTCTCATGTATGGGGGCTGGAAAGTTGGCTCAATGGTTATAAACACTGGCTGCTCTTCTAGAAGGCCCATGTTCGATTCCCAGCACCTACATAGTGGGTCACAATCATCTGTAACTCCAGTTTCAAGAGATCTGATGCCTTCTTCTGGATTCCATAGGCACCAGGTGCATACATACATACATGTAGTAAAAACACCCATACATGTAAAAAAAAAAAAAAGCAATTAAGTAAAAGTTCTAGTGCTGGGTGGTGGTGTACACCTTTAATCCCAGCACTTGGGAGGCAGAGGCAGGGGCGGGCAGCTTTCTGAATTGGAGGCCAGCCTGGTCTACATAATGAGTTCCAGGACAGCCAGGACTATGTAGAGACACACTGTCTCAACAATAAATAAATGAGTAAATAAATACAAGTTCCACATGTCGTGAATAGTTTAGTGGGTCTTGCCATCAGGGCTGATGGGCTGAATTGGATCCCTTAGATTCACATGGTGGAAGGAGAGAGCTGACTGTCCAGGTTGACCTCCGCAGGTATGTCCTGGCATGCACATGTCCTCTGCCCCGACCCTCATACATGCAGGTGCCGTGATCACACAAAGTAATAGTGCTTGAAGAGAGGCAACAGGAAGGGAGCCTATGACTCCACCCAGCAGGGGATCAAAGCAGATGCTGAGACATACAGCCAAACTAAGGGGTGGAGCACAGAGAGTCTTAGGGAAGAGTTAGGGAATAGAAGGACCTAGAGGGGTCAGGAGCTCCACAAGGAGACCAATGGAGACAGGGCAGGGTGCATGTGTGTGTGTGTGTGTGTGTGTGTGTGTGTGTGTGTGCGCGCGCGCGCTGCAGACTGATGCACCAAGCAAAGACCACGCATGGGGAGGACCTAGACCCCCTGCTCAGATGTAGTTGATAGGCAGCACAGTCTCCTTGTGAGTGCCATAATAAGGGGAGTAGGGGCTGCCTCTGACATGGACTCTGGTGCTCACTCATTGATTACTTCCCCCTGGTGGGACAGCCTTGCTAGGCCACAGAGGAAAAGGATGCAGGCAGTCCAGATGAGACTTGCGAGGCTGAGGTCATATGGTAGGGGAGAAGGGCTCCCCTTTCTGAGGACTAGGGGAGGGGGAGGGGGGATGAGGGAGAGAGGGTTGGACCAGGAGGAGACAAGGGAAGGAGCTACAATCCTGATGTAAAATTAATAAATTAAAAAAACAAACTTAGGGCTGGAGAGATGGCTTAGGAGTTAAAAGCACTGGCCGCTCTTCCAGAGGTCTCAAGTTCAATTCTCAGCAGCGACATTGTGGCTCACAACCATCTATAATGAGATCTGGTGCCTTCTTGTGGTGGGCAGGAGCACATGTGGGCAGAACACTGTATAAATAAATACATCTTTGTAAAAAACTTTATAATAAACAAACATAATAGAAAAGAAAGTTGAGCTTAGTATATGACACTACATGACAGCCTTTCCCCACCCTGGTAGGCACTCTCCCTCTATTTTCAGGGTTACTTATTGCTTTTTTTTTTTTTTTTTTTGGTTTTTCGAGACAGGGTTTCTCTGTGTAACCTTGGCTGTCCTGGACTCACTTTGTAGACCAGGCTGGCCTGGAACTCACAGTGATCCGCCTGCCTCTGCCTCCCGAGTGCTGGGATTAAAGGCGTGCGCCACCACCATCCGGCACTTATTGCCATTTATGAGTAGGCAGACTTCTAGGACAGTCAGTACCCAGTGTTTGCACCCAGTCTGGGCACACATATATTCTCCCAGGAACTTACTCAAACACCGATGAAGGAGCTGCCGTGAAGGAATGGTGTAGAAGGCATCGAGGAAGTCAATCAGATGACTTTAAACCTGTTTTATGTGTATGGAGTATGCATGTATGTTTGTGTATTACTTGTGCGCCTGGTGCCTGCTTAGGCTAGAAGGTATCAGACTCCCCTAGAACTGGACTTATAGATAGATGCTTGTGAGCTCCCGTGTAGGTGCTGGGAGTTGAGTTCCAGGTCTTCTGGAGGAGCAGCTGGAGCTTTTATTTGTTAAGCCTCAACTTGGGTGAGTTATAGGATGGGGCCGGAAATACATAAACATATAAATACTGGGGCTGGGGATAACTCAGTTGTTAAGAGTGTATGCCTAGCCGGGCAGTGGTGGCGCACGACTTTAATCCCAGCACTTGGGAGTCAGAGGCAGGCGGATCACTGTGAGTTCGAGGCTAGCCTGGTCTACAAAGTGAGTCCAGGACAGTCAAGGCTATACAGAGAAACCCTGTCTCAGAAAAAAACAAAACAAAACAAAAAAACAAAAACAAAAAAAAAGTGTATGACTAACATTCATGAAGCCCTCTTCAATCCCTGCACCATAAACTCTATCTCCCCTCCCCTCCTCTCCCCTCCCCTTTCCCCCCTCCCCTTCCCTCCCTCCCTGCTCTCTCCGTGGGGGTGGGGTGGAGGTGGGAGTATAGAATAGTCACTACAGGGGCCTGTGAAGGGAGAGATTTGTTTGCTAGAGGGTCACTATATAGACTGGCCTCAAAATTTTGAGGCTCTTTTTGGTTCTGCCTTGACTATTGGGATTATTGTTTGGCACCACCCCTACCATGGAGGGGATTTATTATTGTTGTTTGTTTGTTTGTTTTTTAAGGTGGGGTCTCCTGTAGCCCAGAGTGGCCTTGGACGTGGTACATAGTCCAAACCAGAGTCAACACCTTTGAACTTGTGACTGAGTGCTAGAATTAGAGCCCTGTGTCCCCTTTCTTTACTGCAGTGCGAGAGAGTGGGAACCAGGACTCCGTGCACACCACAAGCACTGTACCACGTGAACCACATCCTCAGCCCTTGGAGTTGTTTTTAAATGGGTCAGAGTTTCCATTTGTTCTGGAGATCTGTTGCATAACAATATGAACACTTTTTTTTAAAGTTATTTGAGACAGGGTTTGTCTGTGTAGCCTTGGCTGTCCTGGAACTTGCTCTGTAGACCAGGCTGGCCTCAAATTCACAAAGAACTGCCTGCCTCTGCCTTTGGAGTGCTAGGATTAAAGGCATAGACCTCTGCCTGGCCCTAATCTCATTTCTGCTGCTGTGACTCAATTTTTAGAAAGCCAGGGAGCCAGCACAGTGGTGCACACCTGTAATCCCAGCACTCAGGAGGCAGAGGCAGGTGGATCTCTGTGAGTTCGAGGCCAGCCTGGTCTACATTATGTTCCAGGACAGCAAAAACTGCACAGAGGGACTCTGTTTCAAAAACAAGTAAACAAACAGAATACCAGCAAAGGCAATTTAGGGGAGAAGGGGGCTTATTTCAGTTTACAGTTCCAGGTAGCAGTCTACCATTGTGGTGAGGACATCAAGGCAGGAACTTCAAATGACTAGTACATCATGTTCAGTCAGGAGCAGAAAAAAAATGGGTGCACAAAAACAAAACAAAACAAAAAAATGTATGAACACATATACAGGATCTCTCTCTCTCTCTCTCTCTCACTCTCTCTCTCTGGTTTTTCAAGACAGGGTTCTCTGTGTAGCCTTGGCTGTCCTGGACTGACTTTGTAGACCAGGCTGGCCTTCAACTCACAGTGATCCACCTGCCTCTGCCTCCCAAGTGCTGGGATTAAAGGCGTGTGCCACCACACCTGGCTTCTCTCTCTCTTTTTTTAAAGATTTATTTATTTAATACTTATACAGTGCTCTGCCTGCATGTACCCCTGCACCCCAGAAGAGGGGACCAGATCACATTATAGATGGTTGTGAGCCACCATGTGGTTGCTGGGAATTGAACTCAGGACCTCTGGAAGAGCAGGCAATGCTCTTAACCTCTGAGCCATCTCTCCAGCCGATACAGAATCTCTTGTTTGCTAAGTTTGACTTCTCCCTTTGCATATACTGTAGGACCTGCTCTTTCCTCATCAATTAGTTTAACTAAGACAGTCCCTTACAGACATATCCACAGGCCAATCCAATGTGGATAGTCCATCATGGAGATTCTTTCTAGGTGATTCTAGGTTGTGTCAAGTTGACAAACCTATCACGTTATCTTCTGCCTATGCATAGTTGGTCATGCATATCAAGGTAGACAACAACCCAAACTGCACCCCCCCCACCAGTAACCAGCCCCTCTTTTCTTTACACCTCAGAAAAAGAGACTCCAGACTTGGAGATCTTGCACTTGGTGGCCCTCTATAATCTGCACTATAGTTTTGCTCTGAATAAAATTATTATGTTTTGGGGCTGGAGAGATGGCTCAGAGGTTAAGAGCACTGACTGCTCTTCCAGAGGCCCTGAGTTCAATTGCCAGCAACCACATGGTGGCTCACAACCATCTATAATGTGATCTAATGCCCTCTTCTGTCATGCAGGCAGAGCACTGTATATATAATGAATAAATAAATCTTTTAAAAGATTATTATGTTTCTTATGCAAGTCTGTGTGAGTTCTTATTTTCAGTTCTTTGGATAAAAGGTCAACAACCTGGAAACTGGTCTAGACAGGACCTTCAGTATGTATGTGTCCTGGACTCACTTTGTAGACCAGGCTGGCCTCGAACACACAGAGATCTGCTGCCTCTGCCTCCCGAGTGCTGAGATTAAAGGCGTGCACTAGCACGCCTGGCCTCAATTCTCTTTTTTCACTGTGGGTCCCGGGGACCTAATCTTGGTCATCAGATTTGCATAGGAACTACTTTTACCCAAATGAGCTATTTCTCAGGTCCTGAACTGTAACACTTTAAAAGGTTAAAATGCCAGGTGTGGTGGCACATGCCTTTAATCTCAGCACTCAGAAGGCAGAGGCAAGCAGACCTCTATGTGTTCAAGGTCAGCCTGGTCTACTTAGTGAGCTCCAAGCCAGCCAGGATTACATAGTGAGACCCTGTCTCAAAATACAAGAAAAAAAACTGATTAAGACGGTCCAGTAAGAGGGCTCAGGTAGTAAAGGCTGTTTTGGCTAAACCTGTGGTTTGAATTTCATTCCCTGGGGGATTCACATGGTAAAGGGAGAGAACTAACTCCTCAAAGTTGTTCTCTGACCTACACAAGCATACTGTGACACATGTGACCCCCCCTCCCCTCGTAAATAAATAAAAGATGTAATTTAAAATGGTTAAGGCGGGTGTGGTGGTACACTCCTTTCATCCCATCACTTAGGAAGCAGAAGCAGGCTGATGTCTATGAGTTCAAGACCAGCCAGGTCTACATAGTGAGTTCTAGGACAGCCAGGGCTACATGGTGAGACCCTGAATAAAAAAAAATTTTTTTTTTAAAGTTTGCTTTGGGTGTGGAAAATACTCAGCAGTTAATAGAGAGCACAAAGTGCTCTTGAGAGGACTGGCGTTCGGAGGACCCAGGTTTGATTCTGATCACCCACAAAGTGGCTCATAAGCACCTGTAACACACACACTTAAAAATAAAACTAAATCTTAAAAAATATTTTTAAAATGGTTGGGATGGCAATTTTTCTGTTTAAAAAATTTTTTTTTCTATTTTTATTGTTTACCTTTTTTTTTTTTTTTTAAACTTTGCATGGCCCTCTCCCAAGAAATAACAAGATGGTGGGCTGGTTTTTACACAAACAAACCAAAAGAACAAGCATTGGGATCCTTGAGACATTCTAAAAATTAGAAGTTACAAATACACCAAAGACAAACCTGAACCTTTTTGTTTAAATAACCAGAGATTAACTGCAGGAGGCATAATGAACCCCCTTTCCTCCTAGCTAAGGTGTGGAAAGAATAAATATATGAAAACTGAAATTCACATTTGGTTGTAAAGCTAGAATTCAAGCTTGGCTATTCAATCTTAATTTTGTAAGTGGATTAATTTCCAAGCACAACATAAAAGAGGCAGCATTGTCAGATGTACAATTAAAGTATTAGAAGAGACAGGCGACAACGAAAGGAGAAGTAGGCTTCGGGTAGAAAAGTCCCTTTGTTGCCAGTAAATAGGACCACCTGAGTGTGTGTCACACTCTTCACTTAAGGGCTATCCAAATTAATTGCTCAGAATACTAAATAGCCATGGAAAAATCAGCCATGGCCGTGCAGCTGCAGCTTCTGCTTGTCCCCCACACTGAGGATTGCTGGAGAAGAAAGCAGAACCCACAGTGCTGCGCTTTTACTTTCAATTATTATTATTATTTTTATCCGATTTCATGGAAGCCAGCCTCTTCGCAGTCTTTTTTTGTTGGGATTTGGTTGCGCGGTGGGGGAGGGGTGGGGAAGAGGCAGGGGACAAGGAGAAGGATGGGAACAAGTATCTCAGAGTGGGGTTTTTGATTTTTGGTTTTTTTTTCCCATGTGAAAAGGAAACGTTTTTCTTTCAAATTGGGCAAGGCCTCCTGAAGTGCCAAATTGCAAGGCTGCACTTTTGAAAATAACAACTGCTGGGCTGATTGTCCTCCTGATGACTGATTCAGAGGAAAAATGACCCCAAATTACTAGATTAAAAGGAACAAGGAGCCGGGCACGGTGGCGCATGCCTTTAATCCCAGCACTTGGGAGGCAGAGGCAGGTGGATCACTGTGAGTTCGAGGCCAGCCTGGTCTACAAAGTGAGTCCAGGACAGCCAAGGCTGCACAGAGAAACCCTGTCTCGAAAAAACAAAACAAAAACAAAAAAGAACAACAAAAAACCCCACCACCACCAACAACAACAAAAAGAAACAAAGACTATTTAAAAACAATTTTTATCGCCAGGGTGGTGGTACCACACGCCTTTAATCCCAGGACTTGGGAGGCAGAGGCAGGTAGATCGCTGAGTTCCAGGCCAGCCTGGTCTACAAAGTGAGGCCAGGACAGCCAAGCCTACACAGAGAAACCCTGTCTCAAAAAACAAAGAAAGAAAGAAAGAAACAAACAAACAAAACCCCCCAAAACAAATTTTAATCTATATATGTATTTACTTTTTTGATTTAAAAAAATATTTTTTTTTTTGGTTTTTCGAGACAGAGTTTCTCTGTGTAGCCTTGGCTCTTGGCTGTCCTGGACTCACTTTGTAGACCAGGCTGGCCTGGAACTCACAGCAACCCACCTGCCTCTGCCTCCTGAGTGCTGGGATTAAAGGCGTGCGCCACCACTGCCCGGCTAATTTCCTTTTTAAAAAAGATTTATTTATTTATTATTATGTATACAGTGCTCTGCCTGCATGTATATTTGCAGGCCAAAGGAGGGCATCAAATCACATTATAGATGATTGTGAGCCACCATGTGGTTTCTGGGAATTAAACTCATGACCTCTGGAAGAACTGACAGCGATCCGCCTGCCTCTGCTTCCTGAGTGCTGGGATTAAAGGCGTGCACCAACAACGCCTGGCTGGCAAGATTTTTAAAAATGTAAAGCTACTTAAAAAATTTTTATTTATTATGTATACAATGCTCTGCCTACATGTACATCTGCATGCCAGAAGAGGGCATCAGATCACATTACAGATGGCTGTGAGCCACCCTGTTGTTGCTGGGAATTGAACTCAGGACCCCAGGAAGAGCAGCTGGTGCTTGGAACCGCCCAGCCATCTCTCCAGCCCACAAAGCTACTTTTAAAAACACACAAAACAGGGCCTGGAGAGATGGCTCAGTGATTTAGAGCACTGGCTGCTCTTCTAGAGGCCCTGAGTTCAATTCCCAGAAACCACATCATGCCTCATGACCATCTACAAAGGGATCTGATGCCCTTTTTTTGGCACGCAGGTATACATGCAGGTAGAACGCTCATATACATAAAATAAATAAATGAAATATTTTTAAAATGCACAAAACATCGATGAAAATGAAAGCAACAGAAAAATCCAACTTCTCAGGGTGGGTTGTTTATTTTTGAGACAGGATCTGACTGTGTAGCCACGATGGCATCCAACTCTCTTCATAGCCAAAGCTGGCCTTGAACTCCTGATCCTCCTGCCTCTGTCTGTTAAGTACTAGGATTACAGGCGGTCACTACCATGCTCTCTTTATTTATTTTGGTTTTCCGAGACAGGGTTTCTCCTTTGCCTTCTGAGTGCTGTGATTAATAAAGGCATGTTCCACCACTGCCTGGCTGCATGGTTTATTAGAAACAGGTCGGGAGGCAGAGGCAGATGGATCTCTGGGAGTTTGAGGCCAGCCTGATCTACAGAGTGAGTTCTCAGACAGCCAAAGCTTCACAAAGAAACCCTTTCTAAAACAAAGAAACAAACAAACAAACACAACAACAACAAAAAAAACAGGCTCTGGCCTATCGTGGTGGCATAAATCTTCAATCTAAATACTCGGGAAGATCTCTGTGAGTTTCAGGCAAGTCAGGTGTACATAGCAAGTTCCAGAACAGCCAGGAAACCCTGTCTCAAAATAAACAAATATAGGTTACTTAAAAGAGACAATGTCTAGTTTAAAAAACTTTATTCAGCTGGGCAAGGTGGCGCACGCCTTTAATCCCAGCACTCGGGAGGCAGAGGCAGGAGGATCTTTGTGAGTTCGAGGCCAGCCTGGTCTACAAAGTGATTCCAGAACAGCCAGGGCTACAAAGAGAAACCCTGCCTACAAACAAAGAACCAAAAACACATCAAGGCAATATGCCGCCCCCCTCGCTGAGAAAGTGATTAAAATTTCAAATACATAACTGAAATAGTTACAGCAGCCCAAAAAATTCTATAGCACTGAGAATTTGTTAACTGTGCTTCAAAACTCTTTTTCTTGGTGACAAAATGCAAGGTGCAGTGTTTTCATAATCTCTCAGCAATACTAGAAAATCTTCATTTTTTTGGTAAGGTGCTTTTGGAAATAAATCTATTAGGATATGCTGACATAATGCAAATGGCACATGCACTGTGATATTGGATTGGTCAATCTAACAGAGGAAATTGCACATTCAGACAAAGTAGATCTTGAATAACAAAGAGCTCCATTTCCAGAATGCTCAATTAGATCAGCCAATTGTCCTTCTACATCTGGTTGTTCAGAAAAGCCAAATCTGCCATTTGAGTGTTCAGTTCTACCGTGAAGTGCCTACCATGGACAGGAAAGCTCCAGTTAAAAAAAAAAAAAAAAAGGTCCTCAGAGCCACCCAGAAAGAACAACAAAAGAATTATCTAGCAACTGTGCTATTCTTCTATCTGTCTTCTAGTGTGATTTGTCTTCGCTCTCTTCCTTGTCCTCTGCAAGCCCGTCTGGAAGGCTTCTCAGGACCATATGATCAGCACTGTCTGCTGAAATCACAGGAAGAGAGTCAGGCCCAAAATCTAAAGGACAGCACACACTGTCAGTCACATAGCCTCCGGGCTGGAGAGCCCTTAGAGACCCTTTGGATTTCATTGTTCTGCCACACTGGGTAAACTAGTGGGGTGGCATGATTCACTCCAGGCCTCCTCTGCAGTGAAAGTCTTGTTGGTGCCAATAAATAAACCGTGATTCTCTTCTTTAGGGAAGAGTTTGCTCCCACTTGAAAAGAATCAGGAAGAGAACTGAGCAGACAATAGCCTCTTCTTAGCTACAAGCACAGAAAATAGTACCACAGGCACATAGCCATAAGGAGAAGATGCAAGTTTCTACTTTGATATTCTGAGCTCCTCAGTGGCTTTATTTATTTATTTATTTATTTATTTATTTATTTATTCTCTCTTTGCACATGGTTTCAGGCTGTACACTGTGAACATGTTTTTGGACAACATTACATGGTAGAATTTGGATTGGAAGGATGAACCAAGGTTCTGGGCTCTCACTTTTCTTCTTCTTCTTTTTCTAAAAGATTTATTTATTATGTATACAGTGTTCTGCCTGCATGTAACACCTGCAGGCCAGATTATAGATGGTTGTGAGCCACCATATGGTTGCTGGGAATTGAACCCAGGACCTCTGAAAGAGCAGACAGTGCTCTTAATGGCTGAGCCATCTCTCCAGCCCCCCTGGGCTGTCGCTTTTTCTTTTGGACTTTTTTTTTTCTCCTTTGAGACAGGGCTTCTTTGTGTAGCCTTGGCTGTCCTGGAAATGGATCTGTAGATGAGGCTGGTCTTGAATTTACATAGATCCGCCTGCCTCTGCCTCCCTGAGTGCTTGAATTAAAGGCATGTGCCACCATGCCGGGCTGCTATTTGTTTTGTTTTGTTTTTGAGACGAGTCTCACACTGTAATTCAGAATAACCTGGAATTCATTCATGCATCCCTGGGTAGGAGCTTCTCCTCAACCTCCTAAGTGCTGAGATTCCAGGCCCGAAGGACCGAGATCAGGTTCAGAATTGCCTTTATTTTGATAAACTATGATAAACTAACTAGTTTGTAGGTCAAGTGATGACTGAAGAGGTAAGTGGACCTGACAGGTCTTTGAACCCTAATATCTTTATGTTTCTCACATCTTTAAAGACTACTGGGTAGAACTCAGCAGGGTGCCTGACCTAGGCTTTTCTGCTTTTGTTTTGCAGAAAGTTACCTTTCATAATGTATTCCTAAGGCTTTCATGGTTACAGCTGTGTTGTTTTTCCAGATGGTCATTGTTTTCATCACAGCACCCACCAAATAAGAAATGATTTAAAAAAAAAGAAAAGAAAAGAAAAAGAAAAAAGAAAAGAAAAAAAATGATCATTTCCCAAGTTCACTGCCTAATGGTGTTATATGACCACAAAACCAGTTTGGTTTTCTTTAATCTTATTCCAATTTAAAAAAATATGGGGGAGGCTAGTGAGATGGTTCAGCAGGTGAAGACGCTTGCTCTGCAAGCCTGGTGGCCTGAGTTCAATGCCCAAATGTGGAGAGAATTCCATCAAGTTTTCCTTCGACCTCCACACGAATAACATTGCATGCACACTGTGGCACACTCACCCACACACGTCATGCACACACATAACAATAATAAATACATGTAAAAAGATTTCTGGAAGTTATTTTTTCCCCCTTTTCTTTCTTGAAGGCTTCAAAGACCAGTTTTCTTCATTGTGACTGGCTACAAAATCCAAGGGGCCTCTAGAGTAATATCTCCACACAGCTGGAGAGCCTGGGGTGCTGTGTCAATGCATTTTATTCAGCTTCATTTAACCTTTGGAAAAAAATCTTTTAGTGACTGCAACTGGGCACGCATCTCCCAGCTTCCTTATCCAGCGCTCATGGTACTACTGCAAAAAACTGAGCTTTAAGTCAGTACACTTCTGGGACTGCTACAAGGGATAGTAAAGTTAGAGTACCAGAGGCTGGAATTAGAACAGAAGCAGCTGATATATTTAGAATTGCTGCATAAAAAAGGAAGAAGCCAGGGTGGGTGGGTGGGGGTAAATAGAAAAAGTGCAAGGAGCATAAAAGCATCACCTTCAAAGCAGTGCCCAGCGCTAGCCTCCATTGTTAGACCCGCTCTAATCTGACGGTCCCTTTTTAGACGTTAGAGTCAAATGTACCTCATTACAATAATCCCCAGTATTATTCTGAAGTGATCTTTTGGGTCTAAATAACCAGACTTGAAGTTCCTTGAGGGCAAATATTTTGTCTTTTCCATTTTATGTTCCCCACAGTGCCTTGAATATAGAGATTTTGGTAAATGTTATTTTATTGCCTGAAGAAGATATGCTTCACCTGTTAAGTCTCTGGAACCAAATCTCCAAGGTGCTATTATTGGAAGGTTCCTGGACCGATTCTTTGAAGTTTTCCTTGCTGAGCTACAGGAGTCTCACAGTGCAATTTTTCATAGCAGCAAAATGTAATAATAGCAGCCTGGGACTCCTCTCCCAGATGAAGGAACCCCTGATCAGTTCTGATGAATCAAATAGCCGTCCGCCTGGGAACATGAGCTGACATCTAACAAATTTGACTTAATTATCATGCACTAATCAAGAAGGCCTAAACATCTGCTAGGAGAATCTGAGATGCCTGCTCTTAAAGCAGAAAAGCTGAGCGCTTTCACAAAAGCTGGCATACTTGCTGGGGGAGGGGCTTGCTAGTATATCTAATGAAAAGCCAAGGCAATGTCCAGGACGGTTTGTGTGGTGAACTTTCTTTTTTCACTGCTTGTTGTGATTCCATGGAGCAGAAGAAAATAACATTATTAACAACTTTCTCTGCATTCATATCCATGGTTCACTATTTGTTCAGCGAATCCAAGAAATTGAAGCAGCATTTGAGGATTTATTTCTTATGTTGCCAAGGGGGCTAGATAGTAAACATTTTTACACAAGCTCACTGATGTTTTTAAAACCCTAGATCAAAGAGTTTTTTTTTTTTTTTAAACAAAGAGGCTCTAACTGTAGTCTCCTGTGGCTTGTAATAATCGCTTGCTGATTTGACAAGTGATCTTAAAAATTTCTAGGAACAAAGCAGGACATATAAATTAGTAATAATGGGACAAAAATGTCTGAACGCTGGACTTGAAACCGCAAGAGGATCCTGAGAGCTGTTTTGTCAAAGGAAGACAATTCAGAATTCAATGTAGAAGTGTGGTTTAGGCAGATGGTAAATGAACGCATTTAGCATTGTTGAACTTACTGCTCTAAGCTCAATGACATTCGCGGGCCGTAACGATTTGCAGAGCTGTTTGGCATAACCAAGTCACAACTCAGAATCAGGAATATGAATGAGAACAAATCATCGTTAACATCTCTATGGTTGCTTTTGGCATGCAAACTCATAACAGGTCAGTGAATAACGAGCGTTTACCTTGTTACCGTATACTATTACTTTCCCGAATATCACAACGATTTTGAATTTTCGGGCTGTATGGTTCAAATTGGACACCTTTGGGTTCACTCAGGCCAACGAGTATCGGTCGTTCTCATCAAAATACTTAAATTCATGGGCGGAGTCGGAATCAAAAATCATTCAAATCGGAACCGGCTTCTTCATCTTTTTGAACAGTTCCCGTCTCTGAAACACAATTATTCTCAGTTACTTGCTTAGAGCTAACACGCTGGCCACGCAAACTACCCATTTTCTTGCGACTGTAGTTGATTAAACTTTTCTAGACGTCCCTAACCTCGACATCATTGCCCAGGTAGTAGACTCCTAATTGAGCACTTGCAAAAAAAAAAAAAAAAAAAAAAAAAAGGAAAAAATAAATAAAAGAAAAATGTAATCGACGCGCATTTTTTGCCCTTCCGCCTTGCTCTTAAAAACTTGCATGCTCTTGCCCCACCAGGTGCCCTTAACCCGGAGTTGCCTTGACAGTGTTGTCGCATGCGCTTTCTGTATTCGTGTTTGTCGCAATGGACCTTGGGCGGAAGGTTACGTAAGACAACTTACTTTATTACATTTTTGTCGGTAGTCTTGTTACGCGCTACCTCCGCGGGGTACTTTATTGTAACAGAAAGTAGTTCCGGCCTGTGTTGTTTCGCTCGAGGAGCCATCGCCGCCATTTCAAGGCAGTGAGAGGTAGATATCTAGCAAGAGTTCCTAAGATTCCAGTCCGGTATCTGCTGCCGCCCCTTAAGCCTTCCAAAACACTGGTACGGCTGCTGCCCTTTCCCTACTACCTCTAGAAATATTCTTGCCACTAGCGGCGGCAGTAGAACTCAATTACCCACTTGGCTCTATCTCAAGAAGCTCCAGATGGCGTCTTCCGTGGGCAACGTGGCCGACAGTACAGGTACCAGTGTCTCCGGTGCTACTTATTGCAGACATCCCTTTGGCGGCTGGCGCCGTCTTGTATCTCTCATCATTCCCTTCCCTCTAACCATCCGCATTACATCAGTGGTATTGCTGAGCTCTCTTAGTTCTACTGCCATCTGATCGGGTTTGCTGTCGTCCGTTCCGTAAACATTCCCTCGTTGCTTGCTTGCATTTTGCTTGTTATTTTGGGCTTTTTCGTTGTTTTATCCTATCAATGGTCTAGCCTTCTCTCTCGGGACGCTTCTAGCACACGTGCGCGCTTAGAATGTCTTGGAATGGGCTGTATTGGAATCTATGCTCTTTCTGTCTCCATCGCAAATGCTTTCTCAATTTCAGCTGGTCGCTCCCGCCCGTGCATTTTCCACCTCCTCCCCAAGCCCCTTTCCCTTGGCCACATTTGGTTCCCTTCTGCCAGTCTAGGGCGGGGGTGCTATTTCGATGTAATCCTAGCCTCCCTTTGCATCAGGCAAAGACGAGCGAAAGCTCCTCGATGTGCTTCCAAGTAGCCCGAACAAGAGGGGACCTTGAGCCCGCACCCCGCCGGGCAGCGCCTTCTGATGTTCTTGGATTGAGCGGCTCCCGTTTAGATTGGAAATTTCCAGGGGTTCTCTTAGCCATCGCCCAAGTGCACCCGCTACCCCCGTCCTGAGCTTCCCACCCCATCGGCCCTCCCCGCCTGTGGCAACCACACCCTTCCTCTGCGTGTGTGCCAGCCCGACGGTCGTTTCCTATCCTTGGGGGAAAGAAACCACCTCGGTGCATTCATTGCTTGGCGTTGACCACCCCTGCCCGCCTAATTCTCTCTTTGTGTTACTTTCTCAATGTATTCCTCCGCCGTCGCCCTCTGGGTTTTCATCCCCATTCTTTAGCCCAATATCTCTTTATTCATAGGGTGTGTATTTTTTTTTAAGTTTCCATCCTTGCTTGAAGAGTTTGTAAAGCAACTGGAGTGTAGCTGCACAAGTGCAAAGCGGTTGCCCCTTTTCGACAATTCATTCCCGAGCCTTCTCTACTGAAATAAGAAAACAACCAAATTGTAGGAGTGTCCTTCAATTGCCTTTCCAGATTGAGGTTATTTGGGGCGGGAGAGAGTGGGGAACTGGTGCTTCGAAGTTGTGGTGTGTCAAGGTTTTAGTTGCTGGTTTTGGACATTGTGAGATTAATATAGATGAATCTTAAGTATATCTCATCCACAATTTGACGGGAGTGGAATTAATAATTAGTCCAATCCCCACCTTCCCGGTTTCCCATCGTGATTTTCAAAGATTTAAGGTTCGAGTGTTAGATTTTTGTAAGAGTTTGCCCTTTTGTGACTGTTAAGTTTATTTAAGGAAATGGTCATTTCCAGTATTAAAAGAGCAGATAAGCGACTTTGAAAAGCGACAACAACTAATGTGCTAAATTTAGGCGCTAGAAAGGGCTGGGTTCATGTCTGAAATGTAAATTTCTAGTTTATTTTCTAGCTCCAACCTCAGATCTGACACACATCTTTCTGGTCTTTGTTTTTGTGGTCAGCTGTGCATTCTGTCAGGAAATTGCTTTCTGGAGCATTCAGAACTCTCATCAGCTCTGGTATGGGGGAAGCTTGGCTCAAATATGAGCTTGTTCCCATGACCTTGGTAAAAATCAGTACTATGTCTGTGGTTTCCCATTCTAAGCATCCAGTTGGACTCTTTAATTACGTAGTACTGTTGAGATAAATGTTTACAGCTGAGCCTTAGGCATGCACCTGAATTTTGGGTTTTATCATGCTTTCTAAACCAAGACCCATGGAACAAAAGCATTTTTTTGTGTGTTTCATTATGCTATAGTTTATGCAGTGTTTTCTATTGTGGTATTGTAAAGATATTCCAATTATAGATTGTTGCCTGGTTATTGACTAACGCTGTTTTCGATGTCTTAATCTTTCAGTGAGAGCAATGAACACAGGCAAATGTTTGCGCTAAGGCAGCGTGGTGGGTGGGATTTAGCTAATTTGGTCTCCTTGTGAGTTTCCAATAGAGGAACAACATTTCAGTTTTTGTTGAAAATGTTTGGTAAACCCCTTCAATGCTTTAGCCCTTGACTGATAACTCATCCGGTTTGTCAGCGGCTTTAAAAGTTGCTTTCCTTAAGCTGGCTCTTTAAAAAAAAAAAAAATCAAGCTGTAAAGCTCACAAACATCAATATAAAGAATAAAAGACACCGAGTGTCCCCGCCCACCCTGAGAAAGCATTAGAATACTCTAAACCCTGCAAATCCAACCTGAGATGTGGTGTGCAGTATTGTTAGCACTCCATTATACCGACAATAAATCCTTGCAACTTTTGCAGATTTTATATTTAATGTTTGTGTCAGTATACTAATTTAGTTTAGTGACTTTAGTGAATCTACCTATGATTTATAATTTAAAAGTACAAAATTCAAAAGAATCTCATTTGGAAGTAAATACTAGTATGTGGTTTTAGAAGAAAAAAGCATTATTAATGGGTAAATTTAAAAGCGATGAATTTTGTAGACTGGGGCTTTAAATACTATGCAGAACACTCAAGTGCTTTACATAGTTTCAAGCGTTTTCATCTTTTAAGTTTAATTTACCATATTTTTACATTTTTTGGTTTGCATTCTAACTTTTTGTTTTCCCCCCTCCTTCCCTCAAATGTTTTGATGATTCTCCAGAACCAACGAAACGTATGCTTTCCTTCCAAGGGTTAGCTGAGTTGGCACACCGAGAATATCAGGCAGGAGATTTTGAGGCAGCTGAGAGACACTGCATGCAGCTCTGGAGACAAGAGCCTGACAATACTGGTGTCCTTTTATTACTTTCATCTATACACTTCCAGTGTCGAAGGCTGGACAGGTAGGAGATGCTGGGGTAACCTGCCTCTGGGTGCTGAGCGTAAAAAAAAAAAATCATGATCTATCTATTTGACCTTCAGAGTTCTCCAGCGCTGGGCTTCAGCTGAGCCATCAACGCACTTGTGTTTCTTTGCGCACTTTTGACACAGCTAACTGCTAGGTTTTCCCCCATTTTGGGGGGAGGGGGAGGTAAGCATATTATCAGTATGATTAGGGAGTTCCCCCTAGATTTTACCACTTGGGGGCTGCTGCTTTATTAATTCTTTTCAGGTAATTATTCTTAGTGTACATCTGACCATCTACACCTGTCGGCGTGAGGGATTCTGTGGTAGGGAGGGGCTTACGTAGTTCAAGTTGGAAATACCTTCATTAAATTGTTGCTGCTTTTAGCTAATCCTGGAATTAATCAAAAGAGAAGACGTTGTGCTGTAGATCTTTTATAAATGATCATTTTGGCATACTTAGGCATTTGAAGATGTGTGTCATTAAATCTTGCCAACAAATGGAAAGTCTTGATCTTAATGGTCATGTTCTACAATGTGGCAGTTTGGTGATAGATTCTAATAAGAATTTTCTTACATAAGAACCAGCTTTCCTATATGAAATCTGGATCCTCTCACTTTAGAAAAGTTTTAGTTTTCAAGCTTTTTTTCTGCTCTGTGCTAGCTAAAGGGTAATGTTCTATAGCCCAGGATTTTTGGGAACTGTTAACAGTTGCATATGAGCCATGCCTCCTTTTCTCTAACATGCATATCTGTGCATCAACGCTTTCCACTTTTCCAGATCTGCTCACTTTAGCACCTTGGCAATTAAACAGAATCCCCTTCTAGCAGAAGCCTATTCGAATTTGGGGAATGTGTACAAGGAAAGAGGGCAGTTGCAAGAAGCAATTGAGCATTATCGACATGCCTTGCGGCTCAAGCCTGATTTCATTGATGGTTATATTAACCTGGCAGCAGCCTTGGTAGCAGCAGGTGACATGGAAGGAGCAGTGCAAGCTTACGTGTCTGCTCTTCAGTACAACCCTGTAAGTAAAAGTTTATCTGTTGGTTTCCCTTACAGCAATCCAGAAAACAAAGACGCATCTCTTGCTACTTTAGACAATAGATTTTTTTTTCATGAAAGAAAGTTAAGAGTTGAGAGAGATATTGATGCACTGGAAATAATGAAATTGCTTTGACTTAGTCTGCATAATATATTTAAAAAAAAAAGCCATCCTATGTAGGAAGTCAGAAAGAATAAATATTATTCTTACAAAAAGTTCCATCAATTTTTTTTGTAATTCGGATGGGCATTTACAACAGTTGATGTTTTTAAAGGAATCATTGGTAAAAGGTCTTAATCTGTACTATAAAAGGGTTTTTGTTTGTTTGGGTTTTTTTGTTTTGTCTTGTTTTTTCAAGACAGGGTTTCACTGTGCAGCCTTGGGTGTCCTGGACTCACTCTGTAGACCAGGCTGGCCTCTAATTCAACAGTGATGCACCTGCCTCTGCCTCCCAATGCTAGAATTAAAGGCGTGAGCCATATAAAAGAGTCTTTTTTCTTTCTTTCTTTTTTTTTTTTTTACATTTTTATTTAATTTTAATTTATGTGCGTTGGTATGAGGGTGTCAGATCTTGGAGTTACAGACAGCTGTGAGCTGCCATGTGGGTGCTGGGAATTGAACCCGGGTCCTTTGGAAGAGTAGGCAGTCCTCTTAACCACTGAGCCATCTCTCCAGCCCTAAAAGGTTTTTGTTTTAAAGGTGCTAATATATTTGTGACATGAAAACTAGATTGCAAAACGTTCTCAGTATTCTCCAATATAGTTAGACCTAGAAGAATTAAGGCAATTGCAAGTCCAGACTAGAGCAGAGTTTTGAATTGTTCTTCAATTTTCTTTTACTCTAAGTTGCATGTGTTTTTGAGGAGCAAATATATCCTGCTTGACATTAAGCTCATACTGTATTAGAGTCTGTGAAAGATCAAAATATAGTGTGTGAAACAAAAAAATTAAAAAAGATGCAGATTTGTAGAGCTTGCCCTGGAAACTGTTGATGTAATAAAGGGAAAGTGGCTGTCACTCTTTAAGAGGTAAGTTAGAGGGATGGGGGGATGGGTCTTGGCAGCATCAGCATAGACTTGAGCTACATCAACACTGAGTTTCCAATCACCCTGGAAGTGCTTAATAATTAACTGGTGTGGCTGCCATTATCAAAAGTCTTCTACAAGCTCAGACACTGCTGCTTCAGACTCTTCCCCACGCTCCTTTGGTGAGGATGGGATTGTTTCGAGTTTTACCAATAATAAAACCCCCAACAGACGCAGGCTTATGTAACTTTTTTGAGATCACAAAGGTAGCAAGCAATGGTGAAGGGGATGTTGAAACTTGAAGTTGAATTACTGAAGCAAATGTGGACGTGAACGAGAAATGAAACCTAAAAGGGGCCTTCTGTGTCCAAAGGCAGCCCTTGAGCGCGGCCTGGAGACCATGCAGCGCATCGTCTGGCTCTTGACTCCAATTTTATAGTTCAGGAAACTGAAGCTTATTTTACTAGTCTGCCAAAGCTCTGTGATCATTTTAATATCTTTTTAACAGTTATTTTTAAAGTTAATTTTGAAAATGTAAAAGTTTGTATTTTTATTTTTAAAAGAGATAAAAATCACTGTATGGAATGGTTGTTTTAATTTGTTGTTGTTGTTTCTGAGACAGAGTTTCTCTGTGCAGCTTAGGCTGTCCTGAAACACTCTTCTGTAGACCAGGCTGGCTCTAAACTCAGAGATCCCCCTGCCTGTGCTGGGATTAAAGGTTAGAGCTACCGCACCTCGCTTAGCTCAGGTTTTTAGTTTCCTGTGTATGTAGTAGAGCAGTGACCTTTATATATCTACAATATACCACAGAACTATTTTTTTAAAGATTTATTTATTATTTATACAGTATTATGTCTGCACACCAGAAGAGGGCACTACATCTCATTCTTGATGGCTGTGAGCCACCATGTAGTTGCTGGGAGTTGAACTCAGGACCTTTGGAAGAGAAGTCAGTACTCTTAACCTCTGAGCCATCTGTCCATCCCCATAGCACAGGATTATATTGAGAAGAGATATTAGCGTGAGAGACAAAGCCATGCTACTTTCTAAATATATGCTATGTATACTTTGTATTATTAAATATCTTACCTATTAACAGGAAGCTTAACATCGTGTAGTCAATTTTCAGTTTACTTCTTGCGGGCATTGGTGTGTCCCTGTCTGGCTGTTTGTTGTAAGGAGAGATGGTTGTTTTGTGTCTCTGTTGTTAACAGTAAGGATGAAGGTGGGGTCGTGCGCACTCTTGATTTCACCTAAATACACCACAGTAGTTGTTTTTTTAAGTTTTCAGGCTATCAACTACTAAGTAGACGAAACTTCCTGTCAAGTGCCTGTTGTTGATTCAGTGCTGCCCGTGTTTTGAGTCTGCCCTTTACAGTGCGTTCTTTGTGCTTTATGTATTGCTACTCTAGCACGGGCTGGAATTGTAGGTGCAGTTGGCAGTCTGAAAATTAAAGAAACTCAGGTTATTTTGGTTTTGTAGCAGTGAAAACTGAAAATGTTAGGCTCATTTTGGTGGTTTTCAGCAGTGCTTCTCTTGTAAGTTTATAGATATGCCAATTTACAATTTAGTCTGTGACTTGATTATCCAAGCTTTGAGAAGTGGAGACATTGAGTATTTTGATATTCGGAGCTGCCTTCTGTACTGTTCGATGGCGTAATCTGCTTGTTGACACTTCAGCTTGCCACATTTGAAGACTGTTCTCTCTCGTGTTGGCACAGTAGAATTGCCCATACTTGGCAATTCCTTTACAAGTCAGGCATACAATTCTCCTTTGTGTGATAGCTGTGAGCCTGAGCTGCTCTGTTGCTAAGTGTGTAGGTTGTTGAGATGTTTCTGCCGTGATGGGGGAGCAGCTGCTATCCCATCCGTGTGTCAGCGGCGGGTTGATCTTGTTGCTGTGAGAGTCCCAGATAGCTGCAAGATGAGGAAACCTTCCGTTTCTATTTCTCTCCACTCTGCTTCTTGTTAAGGTTGTTTGGCAAGGGTCACATTTAAATATTCAAGTGTTTGTTGTGTGCAGTGCTTGGTGAGTAATTGGAGAATGTGTTCTGGAGGGGTTAGCCTGTAAGACAGACCTGATCCATAAAGCAGGAGGAAAGAGGTAAGCTCCTTGGGTGATCATTGTTGGAGAGTATTAATCAGAAGCCTGGCTTGAGAGGGTGCTTAGAACCTAAGCATTCTGTAGGAAGATAAACAGCAAGTAGACTTAGAGGCTGAAGTGGTGAGTCAAGTGTAACAGGCGAGTGTAGCAGAGCAGAGTCAATTGGAAGATTTCAAAAGAATAGAGGCTGTGGAGTTTGAACTTAATTTGAGAGGCAGTTGAGAACCACTGTAGGTTTTTATCGGTCTGATTTTTCCCCAGCGTGTACGTATGTAAAGGGACGTTCAAAGGGTCTGGAGGTGGAACACCAAGAGGAAAGTTGGGAAGCAGTTGTTATACTAGGAATAGTTATACAGGAATACCTTATTTTTGATTCCTTACCTTTAATCATACTGCTTTTTTCCTTTTCCTTTTTTTTTTTCTTCCTGATACGCTATTACTTTGTTAAGATTCTTCTCTGTTGTGATGGCTCAGTGGTTAAGAGCACACACTGCTCTTCCACGGGGCTCAATTTCTTTTCCCAGCATCTGTATCAGGTGGCTCACAGGCACCTGTAACTCCAGCTCCATGAGAATCCAATACCCCTAGCCTCCGAGGGTACCCGCACTGATGTGTACACCTCATGTTCATAACTAAAAATAATAAGTCTTTAAGAAATAGTCAATAGTCAGTTATTGTGAGAGCAGCCATAGAAATTGGTAAAAGTCTAAAGATACATATCACACACACAAGGAGCTTGTATAAACAGATTGGATTGGTTATTTAGACACAGCCTGGCAAACAGAGAGTTACCCTTATGGTTCATTGGAGGAAACCCACATGAAGTAGATAGCGAGATTATAGAATTCAGTTTTTCCTCAGAATACAAACACCAAAGTGCTTAGACTAATTACAGAAGGTGATTAGTCTGTAATAAGATTAATGGTATCTGTCAGTTTTTTTTTATTTAGCTATTTATTTATCCATCTGTTTAGAGTCAGGGTCTGATTCTGTAGCGCAGGCTGGCCTAGAATTCACTATGATATCATTTCAAGTGGGAGTGGGGTCTTGAACTCATGACTGCCTCAGTTTCCCAAGTGCTGCGATTACAGGTGTGTGTTAGTGTGCCTGGCACACATGATGTTTTGTGGGTTAATATTAGCCTGTGCTTAAGGTTGTGGGAAGATAGCCATAGCCATGCTCTTCTAAAGCATCAGTCAGTGCTTGAGGGACAGCACTAACTCCAGTGCATCGTGGAGTTATCCCAGTTTAGCCAGCTGTTACCTTATTGGCAGACTTCTTGGTTTATCCAGTGGGTGACAATGAGCAGCTTTATCTGTAAAACTAACCGATTCTGGAACCCATTATACAGCTGCTGGAAGAATAATAGACTTGGTAATTCTTTGGACTAGTTGATAAAATTTCACTTTGTAGGATTTAATTTAAGGTTCCTTCACCCACGTAACAGTTCATGATGATAAACGTGTTTCATATTGCCATTATCTCTGCTTGTTATTAACTGAAAAATTCCACTGACAAAAGCAGACTCTGCAAATAAAAATTTAAGCTTACTATCTGTTGAGCATGTCATACTGATGAACAGATTGGTGAGTCAGGACTAGCAACACAATTGAGCTGCTAATAAAAAGCAGTGTGAACCGCTTTTCATTATTCGCCCACTCAGCCCTGATGGCACTTAATACTAATGAGTAATCTAGTGGCAGGTGGCAGGACTGAGGCTGTGGTTGGATGGTAATCCTTCCGCCTAGGCATGAAATGAAGTCCGGGTTTCTAAATAAGCCCGAGAGCCAAAGGGTAGGTCTGTTGACAGGTAAATCACTTGCTAAGTACAGCGCTGTTTTTCCTCCCCGCTGTGGAAAATTCCTGGTCCTTGATATAGGAGTGATTCATCATAACCTTGAATAAAACAGTTGAATAAATATCCAATCTTTTTTTTTTCCAAAAGGTGACGTTTGAAGAGGAGAGAGGCTCTAGAAAGGTCTTGCAGTCTTGTGTTTGAAACTGATGAGGCCAAATGCATTTGAAAGGATGTTAGACAATAGTGTCATGTACAGATCTCCCAGCCAGGGCTGGAGCAGCTGAGAGCAAAATACATTTATACCTGTGCAGCTCGAGATAGTATTCAGACTGAGTAAGAGAAATCAATTCTGTGAATAAGGTTTTATAAGTTCAGGTTAGATATTTTTTTTCCACCATCCAGTTAGTTGTGGATTTTCTGGGAATTAGAAGATGAGGAGTTGGTGGGCCTCTGCTTAAGTTTGTCAAATGGTGCTTTTAATTGACAATAAAATGACACAGCTGGATGTGTTGAAGTGCTGTTGGGATATTTTTTTAATGAGGAAACAGCATAATTAATGATACTGTCTCTGTGTTTCTAGGATTTGTACTGTGTTCGCAGTGACCTGGGGAACCTGCTCAAAGCCCTGGGTCGCTTGGAAGAAGCCAAGGTAGGTGTTTGCTAGAACACATTTAAGCCTGAGTTATGAAAACCTGTACCTTTTGCCAAGTCTTCAACTCTTCATTGAGCTCTCTTCACAAAATAGTCCTATGAAACTGAGGAAACCTGTCGGCATGACTCGCCTCAGACTAGAGCAGGAGCAGGCTTTGGCATATCTGTTTTCAATCTGGGGGTAAAGCAAGAACGTGAGCCTTGTGGAGCCTTTCTGCTGAGCTAGAGCATCCTATAACAATGGGCTCCGTCATGATCTTATGTGGGAATCAATAACATTCCTTCAAATCTGAGGCTTGCCTGCTAGTGACAAGCAGAGTGCCTGTGATTTGGCTCAAGACGCCTATAAGATGCAGGTGCCATTGAAAACGCTGCTCTTCTAAGTCCTTTGTGGCTTGTAAGTGGAGAAGAATGTCATCCAAATGTTACCCTGTAATACTGGCATTTAAAATTCTTATTTAACCTTCCTCCCTTCATCTTCCTCACCCTTTTACAGTGGAAGAAAGGCTGTTAAAATATTGCAAATTAATAATTGGACCATCCCACCCCTCTTGACCCCACTTCCTCCCCAAATTCCTTTCTCTCTTTTCCCCAATCTTAGTTGTCTGCCTTCTTTTTCTTCCTCACTTCCTCCTTTTCTTCCTCCCCTCCCCACCTCCTTTAAAAAAAAAAAAGTCAGAAGGACAAAGCTGGTTTGTTTGGGAAATGGACTGATCGAAAGAAAACTTGCCAAAGTGGAAAGGTGGCTTTTAGCATTCTGTGTTTCCAAATAATGAATTTGAACACCAGGTTGGGTTAATTAAAGCTTTTGGTATAATTTACAATTAAATTTATAAATGCAGTTATCTTGTTACAAGCCACCTTACGCAACCGCGCTGCAGGGGTGAGGAGTGGGGAGAAACCAGAATGCTTCTGAAACTCCCACCTGTTGCTCTGAGCCCCACGCGCATGCTAATGCGTGGAGTGTATGCGCAGCGTAGCTGTCTGTTTGACTGCTCATCCAGGGAGGGAGAAGGCTTTTCAGCACCACTTAATGTTAAAAAGGCACTAGTTTTCAGTGCATAACTCATAAATTCTGCCAACACTGTGGATTAACCTATGTAGGTTTCCAGCCGGTGAACTATGTGGATTCCAATCTTAGCTGATAAAGCAATTGGTAATTTCTAGAACAAATACTCGATACACTCCTATCTATTGTCACCCCACCAAGCGGACAGCTAACATGAATTGCACTTCACTGCAGCTTTAGACATCGGTTTAGGCTGAGACGTTGCGCCTGCCTTAGGTTGCTGACTTCTTTATTTCAGAGCTCTGGAGACACCTAGTTTGAAAAATGTCATTCTGATTTTTTTTTTGTTTTTTTGTTTTTGTTTTGTTTTTTTGTTTTTTTGTTTTTGGTGAGAACTTAGTAAACCAGAAAATACTCTTGAGTGAAATGCAATGTATTTCTTTTGCAATCAGTGCATTTGAAAATTCAAGCCAGCACACATTCCTAGTAGATGGAATCAAAATTAAGGTATCTTTGTAGAAAATGAAGAGCCTTTCTTCCAGCAAATCCCCCTGCTGTATGCAAGAGCCCTGATTAACCCTGTCCCTTCTGCATGTTTCCCATGTTACAGACGTGAGACTGTCCTCATTCCCATATGTAATAGACATCCAAAGAATTTCAATTGCTTTGTTGAACTTTTACTAATGATCTTGTTTTTATTTTCTCTCTTGTTTTTGGTTTTTCACCATTGATATTGTATTTAGAAGGTTTCAGGTGGGTGAAACCTCCTATTCCATGCGTAAGGTGCCTCGCTGAAGGGAGCTCGAGGCCTGGATCTAGGGCAGACACACAACCTCCTCCTCCTCTTCCAGCAAGGAACGCACCGAAAAGTCACATGATGAGAAATATGGTAACGGGTTTGTAACTGCCACAGCAAAACAATTTGCCTCCATGCCTGAATCTTCTGTCTTGTGGCTTCAGAAACAGCTTAAAATAATTTTATTTACGAGCAAGTTATGTAAAAGAATGTTTTATACTATAGCCACAATTCTGTCAAAAATAAGTAAAAGTTAATTAAGATATTAAAATTATGAGATAATTTACTAGTAAAAGCTTCTAACTCTTCTTGTTGTTCATTTTTTTTCCTTTTTCTTCTTTGTTTGGATTGCAGCATTCTGCTCTTCTGATGATGCGCTGTGACCCTGCAGTAGCGCAAAGGCTGCGCAGCGTTAATGCGCATTGCGTGCGAATGAGCCCCTGTGAACGGTTGACTAGATGAGTAATCTGATTGACTGGCTCTCTCAGTCCTATTCTGTAGCCTTTTTGGATAAAATTGGGTTTTAACGTACCTTGAGTCCAAGTAATCTCATTAAGCAAATATTCTCCACGGGCCTGTCTAGTAGATTAATGGATCTGGTTGGCCGTTTGCTGCGTCTAGGGGTGGTCTATGTAGCGCAGCAGTTCGCAGCGATTGCGCGGCGCGATGCTGTTAGGTGGCGCCAGCGATGTTTGCGCTCGCATTACAGGGACCTCAACCTAGGTGCAATCCTGTTATGTGAGGTTTTTATTTTCTTCCTCCTCAGAAGAGAGGGCTGTTGTGAGTCTGAAACTGAAAGCCTAAATGACGTCTGGCTTTGCGGAAAACATCTTTTTGTATGGCTCAGTAGCTTAGCTTTGATCTTAAAAAAGAACACATGAGCAGTATTTCCCTCAACTTTTTGGCTTTCTAATAAAATGCATGATGAGAGATTGAAGGTTTGGGAAAGTTCTGTAGGAAAGAAACTTTTTGTTGTTTGCTTTGTTGAGTCTCTGCCCTGCAGCTCACTTTATAGCTGAGGATGAGCTTGAACTTATGATCCTCTTGTCTGCCGCACCTCCCAGGTGCTCAGGTCACAGGCTTGCTTCCCCCCATACCCAGTTTAAGAACCAAACCTGTTTTCTATTTTCCTGTTTGATTTGATGATGAAACCTGGGAGGGTTTTTTGTTTTTGTTTTTGTTTTTGTTTTTTTTGTTTTTGTTTGGTTTTTCCTGTGACATGTCTTAGCACTTTGCAGAGCACATTTTGCGGCGTGTGGGCTGGGGGAGTTTCAACTTCATGGTGTCCTCGAGCCCATAGGTGTTCAGATAAGAGAAGTCTGACATTAGTATTTGGTGACATCTGACCTCCCAGATGGGTCCCGGCATGAGGATTGCTCCTTGGTTGGCAGAACTGAACATGGTGGTTTGCACTTGGGTTCTGGTGGCGCAGGCGCAGGAGCAGCCAGCTGTGGCAGCGCATTAGTTTTGGCGCAAGCGAGCCTATGCTGCAGGGTCACTTTTGGCTGGTCAGAGAAGAAATAATGATATCACCTTCTTCCCCCTCCCCGATCTTTTTTTTTTCCCTTTACAAATTTTCCCCTTTCCCCTTATCTCCTTCCCCTCTCGTCTTCTTTCATTAAACCCTCCTAAGGCATGTTATTTGAAAGCAATTGAGACGCAACCAAATTTTGCAGTAGCTTGGAGTAATCTCGGCTGTGTTTTCAATGCACAAGGGGAGATTTGGCTGGCAATTCATCACTTTGAAAAGGTTAGTCATTAATAATTGATAGCTATGAAATGTTGATATGTACAGAATGTTCTAACTAGAATAAAACAGGCATTTACTTAACCAGCTGAGTAATATTTTTGTTTCCCTGACAGTGTTGCAGCATTTGCAGGTGGCAGTTCTTGAGATTTCTACTGCGAATATACTTTAGTAATTGAAAATGCCTTTTTATTTATTATCATCGTTAGTTTGGAGTTGTTTTTTTAAAGATGTATTTATTTATTATACATACAGTGTTCTGCCTGCATTGTGAGCTTGCACAGCATAAGAGGGCACCAGATCTCATTATAGGTGGTTGTGAGCCACCATGTGGTTGATGGGAATTGAACTCAGGACCTTTGGGAGAGCAGACAGGACTCTTAACCACCGAGCCGTCTTTCCAGCCCCTAGTTTGGAGTTTTTGAGAGAAGGTATCACTCTGTATAGAATGGCTTGGTACTACATGGCTCAGGTTGACCTTTAACCTGGTAGCAATCCTCTTCAGCCTCCTGAGTGCTCAGATTACAGGCATGAATTACCCCATCTGGTTTTAAATTGTTTTGTTTCCCCCCAAAAGAAGTAAGGTGTCTTCAGAGTGAAGCAATAGTATGGGTTATAGATGGGTACACTGTGTGAAGAATGACACAGCCAGCCACATGAGGGAGAGTACTGGAGGGTTCCGTATGTCCTGATAAAAAAGCTGATTCCAAGTCTGGAAAAGGAAATAATACGACATTGTCAGGAATAACTTGTCATACCAGAAAGCAAGGAAGTATCTATTTATTTACTCGTACACTTTTCTTCTTTTTTTTAAGGGACTCATATAGCTAAGGATGGCTTTGAGTTCAACTTCAACTTTTGCTGTTGTTGTGGTTTATTTGTTTGTTTGTTTGTTTTTGGTTTTTCGACACAAGGTTTCTCTGTGTAACACTCCTGGCTGTCCTGCCCTGGACTCACTCTGTAGACCAGGCTGGCCTCGAACTCACAGAGATCCGCCTGCCTCTGTCTCCCTAGTCCTGGGATTAAAGGCATGCACTACCATGCCCAACGAGTTCAACTTTTTTTTAAAAAATATTTTTATTTAGTTTTAATTTATGTGCATTGGTGTGAGGGTGTCAGACCTTGGAGTTACAGACAGTTGTGAGCTGCCATGTGGGTGCTGGGAATTGAACCCGGGTCCTTTGGAAGAGCAGGCAGTGCTCTTAACCACTGAGCCATCTCTCCAACCCCCCCCCCCGAGTTCAACTTTTAAAAGACTCATTTACTTTTATCTTTCATGTGTATAAGTGTTTTGCTTGAAGTATGTCTGTTACCATGTGGGTGCTGGGAACTGAACCAGGGTCCTCTATAAGAGCACTCAGTGCTCTTAACTTCTGATCCATCTTTCTAGCCCCAAACTTTGAACTTGTAATTCTGCCTTAGCTTCCTCAGTGCTGGTGTTATAGGTGGGTAGCATGACACCTGGCTTTTATTTGAGCAATAACTATTCAGGTTTTTTGCCCACTTTTAAAACTTAACATTTATTTGTTCTCTTTGTGTTGTTTTAGGTCCTTACATATTGTTACCCTTCTCAGATGTGTGCTTTGCAATATTTTTAGCCACCATGAATTGTCTCTTCCCTCTGAGAATGATTTTCTTTGCTGGGTATAGTTTTAACTGATTGTATTTGTCTTTGGTTTTTTGTTGCCTATGCCTCATTTTAAATGCAAGCAGAACAAATATAGCTAACTGGTCACATTTAGCCAGTATCAGGCCGGAGAGGTAGAGGGAGGAGGGTCCGTGGACCTCAGGGGCTGCTCAGCCAGCCTAGCCACATTGGTGAGATCCAGGCTCAGTGAGAGACTCTGGCTCAAAAATAGGGGGCTGACCAGGCAGAACAACAGAGTAGGGGAGATGACTTAGTGGGTAAAATTGGTTGCTGAGTTCAGTCCCCAGAGCCCAAGGGGAAAGGAGAGAACAACTGATTCTACAAAGTTGTCCTCAGCTTCCCACGTGTGCACGTGGCATGGATGAGCTCCACCACACATATACATATACGGAACAATATTAATAATAACAGGAAATATTTTTAAAAATTAAAAAGCAAACCTGGGACTGCAGAGATGGCTCAGAGGTTGAGAGCACTGACTGTACTCCCAGACGTCCTGAGTTCCAATTCCCAGCAACCACATGGTGGCTCACAACTATCTATAATGTGATCTGATATTCTCTTCCGGCATTCAGGCCTACATGTAGGCAGAGCATTGTATACATAATAAATAAGTCTTTTTTTTAAAAAAAGCAAACCCTTCACATAAATTTATTTTGATGCAGACATTATGCAGCCTAGCCACGCCTGGAACTTGTTCCTCTCACCTCTACTTCCTCAGTGCTCGGGATTATAGGCGTGTGCTGCCAAGCCTAGTAAGAATAGATTTTTAAGTCAGGAAGTGGTGGCACATGCCCCTAGTTCCAGCAAAGGAGGTGGAGCTTTGTGAGTTCCAGGCCAAGCCTGATCTACATAGAGAATTCCAGGCTGACCAGGGCTATATAGTGAGACCCCATCTAAAAAAAGAGTAGATTTTAAAATGTTCATACTTTTAAAAAAAGGTACTTGGTGAGGCGATATTATTATCATCATCATCATCATCATCATCATCATCATCATTATTACTATTACTACTACTACTATGATTATGATTATTAGGTTTTTTTGAGACAGGGTTTCTCTGTGTAGCTTTGGCTGCTCTGGACTCCCTTCATAGACCAGGCTGGCCTCAAACTCTCAGAGATCTGCCTCCAGAGTGCTGGGATAAAAGGTGTGTGCCACCATACCCGGCTTATTATTGTTTTTGAAACAGCCTGTCCTGGAGCTCACTATGTAGACCAGGCTGGCCTAGAACTCAGAGTTATATTCCTTCATTTGGCCCCTAAGTTCAAGGATTAAGACTGTGTGCAACACACCTGGTTTTGATTGCTCTTTTGACAGCATATACATAAATCAAACTGTATTGTCAGCCATAGACAACATACACTATTTGGTCAGCCAAAGCTGTTTTTGTATGTGATGGGAGGAATGAAACATAAGGTTTGTACATGCTGGACAAGCATTCTACCATTGAGCTACATCCTGAATCCTCTTTATAAAGAATATTCTATGTAATAAATGAAGGAGTGCTAGACTGTTGTCATTATTAGGTTTAGGCATTTAACACTGGCAAAGAAAGATAGCATTGGACACTGTTCCTTTGATAAGGACTAAATTCCATTGGTGAAGTAGGCGTTCAAAAGAAGTGAGGGCTGAGTATGCAGCTCAGTGGTAGAATGCTTATCCAGCATGTGCAAGGCCCTGGGCTCTGATTCTTAGCACACATACAGGGCATGTGGGGGAGTGCTGGGGGAGACACAGGTTTTGTAGGACTAGTTTTAATATTTTATAGCTGGGCAGGGCGTGGTGGCGCAAGTCTTTAATCCCAGCACTTGGGAGACAGAGGCAGGCGGATCACTGTGAGTTCGAGGCCAGCCTGGTCTACAAAGCGAGTCCAGGACAGCCAGGGCTATCACACAGAGAAATCCTGTCTCAATAAACAAAAAAAAAGAAAAAAGTTTTTAAGAGGCTAGATAGGTGGCTCAGGGGTTTAAGAGCATTGGCTGGTTTTTCAGAGGACCCAGGTTCAATTCCCAGCACCCACATGGTACATGGCAACATTTTTTTTTCGAGACAGGGTTTCTCTGTGTAGCCTTGGCTGTCCTGGACTCACTTTGTAGACCAGGCTGGCCTCGAACTCACAGTGATCCGCCTGCCTCTGCCTCCCAAATGCTGGGATTAAAAGCATTAGCCACCACTGCCCGGCGACTGGTACATGTAACATTTAAGATGGTAAATTAGAACTGTTTAAAACTCCAGTCTGAGGTGATCTGAAGTCCTTTTTTGGCCTCTGAGGAAACCAGGCACACATATTGGGTGCACAGATACATATGCAAACACAACACCCATACACAGCCGGGCAGTGGTGGCGCACGCCTTTAATCCCAGCACTCGGGGAGGCAGAGGCAGGTGGATGGATCTCTGTGAGTTCAAGTCCAGCCTGGTCTACAAAGCGAGTCCAGGACAGCCAGTGCTATTACACAGAGAAACCCTATCTCGAAAAACAAGCAAAGCAAAGCAAAACCTTACCTAGGATAGTGATCTGAGGCAGGCGTGGTGGCGCATGCCTGTAATCCCAGCACTTGGGGAAGTAGAGGCTGAGCGATCTCTTGAGTTCCATGCCAGCCTGGTCTACAAAGTGAATCCAGGACAGCTAAGGCTACACAGAGAAACCCTGTCTCAAAAAAACAAACCAAGAGGCTGGAGAGATAGCTCAGTGGTTAAGAGCACTGACTGCTCTTCCAGAGGTCCTGAGTTCAATTCCCAGCAACCACATGGTGGCTCACAACCACTTGTAATGAGATCTGGTGCCCTCTTCTGGCCTGCAGGTGTACATGCAGGCAAAGCACTGTGTACATCATAATTGTATGACCATAAATGTATGGTGATGTATTTGTGCATGTTGCTTGTACCTGTGCTCATGGAGGCTAGAAAAGGGTGTGGTATATCCTGGCTGGAGTTCGGAGGCTGTTGTGAACCCCCTAACATATGGGGCATGAGAGCCAAACTCCAGTTCTCTGAAAGGCCAGCAAGCACTCCTAACAGCTGAGCCATCTCCACGTGTTTTCCTTTTTTAAGGAATTAGAGAATATCCAGGTGCAGTGGGTGCCACATGACTTTAGTTCCAGCACTCAGAAGGCAGAGGCAGTCAGCCCTGTGAGCTCAAGGTCTATAGATAGACCAGTCTGGCTTTTATAATGAGTTCCAGGATCCTGCTCAAAAAACATTTAATGAATGATTTGTGACTCCTGTTTGGAAACTCACTGAAGTTAAACAGAAATGGGTCCACTGAGTGGATATTTGGTCTTGGAAGTGTCTTTTTTTTTTTTTTTTAAAGATTTTTAAATTTAATTATGTGTGTGTGTGTGGTTGTGTGCATGTCTATGTGGAGGCCAGAAGAGAGTGTTGGGACACACCTGTCCCTGAAGTTACAGGTGGTTGTGAGTCCCCTGGTAAGGATTTAAGAACTGAACTCAGGTCCTCTGCCAGATCATCTTGTGCCTTAACTACTGAGCTCTCTCTACACCCCGTCTCCTTGACATTGCCCCCATCTAACTCTTTCTGGCCTGGAGCTCACAGCCCCGCCGATCTGCCTCCCCAATGCTGGGTTAAAGGCGGGCACCACTCTTCTTAGCTCATTTTTTACCGATAGTGTGGTTTTGTTGGAGTGAAAAGGATTCCTTTTGTTTTGGTTTGTTTTTTGAGACAGGGTTTCTCTTTATAGCCCTGGCTGTCCTGGACTCGCTTTGTAGACCGGGCTGGCCTCAAACTCACAGAGATCTGCCTGCCTCTGCCTCCCCAGTGTTGCGATTAAAAGCGTGCGCCAGCACACCCAGCTGAAATAGGATTCTTGTTTCCTTCCCTAGGTTCCATATTTTTAAAGGGGATAAGATGTTTGAGATTTGCTTTAAAATGACCTGGAGAAAGGGAGAATAGGTACGAGTACATATTAAATAACCAGCCAACATGATTGCTGAATTAATAAAGATGATGAGCTAAGACATGGGTTTGCTGTCTTCCCTGCTTTCATGTATTTTTGAAATTTTCTATAAAAAGTTTTAAAAAGGCCCAGGTGTGGTCCATGCATATAATCGCAGTCCTTGGGAGGCTGAGGCAGGAGGATTGCTGAGAGTTCTGGGTCACACTGGGCTCCATAGGGAATTCTCTGATAGGCTGGGCTGGCTGCAGAGTAGACCTTACTTCAAAACCAAAAGCTGAGATATCTGTGACTGGAGATAATGTAGGTTATATGTGTCAGGTCTTTATCTGATAGAGACTTGTCTGTTATCTATATAAAGAGGAAGTCTTTCTAGGGATCTTTAAAAGACATGAAATTACTTATTGCCTTTATCTTTTCAGGGTTTTTGTTAAATTTTCACTTAGTTTTCTAGAGGAATATCTTTCTAGGGCCTCATGTATACTAGGCTAGCGTTCTACCACCCAGCTGCTCCCAGGACCAGAATTTCATTTGCTTGTTTTGAAAAAATGTCTATCATAGCCCCAGGCTGCCTTCAGACTTGTTGTGCAGCTGAGGATGACCTGAACTCTGTATGCTCCAGTCTTGGCCTCCCAACTGCTTGGATTATATATAGGCTTTGCTAGGGCTTGCTCAATGTTACAGCTCTAATTACATATTTTACTGAGGACTAGCTGGGTTGTGTTTATGGAACACAGGTACATACATACTTTATTAAGAGCTCACTGCTTGTTTCTGCCAATCTCTTAGAAGAGTTAAACTGATTGCCTGAATAAAATAGGACCCATCCTTAGAAATACTGAAACACTCTGTATGGTGGCACGTACCTTTGAATGGCAGCGCTTGGGAGGCAGAGGCAGGTGAATCTCTGGGAATTCGAAGCCAGCCTGGACAGAGCTACATAGTAAGACCCTGTCTCAAAGCACAGACATAACAAAGAACAGTATGCTGCTCAGGCAAATCAGATCCATTTTGCTCCTGAGAAGGTTTTTACTTTTTCCTTTCTCTTGGTATAGGGACCGGAACGCAGCATTTGAGGATGCTTTGTCACTCACTGAGCTGCACGTTCAGCCCCTCTTGCCAGTTATTGTAATATTAACGAAGGCTTACACATGAGAGGGAACGCAATAAGAAATTTTGTTTGTTTTTCGTTTTGGGGACAGGGTTTCTCTATGTAGCCTTGGCTGTCCTGAACTCACTTTGTAGGCCAGGCTGGCCTTGAACTCACAGAGATCTGCCTGCTTCTGCCTCCTTAAGTGCTGGGATTAAAAGTGTGCACCACTGTGCCTAGCTAAGAAATGTTTTAAAAAACAGATATTTATTCTAGAAACTGTAATTGGATATCTAATACCACTTCAGAATAAAAAGTGAATGAGAAGTTAATCTGACAAAATCCTATCTTTTTCTAAGTAACTGTCTTGTAATTTTAGGCTGTCACTCTTGACCCGAATTTTCTGGATGCTTATATCAATTTAGGAAATGTCTTGAAAGAGGCACGCATTTTTGACAGGTGAGAATGTTTTCTTTGGTCAATTTACTTGTCTTTGCGGAGTTTGGATTAAAATGTACAACAGCTTCTTGAAGTACATGTTTCTAGAGTGTAGTTTTCCCTCCTGCTGCCTGCTTTCTTACATTTTACTTACAGATGTTGTTGGATAACTTCCCCTTGTTGGCTTTCCTGAATGCTTTTATCTTTCCACCTAGTTGAGAGGCCAACTGAGAAGGGCTTGCTCAGCGTTTGAGGCCAGCCTAAGCTATAGAGTAACATCTTTTTAAAAAATTGTTTTGTTTTGTTTTTGGAGACAGGGTTTCTCTGTGTAGCCTTGGCTGTCTTGGACTCACTTTGTAGACTAGGCTGGCCTGAAACTCACAGCAATCCTCCTGCCTCTGCCTCCCAATAGAGTAAAAGCTTATCTCAAAAAAACCAAAACCAGGCCGGGCGGTGGTGGCGCTCGCCTTTAATCCCAGCACTCGGGAGGCAGAGGCAGGCGGATCGCTGTGAGTTCGAGGCCAGCCTGGTCTACAAAGTGAGTCTAGGACAGCCAAGGCTACACAGAGAGACCCTGTCTCAAAAAACCAAAAAAAAAAACAAAAAACAAAAAACAAACCCCAAAATAAAAATGCAGGGCAAAGGAGTTTGCCCAGTGGCAGAGCCCTTGTTTAGCATGCATGAAGTCCTAAGTTCAGTTCTTAGCACCACACACACACAAAACATATTTTTATAAAAAATGCAATTTTGGTATGCAATTCAGATATATCATAAGTTCATTGTCATTCCTTAAAACTAATCAAAAGTTTTGCTGTAGTGTATTTAGAGTTAATTGTAATAGCGATTCATTAAAGTTAGTTGGACTTTGGTGGGACAAGGTGACTCAGTAGGTAAAAGTGCAAGCCTGATGACCTATGGCCTGAGTTTGATTCCTGGAACCCACAATGAAGGAGAGGACCAACTTCACAAAAGTTGTCTTCTAACTTCCGCATGTACACCATGGTCTATACCAACCTGTACACGTCATGAACACACTACTACTACTGCTACTGCTGCTACTGATACTACTATTCTGCTGCTGCTGTTACTACTGCTATTACTATATTTATATTAGTCACATTTTGTGTATATGTGTTGTATGTTTATTTTTGTTTCTCTCACAGAGCGGTGGCAGCTTATCTTCGTGCCTTAAGTTTGAGCCCAAATCATGCTGTGGTGCACGGCAACCTGGCTTGTGTATACTATGAGCAAGGCCTAATAGACCTGGCCATCGACACCTACAGACGAGCTATAGAACTGCAGCCACATTTCCCTGATGCTTACTGCAACCTAGCAAATGCTCTCAAAGAGAAGGGCAGTGTAAGGATCTTCAGTCTACTTTTACTTCTTTGTTATGTGATAGAAAAGTCTTCATTGTACATATGAAGTATTGGGCTGGTTATATTGCTTTACGTTGGAGTTTTGGTTGATGGGAAGGAGGCGGCGGATACTGGAAAGTATCCATCTTGTGGTATGTTACCAGCCATTAGGCTCAATGATGCAGCTACTTAAATTACTAGAACAGCATGGTCTCTCTGATTTTTTTTTTTTTTCTGTGTAGTTTCTGAGTGGTTTGTTTTGTTTTCCAGGTTGCTGAGGCAGAAGATTGTTATAACACAGCTCTTCGCCTGTGTCCTACCCATGCAGACTCTTTGAATAACCTTGCCAATATTAAACGGGAACAGGGCAACATTGAAGAGGCAGTCCGCCTATATCGAAAAGCATTAGAAGTATGTTCAATGCTGTGGTTGGGTGTCTAGCCTAGCCTGTGTGACAATAGAAGGAAAGCAATTAAGTTTGCCTGCCATTCACCTCTTTTTTTTTAAACATTTTTTTTTTAAAAACACGAGACAGGCTTCTTTGTATAGCCCTGGCTATCCTGGAACTGGCTCTGTAGACCAGGTTGTAGACTCATAGAGATCCGCCTGCCTCTGCCTCCCAAGTGCTGGGATTAAAGGTGTGTGCTACCACCGCCCGGCTGTCTTTCACCACTTAAAGAGGATCATTCATTATATATGTAAGGTCCTATGACATGCCCCACAGCCCCACATGGTGCTCATTATTGTATGCATAGGTGGGTTGTGTACAAAGACATTGTCTAGTAAGCTAAGTAAAGCAATTACCATGAACAGCTCAGGCCAGTGTCTGGTGGTTAGTAGGGGTGGTAGGAGTTCAGAAAGGAAGCTGCCTTGCTCAGCATGAGTAACAAGACGAGAGGCGTACCTCACGTTTGAGATGAAGATAGGTGTAAAATAGAGGAAGCAGTAGAATTTGAGCTACTAGACCTGAAGAATGAGTAAACTTGGAACAGGTGCAGAGAGTGGAGGTACGGGGGCAAGTTCTCAAGCGTTGCGGGAGATACCTGGGAGGCTCTTTCTGCTCTTTAATGTCAGCTGTGATCGCCACTCTGTAGGTCTTCCCAGAGTTTGCTGCTGCACATTCCAATTTAGCAAGTGTGCTGCAACAGCAGGGCAAGCTGCAGGAAGCGCTGATGCATTATAAGGAAGCCATACGGTAAGAAACTCAGAGGTGCTTTTCCATGTTTTCATTTTTTTTTTTTTGCGTTATAATACAATTACATTATTTCCTCCTAACCTTCCCTCTGAAGCCCTCCCCTGTACCACTCTTGCTCTCAAATTCATGGCCTCTTTTTCCATTAATTGTTGTGACATGCATATATGTACACATATTTATCTGCATATATATATTTCTATATTTTAAACTCTTTAAATAAAAAGACAAGGTTTCGTTATGTAGCTCTGGCTGTTTTGGAACTCACTATGTAGATCAGACTGGCCTTGAACTCACAGAAATCCACCTGCTTCTGCCTTCCAGGTGCTGGGTTTAAAGGTGCGTACCTCCACACGTGGCTTCTTTATTTTAAACTTTAATATCATTTTATATTTCCAGGCACGGTGGCACATGCCTGTAATCTCAGCATTCAAAGAGGCAGAGGCAGGTGGATCACTGTGAGTTCAAGGCCAGCCTGGTCTACAAAGTGAGTCCAGGACAGCCAAGGCTACACAGAGAAAACCCTGTCTCAGAAAAAAAGAAAAGAAAAATCATTTTAAATTATTCATCTGTGTTAAGGGTGTATATATAGTGCTTGTAGTTCCCTACAGAGGCCAGAAGAGGGCGACAGATGTCCTGGAGCTGAAGTTAAAGGCGGTTCTGAGCTGCCTGATATGGGTTCTAGGAACCAAACTCAGGTCCTTGGGAAGACCAGCCAGTGCTCTTAACTGTTGAGCTACCACTCCAGCCGCTTGTTATTTGTTTATTTATTTATTTACTCATACTTATTTTTCGTTTTTAAAGACAAAAACTGTGTAGCCCTAACTATCCTGGAATTCTGTTAACTAGGCTGGCCTAGAATTCACAGAGATCCTCCTACCTTTGCCTCCCAAGTGCTGGGATTAAAGGCGTGTATGATGTCTGTCTTTATTGTTGTTATTATTTTTTGGTTTTGATTGTTTTAGAGACAGGGTTTCTCTGTGTAACAGTCATGGCTGTCCTGGACTCACTTTGTAGACTAGGCTGGCCTTGAACCCACAGAGATCCTCCTGCCTCTGCCCTCTGTGTGCTGGGATTAAAGGTGTGTGCCACCACATTGGGTTTATTGTAATTTTTAAAGCAATTTATTTTACTTATGTATGTGTATAATATGAATTCAAAATTGAGAAGAGGTTGCTTGGTCCTCTAGAGCATTAATGCAATGAGAACTTTTGGGGTGGGGGTTTCGAGACAGGGTTCTCTGTGTAGCCTTGGCTGTCCTAGACTGACTTTGTAGACCAGGCTGGCCTCGAACTCACAGAGATCCGCCTGCCTCTGCCTCTCGAGTACTGGGGCAGTGAGAACTTTTAACTGCTGAGCCCTAACTATTAAATAGTGTATTGTTATTATTAAATAATGTATTATTGAACCAGGTGTGGTGACACATGCCAGCACTCCAGAGGCAGAGGCAGGCAGATCTCTGTGAGTTTGAGGCCAGCCTCATCTACAAAGCAAGTCCAGGATAGTCAAGGCTACACAGACAAATCTTGTGTCAGAAAAAAATATATATATATTAGTTAATAATTAAAGGTTTGGCACTTGGCAGGTACTAAAATGACTCCCCCTCCCTCTTTGGTGCTGGGGATTCAAGCTAGGCCTCAGGCTTAGTAGGCAAGTGCTATAGCACCAAAGCACATGTCAAAGCCCCCAAATGCTTTAATAACATAAAAGATTTTACATGATAATCAAACCCTTGTCTTCTCCCTCAGAATCAGCCCTACATTTGCTGATGCTTATTCTAATATGGGAAACACTCTGAAGGAGATGCAGGATGTTCAGGGAGCTTTGCAGTGTTACACTCGTGCCATTCAGATTAACCCTGCCTTTGCAGATGCACACAGCAACCTGGCATCCATTCACAAGGTACTGCTGCTTATTCTAATGTGGCCACGTTAGCACTGAAGTTTCATTGTAGGAAATTCCTTACAAGATATCTTTTCTTCCAGGATTCAGGAAATATCCCAGAAGCCATAGCTTCTTACCGCACAGCTCTGAAACTTAAGCCTGACTTTCCTGATGCTTACTGTAACTTGGCTCATTGTCTACAGGTAAAGAGTAATAGTCCAGTGATTTTTCTTTCTATATTGTTACCACTTTTTAATTGTTGTATGCCATAATAATCCAAGTCTGGTTGGAGAGAGTGGGGTTTTGTTTTTGTTTTTGTTTATGTTTTTTGATTGGTTTTTGAGCAAGTGAAGGTCAGAGGGCGGCAGCTTTCAGGGTCATTTCTGTCCTTTTAACATGTGGGTCGCAGGCATAACTCCTTTGTTCCTTTACTCCCTGAGCCAACCCCAAGACTGTGTTTGTAGTATGTTATCTAATACTATTTTAGGAGCCCAAATATTTGTAAAATAAGTCCTTGGGTAAGTTTTCTGGGTGATAATTGTTTTTTGCTTCCTTTAGATTGTCTGTGATTGGACAGACTATGATGAACGAATGAAGAAATTGGTTAGTATTGTAGCTGAGCAGCTAGAGAAGAATAGGCTGCCTTCTGTACATCCTCATCATAGTATGCTGTACCCTCTGTCCCACGGCTTCAGGAAGGCTATTGCAGAGAGGCATGGGAATCTCTGCTTAGATAAGGTGACTCTTGCTTTAATATTTTTGTTATAAACTAAAATGCAGATGAAGAAAAACATTGTGTAAGTCAGATGTATGGCTTTAGCAACTGGCCTATGGTGAGCATCACCCAAGCTGAGAAATGAAACTTTCTTAGCTACCCCAGCAATCACTCTTCACTGTATCTTGTCTTTGTTGAGTTTGGGGTGGAAGCTGAGAAAACTCACTTCAGACACAGAAACTTAAAATGAAAGCTTTATTTTCTGAGCTCAGGGAGGCAGCCAGTTCGGGATCTGAACCCAGTCTCTGACAGGAAGTTGTATTGCATATTTAGAGGTGAAAACCTCAATTAGCTCATACAGGGGGCTGGATGATGGAACAGGGTGGTCAGCTCTGACTGAAGTTTTTGCTAACAAGAAGTTATAGCTAACCTTGAAAGTGTGCCTGGCAGTTGGGAATAGCTGGGCTGATGGTTGGGGAATTTCTGGGAAAATAAGGCCATAGTTTCTCACTGAACATAAATATAGTTTATGGTCAACCTAACCTTGTATAGAGATTTTTTTTGGCTTTTTTTTTCTAGAGTTAGGATTTCTCTGTGTAGCTTTGGCTGTCTTAGATTCACATTGTAGACAAGGCTGGCCTCAAACTCACAGAGATCTGCCTGGCTCGCATCAGCAATGAACTGAGATGATGGGGCTGGTGGGCCTGAAATAAAAATATCTAGAGTTATGCTACCCAGAAAGAGTGGCCTCAGCAGTCTTCAGCTGAACTCTCTTTACTCCAGAAGATGGAGACCTTCGTTTCTAATGGTGTTGTTTTCCTTTAAGGTGGGAATCTAGGCTAAACATGGTTGTGCAAACCTATAATCCCAGTATTTCTGTCATCTCAACACTTACAAGCAGAGGATGGTGAATTGAGGCCAGCCTGGGCTACATAGCAGCTCCTGCTTGAAAACCAAAAGCAAGCAGAAACCCTTTACTTAATAGAAATCTTAAAAACACACTAAAGGCAACAATAAAAACCCCACATGGTGTTTAAATAGAGCTTATGGTATTAAATACTCAACTTTGATATTTAGAGCATGACTTGATAGAGTTTGGAATCTGCTCCAGGGAACAGAGAGGTAGATTTAAACTTCTCCCTCCCTCCCTCTCTCCCTCCGTCCCTCCCTTCCTTCTTTCCTTTCTTTTTCCCCCCAAAATGCTTCTCTGTAGAATTCCCTAAAATACTGTAACATTTCTCATACTCCATTCACATGTTTTCATTCTTAGGCTTTTGAGATCTGTTTAGGCTGTTTCATAGGTCTCAGAACAAGTGAGGTATGGATCATGCACACTGTGCAACTCTCACGTAACTGATCTAAACTCCTTAGATGGCATCAAAATGGCCACATGAATGAAATGAAGTTTACTGTCCAAAAAGTTTTCATAGGTGTGAGTGTTTGTGATTTCAGATTTCTATCTTATAATTTATTTTACTTCTTTTGAGACAGGTTTCATGTATGCTAGGTTGGCCTTAAACTATGTATTGAGGATCACCTTGAACCTCTAACCCTTCATGCTTTCACCTCTGACCCTTCATGCTTTCACCTCCCAGTCACAGGAGTCACGGTGCAGGGGGGAAGCACCAACAGGCCTGTTTATGTTGTTTTGTTTCACTGTGTCACACCGGCTGGCCAGGAACCCAGTGTGTAGACCAGGTTGGCCTTAAACTCAGAGATCATATGTCTTGGCCTCCTGAGGGTTGGGATTAAAAATGGGCCCTATCTATCATCCTTGATTTTTATGTGGTTTCTGGGGACAGAACCCTTAGGGCTTTCTACATGATAGGCAAAGCATGCTATCAGTTGAGCTTCATATCCAGTCCCTGTTCTCAGTTTTTTTAAGATATAAATTTACACGAGTTGGCTTTACTAATGAGCATTGTATTCTGTTGGTAGATTAATGTCCTTCATAAACCACCATATGAACATCCAAAAGACTTGAAGCTCAGTGATGGACGATTGCGTGTAGGATATGTGAGTTCTGACTTTGGAAATCACCCTACTTCACACCTTATGCAGTCTATTCCAGGCATGCACAATCCTGATAAATTTGAGGTAAGAACAGGTTTTGGTGCTTTTCTTCTGTCATCTTTAGGATTAAGCTTACTGTCTTTTGAGAAGGTTGGAGCCAAGGCTATTGAGTACACTCTCCTCACTCCCCCTGCCTTTCAGGTATTCTGCTACGCCTTGAGCCCAGATGATGGTACAAACTTCCGAGTGAAGGTGATGGCAGAGGCTAATCATTTCATTGATCTTTCTCAGGTAGGTAAAACTCACATCCTTTCATTTTTTAAAAAAAGTATTTTATATTTAATTATGTATATGTGTTTGTATATGCGTATGTGTGTGTATGAGGGCAGGTGCCCTAGGAGGCCAGAAGAGAGTGTCAGATCTCCCAGACTTGGAGTTACAGTGGGTTACATGGGTGCTGGGAGCAAATGCAGGTCCTCTGCAAGTACAGTATGTGTCTTTAACTCTCTAATTTTAAATTTTTGAACAAATTTGAAAAAAATCCTACTGATACATAGTAGGTTGTTTGTTCATTGGTTTGTTTGTTTGTTTGTTTTTTTGTATGAGGAGTTGAACCAAGGGCTTCATGCGTAAGGTAGTTTGTAATTTCTGGTGATGAGTATTAAACAGTGGTTCCTCCTGTATACAGGCAGTTTGTCCTTATTTCCTTGGCCATTTATACTTAAAACTGGCATGACTTTTGTTGAAGTTGTACATAAAATGGAAATGTGGTATAACTATGTTTGATATATAACTATTCTGCACATTGAGCTTGCATTCAAGACAGAAGACATTTTTTTTTTCAAGACAGGGTTTCTCTGTGTAGCCTTGGCTGCACCAGACTCTCTCTGTAGACCAGGCTGGCCTCAAACTCACAGTGATCCACCTGCCTCTGCCTCTCAGAGTGCTGGGATTACAGGTGTGTGTCACCACACTTGACTTAGAGGATACTTTTTAATATATGTTGAACAAACAAAAAAAGGGTAAATAGTTTAAAGAACACACATCTTGTGGTGTTAAGATGAGGATTTTTTTTTTTTTTCCAAAAGCTAGGCTTGGCTGAACAGTTAGTTAGAGGCCAGTTAGTATGTGAGGCCCCATTTCATTAAAAAAAAAAAAAAAAGAGCAGCAGCAGCTGCGGTAAAAAGCCTATCTATTTCTGAATTTGCGTCCGTGTGTGTGTGTGTGTGTGTGTGTGTGTGTGTGTGTGTGTGTGTGTGT
>OU015760.1:49460137-49480767 GCA_907169655.1 Acomys percivali
ACACACACACACACACACACACACACACACACACACACACACACACACACAACTGCAGTAAATTGTTGGGTTTACAGATTAGTAGAAGTTCTTAGGTGTTGGGGTCTGATTATTATTATTTTTTTAAAGGCAATGTGGCTGGGTTACCCTGGGACTAGTGGTGCACTGTTCATGGATTATATCATCACTGATCAGGAAACTTCCCCAGCTGAAGTTGCAGAGCAGTATTCTGAGAAATTGGCTTATATGCCCCATACGTTCTTTATTGGAGATCATGCTAATATGTTCCCACACCTAAAGGTAGGCAGAAAACAACACCATGGGAGAATTCAGAGAACGTTCATTTTTCCCTTTGTTACTGTCCATATGCACCTTATTAAAAGGGATCTTTCAAACTTTTTTCCATTAGAAAAAAGCAGTCATCGATTTTAAATCCAACGGGCACATTTATGACAATCGGATAGTTCTGAATGGCATCGATCTCAAAGCATTTCTTGATAGTCTACCAGATGTGAAGATTGTCAAGGTCAGAACCTAGCCATCATTTGTCATGGAAGCAAACTGAATTGGTGTTTATTTTTCTTATAATGCGTTTTGTCTCACTGATTTTTTTTTTTTTCAGATGAAATGTCCTGATGCAGGTGACAATGCAGACAGCAGTAACACGGCTCTTAATATGCCTGTCATTCCCATGAACACGATTGCAGAAGCAGTTATTGAAATGATTAACAGAGGACAGATTCAGATAACAATCAACGGATTCAGTATTAGCAATGGACTGGCAACTACACAGGTGGAAAAGACCATAATTATTTATTACATACATGCAGCCATTCCTTTAAGTCTTATAGCCACCCCATTTATAGAGGAGGAGATGAGCTCATTGGAAACTTGCTCTTTTGTCTGGCTTTGGTGGTGGTTATTGTTTGTTTTTTGAGATAGGGTTTCTCTGTGTAGCCTTGGCTGTCCTGGACTCACTTTGTAGACCAGGCTGGCCTCACAGAGATCACCTGCCTCTGCCTCCCGAGTGCTGGGATTAAAAGTGTGCACTACCATCACCACCCAGTAGCTGTGTCTGGTTTTAAATCATCTGGCTTCAGCCACCAATTTCCTTAGTGAGTACCTACTGTGCTAATACTTTCTTTTTGCCTTTCTGTGCCATTACTCTTATTTTGGGGTGGGTGGTTGGGTTTTGGTTTTTCCAGACAAGGTTTCTCTGAGTAGCCTTGGCTGTCCTGGACTCACTTTGTAGACTAGGCTGGCCTCGAACTCACAGAGGTCCCCCTGCCTCCCAAGTGCTGAGATTACAGGCATGCGCCAGTTACTTTCATCTCTAGGTACCATATGGCAGTTTGCTTCTGTAAACTCACCCTTTCCCTAGCCAAATCCTTCACAGCCTTTCAGTTTAGATGTTTTTTGTGGAGGGGGCAGTGGTGGTGGGGTTCAAGATAGGGTTTCTCTGTGTAGCCCTGGCTGTCTTGGAATTGACTCTGTAGACTAGGCTGGCCTCAAACTCACAGAGATCTGCCCCCCCCCCCCAGCGCTGGGTTTAAAGGCATGTGCCACTGCTGCCTGGCTTAGATACTTCTTAAAGTAACCAGTTCCTGTATTAATCTCTAGTCTCTTTTTCCATGCTTGTTGGTACTTGTTTGCTGTGGTTCTGTAGTATTGGAGGTACATCATTACAGTCAGCACAGTGCAGTATAATTCCTTTTCTGAAAAGTACTTATTTCTTTTTATTTTAAGAGTATAAGGTATAAGTGCTGCCTGAATGTATGTGTGTGTACGATGTACATGTCTGGTGCCTAGGGAGGCCAGGTGATGGCATAAAGTCTCCTGGAACTGGAATTAAAGACGGTTGTGAGCTGCCCTGTCCTCTGGTAAAGCAGCCATTGCTTTAACTGCTGAGTCATCTCCCCAGGGGGGGGGGGCGCCCCCCCCCCCCCCCCCCCGTGTGTGTGTGTGCACGCGCGCGTGCCAAGCTAGCCTCAAAGTCACAAGAGATCTGCCTGCCTACAAATTTGAGGTTACCCTGGTCTATATAGCAAGTTTCAGGTCACCCAAAGCGTCATGAGACCCTGTCTTAAACAACAACAACAAAAAGCCAAGCCAGGCAGAGTGGCACACTACTGTAATCCTAGCACTTGGGAAGCCTGACTATGGCCACAGTTTAAGGCCAGACTGGTTTACATAGGTTGAGGCTATCCTAGACCATATTTATATTGAGAAAGGGTGTGTGTGTGTGGGGAGGGGGTGTTGGATCAAATCCAGGGCCATTTGCATTCTAGATAAGCATGCTGCTGTATAGATATAACCCCATCCCTTGGCCTGTTCCTATTTTTTGAAAGGCTTCTGCTGGCTAGGGGTCTCATATAGCCCAGGCTAGCCTCAAACCTTGATCTTTGATCCTCTTGCCTCCACCTTCTGAGTGCTAGAATTATAGATGTATACCACCATGCCTTGTTTTATGTAGTTTATCAAAACCAGGCCTTCTTGCATGCTCGACATGCCTTATACCCTCTGAACTATATCTGCAACTTCCTTGTCCTGTGTTAACTTTAAATTTAATCATGCTCTTTTCATTATTCTAGATAAACAATAAGGCTGCAACTGGAGAGGAGGTTCCCCGTACCATTATTGTAACCACCCGTTCCCAGTACGGGCTACCAGAAGATGCCATTGTTTACTGTAACTTTAATCAGTTATATAAAATTGACCCTTCTACACTGCAGATGTGGGCAAATGTGAGTATGTGTAGATTTGTTATAATACCCATGAATATGGGCTACCTTGCTGAAGCTGTCCCCTTTTTTTGTTTATGGACTGTTGTATTCATTCCACAAATTGTGATTTTTTTTTTTCAGTTGTTTTAAATCTTTTTTTTTTTTTGAGATTATTATGTAATCAGTAATATTTCCCCTTTTCTTTCCTCCAAACCCTCCCATACACACTCACTCCCCTTTCTCTCTTTGAAATTCATGGCTTTTTTTCCATAGTAGTAGTAGTAGTTGTTGTTTTTTGTTTTGTTTTGTTTTTTTTTTTGGTTTTTGGTTTGTTTGTTTAGATGTATTTATTATTATGTATACAGTGTTCTGCCTGCATGTACACTTGCATGCCAGAAGAGGGCATCAGATCTCATTATAGATGGTTGTGAGCCACCATTTGGTTGCTGGGAATTGAACTCAGGATCTTTGGAAGAGTAGGCAGTGCTCTTAAACACTGAGCCATCTCTCCAGCCCCGGGTGCTATATTCTTAAATGCATAAATACAACCCACTCAGTCTGTATAATGTTACTTGTATTGTTGGTTTTGGGATGAGGTCTCATGTATCCCAGGCTGGCCTTGTTACATAGCACAGGCTAACTTTCAACTTGTCTTTATTCTGCCTCTACCTCCAAGTGTTGGGATTGCAGGGGTTTGCTACCATAGCTGGCTTATGTGGTACTGGGCCTTAATCATGCTAGGCAAGTGACTCTACCAACTGAGCTATGTCCACAGCCATTTTCAGTTTGGACTTCCCCTTCTGATATTGGCTTATTTTCCACAGTGTTTGGGGATCAAGCTCAGGGTGTGATACACAGTAGGCAAGCTCTGTAGCAGTGAGGTATATCCCCAGTCTTTTGTTGTATTTATTTTCATTTTTTGAAGACAGGGTCTCTATTTAGCCCTGGCTGTCCTAGAACCCGCATGAGGCGTGCACCATCACACCTTATTTCATGCTATAAAACATTTATTTATTTAAATTTTTTTCTGAACCAAACAGCACAAAGATTTTTTTTATTTTTATGTACACTGAAGTTTTGCCTGTGTGTCTATCTGTGTGAAGGTACCAGGTCTTCTGGAACTGGAGTTACAGTTGTGAGCCACTATGTGGGTGCTGGCAATTGAACCTGGAACCTCTGAAAGAACAGCCAGCACTCTTAACCACTAAGCCATCTCTCCAGCTCTTTTTTTGTTTTGTTTTTGTTTTTTGGAGATCAGGTTTCTCTGTGTAACAGCCCTGACTATCCTGGAACTCACTTTGTACACTAGGCTGGCCTTAAACTCAAAGATCCACTTGCCTCTGCCTTCTGAGTGCTGGGATTAAAGGTGTGGGCTGCTGCCGCCTGGCAAACTTTTTCTTCTTAAAGGGTTAGATAGTAAGTGAAAAATTCCTCTTTTTGATTAGGAATCTATTCATCTCTCCTATTTATCCTATGTATCATGAAAACACTTTAGATATTATATAAATGAATCCAGGGCCTTGGCACATCAAATTTTACTTCTAAAGCCTGATCCATACTTGGCTCACAGGCTATAGTTTGCCAACCTCTGGCCTAACATGATGTGCTGTGTGTCCACCCATTTTAGAACCCTTGCAATGCTGCAGAGTTAAACCAGGAAAGAGTTGGCGGATAACCCGACTTCCCGGTCAGCTCATGAGTCTGGTTTGCAGAAGGACAACACCTTAAGGTTATTAGAAAGAATTTCTTGCTTAATCTACCTCCCTCCCCCCCCACCCCTGGGGTCTATTCTGTTTGTCTTAAAGGGAAAGCTAATATAGAAAGAGAGAAAGTGGATAAATCCTCACTTTTGCCAAAAATCTGAAAGCAGAACTTTTCCTAACATTAGGCTAGTTTTAGCTTTTTAAAATTCTGTTTATGAATATTTTTTGCATCTCAATATAGAGATATTAATATGCTTTTTTAAAAAAAGGCAGGGCAAAACAAGTAATTGCTTCCAAGAGTGTTAGATAAATGTATGTACGTTTTACAACGTTCAAAAATGTGAAATAGTCTGAATTTGGAAATTTGTCTATTCTCACATTTTTCAGAGAAGGAAGTGTGAAGTTCTGTGATATGTTGAATAAATGCACTTCTGAATCAGGAGTAGGTACACTGGTCTGGAGGCCAAATCCACTGCTTGGTTCGTTGCTTGGTTCTTTTTGATGCTGGGGTGGAACCCAGGTCCTTGCACGTGCTAGGCAAGTACTCTACCTCTGAGCTACATCCCCAGCCCCACATTGCTCGTTTTTATAAATGAAACTTTGACACATGGCCACACACATGTGTTTATACACTCACTATCTATGGCTGCTTTGAAGGTATAAAATAGACAGTTAGGAAAGAGTCAATGTAGTTAAAAAGCCAGTAATAATTTTCTGTCTGGTCATTTATAGAAGTATGTTGCTTTCTGATGTAGATTAGGCAAGTTGGACAAATAGAAGTAACTGTTTCTTATGTGGTGCGGGATTTAAAAGGTGAAGTGCAGGCTGTAATCAAATGTGCCAGCATTTCAAGCTATTCTGGAGACTGAGATAGGAGAATTGCTTGAGTCCATGAGTTTGTGTCCAGCCTGGAAGACTTAATGAGACCCTGTACCTTAAAAAATATATATATATGGGAAGAGGCCTACACAGTCCCGCTCCTCCCTTAGGAACTATTGGCAGTAATGGGGGAAGGAGAGTCACTTTCCCCCCTAGTTTGTCACCCCCCAACCCATTCTTATGTAAGCAATCCCAATTAAATTCAGTGATCATAAACACACAAAAAATAATAATTAATATGAAGGTAGGTGGAATTTAGTAAAAATGGGAGGGGTGAGTAATAAAAAGTGAAAATGACATCCATCCATCCATCCAGCCATGGAATTGCCAAAAGATTTTTAAAATGCAAATTAATAAAGCAAACACAAAGACACCCCAAACCATCTTTAACAAAGACCACTGCCTATATTCGCTCCTGCCACATATAGTTGTCTCAAATTATAGACGTTAATAAGCTAGCTTTTGTCTTTTAATACTCTTTTCTCTGTCTTCAAACTCTTTGGGGACAGCTAAGAGAAAAGGAGTAACTGGAAATGATTTAATTCATTTCTTTAAAGGAAAGGCTTAGGTCCCAAGCTGGCTTCTTCACTTGTTTGAGACAGGATCTCCTGGAACTTGGAACCTCCTGCTTCAGCTCTGCCAGGATTATGTGGTGTTAAGGACTTTGTGAGTGCTAGGCAAGCTCTCCCAGTAGAGCTACATCACCAGATCCCAAGCATACTTCTCAGTGGAAAGAATAAAGTGAAGTAGAATGATTTTGGGGAAAGGGTAGATGTACTGTTAATTTTCTCATTTTTCTTTTTTCATTTTTTTTTTTTTAAAGATTCTGAAACGTGTACCTAATAGTGTGCTTTGGCTGCTGCGTTTTCCAGCAGTAGGAGAACCCAATATTCAACAATATGCACAAAATATGGGCCTTCCCCAGAACCGTATCATTTTTTCACCTGTGGCTCCTAAAGAAGAGCATGTCAGGAGAGGTCAGCTGGCTGATGTCTGCCTGGATACTCCCTTGTGTAATGGGCACACCACAGGGATGGATGTTCTCTGGGCAGGAACACCCATGGTGACTATGCCAGGTAGGTGGCTGATAGATACAACATTGCATTCTTCTTTATTCATTAACATTTGTTCTTTTGGGTCAAGAGGGAGTACTTGAAGGTGAAATTGTATGTACTACAAGTAATTAAGGCAGGATGATAGAAAATGGGACTTATTCAAGCCTGAATCCTTGGTTGCATCCTCTCTGTCTGTACTGTGTGGATACTAAAGTGCAATTAGCCGTCATGACTATGTGACTTACCGTTCTAAGATGTGCAATTACTATCTTTACCTTCTAGGAGAGACACTTGCTTCCCGAGTTGCAGCTTCTCAGCTCACTTGTCTAGGATGTCTTGAGCTCATTGCTAAAAGCAGACAAGAATATGAAGACATAGCTGTGAAACTGGGAACTGATCTAGAATAGTAAGTAAACTGCCAGGAATAAACTATATCTGAGAATGTGGCCAAAATGAAGCCCTGAGTTAAGGATAATAGAAAATAGATGAATTAAGTTGTCTGCTCTCTGGATGGGAGGACATGATCTGGACTCTCGAGTAACCACAGATTTTAATGAAGAACTTTCCAAAGTGTCAGATGCTTGAGCCTGATGTTTCACTTCTTCATGGTAGAGTAACTAAAAGAACACTTACTTGTCTGAAAGTAACTGGGGATTAGAGGGTTCATACTAACGTAAATGGAGCTTCACAATAGGTGTCTCTTTGTTTTATAGTGTTTTTGTGTGGTGGCGTACACCTTTAGTCTCAGCATTTGGGAGTTTGAGGTAAACCTGGTCTACAGAGCGAGTTCCAAGACAGCCAAAGGCTCTGTTAAAAAGAGAAACCCTGTCTGGAAAAACATTTTTTGGTGTATAATATATATGTGTGTAATTTTTTAAATTCTCTCCTACAATACACTCCAACCGCAGGTTCCCCTCCTTCCGTTCTTTCCAGTTCCCCCCCCCCCCACACCCTCCCTAGATCCACTTCTCCATTTCCCTTCAGAAAAGAGCAGGCCTCCCAGGGATACCAAATGGCAAATCAAGTTGCAATAAGACTGGGCACGAACCCTCATACTAAGGCTGGATGAGGCAACCCAGTAGGAGGAAAAGAGTCCCAAGAGCAGGCAAAAGAGAGACACCCGCCCACTCCACTGTTAGGAGTCCCACAAGAACACCAAGCTACACAACCATAACATATATGCCGAGGACCTAGCGCAGACCCATGCAGGCTCCCTGGTTGTCACTCCAGTTTCTCTGAGTCCCTATGAGCCCTGCTTAGTTCATTCTGTGGGCCTTGTTCACCTGGCGTCTTCAACTCCCCTGGCTCCTACTCACTCTGTAGACCAGGCTGGCCTCCAGCTATAGATCCTGTCTGCTTCTGCCTCCCAAGTGTTGGGATTAAAGGTTTGGGTCACCACATTTAGCTTCATAAAATACTTCTAGCCCAATATTTAGTCATGAAAAATTCCAATTTTACAATAAAAACTATTATATCCACTGCTTAGATCATGGTATTGTATATCATTTTATTTCGTCTAATTACACATTTGTCTATTTCTTCATGTTCTCCAGGAGCCATTTTATTTAATGCATTTTAAAGTAAATGGTAGACATAAGGATATAATACATAAGACCAAGTATCGTTAATTAGAATTTAATGCTATTTTTTGAGGTAAGGTGGGAATTAAACCCAGTACTTGCTATATACTAGGCAAACATTTTACCCTAGAGTGAGCCATGTCCCCAGCCCTTAGTGGTTTATGTCGGACATAGACACACACATTCCGTAGTCAGTTCTCTCCTATCACTTGGGTTCCTAGGATGGAGCTCAAGTTCCTAGAATGGAGCTCAGGTTTTAAGACTTGTCTGCAAACACCCTTACTCACTGAGCTATCTCGCCAGCCCAATACTTTATATTGGAGGCAGAACCCCTCCCTCCCTCTCTCTCTCTTTCCCATCCACCAATGTAGAGAGCCAGGCTTGATGGTATACACTTGTAATCTCAGCATTTGGGAAACTGAGGCAGGAGAATTGCCTTAAGTTTTAGGCAAGCCTGAACTACAGAATATTAGATCTTGTCTCAACTAAAAAGAAAAAAAAATGATAGACAGTGAAGTCCACAAATCTTAAGTGTTCAGTGAATTTTAAGAATTACTTGGTAACCTAAAACTATCAAGATATAAAACGTAATCATCACTCCAGAAAAGAAAGTTCCTTCATGTTCTCAGATGTTCCCCTCAGAGCTTTTTTGTTTGTTTGTTTGTTTTGAGTCAGGGTCTCTCTGTGTTAGCCTTGGCTGTCCTGGACTCACTTTGTAGACCAGGCTGGCCTCGAACTCACAGACTGCCTGCCTCTGCCTCCCAAGTGCTGGGATTAAAGGTGTGCGCCACCACACCTGCCTTGTTCTGGATTTTATTACATTGAAAACTTTTTTATTTATTTATTTGTTTTTTTTTTTTTTTTTTCTCGAGACGGGGTTTCTCTGTATAGCCTTGGCTGTCCTAGACTCATTTTGTAGACCACGATCCACCTACCTCTGCCTCCCGAGTGCTGGGATTAAAGGTGGGTGCCATCACACCCGGCTAGTTTTATCTTTTTAGAATGTTATGCCAATGGAATTACATTGTATGTGGTTTTATTAGGTGAATAAATAGGTGCTTTTTATTTTATTTTATTCTTTTTTCTATGTGAATATATCCTCCTTTTAAAATTTTAGTCAATTTATATACTTTATATCTTGATCACAGCTTCCCTTCCCGTCTTTCTTTTCAGTCCCTCCCTTCTACCTCTTCTCCCCTGCCCCCCATCCACCCTTCCTCCCCTTCTCCTCGGAAAAGGGGAGGCCTCCCTTGGATACCAACCAGCCTTGGCATATCAACTTGCAGTAAGATTAGGCACATCTATTGAGGCTAGATAAGGCAGCCCACTTAAGGGAAAGGGTCCCAAAGGCAGGCAACAAGAGTCAGAGATAGCTCCTGCTCTTACCGTTAGGAGTCCCACATAACGACAAAGCTACATAACTGTTGCATATGTGCAAAGGGCTTAGGTCCATCCCGCGCATGGCAGTTTAGTCTCTGTGAGCTCCTATAGGCCCAGGTTAGTTGACTTTTATAATTTTTTGTTTTGTTTTTTATGTCTTTGACCTCTCTGACTCCTTCAATACTTCCTCCTCCTCTTCCTCAGGATTCCCCAAGCTCTGCCTAATGTTTGGCTGTGGGTCTCTGCATCTGTTTCCATCAGATGCTGGAAGCCTCTCAGATGACATTTATGCTAGGCTCCTGTCTGCAAGTATAGCAGAGTATCATTAACAGTGTCAGTGGTGGGCTCCCTCTCATGGCTCGGGTCTCAAGCTGGACCAGTCATTGTTTGGCCCTTCCCTCAATTTCTGCTCCATCTTTACCCTTGCACATCTTGTTGGCAGGACAACTTGTGGGTTCAAGGTTTTGTGGCTGGGTTAGTACCCAATCCCTCTATTTGGAAGCCTTGGCTGGTTACAGGAGGTGGCTGCTTCAGTTCCATATTTCCCATTGATAGTAGTCTTAGCTAGGGTTACCCTCATTCTTCTTGCTGTGTAGTATTTAATTGTATGGGCATATTACAGTGTAACCACTCTTGTTGACACAGGATTTTAAAAAACACAACTAGCTGGGAGATAGCTCAAGTTGGTAAAGTGCTTACAAAGAAGACATAAATTCTATTGGTAGACTCTATGTGATTTTTCTTTCTTTTTTTTTTTTTCTTTTTTTTTTTTTAAAGACTGGGCATGGTAGCCCGTACTAGGAAGTAGGATACTAGCAGATCACCAGGACTAGTGTATGTGTATATAGATATATGCATATACACTGAAGATATATCTATCTATATATCTGCATGTGTGTAAAACTATATATATGTATGTATGTATGTATGTATGTATGTATGTATGTATGTATGTATGTATATCCAACCTAGCCTTCTTAGAGTGATCTGTCTCAAGAAAAGAAGGTTGAAGCTCCCTTTTGAATGGCACCTAGGATTGTCCTCTAGTCTCTATGTGCACACACAAACACATGCATACCCACCCCAAATATTCAAATAGAGCCAATAGGGTCTTTGTAAGCAAGCATTAGTATGAATATAGCTGGGTTGAGCCCAACTATATTCATATTTCTGATGCTGTGATAAACCTCATGACTGAAATCAAGTTGGAGAGGAAAGGGTTTATTTGGCTTATGTATCCTTATCATGGTTCACCATGAAAGGATGCAAGAACTGAAACAGAAAAATAGAGGAACACTGCTTGTTAGCTTGCTCCCCATGGCTTGCTCAGCCTGCTTCCTTATAACACAGGAGCACCTGCCTAGGCATGTCAGTGCCCATATTTGCCTGGGTCCCTCCCCCCACATTAATCATTAATCGAGAAAATGTCCCCCAGACATGCCCACATACTAATCTGCTAGGTACAATTTCTCACTTTAGGTTCCCTCTTCCCAGAAGACTTTAGTTTGTGTTTAAAGTCGACAGGCCAGCTGGAAAAAGTGTAAACTCAGGTCAAGTTATTTTGCCACAAAAGTAACTAGGTGTTTTTAGGGTTTGTTCTGGGTTTTGGTTCTGATTTGTAAAATTGGTTCTCTTGTTTTTATTACCTAGCCTGAAGAAAATTCGTGGCAAAGTCTGGAAGCAGAGAATATCTAGTCCTCTGTTCAACACCAAACAATACACAATGGAATTAGAGCGGCTCTATCTGCAGATGTGGGAGCATTATGCAGCTGGCAACAAACCGGATCACATGATTAAGCCTGTTGAAGTCACTGAGTCAGCCTGAATAAAGACTGCTCCCAGGAGAATTACCCCAATACCTGAGCCTCAACCTTCTGGGGGAAAGGGAACTAGATAACATGCTTTTGTGCTTGTCTGTACAGTACTATGTGGCAGATGGGTGATACAGTGGTAATAGAATAGCACAGCCAGACTCGCTTCCTGCATGATAGGGAGAGACAAGACAAGAAAGAAACTGCTATTCCACAAGGAGTCTCTGTAGAGTTTTGCAGCAACCAGGTGGTGCAGAGGTCTGGAAGGTCTGGTCTCCCTTGGTCTTCCATGGGATGCTTAATGTGGAGGGAGATAGAGATTGACCAGCCATTTTGTGATTCCATGGATTGATGGAATCTTCTGATCCTTTGTTTTTTCCCTTTATATTTTGGGTATTGGAGCTTTTACAAATGTTTGCTTTCAGGTATTTTTACTTATGTGACGTGTTCTTGATTCTTCGGAGATAAGGTTTTAAACTAAAATGTTGCTTCCTGTTTTAGTGTCTGAACTTTGACAGGGTGACAGGGACCTTGCTGGTGTAGTCTTTTTATAGGTTTTATAAACCACTTGAGCCTATATCAGTCGTTTTAGTGTCTGACCTAATGCTTGGCGCTATCAGTGCTTTGTTGATTTAGATGACTCAAGATTTTTCGGCCTGTTTTCCATTTCTTTTCCCCCAGCCTCCCTTTAAATTCTCCTGTGACTGCTAACAAAACAAAGTCTGGCTTCAGACATCCCAGAGTGTTTCTCTTAAACACGCCATCTGGTGCCAAATGAAAATTCTTAGGAGTGAATATTAATCATGAAGGTCACAGTTGTGTACTGTTATTGATAATGATGTAAATTTTTTTGTCTAAGTTTTACCTATTTCACCAGTGTTTAAGCCCTTGACTGCCCCTCCTATGCTGCTTCCAAAAGTGATAGTGTGTTATAAGATTTTTACCTTCTTTTCTAAAGTTTGTTTTTTTTTTTAAAGTGAGTCCTGTTCTTCCTATTTCTTTCAGCAGAAATGAAATCCCAGGTAAGTATAAGTATTCAAATATTTGACTAGTAAGTTGCAGTTCTCTCCAGTACATTGAGTAATGCTCATTGACAGATTTAGAGGTAAAAGCTGTGAAAGACCATCTCTATCCAGGCAGTTAGTTTTCAGACTGCGTTAGGTTATATCATGGAGTCAGCCTTGGTCGCAGTGAATTTATACCACTGCTTGGGTTGGAGTATACATTACATATTGGCTCTGGAGGAGCTTGAATTCTTAGTGGTAAAAACAGACAGTTGTATTTCGGTAAAGGGTGGAGGGCTTGAGGCTTACACAAACAAGCCAACATATGAATATGTTTATACTGCTCTACTGCACTTATACTCTCCAGTGACAGATCAGTTTTGTCTGTTAGTAGTGCTTTGCATTCTGTCTTTCCAAAGCACCTAGGCAGTGCGCACCTATTCTGTAGTTGCAGCTGTTGCCTGAATGTACCTTAGCTGACAAATTATTGATCATTAAGAACTTGAATTTGTAATTCTTACTGCTAGTTAAAACCTAAGCAAGGAGTCTCATGTAATTCTGACAGCAGAATTACATTGTAATGAACTGTGTACCTTTAATAATGTAAATCAAGGAACATCAGTGAAGGGGTTTCTTAATTTATTTTTTAACTGAATAACAGTTAAATATTGCCAGCATGGTTACAGGGAAACTGATTTCCAAGAGTCACTGAACTACTAAATGTGGGATTGGATAACAGACTTCCAGTGCCCCTGAGGCTGTGGTCTGTGGCCATTTATATAGCACATCATTCCTCCTATAGGGATGAACTTTCTCCAGGCACGAAAAATAGCTGTTCTGGTTGAAGCTTTGCTTATTGTAACAGGCTTTTATTTCCAGGTAACATGTCTGTGGAAGACTTAATTCTGAATAGAGTTATAGGTATTACTGGAAACTAATTTGTTTTTTTTTTTCTATTATACTCTGCTTTATTGAAAAAGTAAAGCATTTAAAATTGTGCTCCAGAAATTCAGATGTTGTCTTGCGATCTTTAAACAATAAATGGATGATTTCCCCCTTAATATGGCTTGGTGTATTTTGTCCCGTTCAGTATTACTGATGAAACCGATGCTTGGATAGCTCAAAACAGCACAACCAGAAGTGTTTCCCTATTTTAGGTTGGTATTGGAACTAGCTCCGTTTTCTTTCTGACGGAGATTTGGAACTGGCAAATAATCCACGTAGGGGGGTGGGGCACAAAGCCCATATAGGCTTTTGTGGGTCATTGTTTACCTTTTATTCTGGGGATTGAATCTATCAAACAAGTACATTAATACTGAGCTACACTTCCAACCCACATAGTCTCATTTTTTATGTGGACTTGCCTTTTCTAGTATTTAGAGACAACTATTTTCCCTCCACTGTGTTGAATTCAGCCACAAGTTCGGCCTCCAGTTTTTTTTTTTCCAGACATATAAAAGGGAAACATCTGGAGCTGAAGAGATGGCCGAGCAGTTGAGAGCCTTGACTGCACTTCCAGAGGGCCCAGGTTCAATTCACAGTATCTACTTGACTATATGTAACTCCAGATTCAGGGGGTCTGACACCCGTTTGGCTTCCTTGGGTATGCATGTGGTGCACAGGTATAATACAGATAAAGCACTTACAGAATTAAAATTAACATGGTGCATATGCATACAGGCAAAACCCATACACAAAGGGAAATGGGAAGGACGGAGGCACTAGTGGTGCATGCCTATAATCCCAGCACTTGGGGGAAAGAAGCAGCGGACCTCTTGAGTTCGAGGCCAGCCTGGTCTGCAGAGCTAGTTCAACCAAGGCTACACAAATCTTGACTTAAGAAAAAAATGGGGTCCTCTGAGAATCTTCACTCAGCGAGGGATTGAGACAGATGCTGGGACTTGCTATGGGGGACTCCAGGTGAGAGAGGTATGGGAGAATGGGGAAATAGAAGGACCCAGAGGGTCCAGGAATGCCACAAGGAGACCATCAAGGCTGGCGGATCTGCACCAACTGATGTACCAACCAAGGGCAATGCATGCAGTAAACCTATATACACCCCCCCCCCCAATTCAGGTCTAGCCAGTAGACAATTCATTCTCTATGGTGGTGTGGAGAGCAGGACAATAGCTCTGGTGCCCCCTATTTGACCACTTCCCCTTGGTGGGGAGGCCTGGTGGCACTCAGAGGAAGGGTAAGCAGGCTACCAAGATGAGACCTGATGGGCTGTGACTATATGGTGGGGGAGGAGGTGCCCTTCTGTCATAGGCCTAGGGGAGGGGAATAAGGTGAAAGAGGGAGGGAGGGAGGAATGTAATCTGAATAAACTGTTTAAATAAAAAATAGCACAAAAGGGGGGAGGGTGCTTGAGAGATGGCTCAGAGGTTAAAAGTACTGACTGCTCTTCCATAGGTCCTGAGTTCAGTTCCCAGCAACCACATGGTGTCTCACAACCATCTATGATGAAATCTGATGTCCTCTTCTGGCATGCAGGAGGACATGCATATAAAATGCTCATATACATAGAATGAAGATTCAAAAAAGGCATGCCTTTAATCCCAGCACTCCAGAGTCAGGAGCAGGTGGATCTTTGTGACTTTCCAGATCTGTTACACTGAGAAACTATCTTGAAAACAAAACAGCAACAAAAAAGGGAAATAGGTTGTTTCAAGTAAATTTTCAGATAATTTGCTTAACAATTTTATTGTGCTCCCCCCCCCTCCCAGGCCTTAATGTGGATTTGTGTTCATTGGAATCTGGGTCACCATGATTGATAGTGTTGGGATCTGTGTGTTCTGACTCAATGCTATAAATCACCAGCACTGGCAGGCTGAGAAGAGAATTGCCAGAGGTTCAGGCCATCATAGGCTATGCAGTGAAACGCTGTCTGAAACAAAAAGGATGGTGTGGGAGGAAAAGTTGGCCTCATCAACAGTCATCAGGTAGTATAGGAGGAAGTCAACTAGTGATAGGAAGGTACTTCATCCTCCTTAAGAGTACACCATTTAGGTGGGCATGGTGGCACATGCCTTTAATCCCAGCACTGTGGAGGCAGATGGATCCCTATTCCAGGCCAGCCTGGTCTACAAAAGGATTTCTCAGAGAAACCCTGTCTCGGAAAACAAAACAAAACAAACAAACAAAAAAGTGCATAGTTTGTCTCATCTTGGGCTCCTGGGTTCGCTCAGAGTTGCCCTAACAGATTAAATAAATTTCTATAGCCTCTGAACTGTCTGTGTCCTACCTTTTTGTGTGTGTGTTTTTAAAGCAGGATTTCAAGGCTGGCCTTGAACTCCAGGTTCTTCTGCTTCTACTTGCCATGTGCTGATATTTAAAGAGATCACTAGCATGTGCCACTGTATGCTACCGGGTTTTTTATTTTTGTCAGGATCTCACCACATAATTCTGTCCGGCTTCAAACTTACCCATTTGCTTCAGCTTCCTGAGCCCTGAAATTACAGGTATGTGCCACCCTACCTGGCTGAGCTGTTCATTTGAATCCTACCTTTTATTTGAAGCATCTTGTTGTTGAGACAGCTTTCCAACATTGCTTAGACTGGCCTGGAACTTTTCTTCCTCCTCTCAAGTCCTGGCAAGTAGAGGTATGTACTACTACTCTTGCCCTACTTTTTTATTTTTTACATATACATTCATATTATTACCCATATATACAATAAACTACAGCAAGAAGAACCATGACAATCAGGAATTATATAAATGTTACATTCTTAGGGTTTTGGCTATTTATTGGCTTACTTTTTGTTGCTGTTTGCTTTTTGTTTTGGTTTTTCGTCTTTTGTTTTTGTTTTGTTTTGTTTTGTTTTGTTTTGAGACAGGGTTTCTCTGTGTAACAGTCCTGGCTGTCCTGGATTCACTCTGTAGACCAGGCTGGCCTTGAACTCACAGAGATCCGCCTGCCTCTTCCTCCCCGAGTGCTGGGATTACAGGTGCGTGCCACTGCACCTAGGTTTATGTTTTTCTTTATATATAAATATTTTTAGTGATGTATTTGAGAATTTCATATCATAAAGCTCAGTCACATTCACTTCCCTGTCCTCCCCGGTCCAACTTCCCACCCTTGTGATTACCCACCCAAAAGAAAAAGCAAGTCTAATTTGTTTTTTGGTTTTGTGAGACATGGTTTCTCTGTGTAGCTTTGGCTGTCCTCAACTCCCTTTGTAGACAAGGCTGGCCTTGAACTCACGGCAATCCACTCACCTCTGCCTCCCTGAGTGCTGTGATTAAAGGCATGCACCACTACTCCAATTTGTGTTGTCCATCTAGTCACTGGAGCCTGGTCAAACTAGTAGCCAGCCCCCTTAAAGAAAACTGAGTCCTTGCCCACCTGCACCCCCCACCAGAAGCCGTCAACTCTGGAGAGGTGCACAGCATCCTTATCATACTTTGTTGTGGTGGGTGTTTTGTTTTTTCCAGACAGGGTTTCTCTGTATAATAGCCCTGGCTATCCTGGACCAGGCTGACTTCAAACTCACAGCGATCTGCCTGCCTCTGCCTCCCAAGTGTTGGGATAAAAGGTGTGCCACCACACCTGGCCCTTACACTTTTTAAAAGTTCTCTTCAATGGCTTCCTGTCTAGGCTCTTAATTTTTTTGGAGAGGGGTGGTGGTGGTGGTTTCTTACCCACCATTTAGGTTCTTGGCCTTTAATTCTAATCCATATAGTCAAGGAATCTCCATTGTTATGATGGAGGGAGAAAGTTACCTAGACTCTATCAGTTGAGGAAGCTTATTTATTTATTCATTCTTTGGGAACTCAGGAATAGTATGTTTTAGAACCAGTGCTATTGCAGTTGAGTTTTAGCTATGCCACTTCCTAGTTTGACATCTTAAGATGAGAGGAGTAACATTGCATTTTAATATTTTTATGTATGTGAGTTCTTTGCATGCATGTCCATAAACCATGCTTTGCCTGGTGCTGACAGAGGCCCTAAGAGAGTGTCGGGGGCTGGAGAGATGGCTCAGAGGTTAAGAGTACTGGCTGTTCTTCCAATGGTCCTGAGTTCAATTCCCAGCAACCACATGGTGCCTAACAACCATCTATAATGAGATCTGGTACCCTCTTCTGGCCTTCAGGCAGACATAATAAATCTTAAAGAGAGAGAGAGAGAGAGAGAGAGAGAGAGAGAGAGAGAGAGAGAGAGAGAGAGAGAGAGAGAGAGAGTCAGATCCCCTGAACAGTTGTGAGCAGATATATGGGTTCTGGGGATTGAACTGTGGTCCTCTGGGAGAGCAGCCAGTGCCGAGAGGAGCAGCCTCTTAGGCTGGGCCATCTCTCTAGCCCTACGTTTTTTATTTTTAAAAATGTGTGTATGGTGTATGTATGTATCTGCATGTGTTGAGGCCGAAAATGGACATTGAGTATCTGCCTCTGGGTTGCCCATCTTTTTAGCTCACTCTTTTGATCTTTATATCTCTTTATATCTCTTGGTTGCCTACCTGGCCCCTCCTGCCCCACCCAATGGCCCATCTCCGAGAACTGAGATTAAAGAGGTGCCTGTGCTTGGCATCAGAAATTCTATGTTCATGCTTGTCCAGCAAGCACTCTACTTGCTGAAACATCTTCCCTAGCCCTAACATTGTTTAGAAACAAGGTGCTGGGAATTGAACCCAGGTCCTCTGTAAGAACAAGTGGTTTTGTGTGTGTTTTATTTATTTATTTGGGATTTTTGAGACAGAGTCTCTCTGTGTAGCCTTGGCTGTCCTGGACTCACTTTATAGACCAGACTGGTCCTGAATTCACAGTGCTGGGATTAAAGACATGTGCTACTGTGCCAGGCTAGAACAAGTGGTCTTAATTACTGAACCAACCAACTTGCCAGCCCCTCAAGTACTATTTTTCTCTTTTTCTTTTTTCAAGACAGGGTTTCTCTGTGTAGCCCTGGCTTTCCTGGACTTCCTTTGTAGACCAGGCTGGCCTTGATCTCATAGAGATCTGCTTGCCTCTGCCTCCTGAGTGCTGGAATTACAGGCTGGTACCACTGTGCCCTGCTTTGTTTGTTGTTTCTTTTTTCTTTCTTTCTTTTTTAATATTTTTATTTAATTTTTTAAATTTATGTGCATTGGTGTGAGGGTGTCAGATCTTGGAGTTACAGACAGTTGTGAGCTGCCATGTGGGTGCTAGGAATCGAACTCGGGTCCTCTGGAAGAGCAGATGGTGCTCTTAACCACTGAGCCAACTCTCCAGCCCAGTTGTTTCTTTTTTCAAGACAGGATTTTACTACCTGGCTGTTCTGGAACCAGGCTGGCTTCCAACTCTGCAAAGCTCTGCCTACCTCCATTTCTCAAGTACTGGGATTAAAGGTTTAAAGGCCTGCACAGCTATGACCCTCCTTATGTACTCTTTTTTGTTACTGTTTTTTCGAGACATGGTTTCTCTGTGTAGCCTTGGCTGTCCTGGACTCACTTTGTAGACCAGGCTGGCCTGGTACACACAGAGATCCACCTGCCTCTGCCTCCCCGAGTAATGGGATTAAATTCATGTACTACCCGCCTGGCTCCCTTATGTACTTTTTAAGGTGTCAGTTTTAAGCCCCCACAAAACACCTGGAAAAATTCCTAGCCCTGAAAAGCAAATGCATGGGCTGTTTCTTTTGTATTCTGTGGCCAAACAAATTGTGAAGAATATCGGTATCTGCCAGAGAAAGGTACAGTGTAAAAAGCACTTGCTTCTTGGTGCACTTCTATAATCCCAGTACTCAGGAGGCAGAGGCAGGTGGATCTCTGTGACTTCAAGGCCAGCCTGGTCTACAAAATCGAGTCTAGGACAGCCAAGGCTACACAGAGAAACCCTGTCTTGAAAAATCAAAAAAAAAAAAAAGAAAAAAAAAGAAAAAGAAAAAAGCTTTTGCTGTGTGCGTGTACGCGCGCGCGCGCGTGTGTGATTGGAATGTGGGCACCAGAAAGTTTAAAGTAACCCAACTTTTTTTTTCTCCCAGGTCTGACAATTCTAAACACCAGCGTCCAGTACTGCTGGGTGTCTATTTTTTTGGGGGGGGGGCGTGTTGTTTTCGTTTTTTTGAGACGGGGTCTCTGTTAGCCCAGTCTGTCCTGGAACTCATTTTGTAGACCAGGCTGGCCTTGAACTCACAGAGATCCACCTGCCTCTGCCTCCCGAGTGCTGGGATTAAAAGCGTGTGCCACCACGCCCGGCTGTTGCTGATGTCTTGCGGTTGCTCCCCCTTTCTCTTTATCTAGGGGACTAAATGCCAGAGTTCTTGGAAGATTGGGCAGATGAACTTTTAAAACATTTTGGCAGTTCAAGTTCTCATAGAGATGGAACTTTTAAAAATTCAGTTTGGGTCAAGTGGTGGTGGCGCACGTTTGTAATCCCAGCACTCAGGAGACAGAAACAGATCGATTTCTGGGTTTGAGACCAGCCTGGGCAGCAAAGTGAGTTCCAGGACAGCCAGGGTTATGCAGAGAATCCTTGTCTCAAAGAACCAAAAATAATAAAAATAAATAGAGATAATAAAAAAGAAAAGGCAATTTTTTTCCTGTCACTCAGAAAGTCGCTAGAAGTTGGGCATGATGGTTGTACGTTTGTAATATAAGGGCTCGAAAGCCCTGGAATACACAGACTAGCTCTCAAAAAACAAAACAAAAAAAACCCGAAACAAACCAAAAAACAAAGAAACCCACAACCAAACACCCCCCGAAAACTAAAAAAAAGAAAGAAAGAAAACCCAAAATGGAGGCGCGGGTCCTTTGAAACCACGCGCTCGGGCTTCTTGGGTTCCGGGTTCTGGCTCTATATTGAAATGGCGCACTTCCGTGACAAGTAACAGCTCAGAAGTGATGCCCATTTATGGTATTCGTAGTTTGAAAATTCAAACTGCTGTGATCGTAGCTGATAGGTGGGGGGCAAAAAGAGCGCGAATACGTCATCTCCCATGGTGCTTGGGGGCATCCCCTATAAAAGGCGCTGCGCGGCGCTCTCCCGCTCATTTCGCGTCCTCAGGAGTGGGTGGTAGGCTGTGACCGGCGCCGGACACAAAGTCAGGTATGCGAATGATGGGCTAAGGTGGGCTATGGTGGGCTATGGTGGGCTATGGTAGGCACTGGTCTTAGTGTAGTGGATTTAGTTCGACACATTCCTCCTGTGTCCCTTGCATTCCGTTTATGTTCTTGGGAAGGTTGGGTCCTACATTCCCTAAGACATCGGCGCCTACAGAAAAAGGGCGGCAGGGCCGGGAACAGCTGAGGAAGTTAGCAACAAGCAGAGGCCTTGGGCGTGATTCCTAGCACTCCCAAAACGGAACAAAGCCAGGAAAACTCCCCTGAATTGATATTTTGTGGGAGGTAGGGGCGGTAGAAGACAAAATAGGGTGGTCTTGAGGAGAAGGTCGCAGTGTAGGAGAATGGCGGCAAGAGTGACTGGCGGTTTTGCGCGGCTGGGGATTGTGAGTGACTGAGGGGGCTTGGGACGCCTGGTGGTTTTGCGCGGCTGGGGATGCCTGGCGGTTTTGCGCCACTGGG
>OU015760.1:49488195-49521982 GCA_907169655.1 Acomys percivali
TTGGAAGCAGGGGCCGAAGCAGGATTGGAAGCAGGGGCCGAAGCAGGGGCTGGAGCAGGGCTGGAGGCAGGGGCTGGAGCAGGGACCGAGGCAGGGGCCGGAGAAGGGACCGAGGCAGGGGCCAGAGCAGGGACCGAGGCAGGGACCGAGGCAGGGACCGAGACAGATATGGACATGGAGCTGCAGCCCCAACCGAAGGCAAAGCCCGTGCCTAAACTGCAGCCTAAGCTGCAGCTGGAGCCCCAGCTCCAGCCGGAGCCCGAGCCTCAGGTTGAACAGGGTAAGGAATCCCAACTACAACTAGAAATTGAATCCGAGGAAAGTGTTAAAGCCAGAGAGGCCAAAGAGGCCAAGGAGAAAAGGGCTGCAGCTCTGCTGCAACAAAAAAGGAGAAGGAAGAGAAAAAATAGATTTATATGTATGTCACAGAGACGTAAGAAACGTCGTCGGGTTGACCCACAGAATGTGCCCAGCCTGCCAAGTGAATCTGCAAGGCCTAGTTCTTCTGATGTGCCCATGGCATCAGGCCAACCTGCTCACTCTGCTGAAGGCACCCCATTACGTAAAAAAAGAGGCAAAAGGGCACGCCGACGAAAGTGAAAAGGATCTTTGCAAATGGGGGTGGGGGCTCCAATATATTAGCATTTACTGTTCAGGCCCCTGAGTCCTTGCCCCACCTCTGGATAATTGTTAATTCTTCTATGCAGCCATAAATTAGAGTGGTTCCTGCTTCCTAGGTTCTCAGTTTTAGAGTTTTTTTGAAGTGTTGTTAAATTTGTCACCTCAGTACTCTGTTCATAAGAATTCTATTCTCTGAGGGTATAACCTCATGAGTGGCATGTAACATGTTTAATAAGCTTGTCAAATAAATGAATGGCATTAACTACTGGATTTTAAGTCTTGGGCTGGAGTTATTGGCGCTGCGGGTTCTGGAAGAAGGCAAAAGGCAAGGTTTGATTTGCAATTTGAGTAAAGGTGCTACTGGGGATATGGGCCAAATACCAGCCTCCAAGGACCCTCATGATGGTTCTCTATACCTGTGACAGAGTTGACTCAGCTCACTCTGGTGGGTGGTGGGTGACCCTAGATGGAATCACTCAATGCGGCCTGCCCACACAGTCATCTTGATAGCTGCTGACCTGTGCTTGCCTGTGAGAGCTCTTCTTGAGCTTCCCTTTTTGTCAGCTGCTTGATGGTACCAATTTTTATTATTCAAATAAACTATTCTCAGTGAACAAAAAAAAAAAAAATTGAGGGCCTTCCCAGAAGAAACACATTGCAGCAAAAGTTGAAAACTGCAAGACTGGCTATGTGCTGCTCACTTGCATGGGACTTGATAGCACATTTTTTTTGCATGTTCATCAGTCCAGTGGATACTGGAAACTGCAAGGGGATGAAGGAGTCTGGTTGGATGAAGGTTCTGATCCTAAGTGGGTATGCACATGATGAGGTCACCTGCTGGTTCCCTCCCTCCCTCCCCGTGCCGTCCCCCCTCCCCATCCCCTCTGTGGGGCCCCCCCACACCTTTCTTTTCCTCGGACCAGGGCTGTGTGCTCTACTTAAATCCTAATAGTTAACTGGCAGAATGCTTCCTCCAGCCTCACAGCACTTTTCTTTGTCCTTAAACTCAGGTAAAAGATGGATATGTAGCCAAGGCACTTTTTAGATTGGACATAACCTGATGGCTGTTAGTTTACACTGAAGCAAGCCGCCACAGTTGAATGTGATGGCACATTAATCTCAGCACTCGGTTGGCAGAAGCAGGATATTAAGGAGTCCAAGGCCACCCTCTGGAAATCAAGGTCAAGGCCAGCCTGAGCTGCATGCTAGTCTTACCTCAAAAATCAGCTAAGGAGAAGGTAGAGCTTACGTGTTCTGATCTGGGATGGGAGGAAGGGTAGTTAAAAATGTCTTCCGATTTTTCTAATGTTTTACATGAACACATGTATGTATTGTGCTTTGTTTTGTTTGGCAGACTGGTTAGAACCCTTGGCCTTGAACATGCTGCCAAGAACTCTGCCACTGAGCCACATCCGTGCTATCCTGTGAATTTTCTTTTCTTTTTTCTTTTTGCCAGTCAAGTCTTGGACTTTATTGTCGTTGCCACCTCAGGCCTTGACTGCATACTTGCGCAGCGGGTACAGCCGCTCTTTCCGCTGCTGCTTCTTCAGCTTCTCCTCGTGCTTGGTGAGCCGGCGGCGCATGGCTCTAGTCTTCTTAGGCTTGTACTTCTTGCCCTTGTAGAATTTCCTGAGGTTTTCTGAGTCTGGTTAATGACAGTGAGGACGTGGGCAATGGATTTGCGGACGACTCGTATCTTGGAGAGCTTGGATGCGGCGCCGCCGGTCACCTTGGCAACCCGAAGCTGAGACAGCTCCACTTTCAGATCGTCCAGTTGTTTCAGCAGCTCCCCCTTCTTGCCGCGCATGTCCCGAGCCTTAGTCTTGGCCATGGCTGCGCTGCTCACCGCTGAGTATCCTGTGAATTTTCAAAGCATCACTGACTCAGGGGAAAAAATGTTAGGGTAGATTGCTTGCAGTTTTGTTTTTGTTTCCATTAAGCTATAGGGTGTTAGGCGCAGATCACACCCAGAGGTGGTGCCGATCCTACTTCAGCTCCTGCGCATGCTCGGTTAAGGGCACGGCAACAATGTTTCTCTTTCCCCTCCCTCTCGGGGATATGCTAATGAGGCATTGGCCGTAGGCTCAATTCCCCCTCCCCCACGGGGGAATGTTAATGAGGCATTGGCCGGTTCGCCAATCAGCCAGAGACACACCACGCTAGGGCCTGCATATAAGCAGCGCGCTCCGAGGGCTGGGGTCTTTCGCTTCAGCTTCAAAGGGCGCTCCCAATAAAGTGTGATCGAGAAGAGAAGGATCCTGGTGTCAGCGCCTTTCCTGCTGGCGGGGAGCGACGATAGGGAACTGTCAGAAACAAGTGATTGCATAGGGCTAATTGCATGCTAATACTTAAGCTAGAAGTCAATACACTTTCCCATTTAGGTTTTAAAATCTCACCTTCCCCCTTGAAATATGATTTTTAATTTTATCACTGGTTTTACTTCCATCAGGAGCTATACACTTTTTAATTTAAAGATTTATTTGGGCTGGAGAGATGGCTCAGAGGTTAAGAGCACTAACTGCTCTTCTAAAGGTCCTGAGTTCAATTCCCAGCAGCCACATGGTGGCTCATGACCATCTATAATGTGATCTGGTGCCCTCTGTTGCTGTGCAGGGGTACATGAGGCAGAGCACTGTACACATAATAAATAAATAAATAAAGATATTACTATGTATACAGTGTTCTGCATGCACATGTGCCTGCACATTTTTCTTTTGTGGAGCTGGGAATGGAACTGAAGCCTCATGCATATCATACAAGTATTCAACCACTGAACTACTTCAGTGTAGTGATACTTTTAAGCTTGTATTTTGGGAGAAAAATCTTTTCAGGGAGGGGGAGGGAAAAAGAGTGATATGTTAGGTGTGGGGCAGGGGAGATCAGCTTAGATTTGAGAGAGGCTCCTTGTCCTGTGCTTTTTGCTAGCTGATAATTGAGTCAGCTTACCATGTACTCTAGAACCCCTGTCAGCAAGGTGCCGTCTTTGGATTTTATATACATATTTAAGCTGCTTTGCCTTGTCCTGATAATATCCAGGTTGCTTAGCTAGATAGATATGGACAGAAGAAAGGAGAAACTGCCTTTTAGTGTCCTTATCACTACCCTTCATCTGAAGGTGACCAGCCAGTTTGAACTTTTAACTCTGTCTTGTACTTCATTGCTCTGGAAGCTTCCTATGGTGCTTCATATAGATCCTATATAGGCTGCTTGCTGGTTGTAGTGTTGAATATATCCAATCTATGGGTCTTGTTAGTTCTTTTGATGTGGGGGCACAAGCTTGAAGGGAAAGTTTTCTAAGCCCTAAGGCTAGCTTCCTTTGAGTATTCTGAGAGTCCCATTCTCTGCTGAATCTGGCAGTTGGTGCCTTTGCTGGCACATACCTACTTTCAACACTAGTGATTGAAAGCCGAAGTGTTTTATGTCACTTGGATTAGGCTTTTGTGGTTCCCCTTTTCCTTGGGAGGCTGTTGGCCACCAGCCCAGCAAGGCAGGAGGAGCAGAAGGTGAGACACGGCCTAGAAAGCCATAAGCAGGACAGAGATCCAACACTCCGGGAACCACTGCAGGAGCTAGTTCGACTTTACTCAGGGAGAACAAAGGCTATATACCCCTTGGGGAGTGGGTAGGGGGCTTCCAGGATAGGTGTACATAATTGGTTGAAACCAGGCACTTTAAGGATACTTGTTTTACATTTGTTAGCACACTTCTATCATGAACTGGAACACAATACCTAATTATCCTATAGGTGCATGGAGTGGAGAGCTAGCAGGGAGTTATCTATGTTAAGGGCCATATATCAAATGTGGTTAGGGATACCTATGTTTAAAGACACTCTCCAGATGAAGTCAGGCAGAGAGCCAGGGGCCCTGCTGGGGAGAAGGAGTCCTGCACCTAACACTGCAGAGCTCAGAATGGCTATCCAGACCAGGAGGATTACAACTTCAAACAGCAGGGTTATTCCAACAGGCATTGTTGGCTCTTGAGAATGTGTTTGGGGGCTCTAGAACTGTAGTGCAGCTACACATGGCTGCTGACCTGGAGAAGGTCGTCCTCTTCAACTGAGCGCAGCCTTAGGAGGGATGAAAACCTGTCTAGCCACCCAGATCACCTTTATGGCCTATATTAGGTTTAAATTGTAAAATTTAAGATCCTTGCATTAGCTTCCTTTGTTTTATTTATTACTTTGTTTTCTCCCCACGTCAAGTTCTTTGCACAGGATTTTAATCCACAGTTCAGTAGTTAATAAATGTTCTGGCAAATTCTCCATCTCAGAAGCATGTGAAGTCAGAAACTCACCCTGATCCCATTTCTTTTTCTAGTTCTGTGGGCTTGTCTCTCTTGACTGTGGGTTGCTCTAGCCATGATTTTTTTTTTCAAGCCTCCACCTATGGTGGCACATCTGGTAAATCTCAGCAATAAGAAGGATAAGGCAGAATGATTACCACGAATTTTGGACCAGCCATGCCTATGTGGCAACACCTAGATCATCAAAAACCACTTCCATTTAAATCAGTAGTGACTGAGCATTGGCCCTTTCTGTATTCAGCACTATTCTTTGTTCTGTTTGAGATATGGCTTGAAATATGGAGCAGTGATCATGGTTTAATGGAAAGAATGAGAGATTTGGGCCAGAAGACATGTTGTTTCTGACCTTTGGGCCAGACACCTCTGAGCTTCAAGACAGACGTGGGAACTAATAGTAATAACAGTAATAACTTCTTGGATGAGAGGTTGTGAGGATTAGTATGATGCAGAGAGGTTCTTTGCAAATGTGAAAGTACCATTGGTGGTTCCCAGTAAAGGTAGCAATGGGGTCACTATATGTCATGGGAAAGAGTTGATGATGAAGTACCAACGTGGGATATCATTGTTCACTCCAGGGAATGTTTGACTTGCCCACTTCAGGCAGAGCAAAGTGGTAGCTAGAAACAATGGTTTAGAACCACTTTGACTCAGGCCTTCAATACCAGGCCCACTGGGCAAGGAAAATCCAGAAGGAAACAAAATGAATCTGGAGGTGAGTGAGTAGCTGGATTAGAATGAAAAGAGCCTGGTGGTAAAGAGCACAGTTAGAGAGGCTATTTGTATAAAGGGGAGGACAGAGATCTGATTAGAGAGGTGACCCTGAGTTACAAAGGAGATGCTGGCTGGAAGATTCCATGGGGGAGGTGATAGCAGTCCATATCTCAGCTGAACATAGGGTAAGGAAAAAAAAATGAACTTCAAATGCCTCCTCTGAGGTTTTCAGCCAGCTGTGACAGAATTTTGATTATGGAGTCTGGTATGCTAAATATAGACTCATAAATTGGCCGGAAATTTGCATTGAATAACTGTAAAATCAGAAGCATCAAAGGAGAGCTTGAGACAAGTCTAGAGGTTGAAACCCGGCCTCATACCTTTGAGAATGTGCCAAGAGTGAAGAGAAACATTATGAAAGGAATCCTTGAAAATAAACGTTATCTAATGAGCTAGAAGGGAAAAGCAGTAAGCTTTTAGCCCTTTATGTATGTATGCATTCGCTGATTTCTTTAGACATACAAAAATTCACTTGAATTTACCTTTGCAGGAAATCCATGTGCAAAATACCTGGATGTTGCTTGCGTAACATTGAAAAATTAAAACGATGTTCTGGAAGGAATTTCAAGCACAATAGGGAAGAGCTGGCCCAGAAAATCTACGCGCTACTTAACCACACCGTCTTTGATGGAAAGGTGGAATCAGTGAATACGTATTAGTGGATACTTCTTGTATACCAGCGCTCTCGGCTGCTGCACTAATCATATGGACTTCACATCTTGGAGATGTGTTAGTTTAAGTGGAATTAGACTATTCCATGGGTAGAAAAGAATGATTTGTTGGGGATCAAACTGCCAAGGCTATCTCTCAGGGGCAGAGGGAAGCAGAATTTTAGATGATAGTCAGCAGGGTGGAGATCTTTTTTTTTTCTTTTCATTAATTTATTCTTGTTACATCTCAATGGTTATCCCATCCCTTGTATCCTCCCATTCTCCCCTCCCTCCCATTTTCCCCTTATTCCCCTCCCCTATGACTGGTCCTCAGAGGGATTACCTCCCTCTGTATATGCTCATAGGGTATCAAGTCTCTTCTCGGTGACCTGCTGTCCTTCCTCTGAGTGCCACTTATGCTGATACAGGCTGTACGATTAATCAAGAACCAGATGCCTTTACCAGTAATAATCCTGTTGATTCAGTTGAGTCCTTCTGTTTAGTACATTGTCACCAGCATTGCCATATTTGGGGGGCCCACTTTAGACTTTACAGACATGAAAGATATACTTACATGAAAGATAATTTTGGGAGTTGTGCTATATGGAACAGATAGCTATTCTAAGAGGAGATTAGCAGAGTGAGAATGGCTGAAAAGTCTGAGAAGTCAGAAAATAGGATTTCCTGGAAGACAGGAGGCTCCTTATTCTTCAAGGATGGTTAGCACTGAGAACAGCAGTGGAAGAGGACATATATTGAGGCAAAGAAGATGGAGCATAGGAAGGAGCTGGACAAATTGCCTAACCTTATTTTACCCATGTCTTCTGTAAAATGGGCCCAATAATAGTATAGTCATCCTTCTGTGCCTGTAGGGAACTATTTGTGGTACCCCTCAATAAATGCCCAAACTTACAGATGCTCAGATCCTTTATAAAAAAATGTCCTCTGAGTATCCTCCTCTTCTATACTTCAAATCATCTGTCTGTTGCTTATAATGCCCAATAGAGTGGAAATATCATGTAGAAAATAGTTGTAATAATGCAAGGGAAAATCTTTATATATTCAGAGCAGATGCAGTTTTTTTTGGCCATTTTTATTTTATTACTTGACAGTTTCATACACTTATATAATAAGGTTAGTCATTTTTGAGCTGCAGTTTGTGGAATCCATGATACAGAACTCATGGATACAAGGTCAATTGTACTTACTACCTCAGAATTACTGTTAGGACTGCAATATTTCATGTTCATAAAGTGCTTAGAACAGAGCCTAGGCACAGCAAGCTCTTGTTTTCTGGCCATAGATGGCCTTGGGAATTAGGTAGCAGAAAGTTAAGTTTAAACAGTAGGCATCAGTGCACAGAAATAGGTGACAGGAGGCTACTGATGAATGAAGTCTGCCTGCCACTAGCTTGGTGGTATGGACTGGACTGGAAAATCCAGAAGCAGAGACCTGCTGGCCACTCTTTTTGTTTGTTCATTGTTCATTTTTGTTGTGCTTCCTGCATGTGAAGAAAGCACCCTATTGCTAAGCGGTATCATCACCCATAGATCCCATAGATCATGGTTTGTTTGCTTTTTCCCCCCGAAATGGGGTTTCTCTGTGTAGTCCTGGCTGTCCTGGACTCGATTTGTAGACCAGGCTGGCCTCGAATTCACAGAAATCTATCAACCTGCCTCTGCCTCCTGGGTGCTGGGATTAAAGGTGTGCACCACTGGCCACTGTGCCTGGCTTGTTGTTGTTGTTGTTTAATCCAACTTTTAAAAAATATTTATTTATTTATTATGTATACAGTGCTTTGTCTGCATGTACACCTGCAGGCCAGAAGAGGGCATCAGATCACATTATAGGTAGTAAGCCACTATGTTGGTGCTGACAATTGAACTCAGGACCTCTGGAAGAGCAGTCAGTCTGAGCCATCTCTCCATCCCTGATTAATCCAATTTTATAGTCTTCTGATGAGGAGCCTTTGCAGAGAGCAATTCTTATACCCCGAAGGTTGTCCAGCCTCTGGTACCCTTCCTCATGATAATGATGTTACATGAGAAGAATGGAACTGAAAAGCATTCTGAGTTGAGCAGATGCTTGTCTTCTCTCTTTGACTGCCCTAGACTTGGATCCATAGATCTAAGCACAAAATCCTACGTTTGTGTGGACTCAACAATCTCCTCCCTTGGGTTCTCATTAGTTAATCTGTTACATTTGTCCCAGAACTTCAACTTGGTGCCCATTCTTCCTATAATGTTTAGATTTGCATTTTATTTGTATAAATTTCTCTTCAGTATACTTGTACTCAGAGCCAAGAACCTAGGGAAGATAGTTTCTCTTACTGTTAAAGAATTTTTTTTGAGAATTTCATATGTGAGTACTATATATCATTTCCACCCCCCTGCTCCAATTCCTCCTATGTCCCTTCCTCTCAAATTCTTGACCTCTTTAATTGTGTGTGTGTGTGTGTGTGTGTGTGTGTGTGTGTGTGTGTGTGTGTAAAACCTACCGAGCCCATTTGGTATTGGTCCTATGTCCATGTGTTTAGGGCAGACTACATGGGATTGTATAACCTATCAGAAGTTCATCCCTGGAAAGGAAAGCTATTGCCTGTAGCTTTTCTTTTTTTGAGGCGGGAGGAGGTGTTTCAAGACAGGGTTTCTCTGTGAAGCCCTGGCTGTCCTGGACTTGCTTTGTAGAGCAGGTTGGCCTTGAACTCATGGCAATACACTTGCCTCTACCTCCCTGAGTGCTGGGAGTACAGGTGTGCGCCACTGCTCCTGGCTGCCTATAGCTTTTCATCTTGGGGTGGGGCCTTGTGAAATTACCCCCATCTGTGTTGGCATGTCCTCTTACCTTTTATTAGATGGAGGAAAACTCTTATTCTTATTTCCTGATCTCCTGAGAGATCCTTATTTTCTAAGGAGATGGCTCAGCATTTACTACTCTTGCAAAGGACCCAGGTTTGGTTCCCAGCACACACATGGCAGCTCACAGCTGCTTGATAACTCCAGCTCTCTAAGATCCAGTGCTCTCTTCTGTCCTCTTCTGGTGCACATATGACACACATAAACTCAGGATTATACCCATACATTTAAGTAAAAGAAGTGAAGTAAACCTTTAGAACTGCTTGCTGATACTTTTCTTTGCTTTTTGTTTTCAGTTACCAGAGAAAATAGACATCACTTGGAATAAAAAGATGTTGTGGACTGCTGGCTTATGCACTACCAATGAGATACTACACCCAAAAAGGGAGCGCTGTGCTAAGATTGTGATTTCTCTGAAAGTCTGCGACTCTGCAGGTGATTCTAGGAGTATGTTGGCCTGACCTTAGCACTCTGTCCTTCTGATAACAAACTTGTTAAATGACTCTTATCTGGCAGCCTATGTCACAGCTTTCTGTCGTTTCTACATGGACAGGCCTTCTGTGTGTTGCTTAGAGGACATTATAATTTGATGTCTAACCATTCCTAGGAATCCAACATATCAGATTATTTTCCAGGCCCATCAGCTCATTCCCCCCCAAAGTCAGCATTTCCATTCTCTCAGGATCCAAGGGTCAAGATGCCCTTGCTAGCCAATCATCAACCCCTCCTCCAGCTTTGCATTTGCCATCCCCTCCCTCTTCTCCCAATTGTACTCAGTTTATTGTGAGCCACTATGTTGCTTTCCTGCCCAAAGCCTGGTTTTCCAGGCCATTGTAATCTGCTCCTGCTTCACGGGGCCCATCTGGCCTCTCACTACTCCACCGCTAGCCCAAGCTTCAACCATTCTTTTACCTCTGGCTCTCAAAATGCAACCAATGATTTTCTAAATCCAATCATCACTCACATTTGTTTACTTCTCTCAAATGCCCCCAACCATATTGGGAACCCAGAGCCTCATGCATGTTTTGTAAGCTGTATGCTATCAAATGGCAGCTACAAACCTCATTACTTCTCAGGAATCAAGGATTTTTGTGTTATTTCTGATATGGTGTCTTGCTATGTTGTCCAGGCTGGTCTTGAACTCCTGGGCTCAAGTAGAGCTCTCATCTCAGCTTCCTGAGTAGCTGGAACTACATATAAGTGTCTGCCACCAACCCAGCTTTGAATGACCTTCTTTTAGTGGGGAGGGGGAGGGTACAGATTGACATAGATGAGGTCTCATTCTGTAGCATAGGCTGGTCTCATACTCACCATCTATAATATTATATATATATGCCTGTCCTAGACTTAACTCTGTAGACCAGGCTGGCCTCGAACTCACAGAGATCCGTCTGCCTCTGCCTTCCAAGTGCTGGGATTAAAGGTGTGTGCCACTATGCCTGTTTCATACTCACTATTTAGCTCAAGCTGACCTTGAATTTGTGGAGTTCTCCTGCCTCAGCCTTTCAGTGCTGGGATTATATAACTACGCTGTTGGGTTTTTGTTGTTGTTTTTAATTTAGAAAACCTTTTTTTATACAATATATTTTAATCATATTCTTTCCCCTCTCCCAGATCCTCCCTACCACCTAACTTTATGCATGCTTGCTTGTGTTCTCACTCTCTTTAAAAAAAAAAATCAAGAAAACAAAAAAACTAACTAAAATCAAAACAAAGAAACTTTAAAACATCAGTAAGATAAAAATACTGGAGCAAACCAAACAAGGCAGTGGTGGCGCACACCTTTAATCCAAGTACTCCAGAGGCAGGGCAGATGGGTCGCTAAGAGGCCAGCTTGCTTTACAGAGAGAGAGTTCCAGGACAAACTACAGCTATACAGAGAAACCCTGTCCTGAAAAACCAAAAAAAAAAAAAAAAAAAAAAAAAAAAGGAAAAGAAAAAGAAATTCCAGCTCAGGCTGGGTGGGGTGAGACGGCTTAGTGCCACCATTCTGCTGATCTGAGTTTGATCGAATAGTAAAAGACTCCCACAAGTTGTCTTCTGGCCTCCACCTGTATGCTATGGCATGTGCATGTATGCACACACACATAATAAATAAATAAACATGATTGGGCTTTTTTTTTTTTCATAATAGAGCCCAGTTCAGATCTCTTTATCTTACTCTAAGCTTCTGCTGCCCACAGATAGCCTCTGAGCCCACTTTTGTCCATAGAAGGAAGCAGCCAAGCCCTGTCCAGGTGCATTTCTAGCTATGCCCCATAAAAAGATGAATATTCTGGAGCTGCTCCCCCAAAACCTGATCTCTTAAGGTACAGCTGAAACCCAAACGAGCTTGTCATGGGTAGTAGTTTCGCTCTCAGAATCCTGGGAAGGCAACCATCATGGCTGCCTGTATATACTTCTGTGAGATGAGCTTCTGTTTGGAGGGGATGAAAATCAAGGGGTTACAGGGCAGCGGAACAGAAGAAAATCTGTTTTAGTGACAGTTTCTCCTTTCATTCCTCTTTCAAGATCGAATCCGGGACACCTTGGTTTGTGAGCTATGTCATGCAGCCTCCTGGCTGCTTGATGGCATCTGGGATTCTCATGGTAACTCATGGCAATATTATGCTAAAAAATGCAATTCAGTACACCCAGAGCTGCCTAAGATTACCCGTTTCCATAACTACACAATTAACTACAAGATCTATTATGAATGTAGTCTGTGCAAACACAGGTAAGACCTTTCTCAGACTTTTTTCCAATTACTTTGTCATCCCACTCTCCAGTAGCTGTTTGGTTTTATTTATTTATTTATTTATTTATTTATTTATTTATTTATTTATTTATTTTGGTGCTGGGAATTCAACTACGGGCTTCATGTGTGCGCAGTTAACATTACATTGTACCCTACCTGAGCAATATCACCAACCTTCTTTCTCCTGTTTTTTTTTTTTTTAAAGAGAGTCCCAGAGAGTTTTCCATACTAGTCTCGAGCTAGCTTTGTAGCTCAGGTTGGCCTTAAATTTGTGGTCTTGCTTCAGCCTCCCAAGCGGCAGGACCAAGTAGATCTGTCATAAGTCTACAGACTGTCTGGCTTGAAGAATGAATCATGCTATTTCTGTGTCCTCTTTCTCTTTTATTTCCCCCACCCACCTCCTAATTTGAGCAGGCCTGGCCCTGCTGCTACCTGGGGCTCTTCAGAACCCTGAGAAAATTGCTTTGGGCACAAGGCTAAGGAGTTGGAGCTGATGTTGAGATGTCATGATTGATTGATTTGTTTGTTTGTTTGTTTGTGTGGTACCGTGTCTCCTTCCTTATCAGGGTAGGCCGCTATAGCAGATCATTGAACACTGAGCGCTTCATCTGTGCCAAATGCAATGGGCGTCTGGTGCTGCTGCCATTATTTCGGAAGGATGGATCCCCCATTGTGCCCCATGTGAGACCATTTGCTAAATATGTACAGGAGAATTATAGAGCAGTGTTTTATGGGACAGTAGTTATCAGGCATGGGGATGTGATGAAAAGACTCAGCAAGGATTATTTTGCCAGCAAACAAAAGGAAAATCCTTGAGGGTGTCCTGGAGTGTGTTTATGAATCCTTAACTGGCAAGAAATTTTAGAAAATTCTATTTTTGTAAAGCTTTAAAATGCTGACATTTAAATGTGTTTTCTAACTTGATGTTGATTATTCTTAACAAAGCCTCCTTTTGCTAATCATACAACCCTTGACAATACTTGAAGCTCTTTGGATATGCCTTGGGTCTTCACTTTGACTATGTAGTGTGAACATGTGGAATGAAAGACAGAAGAAAATGCTATTTCCTGGGAGGGAGAGTGAGACATGAGAATATTGTTATGAAATTGTTAAGTGGTAAAGGCAGTGCCTCACAGCTAGGCTGCTGTCAGCTTATCACTCTAGCCATGCTTGAATAGTCAACCTGTTTCATGAGTTCCAATTTCATGGTGAAACTATTGTGTAATTATTCAGAAAATAAATGTTTTCATCTCACTTTACAGTTCTCTTATTCAAATACTCCAGAGGGCTCCCTATCTCAGGGAGCTGTTGAAGGTGCAGATTGGATCCCAAATTTTATTTGTATCTTCCTGTGGAAACCACAGAAAATGACCACTGACTAAGCGGCTTCGAGCAGCATGAGTGTATTATCTTAGAGTTCTGGAGGGCATGAGTCTAGAATGAATTACCTAGATTGCAATCAGCATGTTGACAGGACCTTCCTTTTTGGAGAATCCATTTCTGTCTTTTCCAGTTCCCAGAGGCCTCCCACAATCCCTACTTTATGGCTTCTTTTTTGTTTGTTTGTTTTTTGAGATGGGTTTCTCTGTATAATAGCCCTGGCTGTCCTGGACTCACTTTGTAGACCAGGCTGGCATCGAACTCACAGAAATCCACCTGTCTCTGCCTCCCAGAGTGCTGGGATTACAAGCATGTGCCACCATACCTGGCTATTTCATGGCTTCTTCAAAGACAAAATATCTTGTTTCTTTTCTTTTACTTGTACAGACTCTTGTAATAACACTGGGTTCACTTAGAGGTGGTGGCTTCTGCTTCTTCTTCTCCTCCTCCTCCCTCTTCCTCCCTCCTCCTGTGTGTGTGTGTGTATGTGTATTTGTCAGGGCATATATGTGCACATGCATGTGGAAGGCAGTGACAAACCTTTGGTTTCATTCCCAGGAACTGTCCATTTTGCAGCCCTGGCTGTCCTGGACTCTCTTTGTAGAGCAGGCTGGCCTTGAACTAGCAAAGATCTGCCTGCCTCTGCCTCCCGAGTGCTGGGATTAAAGATGTGCGCCATCATGTCTGGCCTTTCACTTTGTTTTTTGAGACAGTTTCTCATGTAGGGCTTTCCAGTTAGGTTAGGCTGGCTAACCACTGTAATGGACGTTTTGATCTCTTTGTAAACTCAGGTGTGTTATCTAAATATGTTTTTGTTTTAATCCCAAGACAGGGATTTCAGTTTTAGCTTTAGTTTGTCCATACCTGTTAATTGTCTGGTGTGGGCGTGGCTTTTGCCAGCTGATAAGGCCTTCCTCGTGCAGCACTGATGTGGGCTCTGAGGGCTCTGAGGATATCAGTGAGAGCTCAGAGAAACCGTGGCATGTGGTGTTGGCCTGTGGAATGTAGCAATTTGAAGAGACCAGAGACAGATGAGAGAAACGCTTCAGGGCGAAGCAGCTTGGAGGAGACTGCTGGCTGCTTCTGCTGTTGATGGACATTGGTATAGACCCTTCGACCCTAAACAGCCAGGAGAAGTAAAGGGCCCCCACTAACCTGCTCTCTCCTACATAGGCTTGGGAGGTTGGAAAGGAGGTTGAGGCCTAAACACCCTAAATAAAGCAGAGTTTAAAAAAAAAAAAAGAATGCTACAAACCACTGAGTTACTGTGTTCTTCCTGTTGCCACCTCCCCAGGACTGGGGAGTGCACACTACCATGCTTAGCTTTTTATGTGGTTGCTAGGACCAAATTCAGGTTATGGTGCTCACATGGCAAGTACTTTACAAATTGAGTACCTCTGCAGCCTGTTGTTATCCTGGACTCACTTTGTAGACCAGGCTGGCCTTGAACTCACAGCAATCCACCTGCCTCTGCCTCCCCGAGTGCTGGGATTACATGTATGAGCCACCTTGACCTGCCATTATTATACTTGTATTATTTATTACTATTTTTGATAGGTCTCATATAGCCCAGACTGACCTTGAATTCTTTAAATTTTTTAAAATTTACCTTTATTCTGGGGGAGAGGGTATGATTATGCCACAGCACACATGTAGAGGTCAGAAGGCAACTTTGGGGAGTCAGTTCTCTTCTTTCCTGTGGGTCCTAGGGACTGAAGTCGGGTTGTCAGGTGTGGTGACAAGCACCCTTATCTGCTGAGCCATCTGGCTTGTCCATGATCTTGAACTTTTTATATAGCCAAAGCAGGTCATGAAGTCTTGGTCCTCCTGTCTCTGCCTTCCCAATGCTGGGGATTATAGATCTGCACCAGTATGTCCTACCAAAATCTTATTTTAAAATCAGTTCGTTCACAGACTAGCAATTTCATTTCTGTTTTGCCACATTTTTTTTGGCTTGCTTTTCTTTTTCTTTTTCTTTTTCTTTCTTTCTTTTTTTTTTTTTTTTTGATTTTTATTTAGACAGGGTTTCACTGTGTAGCCCTGGCTGGAACTTGTTAGGTAGATGAGGCTGGCTTCAGGCTCACAGGTATCCTCCTAGCTTATGCCTCCCAAGAGCTAAGATTACAGCTGTGTAGCACTACACCATTCTGCTTACTTGTTTGAGACAGGACTTTTCTGATTTAGTTCCAGGGTAGTCTCAAATCCACGAAGTCACCCAGGCTAGCCTCAAATTGCTGATCTTCCTGCCTTATCCTTCTTCCCAAGGACTCAGATTACAGGCATGTAGCACCATGCCTGGCTGCTATTCCCCTTTGCCGTGAAAGGTGACTTAATCACAAGCCCTGGGAACCAGAACATGAATGTCTTGAGGGGTCCAGTTTTGGGCCTGCTATAAATATTGTTTATAGTTATCTTTATTACTGATACTTTTTATTATCAGGATGTGTTATTTTGACATTCTCCTCTTCTTATTTTGTAGATAGGTAGATTAGTCTTTGGAACAGCGATGCTAGATGTGGCTGTAGGTAACAGCCACACAGGGCAAAGTACACAGGGCAAACTTTTCCAGCTAACTGCTTCCCTTCCTTCTCTCCCAAACTCCAGCATATCTCCAGCCTCAAGCAAGGCCCATCCTGTCAGAATGGGTCATGGCACATCTGTGACTTCACTGGGAGGAGCTGACAGTGCAATGGCTAGCCCTGTCACCTGTCCTTCTGGCAAGCACTGGCTATTTTTTTTTCCATTCAGCTTTAGGTGTGGAAAATGCTCCTTGCTGCCCAGTTCTTTCTTGGTGGCTTCGTGCTAATGACTGCTAGCAAATCATCAGGCCTTGTTGCTATGTGCATGGTGTGTGTGTGTGTGTGTGTGTGTGTGTGTGTGTGTGTGTATCTGTACATGTATGTGAAGGCCATAGGAGCATATTGAGTATTCTCTATTACACTCCACCTATTTCTCTGAGACAGGGTCTCTTACTGAACCTAGAGACTACCTCTTCCCCCACACTCAGGCTGACAGTCAGCCACCCCACCCCACAATGTTGGGGTTATGGGCACACATGGCCACACCTAGCTTTTACATAGGTGCTGGTGGTCTGAACTTGGGTCTTCATGTTTGCTCAACAAGAATTCTTACCAACTGAACCAGCTCCCCAGACTCACCTTTTTTTTTTTCCAAGCCCATTTTCCCCAGTAAGAGCCTGCACTATCCAAATAACCAATATGACTTTCTCTGACTGGCCTGTGATCCTAGACTACCCTCCAGCCTCATCTTCAGTCTTCCCCTACCCAACCCCTTAACTCCAGCCACCAGCTGAGGCTACTTTTGTCTTGACACAGGGTCCTTCACTGGGTAGCCCTGGCTGGCCTGAACCTCAGGGATCTGCCTGCCTCTGCCTCCCAAATACTGGTATGGACCACCACACCTGGCCCAGCTGAGACCATTTATAATCTCCCCCAAAGCATTGCTGTTTTTGGCCTCTCCACCTCTGCTAATGCCCTGTCTTCTGCTTAGAAGTAAACAACACTTCTTCCTTCTCTTAGCCTTGGAGATGTCACTTGCCCCTGAAGTCTCCAGAAAGCCACCTCAGATAATTCCTGCTCAGCGTGAACTCAGTATGTGCTGCCTTTTTTTGCTCTGTACTATAGATTGCTTGGTATTTGTTCATTTTTTTACCACACCTTCCATGCTGGCCTGAGCTGCTGGGATTCAGGAATTATGGCTTATTAATATCTAGTGACCCCCAAGTCTATCTAGACAACCAGTTGCTTAACTATTCACTGACACCACCCAAGCTCACGACTGTCTAGGCAACACAGGGTCCAGCAGAGGGCACAGCAGAACCCAAGAGGGCAGAGAGAGACAGACTCTAAACCTCTAAGGATGAGGGAGGAAGTGCACGCCAGAGCCCAGTCATACCTGGTCCAAATGACAAGTGTGAATACACCCTGGTCCTCATTCTCTTATTTATTGAAAGTTTAAGAGGGGATTTGAAGACATACAATTGGGCAAATATTGAGACACTGGAACCATAGGTGCATTCAGTGCTGCGCCCTCTATTCTGTTCTCTTACTCCTCTCACACAGGGAAGGCTGAGTTGGACTTGCTGATTGAGAAGGGTGGTGGGGCTCCAGGCAGCTAGTACTGAAATAGCAGGATAGGGTGTGGCGGCGGAGGCATAGTAATGGTGGCTGTGCCTGGAGCTGGGAGAGTGGTTCTTAGGAGACCTGGAGGTGCTGGGCTGCCAGTGAGTCCCAGCAACAAAGTTATGGGTAAGTCAGAGCTAGCTCAGCCACAAGGAGGAGAAGAGTTGGAGTGTGTCAGGACTTGGGTTGCACAGTTCCATTTCAGAGTTACAAGCCCAAGTAGGAGGCCTCTGTTGTCTCAGACCAGGATGATTCTCTCCGTGAAGATGGTGGCTGCCGCTGGAGCCTTCTCTGCTCAGAGCAGCCCAGGCGTATGAGCAGCATCCACATTTGTTCTCTGAACTTCACTCCCACAAAGGCGTAGAGCAGTGGGTTGAGGCAGCAGTGCATGTAGCCCATGCCCGAGGTGATTGACTTGGCCACATCCACATGGCTTTCTCGACCACAGTTGCGGGCCAAAACTCCCAGGTCCATGAGGATATCCACTAGCACCACCAGGTGATAGGGGGTCCAGCAGACTGCAAAGGCCACTACCACCACTACCACTAGCCTCATAGCTCGTAAGCGTCTCTGGCCTCTGGAGACTAGCAGCACAGCCAGGATATGGGCATAGCAATAGGCCATGACCAGAAGGGGCAGCAGGAAACCAGCCACCAGCTGCAGTACACGCAGAGCAGTGCGACCCACCTGTGGGAAGTTGTACTGGCAGTGGGTGGCATTGAGGCGCTGATCATACCTGGCCATCAGGAAGATGAAATCTGGGAGGGCAAAGAGCAGACAGAGTCCCCAGACAACTATACAGGTGAGGGCTACACGTACCCAGGGGTCCCTGCGGTAGATCTGGGTGGCATGCACTATGCTCAGATAGCGGTCAAAGCTTATACAGGCCAGCAGGAAGGCCCCTGCATAGAAGTTGATGTTGAAGAGGGCACCAGCCACTTTGCAGAGGCCAGAGCCAAAAATCCACTGAACAGCAGCGTCCACTGCCCACAGCGGGAGCGTCAAAACCAGCAGTGCATCAGCCACAGCCAGGTGGAGCAGGAAGGTGTCTGTGCTGCTCAGGGCAGTGCGCTGGCTCAGAAGCACAGCAGCCACCGCCCCATTGCCTAGCAGCCCCAGCAAAAAGAGAAGGCTGTAGAGAGCCGGCAGGAAGGCTCTGTCAAAATTCAGGCTGAAGTCCTGTGGGCAGGGCGAGGAGCCAGAGAAGTCGCTCTCGTTTTCCCCATAATCGTAAGGAGTGGTGCTGTTCAGAAGAAGAAAGGTGAAGTCCGAGGCATCTAGCACATGATGGTCACTAACCTGCCCAAGGAAGGGGGAAAGAGGGAAGAAGGAAAGCCATTCTCTGTGAAGACCTGGCAACTGTCTTGCTCCTTTGTGTCTCATCATTTTACTCTGATGAGTGTTTTCCCCTTAGCAATAGCGCTTTCTGGGCCAGACCCTGAGCTGTCACTTTCTCCCAGGTCCCTTAACTCCATCTACTCAGATGGGGAGGGCGACTCCCCTTCTCAAGGGCCAGGCAACCCCTGGACCCTTTCTGGATTATCACACAGGACAGGGATCCTGCAGGAGGAGGAACTTCCTTCCAGGGCCTGGAGCCTTCCATTTTTCTCCTTCATCGTTACTCTTGGTGGCTTGTCAACCTTAATGCTATATGGCCACATCAGGATCAACCACCTGCCTCCCCAGGTACTTTCCTATTCAATCTTCTAGTCCTTGGCCTCCCCCCCACCACGCCTTTTCCCTCCTCAGCCCTTATCTGGTGACCCTGCCTTCCTGGCCTCACATAAGGCTCTCCTACAAACCACCATGTACCCCTACATACAGCATGCATGCTTCCATTCCCTTACCCCAGAGGCTTGTGCAACCATCTAGGCACCCACTGAGCTCCCCACCCAAGCCTTAATTGGTCTCCCCAAGATGGCCAGGCTGGATTTCAAACTCTTGGACTCAAGTGAGCTTTCTGCTTCTGCCTCCCAAGTAGCTAGGACAATGTGGGTATACCACTTCATCTGGGTCTCAGGAATCTTCTTCACTTCATCCTAAACTATTTGAGAGCTAGAGGTCACCAAAGTTGAGTCTCTACAAATTGCCATTTTCGGATGAAGCCTCCACGCTACGGAAGCAGGAGACATGCCTGTGGTTAGTGGCCAGGCTGGCTTCCCAAATCCCACTAATGCTCTTATCATAACCTCTGCATTACCTGCTGCTTACTCGGCCTTCTGGTGCCTTCTGGCTATGGGCCAGCCCAGACTCGTCCCTGGGGTCACTAGTTTGGCTACTGGGCACTGTTATGTAGCTGAGCGGGGCAGTAGAACTTACCTCAAGGTACATAGCTAGGCTGGTGCTCTGGCTGTGGCTGCTGGGGTCAGGTGGCGTGCTGCCTGCTTCTGTGCTTTGGCACTTGTGGTTGGGACCTTGCAGTGAACAGAGGAAGTGAAGATTTCACGGCTCAGCACAGCCTCTTCTAAGGGGCTGTCTACACCAGCCCTCCACGGGCTTCCTTTTCCGTCACTCCTGTGCCCAGGTGAATACACTTGGAAGGAGCTAGCCAGGAACTTGGGACCATTACCAAGTCTTCGGTGCTTGTCCTACGCAATACCGTTCACAAATAACTAAGCATGTCTAGAAGCAGTCAGGAAGTGTCACGTGAGGGCAGTGACTGGAGAAAGGGAGCCCACCTTCGGAAGGTACCTTCTCCCCAGGAAGTCTGGGATTGGAGTCTCACTCGGATTGGGTTAGAGTGGGGTGTGCTCTCATAACTGTATAGGAAGGAAGGACGTTTCCCAGAGCAGCATGCCACTTCTTTTCTTTCCTAATTTGGGGATGGTTGGATTTGTCCTAGCATTGGTGGTTATGTATATATAAACTCATTATGGGTTTATAATGAGCCCAAAGTCATCTGAAATGTCCGTATGGTGTCCAGACCAGATGGAGCTGGTCAGGTGCATGCTCAGGAACTAGGAAATAACATGACAAATCAGCGTTTGGCAGTTGAGATTGTGTGGAGCAAACCAGCGGCACAGCTGATAGGACAACAGGCTAGCAGGAATATTGGGAGTTCCATCTGGTGACAGATCAAGAAAAGCTGGGCCCTAGGGCAGGATCTGGGGTGGCTGGGGGGGAGAAGGCTCTTTGAGGAGAGAGCAGAGATCTAAAGCCACACAATGGGGAAGTGAAGGGCAGTCTTGTTGTTGGGTACGGGTACGGAGAACTTCGACGCCACACTGCCTGTTCCCTGCTTAACCGTCTCTCTCCCAGGGTTGTGCCTGCTTTTACAGACCCACCTCAAAGTGAGTGGTCTGAAGAAGATGTTAGCACTCTTAAAATGATTGTATGTGGGTTGTTGTTTGTTTGTTTTTGGTTCTTTTTTAACATTTAATTTATTTTATGTGCATTGGTGTGGGGGTGTCAGATCAGCTAGAACTAGAGTTAGAGACAGTTGTGAGCTGCCATGTGGGTGCTGGGAATTGAACCCGGGTCCTTTGGAAGAACAGACAGGATTCTTAACCACTGAGCTATCCCTCCAGCCCCGGTTTTTGGTTCTTTTGAGATAATGTCATTCTGTAGCCCAACCTGGCTTTGAACTCACAGGAACCTTCCTGGCTGAGCTTCCTGAGTGCTGGGATCATAGGAGTGTACCATTATACACAACATTTGGCAGGAGGGTGGGCTGTTCACTGTCCTTGAAATGGGCAAACTGATGTATTCAGCCAGCTAAAAACAAGTGGAAGTCTACGTATTTTTCATGAGGCTGAATGCAGAGGGACCTATGCCTATGTAGTGGAGGAGGTAAAGCATATACTTTGGTACCACCTAAATACATGGTCCATCACCGCACGAAGCAATAGTATGCATGCATCAGTCCCAGGTAGTGGAAGCCAGGACTGTCTAAGTTTTCTTAGGGTCTTGCTAGGTGACACTGGCTGGACTAGAACTCAAGAGGCTGGCTTTAAGCACAGAGATCTTTCTGCCTCTGCTTCCTGAGTGCTGGAATTAAAGTTGTGGGCTACCATGCCTGTCTTAAATGTGTTTTTTAAAATGTTTTTTAAATGTGATTTTTTTTGAGACAGGGTCTTGTTGTGTAGCCCAGACTAGCTTTGAATTCATGGTCCTAACTGCCTTGGCTTCCTGAGTGCTGACATTACAGGCTTGAGCCACCACACATTGGATTGATGCTCAGTTTTCAAGCAAATTGCTCCACCAATTCAGTTCAAGCTTATTGACATGACATATAACCTGCCAAAACTTAATGCCCTTCTCTTCCTATGGATAGGTGGGACACTTCTCTGAAATAGCCCGCCACCTGCAAGGTTCAGGTCACAGGGAACTGAGGTCACGAGCTGTGTGAATGGAGGGGACCAAGAAGATCCCTGAGGCCAGGCCACTCAGGATATATAGGACTTGGCACTTGACTGTCTGTCAGGTCAGACAAGGCAGACACCTGGGAACCACCACAGAATCTCTTTGGTGCCCACAGAGACCATGGTTTCCCCATGGCTGTCTGTGATGTATGCAGATGAGACCAGTAACTGCAAAGGCGGTAGACTCGTTCATTTTCAAGGACGTAGTCTGCCATTGTGTTCCTCATCCCATTTTTGGCATTAAAGGGGACTTTTGCTTTATGAACGAAGTGGTGGTGAAAACAGATGGTCATTTTAGTTAGAAATACTGTGTGTTGGCAGAAGCTGGCAATCCAGTGGGTGTCTTCCCGGTGGCTGCTGAAATATTACTGCTCTATATGAAGTGTAAAGGTCTAGGAACCCCTAGTCTCCTTCCTGGGCCTTAGTCTCCTCATTTGTCTAGGGAAGATGATCCGCATCTTCCCAGGTTGCTGCCGGGAGGGAGGGCAGATTGAAGGTCAGGTGTACAGAGCCTTCCTTTCTGAGGCCTGACAAGCTGATGTCAGAATCATGTCCTGACAGACCAGGACAGACTGCTCTTGAGTGACTTGCACAACTGTCAGGCAATTGGTAGACCACCGAGCTTGTCTGGACTCCAGGCCTAGTTCCCACCCTATCCTACCTCTGTGATCTCGGTCAGATCAGAGCCATACCCAGGCAGTGCCCTCAGCGCAGTTGCTCTAAGATGAACTAAGATAACCACAGGCGCAGGCAGCTAGCACTGGGCCAAGGGCTTAGCACAGGTGCAGCTAAGATCCCCAAGTGAGTACAATATAGGCCTTAGAACCAGAGCCGCTTAGAACCTTCCATGCCAAGAGAGCCCACGATAGAGGGTAGTAGCTTATGGTACACGGAAGTGTGGCTGTGGCCAGGGCCAGAGGGCTAGTCCTCCATAAAAGTGGTTGGTCCCTGGAGGGAGCTCTGCCAGTTCTAGCCAAATTCCTTGGCTATCCAGCTATGTGACCCTGGGAAAGCATTTCATCTCTCTGCCTCGGTTTCTTTGTCTGAAGAGTGGGTCTAAGGATAGCATGTGTTTGATGGGGCTGCCCTGTGGCCTGTACACCATAGGTGTGGAAACTATGTGGCAAAGATGGGTATCCAGTTAGTAGCTCACTCCTCTTCTTCTGGTGCCAAACCAGCTCCCAGGCCTCAGAATGGCAGTGCTGGCCTTCAGCTGTTGTTTGTAGCCGAGATACCCTCGAAGGCTCCTGTGTCACAGAGCTGAGCCAAGTCCTTACCTGGCCTTCTAATTTGGTCATTTTCCATCCCAAGAGTAGGCCAGAGTCAACTACCTAGCCCGAGCTCCAAGCTTGTGTTCTGGTCTCTGGGCCCTCCCTCTTCTGCTGCAGAGAGGGCCGAGGAGGAAGTTAGTCACAGTGAAGCTGCCTGGGGCCCCAGCAGTGGTCAAGGTGTGAAATGTGCACCTGGCTCTTCTTTGCCTCCCCTCCCCCTGTTGTTTTTCGTTCTTTCACACCTCTGAGCTGTGGTTTGGGGAGATAGGAGGCTGGGAGAGAGACACTTTTGTGCCCAGTCCCTCACAGGAAGGAGCACCCCTACACCAGGAACAAGGGCCATTTCTTTTTCTCCCCTAGCCTGCTGCTTCACACACTAGGCCCCCTTAGCTGAGCTTCCAACTCAGCTACCAGCCCCAGGCTGTCACGAGAAATCAAATCTCATCTCTGGGCATCCATCTATCAAACTCCTAGGTCTGGAGGCTTTCTTCCCTTGGCCCCCAGTTTCCCAAGGGAAGGAGCACTTGAGCTACAAGGAGGGAGACTCAGGAATGGGAGACCCAGGGACGATGCGGATATTGAGTGGAGTGTGTCCAGGGTCCTGTCCTCTCTTTATAATACCACATCCCTCCTGGGATTCCAACCTGTTCGAACTGTGCTGGGGCCCAGGGACTGAGTGGGCCAGGCATTTGGCAGCTGTGCCAGGGCTGCTTCTGGCTCAGGAGCTGGGTAAGCTCCAGCAGGGTGATAAGAACATCTGCCGTTTATTGTTCATTTTATTTTTGGGTGCTGTTATAAGCGAGTTGCTGTTGCGATTGTGTCAGGTTTGATATAAAGTCTACGTAACCCAGGCTGGCTTCACACCACTGTTAGGTTGCAAACCCTCTAAAATGGCACTGATGTCCCAAAATGACAGTCTAGGCTCGGCTCAGGCTGGATTCTGGTTTGCTGGTGGATAGAAAAAAAGCTTACATTCAGCATTCCTCAGAAACCAATGGGGCATCTGATTCCCTGTTAGCACATACCTGTAAACACGCATGAACCCACACTAGCTTTCTGGTCCATCTCACCTCCCTCACTGCTAGCGTAAACCTGGTTGTTCTGGCTTGCATACCTCCCTCCCTGCAGCTACTACCCTTTTATAACTAGCAAGGCATTTTCTACCTTTTTGCTACTCTTGCTGTCCCTGAGAGGTAGCCATAGCAGTGTTGGATTCCCCCCAAGACACTTTTGGCTATTCTCTGGCCCCTAAGAGGTAACAATGGCAGCTTTGAGCCTCCCCAAAGAAACCTTTCTTTTCTCCATGCATAGAGTGGTCAAGTTAAGTGGTTTCACTGTGCCCTCCCTCACTTACAACCACCTAGCTGGCTGGCTCAAGACATATGTTGTTGCTGTTACATAGTTTGTAATCCTGCGTGTGAGATTTCCTTTTCTCACTGGTGGTAAGGGACTTCTTCCCATGTCTTCACAGTCTTCCCTGCCTTTATATCCTGCCTCATTTGAACTCTCTGAACCGTTGGAAAATGACTCAACTAATCAAAACTAATTACCCACAATCCCAGCCACACATGGCATTAGCCTTGGCGACCCTGTGCATGGTGCTGCAGTGCTAGCTCTGCCTCCTGTATCTGCGCTCATATTTCTCCATCCAGGCAGGAAGTCATCTGCATAGGCACAGCCATTAGGGCTGTATCTGCCAGAGCCCCGCTGTCCCTGTGAGGCCATGTGCTCCACAGTAAGTCCCAGGATTGCGAATCAGGTTGAATTGTGTCACTGGCTCTGCCATTTACCAGCGGCACCACCATGCGTTCATATCCCCATGCCTTATTTTTGCTCTCTGGGTTGAAAGAGAAAAATATACTGTCTGTCTGTGTAAAGGCACTCAGAACTGTTGCCTGGCAGTCTGGCTTCTCACTGGTGATGGCTGCTCAGCTTCCTACCAGGACTGAACACTCCCAGTGAAACAGCTTCATTTGCCTTGAGGCACCACATGCTGGAAAATCAAAGCCTTGGTTGTAGGCTCAATTTTCTTAACAAATATATTTTATTACGAACTTATTAACCAAGTGTACATCACTTATAACGCGACTAACCTAAACAATAGGAAAAGAGGATTAAAGAATACAATAACAAAACCATAGGGATATCAGTTCCAAGGAATGATTCTCCTGGTGTAATCAGCAGGATTTCTTCTGCTGGAACCTGGAGCAACCAGAAGCCGGAACCTCAGCAGGCGCCAGGAGCCCCTAAGCCTTCCCTTAAGCGGTTCTCTCTAGGAGCGTCTCGAAGTGGAGCGATGAACAGCCAAAACTATCCAAAGGCTCCGCCTCTTGTTTTTGGCTCAGTTACATATTTCCTTCTAGAGTCTGTTCACAGATCTTTTCAGCTGGCAACAATCAAGCTCCTGCACTAGGTGGTTTGCCTTCTAGTGGATTAAACTCACCTGTTCTCTCACAAGACCATTCCCCATTCCACACTTGGGATTATAACAAAAACAGGTTTATCTCTCCTTCATCTCCCCCTTTCTATTAAATAAAATAAGCTATATACAGCAAAAATAAGAATTATCCATTAAGTCGCATTTACAAGGACCAGTCCATTTGTAGTTAACAATTTTAAAGAAATTATTCCATTATCCTAATGTTTAAAGTTTTTTCTTTTCTTTTTTTAAAAACTAAACTTATACTAATACTGTGGCTATCTAGTCTTCAGCCCCATCAGAGACCCCAGAAGGAAAAACTATCTAATATGAAGGAAGTGCAGGCAAACAACTTCCAAAAGTATTGACAGGACAGAGAGCTGACTGTCTGAATATTCACAAGTTCCTCTCCATTGTCAGGGCATCTAGTCTTCAGGCAGCCAGGCCAAGGCATCTAACAGATTGCTTCTGGACTGTCACAAATTTCTCTCCATCGTAGGTGTATCTTGCCTTCATCCAGCCAGTCCAAAGTATCTCACAGACTGCTCTGAGGCAGGAACCCTGAAGGACTGGCCCACCTTGCAAAGCTTGGTCTTCTATGAGTTTTGGGACTGTAAAGGCCTTTGGCCTTGGTGCATAAGTTCCATCTTGAATTTCCATGCCCAAGTTTATGGGTAATGGGATGGGCACTCCTTCCAGCCAGGGTCCCTGACTGGAAAGGTCAACTAGATGCTGAGCATAAAGGCGGAGCCCAGAAACCTGGCCTTGCCCCTGGGCACAAGATTTAAAAGGAACTTGAGGGAAAGCCCAAGAGACCTCAACTGTAGACAAAGAACTAGCAACTAATAATACTGGGTGTGGGAGAAAATCAGAGTGTACCAACTGGTACCAACCAATACTAATTGGTCAGCCTTGAAAACATACATACAAGTAGTATTATACAGACAGAAAAGGTTGTACTTATGTAGTTAGGAATATATGTACATACACATATACATGACCACAATAAAAAAAAAAGAGGGGCCATGAATTTGAAAGAGCAGAAGGGTGGGTATTCATTGGAGGGTTTTGAGACACAAAGGGCAAGAGGGAAATACTCTCATTATATTATAATTTCAAAAAAATAAAACTACTAAAAAAAAACCTAGAAGAGACAGATCAAAAGCATACACTCCTCTGTGGCTCCCAAGAGTTTGTCACTCACAGAATTCCAGGTCAATTGATGGTTTAGCCAAAATGTCCAGAGGTGAGTGGACAGATGGGTGGTAACAATAATATTCATCAGTAACATTTATGTAATATTTATCATGTGCCAGCTACTGTTTGAGGCACCTACACCCCCCCACCCCCCCACACACCTGTCTTCAGAAAAGCTCAATGTGTGTTCTATTTCTTTAAAGACAGGAAACTAGCTGGGTGTGGTGGAGCACGCCTTTAATCTCAGCACTCGGGAGGCAGAGGCAGGTGGATCTCTGTGAGTTCGAAGCCAGCTTGGTCTACAAAGAGAGTCCAGGACAGCCAAGGCTACACAGAGAAACCTTGTCTCAAACAACAAACAAACAAGACAGGAAACAAGCTCTAAGAAATTAATTTGCAAGATCCACAGGAAACAAATATCAGAACCAGGTTTTCAAGCCAGGCTGGCTTTAAAATCCATCCCTACCCAGACTGTTCAGCTCTGACCAGGGAACACATTTCATCTTGTGAATACTTGATTTGAAATTCAACAGGATAGGAAAGGTTTTTATGTGAAGTTAGGAAGAACAGGGAACACTGATAGCTGTGCCTGACATGGGGTGCTGGGGCATGGCTCACCATACAAATCCCCAAAGGGGCCAGGGCAAAGCAATCCAAAGCAGTCCCCTCCTGGAAGCTGGAGCACCCCTCCGGAGTTCTACAATTAGAGGACCAAATAGTAAGAACAAGAGGCTCTGGAGTGGGAACCCGGAGGTGGTTACCAAGGAAACCAGCAGTGTGGTAAAGCTCAAAACTCAGCCAGGCTGGTTGGGGGATGGGACAGAAAAAAGAAAATTATACTATTAAAACCTCAAGTTGTTTTGGAAGATGGCTTAGGACAGCCTCCCCCTATCCCCCCATACACCTGGTGGAATTCAGATTAATTTTTAGCTTCTTTGCTAGTGAAAAGAATAGTGATCTCCCACAGCTGCCCAGAGTATTTCTAAATCAGGATAGCTTTATGATCTAGCTAAGAAAGAGCTTGCCTGGGAAGGGGAGTAGGAAGGCAGAGTGTGGTGGGTGTACATCTTTAATCCTAGCACTTTGGAGGTGGCCGCAGGATCAGAACTTCAAGGCTATCTTCAGATACACAGTGAGTTTCAGGCTAGCCTGGAATCAAATGAGGCCCTATCTCAGACTCCCCTCACTCCAAGAAAAAAGAAATGGGGGCTAGAAAAGCAGGAGGTGGGGGAGAGAAAAGGAGAGAAACATGAGGTGGGTGTGATGGGGTACACCTGTAATCCTAGCACTCTAGAGGCCAAAAAAACGAAGTTTGCGAGGTCTAGGCCAGCATGAGTTACATGGCCCAGCTTAGAGGGAGGTAGGGATAGGGAGGTGAGTTTGGGGTGCTGTTAACTGAATCAGTAGTGACAGGGAGGGGGAGGGGAGCGAAGGGAAACTGCAATTAGGATGTAATATATGAGAGAAGAATAGAAAAGAAAAAGAAAACAAGAGTGACAGGGAAGGAAGGTGGTTTTCAGCTAAATCCATAGGACCATGATTGAGCCCCAGCCTGGTCTGCCTTTAGCGGGTGGGTCTCCATGCACACGTAAAATAAATAATAAATAGCAAATAAAGTAAAAACAATGGGGCTAGGGATAGAGTAGGGCTTAGGAACTGAACAACTTGAAAATGCAAATGAATCCTACAATTAATTGTCAGGCTGGCTGCAGAATGGGCGAGAGGGGGCTGGGTATTGACTAAGCTCTGCTGATTCTTTTCACGTGTCAAGGACCAAGACCACCGCATACAAAGATGTGGAGAGGCAATTAGGCCCGATGGAGAGTAATGACTGCACTGTGCTTCTGGGTCATTCAGCCTTAGGTTGGCTGGGCTTGGTGGCTCTCAAGAGCTCTCCAGGTAATTGTCATGCGCATGGAGAGCAGAAAACCACTAGACAATAGTGGCCTACCAATGACAATCTTACAACAGCTGTTAATGCAGATTATCTTTAAGAGTAGTAACAAAGTTCATAATATTGACATCAATAATTAACCCTCTTGACCTTTTCAGTGGGCAAATAATGAGGGTAAAAGACCTAGAAGCGGTGGCTGCTGTTGAGAGAAGGTGCTCAGCTGTAGGTGCAGCAATGGGCATACGCTTCCGCCTGAGCCCCAGCAGACAGAAACTATAGAGGGGAATAGGTTTGAGATTATTTAAGCCATAACCAGAGAACAGAAGCCATTCTCAGTTTCTTCCCAGCTTGCCTGCGGCAGCATCATAGTTTATGGAATCTATAACACAAACTCCAAGAAATGCACATCTGTCTAATTAGCCAGGAGAGTTACCAGCACGGTGAGAATTCTTTTTCTGGGAAACAGTGCTTCTTCTGGCCCTGAGGTAAGATAGAAAGAGAGGGAAAGAAGTCCTGCACCCTGGGGTCTAGTCTTTTTTCCCTGCTGACAGTCAGGCTTAAGTATGGAGAGGGTGTACATTTTCCTAGACATCCCAAACAAAAACAACAAATGAAGCGTATTTGCAATTCTAGTTGATTCTAGAGGTAGTAGGCTTATGTGTTTGAAAACTTGATCCTTAGTTGGTAGAACTGCTTGGGAAGGATTAGGAGGTGTGGCCTTGTTGTGGGAGGTGTGTCACTGGGGGTGGGCTTTGAGGTTTCAAAACACTCACCCCTACCTTGCATGCGCTTTCTGTCTCCTGCTTGAGGATAAAGATGTGAGCTCTCAGCTATTCCTGCTGTCATGACTTTGCTCCACCACCATGAACTCCAACTCCCTGAAACTATAAACCTAATTAAATGCTTTCTTTTATATTTTGTCTTGGCCATGGTGTTTTTTTTCCATAGCAATAAAAAAGTAACCATAACAGAAGTTGGTGGTGGTGTTCATTTGTTTATTTTTGTTTTGGTGGTAGTGTGGTGTGGGAACTAGAAAAGTAGTTGAATCTAGAAAAGTAGTTGAGTGCTATAAGCAGAGCTTAATGGACCATCATAATAGGAGCTTGAAAGACAGTAGTGATGAGCACCATGTGGACTATGGAGGCCCAGCTCAACTGGCCACAGGGAGGAATATTAGAAGCTGCGTTAGAGACCATTCTTGGAATATTTTAGCAAAGAGTGTGGCTGCTTTCTTCCCTTGTCCTAAGGATTTGCCTGAAACTAAATTGAAAAGTAATGGACTAATTTCTTTGGGAGAGGAGATTTCAAGACAGCCTAATAGTGACTCTGTGACATGGTTACTAGTAATCATTCTTATGCAGGTCTACAATGAAAAAGAGCAAAGCAATAAAGAGCAAGCCAATAAGCAGCTCCTCTCTGGCCTCTACCTCACTTCCTGCCCTAGCTTCCCTGGATGATGGACTGCAAGCTTTAAGATGAAATAAACCCTTCTCTTCCACAGCTGATTTTAGACGTGGTGTTTTATCATATCAATGAAAATCTGAAGATATTTACCTAGGACCAAAAGGTTTGGGACTTTGTTTTACCCCATTAGCACTCCTCCCTCATGCCTAAATCTAAGCAATGTACCCCATAATGTACCTTGCAATTTTATTTCTATAAGCCAGACATGGTGGCTTTGCTTTAGCTTTAAACCTTGCAAAGTGTATCCTTTAAACAACACAACTCAGAAAGCCACAGAATCATTGTAAAACCAGCCAAGCGTGACTCTCTCTAGAATCCTGCGTCTATGCTTTTCATGTGCATTAAATTGTCTTTAGCTCTTCCTTCTCTCCCCTCCCTTTCCCCCTCCTTAGATGTAAAGCGTGTACTTGCCCTTATCTTAATAACAGATTAGCTTTGCTTCCCTCTGGCTTACCCTGATATTCTTGTCTGCCTCCTAGGCAAGGCATAGTTTTGCCAAATGGAGAGCCCTGAGCAGGAGGGGAACTCCTTAGGCTATTGGTGGCACTGAGGCTCAAAGCTGCTCTTAACCCCAAACATTGGCTTTCCTGTAGTTCCCTATCCTTGAGTCAGGGATCCTGACTAGCGCTGGGGAAGGAATGAAGAAATGACAGGAACACAGGCACAGAAAAGCTAGGCACCATAGTTGGGAGAGGCCACAGCACCCCAGAAGCTTAGCATGTTTACTATATACCCTGAACAAAGAAGCAGGGCTTAGGGCTCACAGCTGCACAAGGAGGCATGCTTAGTTACTCTTAGTAGCACAGTCTGTAGAGGAGCCGACTTCAAGCTATACACATCCAGGAAGAGAGAATGATGGAGGACATTTTTCGCACACCAGCTACCAATGTTCACACTCAAATCCCCAGGGAACGCTTTGCCATCACTCTGAGCCTCGCTTTGGGGGAAGGGACGGGGACCAGGGGAGGCCTCACCATTTTCCTATGTATGAGTCTGAGGCTTCAGTCTTTGACATAGCTGTGTCCGTGTAAACAGCACACAGTCGCTCAGGGCTTCATTGGCTCTCCCTTCTCTGCCGTTCTTACTTCTTAGATGTTCAGCATGGATCTTCATACTTAGTCCAGGGGTGATTCGCTGCAAATGGAACACCAGACTGTGATGATAAGGAGGACGATCAAGACAGCTGCTGTGCCCAACAATAACAGTAGGCTATTTTAGCAGGACTGAAGCTGTGAAGCTCATCAAGGATTGTTTTGGCAATATTAGCAGGAGAAATCATTCTGGTCATAAGCCTTTTGCTTTTCTAGGATGTGCTGACATTAACTGGGTCACACCCGCTTTGTTATTGTGGATACAAGCACCCAGGAGGCGGGTCCCAATTAATTCTCAATTACATTTGCTCTCATTATTATTATAGGAGCTGCTGCCACACATATGTGTGACATATGAAATGCTGTCTATGTTGCAGGGCTAAAACCTGCCCCAAACAGTTGGGTGGAGCCCACTGGGACTCTGGATGGTTAGAAAAATGCACACACACACACACACACACACACACACACACACACACACACACACCAAAAGCCCCATAGGTAGTCACTAGTATAAACAGATGTCAAAGTGTATGGCCAGGTCACTGAAAACCATAGGCTCAGCATCTTCTCCTTGACCTGCATGGATACAATTACCAGAAAAATTAGGAACAGAGCCACTAGGTTATTTGAATCGGGTTCTTAAAAATTGCGTAACATTTAAAACTACTAAGATTTTCCCCCTTTGGCTACATGCCTATTGCTATTGGCCTTCAGCACACTGCTACCCTCATGGTGCTGAGGCAGCAAGCTAGGGATGACCATCTCCTTGCTGCGCAGGTTGCTATTTCCTTCTCCCCCACACTGAGCTTGCAGCCCTGCCTTCCACCACCTGCATGCTGCTCAGTTTTTTAAAAACCAAATATAACACTTTGAAAGCAGTTAAACTGAAAGTGAAAATAGGAACATGCTTGAATCCTTCAGCTGTGTGTCCAGCCCTTAGTTTTTCCTCCCCTTTTTCATTTATTTCCAGTATCCAAATTTATCACCCCCTTCCCTGGAAAGCAAGGGTAGGCCTCCAAGAACCAATGAAGCTGAAATGCTGTCAACCCACTTCCAGAGTCTCTCAAAATGCCCCCCCCCCCACAACTACCTATGTCTACATTCTACTTGTTCCCCACACATCTCTAAGTATTAACATATAGCTGCCTATCTCTGAATTCTACTTGTCCAAAGGCTTTTACAGCTGACAAACTAAAGTCCGTGCCCTCTTTCATCTTTTGTTCCTTTATCCTTATTTCTTTCTTAGGTGGCTGTTTCCTCCCTTCTCTTTATTATCACACTTCTCACAGGAGTGGTCCCTTGTCTGACCAATCCAAGTTCCCTGCAGTCAGTGTCCACAGTCCTTGTCCCTCTTTGGGTTCCACTTTGTCAAGCTCTGCATAGCTCTAGGGACTGACTTAACAGGGGCGTTGAGGGAATGAAGAAAGCACAGATGCATGTAGAAGATCTAGGACCAGGTAGTCTGGGCTCTTAGAGGGAGAAGCCACGACAGCCTTGAAGCCCAGCATGTTTATTGAACAGAGACTTGCAGGGGGGGGGGTCCACTATACACAGCTGAAAAAAGAGACAGAGTTTGTGGTATACAGCCAGATCTAGGGGTCAGGTTTAGCTAACCTTGGTAGCTAGTCGCTCTTGGGGCGGGGGTGGGTGGGGGATCAGTTTTCAGGTGATAAACATCTAAGAGGAGAAAGCTATGGTGACATGTCCTATACACATTGTAAACATCCACGACAGACCAGGGGAAGGCTTTGACATGCTCATGGTTCTGACACATTAGTCATTGACGTCACTGTGCCCACAACAATATACACTTACCCAGGACTTCACTTGCTCCCTATACTGGAGCAATTTGAATTCTTTAGGGTCTCTGTTACACTGCCTATGTCTGGAGCCACTGGTGTTGTGAAAACTCGATCACCAACTGGAGACACAGGGCCAGAAGAGGTGCAGACTTAGGGAACCTGCAAAGAGCTCCCAAGAGTTTCTGGAGATGAGAGAGAGAGAGAGAGAGAGAGAGAGAGAGAGAGAGAGAGAGAGAGAGGGAGGGGGTCACTGAGAAAAGAACACAGGGCCTTACACGTGCTAGGTAAGTATATGCTCTATCAGCCTAGTTCTTGGCATTTTGTTTTCTTTTATTGTTGTTTTTCAGATATTCTGTAGTTCAGGCTGACCTCAAACTCACAGCGATTCTCCTGCCTTACTGGGACTGGAGGCATGAGTCCTTGTGCCTGGCTTTTGCCATTTTTATTTTTTGTTTGTATTTGCTTGGCTGGTTTTTGAGATAGAGTTTCACTATGTAGTCCCGGCTGGCCTGGACTTAGATTTTGTAGACCAAGCTGGCTTTGAGTTCATAGAGTTCCTCCTGCCCCTGTCTTCCAAATGTTGGTATTGAAGGCATGCAGCATCATGCATAGCCCTCGTTTTTTGTTTCGTTTTGTTTTTGAGACAAGGTCTCATATAGCTCAAGGAGGCCTCAAATTCATGATGGTAGTCAAGTTGACCTGGAACTTCTGATCCTTACATACTGAATACTGGGATTCCAGGCAGATGCCACCCCACCTAGTTTTATGTGGTGCTGGGTGGGTTCAAACTCTGGGCTTCCTGAAAGCTAGGCAGCCTACGAACT
>OU015760.1:49527926-49542848 GCA_907169655.1 Acomys percivali
TCTCTCTCTCTCTCTCTCTCTCTCTCTCTCTCTCTCTCTCTCTCTCTAAAGAAATAATAGAATCTCTTCCTTTTTTGGATCTATTTCTTTTATATGTATGAGTGTTTTTTAAACGAATGAGTTTTGTTTTAAATGTATGAGTGCTTTGCTCAAATGTAAATGTATGCCTGTATACCACATTCCCGCCTGGTGTTCAAGGAGGTCAGAGGAGGGCAACAGATCCCCTCTAATTGGAGTTACAGATAGCTGTGAGTCACTCTGTGGGTGCTGGGAACTGAAACTGCATCCTGTGCAAGAGTAGCAAGTGCTCTGAATCATTGAGCCATCTCTCCAGGCCCCCATACAAATATTTGTTAAAGTTAGACTGCAGCCAGCTATGGTGGAACGTACCTGTAATCAATCATTAGCAGAGGGAGGAGGACCAAGAGTTCTAGGTCAGCCTGTGCTGGATGATTTTAAGGACAACCTGGGTTATCCATAAGTTCTGTCTCAGAACAAAAATAGAGAGAAAGAGAAAAAAAAAAAAGCAATGACCACTATTGCTGTTTTCTTTTCTTTTTTAAAAAGGATTTATTATTTATTACAATGTGTACAGTGCTCTGTCTGCACGTACATCAGGCCATATCACATTATAGATGGTTGTGAGCCACCATGTGGTTGCTGGGAATTGAACTCAGGACCTCTGGAAGAGCAGCCAGTGCTCTTAACCACTGAGCCATTTCTCCAGCCCTATTGCTATTTTCTGGTATTGTATCAGTTTTAAGGCCTAGTTTTTCTTCTTGTATTTTCCCTTTTCTCCCCATACTGTACTAAAATAAAGCTTGCTTGCCTCAAAGGATGAATACATCCTGGCTAGGAAGAGAAGACAGGAGACTGTAGGTTGCATGTTTCCTACTCGTACTCCCAAAGAGGCTCTTGGTTTGTTTAAGGAGATGAGCTGGAAGCAGCCAGCCTCCCAACCGACAGATTCCTTTAGCTTTTGGCCAAATCAGTAACGAAAGGGGGCAATAAGAGCTTTAGCAGAAATTTACGAATAACAGTGACAGTTTATTAGCAGATGTGCCTCTGCCCTGTGTGCACTCCCACCCACATGCCAGGCCCTGTGGAAGATTCAGAGACCCACGCTTGACATCAGGAAGGCAGGAATGACTCAGGCTGAATTTCCCCACACTCCACTGAGATAGGGTCCAGTTAAAGTGATTGAAAAACCTAGTGTGCTAGCTAGTTTTAGGTCAACCTGACACAAGCTAGAGTTATCTGAAAGGAGAGGACCTCATTGAGAAATGCCTCCATAAGATCTGGCTGTAAGAAAGCCTCTAGGGCATTTTCTTAGTCATCAGTGGGGGAAGGGCCTAGCTCCTTGTGGGTGATGCTATCCCTAGGTTGGTGGTCGCAGGCTGAGCAAGCCAGGAAAAACAACCCTCTATGGCCTCTGAATCAACTCCTGCCTCCAGGGTCATGCCTTGTCTTGACTTCTTTTGATGGTGAACTGTGATGTAAACCAAATATGCTCTTTCCTCCCCCCAAGATACTTTGGTCATGGTGTTCCATTGCAGCAATATAAACCCTAACTAAGACACCTAGCCCAGGGAGGCAATGTTTCTTGCATAGCTAGAATAGCCATGTTTATGACTTGGTATGCACTACAAAGAAGCACATGCTTGGGGGCCATTGAAAGGCTTGGGCACAAGAAGGAAGGTGGAACGGAGCTTTGCTGGAGGCTTGGGAAATTATGGTTTCAAATGAAGCCTCTGTATTTTTAATCTATGTCAGAGAAGACAGTCTCTATTCAGGAAGAGTCTATAGCTCACAGCATTATGAGAAGCCCAAGAGAGGTGACAAATAGTTGCTCTTTTTTACAATAAAGATTAGTTTTGGTGTGTGTGTGTGTGTGTGCGTGCGTGTGTGTGTACAAGTGCCCCAGGAAGACAGATAAGGGTGTCAGATCCCCTGGAGTGAGACTTACTGTAGTTGTGAACCACCTGACTCCCATACTGGTCTTCTGGAAGCTTGGACCTCCACACACATGCCATGCACATGCATACCCACACACTAATGTGGTGTGTGAGTGTGTGTGTAAAGAAAGTTTTTGTTTGTTTTTTGAGAAATAACTTAGGTGGGTAGGGATGGGGAGAGGATCTTGAAGGACTTGGAGGGGAAGTAAAGGATCAAAATACATTTACATTTAAAAATTGTTTTAAATGAAAAAAAGAAGTGAGCTGGAGAGATGGCTCAGAGGTTAAGAGCACTGACTGCTCCTCCGGAGGACCCAGGTTCAATTCTCAGCACACATAGGGCAGCTCACAACTGTCTGTAACTCCAGTTCCATGGGATTCAACATCCTCACACAGACAAACATGCAAGCAGAACACCAATGCACATAAAATAAAAATAAATAAAATATGTGAATGCTTAAAAAAAAGAACGAAACCCTCACTCAGGAGGCAGAGAGAGGCAGGCAGATCTCTGTGAGTTCTAGGCCAGCCTGATCTACAGAGCGAGTTCTAGGACAGCCAGGGCTATACAGAGAAACCTTGTCTCAAAAAAAGTCGAGAGAGAAAGAGAGAGGGAGGGCTTTACTTGGGAACTGCAGAGCAGGCTATCACCCTCGCTGTTCAGGGGGCTGAGGCAGGAGGAGTGCATGTTCAAGGCCAATTTGGACAATTTAGTAAGACACTTATTTTCAAAATGAAAACTGAAAAGAGAGCTGGGGCTGGATGTGGTGATTTTCACCTTTAATTCCAGGATTCAGAAGGCAGAGGCCGGCAGATTTGTGTGACTCCTAGGCCAGCTATACTACGTAGGAAGATCCTGCCCAAAACAATTAAAAAAAAAAGTAAAAAGAAAAAAGAAAGAAACAGAGGGTTGGTGATGTGAATGTAGTTCAGTGGCCAAGGTCCTTATCCCTACTGCTGCAAACCCAAAACAAAAACAAACAAACAAAAAAAACCCCAACAACCAAGCAAGCAAGCAAGCAAAAATAAAATAAAATAAAAACAAAAAAACAAAACAACGCCCCCCCCCCCCGCCCAGCTTTAGTCATGTTGTGGTGCAGAAGGTTGAGGGTGGTATATCACAAATTCAAGGTTTGACTGACTGCCTAGCATGACCCTGTTTCCAAAAACAAAAATAAGCACACAACAACTCTTCTGTACGTCTGCTCAAAGCTTCAGAGCAACTAGCAGTCTCTAGGAAACAGGTGCAGCTGCTGTGACTCAGCCGCCTCAAAGGCAGAAGTGCCCAGAAGCGCAGCACAAGACTGTCCTTCGACAGCCTCCCTCCTCGAGAGTGAGAGCTGCCCATGATCCAAGCCCCAGTGGGCAGCGTCTCCTACCTGATTTTCCGGGTCCCCATCCTGCCTTGCCAGGGAAAGATTGCTTAGAACACAGGTCCACGTATATCGCATCCCAGGTCAAAATTCTCCAGGATTTTCCAGTGCTCTGGTGACAGTGCACCTCTTTCCAACTGTGTTTTTTTATTTTTTTCCACCAAATGTGTCAGTAGGCTCATCCAGGTGCCTCTGTTATATCTGCTGTTCCCTTCTGCTTAGGCCCTAACTGCTAAGAATCTCTTCCTTTCAGAAACTGGCCTCGAACCCCCCAGTGCAGTAGCAGTCATTTGTCTTTGGGCTTCTCTTGGATAGAATAGAAATTGGCGTATTGTCCTGTAAGTCTCTTTAGGGTCCCTCCACCTCCACTCAATGAATCACTTCTGGCTGGCATCTCCCCAGAGTCTGTGTGAAGCTGTGACACATGAAGTGAAAGAGCCCTGTGAATCACCTTGCTGCACAACAAGCCCCCAAAGGACCATTTTAGAGAAAAAAAAATGACATGAAAATGTTAAGTCCTGCCAGACATGATGGCATCCGCCTATAATCCCAGCAATCTAGAAACAGAAACAAGAAGCCAATGACTTTGAGGCCACCCTGGGCTACACAGCAAGAGCTTGCTTTAAAAAACATGAAGTCACTAATTTAGGAACTGAATGGGTACAGATGAAATCTTCCTGACTCCCTTAACCAATGTAAATTTAAACTAACAGGACACTGTCCACTCTGAGTGTCGTCTTTTCACCTCATCCCTACGATGCTCCTCAGGGATGGCAAAGCAGAGTCAGGCAAGCATAGGAGACAAGTTGGCCTGGGCCCCTATTTGGTTTGGTTATGTGTGCTACCACCCTTTTGTACTAATGTACCCAGGAGCTCTCTTCACACACTCCTCTCCAAACTGCACCTAGCAACAGCAGCATCCCTTTGGCGCCCACCTGCATCTGCCTACACACCCTCTGGCCTATGAACAACAACATAGGTTTCTCTACTCCTAGTAACAACCAGACTTAGACAGTCTCAGGTTTATTCCTGATGTGCTCAGGTACAGGACTAGAAGGGCTGAAATGTCCTGAAGTGGTTTAGGATACATAAGAAGCCATGGCAAACAAACTATGTCCTTTGAGTGAAATTTTAGAGGGAGTATTCTATTTACCATGCTATGCTTAGACACAAGTGGACATGCAAATGATGAAAATCAGACACATTACGGGAAAGGACATGCCCAGCAGGAAAAAAAAATGAATATCTGATGTAATCTAGCAATCAAAAATGGAGAACCACCCCAAACATTCCCCTTAGCAATCAGCTCTTTCGTTTGAACTCCATAAAGGGACACCTGAGCTCAAATTACCACTCCAGCACTTCTTAGCTTCCTGACATGTGGGCACTTACGCTTTCCATCCTGTTTCCAAAGTATGCAATGAGGATTACAGGAAACCTTCTATCTCAGTAAATTCCATTTTGACTGTCATTCAGCCTCCTACAGCTTGACTTGACTCCAAGGCGGTGCCACCTCTACTTAACTGTGGTTTCATTTTCAGGACTGTATATGTGGAAAGCCTCTTTTCTGAGCTTAATCCTCCCGCGAGTTCCTTCACTTCTCTTCTGCCCGCCAAATCCACCCTTGTCCTGGCATTTCACTTCTAGCCCTACAAGCCATCTTTGTTACTGCAGAAGGTCTTGTCTCCACCCGCCCCTTTGCCAAGCCAGAAGCTGTGGCCAGCTTCCTCAAGGTGCACTCGGTCACCTAGCATTTCTACAGTCCTGGGTGCTCTCCAGGCCAGGATAGCCCTGTTTTCACTGTCTAGGCTTGCAAATTTGTGAGTGAAAAAGTTATTTCCTCCTATTGGGTCACCTTTATCATCAGAGAAGCTCCCCGCTTCTCTCCAGCCTTCTCCTGCTGTGGCTGAGGAGTCCTCAGTGACTGTCAGCCCAGCTCCCAACCCCCAGTGCCTGCTCCAGGCTTGCTTCAGAGACCATCATCCATCTTTTGTCTCCGGCACTTTCTCCGCCATCTTCTTCCCTTTGACACTGAATACACTCAGAGCCCCTTCATTCTTAAACTGCCTTCTCAGCTCTCCACTCCAGACAACAGTCTATGGCTGACTCATCTCTCCTTTAACTTCAAAGACTAGTCTCCACGGCTTCTCGACCTACTTATTGCCTGCTCATTTTTTTTCCTTTTTGTGGTTTTGAAAAAGGGTCTATTTGCTATGTAGTTGAGACTGGCCCTGTACTTCAAACAGCCCTGTACTTCAGATGAATCTCTTACCTCCACCTCCAGAGTGCTGGGATTAAGCCATGCGTCACCATGGTACCTGACATGCTCATTTATTTATTTATTTTTCTATTACATTTTTTAGGCCATCAAAATTGCTCAGCAAGTTAAAGCCTCCAAGTCCAACAACCCATCACACCCACTCCTTCTATTACTGTTCTTTTTCTATCCTTTTCTCTATCTCTAGCATTTTCTCTTATATTTTTATATTCTTTACCCTCTTCCTTCTGCATATGAGAGAAAACAATCCCAAGGCCCTGAAAATCCCCCTGCTGCAGCCTCCATGTGTAGAGATTACAGGTGTGAGCCACTATGCCCAGGCAAATATACTTTTGTTTTGTTTTTAGATATTGAACCCAGGGACTCAAGTATGCCAGGAAATAGCTCTACCAACTGCCTGCACCCCCCCACCCCCACCCCACCCCCACTCCATGATGTATGTAGCTTTGATTTGAATTTCCCCAATGGGGCTGTGTGACAAATGCATTTCATGTGTATACTGATCACCTGTTTGCCCTCATTTGAAGAGTGTTGATTTCCACTGGCTATTTTGTTTGTATTGCTTACTATTTCCTTTAGATATTTTTAATTCTCTATTATTATTGTTAATACTGGGGATTGACTCTAGGCCATTAAATCTTCCAGGCAAGTGATCTACCACGGTGTTGGATCCCCTAGCCTTCTTTTTGCTTTTGATTTTAGGACATGGTCTTAAATCTCAAACCAAGGGTCTAGGCAGCCTTTGAGCTTTCAATTTTCCTGCTTTAGCCCCCCCCCAAGTAGCTGGGATAACAGGCTTGTGCCATCATAACTGACTTTTGAAAGATTAGTAAATATAAACTGCCTTCAGGTAAGTATCTGGAAAATATTTTTTTTTCCATTCTGTAGGTTGTCTCTTCACTTTGCTGTTTCTTTTGCTGCGCAGAAGCATTTCAGTGGTCACCTAGACCAGGCTGGCCTCAAACTCACTAGGTAGCTGAGGCTGGCCTTCCTTGAATTGATCCTTCTGCTTCCACTCCCCAGTGCTGGAATTATAGGTCTGTGTCACCACACCAGACTCTATAAAACACACACACACACACACACACACACACACACACACACACACACACACAGAGAGAGAGAGAGAGAGAGAGAGAGAGAGAGAGAGAGAGAGAGAGAGAGAGAGAGAGAGAGGAACTTTTTGGAATAGGATCTATCTGCTTCCTGTGTCCCTCATTGGCCTCCAATATACAGGGTAACTGAGAATGACCTTGAACTTCTGATTCTCCAGCTTCGACTTCCCAAGTGCTGGGTAACAAGTATGAGCCACTGTGCCCGCTTCATGCAATGCTGACCGAACTCTGTGTTCCTGCATTCTAGCCAAACACTACCCACTGACCTACATCACCAACTGGTCTGTAGTATCTTTAAGTTAGGTATTGACACTGCCTGTATTGCTGATTTAGCTCAGGATTGCTTTGGCTACTCCCAATCTTTTATTTTCATATTAATTATCCTGGTTTTATATACAAGGCATACGCACATGCTTACTTGCTCACTATCACACAGCTAGCACATGGTAGCATCAGACTCTGTTATGCAAGTACAAACACGTGCTATATAACAGTGTTTTGATCAACAATGGATCTCCTGTATGACACTGTTCCCATTAGATTTCTCTCCTAGTTTGTGGAAGTGTCTACTTTGATGATTGCACAATGCCCAAATTGCGTAATGACACATGCCTCAGAATGGATCCTGATTACGAGGCAACACATGACTGTACCAGAAAATACAGGCACGATAACAAATATGCTGCACAATTCTGAGGAGCAAAGAGAAAACAGATTTGTATACACACTGTAGGCACATCTATGTAAAAGAAAAGCTAAAAGCTCAGAGTCTGAAAATTGCCTGAGGACATTCTTCAATGAAAAACAAGATCGCCTATGATTTTTCTGGAGCCCAGCAGGTTCCACAGCTCTAAATCTTTGTGGCTTGCAGGGCCTATGTTAGTTTGCTGGAATACCATAGTAAAATACCACAGGCTGGATGAATTAAGCAACAGAAGTTAATTTTCTTACATTGATCAAGCAAATTTGGTTCCCGGTGAAGACCTCCTTCCTGGCTTATGGATGGTTGTCTCTTCTCTCCCTCCCGTCCCCGCCCCTCCAAGAATCTGTTCTTGAACTCTGGATCCTCCAGGCACCACCTCTTAAGTGTTGGGATTACAGGCTGTGTACCACCCGCAGTCTGGTATTTCTTCTTATGCCAGTCCTATTGAATCCAGGTCCCTGCCCTCATCAATGACTTTTTAAAAAGCTCTGTCGCCACTGAGAAGTTAGGCTTGCCACAGTTAGATTTTGGAGACATACTTGGATCATAAAGGGACCTCTTTGAGATGCCCCTGAAAGCTCTGCACACGATCCCCAGGAGACTCCTGCATCACCTCTGACACCTGTATAGAATTTCAGGAAGTTCACAGGCCCCAGCTTGAGAGCCACCGCCTTAGGCCATCTTCCTCTTTTCACAGATGCAGAAACGAAGGTTCAGAAAGGGGAAATGAGCTGCAGTGGGTCAGAAAGGAAGCGGCTCTCCTGATTCTCCATCCTGTGCTAGCTTCCCTCACCCTGTCATATTTTAAGCCTGCCAAGAACTTTAGACTAGTGGGAGCCAAGCATACCTGGGCAAGGAGTAAAGCGAGTGGCCACTTCTGTAGCCGGGACAGTCCCCAGAGTAAACCAGGTGTCAGCTAGTGGACAACACTAACTTTGCTGTTGGTCAGCACAGGGCTTGAGTGTGAGTGGATGAACTGGCTTCTTTGCACCAAAGTTTCACTCCAGAGCCGAAGCCCTCCTGGCTGATGGTCTGGCACACACCTTACAGCATCTTACCCAACATCTTACAACAGAGAGGCTCTAAGCGGTCAAGGCCATCCAGTGCTACATAGTGAGATCCTGTCTCCAAAAAAAAATATGGAAAGCAATAAAGGAAGACACTTGGCATAAACCCCTGGCCTCCACAGGTGCATGCACATACGTGCATGTGAGGATACATCTGCACATGTAAAAATAAAACAGCAAATCAGAGCCAGGCATGGTGGCACAGAGGCAGGTGGACTGGGAGTTCAAAGTCTTCATCCGTATACTCAAGGCCAGCTTGGGCTACAAAAGATTCTGAAAACGGGGAGAAGGGCAGTCCCAAGTCAACCAACAAATTGTCTTCTGATCACACAATAGAATTATTTAGTAAAAAAAAAAAAAAAAAAAAAAAAGAGTGTAGTTTAAAGGGATGAGAAACCTTCAGGAAGAACCTGAAAATACCATTAAAATATTTAACTACTTGTTTAAAATATCTACACAAATGGTTCTTTGTTTGTGCCCCGCTGCCCATTCTGAAGCTAGCTCAATTTCTTTCTATTTCAAAAGAAATATTACTTGTGTGTATGTTGCCAGTGCCCTTACCCACTGAGCAACCTTGCTGCCCTTCCCCCCCTTTTTTTGGCATAGAATCTCATGTATCCCAGATTCCCAGACTAGTTTCAAACTCACTGTGTAGCTGGAGATGACCATGGACTTCTGATTCCTGCCCCCCCACCCCACCCCCAGCCTCTACCTCCGGAGAGCTGAGGTTACAGAGGTGCACCACCACTTCCAGTTTATGCAGTACTGGGGATCCAATTGAGGTCTTCACGTATACTGGGCAAGCACCCTAACCAACCGAGGCCCACTCCTAGCTCTCGGTATCTCTGTTTCTGAAAGATGGGGTGAGAGAATGAAGTGGTAATGGGAAACGTTATTTCTCTTTAGGCAAAAGGGGATGGTCCCAGACAACCACTTTTTATTTCATCAGCTGAATTAATAAGTAATCAGATTTTCTTCCTACTTTCCCTGTTAATGTCACAAATCAGCGTGGGGCCTTCACTCACAGCACTGACAGCAAAAGCAAGAGAGACTCACTGTGGGCCTGCTCTGGAAGCTGATATGCCTCTAGCTTTGTTCCCTATAAACAATAAAGCCTTGAAGGAGCGCACATATCCACCTGCTGCTGTCTGAGGATGCCTCACCCCTTATCCAGGAAGCAGTAGGATCAGTTTCTGCCTAGAGGGAACGAAAAGTTGTCGCAGGGGAAGTGGAAGTGCGAGGCTAGTGTTTTGAACTGTCAAAGGGGCAATCGAGATGCAGCATTAGAAGAATGACCACCGCTCCTGCCACCGCCTTCCACTGCCGCCTTTAAATTGGCTCCAGTCAAACTCTCTAGCTAGAACTGAAGGGAGGGAAATCCACCGCCCCCCACCACCACCGCGCAACCGCCTGCTTTCCAAAGAACAGCCTAAGCGACACTTCCCCCTGCTGGTCATAGATGAGTATTACAAGGCTGACTGACTAGCCAGTGCAAGGCCCTGCTTTCAATACCCAGCACTGCACACAAAACAATAACGAAAGGGTATTAAAACGTAGGTGGCTTTAAAAAGTTGACACAGGGGAAACTGATATTTTTCTTTTCTTTCTTTCTTTAATTATTAAATATTTTTATTTTTTTACATATGCATTTATATTATTCACATATATACAATGGACTACCTACAGCAAGAAGAACCATGAAACAATCAGGAATTATATAAATGTTACATTCTTAGTTATTTCGGCTATTTGTATTTGGCAGCCTTGAAGAAAACATCTTTCTTATCTTGGTGCATCTAAATTCTGAATGTAAATAAATATCTATCATAGCTCATCATTATCAACTTAAAACATCTCTCTAGACCTAAAAACATCTTAACCGCTAAACAACTAAGCTTAATTGTAAAACTAAACTATCTGGTCTTCAACCCCTTCAGAGACTTGAGAAGGAATAAAATTGATTACTTGAGTAAACAGGGGGTACAGGTTTTCAGCTTCCCAAATGAGAAGATGACAGAGGCAGTTTGCTACCTGAGCAGTCACCCAAAACCCTATATGACGTTGGAGCATCATCTTCAGCCTTCTGGCCCAATATATATGATGAACATATATGTGAGGCAGGAACTATTGAGGACTTGATTACCCTGTCTTGGCAAAGTCTGGCCGTCGACTCTGCTTGCATCCAAGCTTGCCCTTTTTTAGGCAGAATTCTGTCTGTGGTAGAAATGACATTTTGCCCAGTGGCTTGTTTGCCACAGTTGAAGCCATCTCCATAAGGAGGTTCTTTGATGCTCATCATCCTCTTTGAGGTAGACTGGGTGTTGCCAGGAGTTAAACTGTCTCATTGTCCATTGAATCTTTAAAATAATAAAAACATTTTTAAATGCCATATTCTGTATGTTTCTGAGGTTTTTGAAGACCTTATCTAACTATTTCACCTTATCTTTCTTTAGAATCATATCTGTTGCACCTAAGATGTATATTCTTGTGATAAAAATAGACTAATGATTGATATGACCATGATTTGATTTACTAACAATTAACTTATTTATCTTAAACAGCCTGCAATAGCAATTTAATTATAATATGTATTATAATTAAGTAATATGGGTATAATACCTCATATTAGAGTAGAAATATATGTGTGAAGAATAATCTTACATTTGAATTCTATACCACTGTATCTAAAATTGAACTTATTTTGCATCTATATACAAAATTTTATGCCAGTGAATTAAAAATAACCTTGTGAGTGACAATTGAGGCATTAAGTTTAGGAGTAGATTCACTAATCTACTTTTTGTTCTATCTTCCCTATATATTTCTATATTCCCCTTCTTTCTTTTCAACCCCTATCTCCAAACCTAAGAATGTAAGATAAGGGAAAAGAGAGACATCCCTGAGTCCAACCTTGTTTTCTCTCTAAATAAGACCAATAATAACTTGTAACCAATTCCCATTGATAATAACCCTCTGTAGCCCAAGAAAGCAACCAAAAACTTATCTGACCCCCTTAAAGGAAATGGGGTGTCATTATCTTAAGGTTTCTTCCAGCTGATTTGGAATGAATAATACCTTTGTGGGAGCCCAAATAAAATTGTTCTGAAAACATATAATTTCTCACAAGGATTATACAGTGCTAAAATTATAAAAGTATAAGGTGTTCATGATGCACAGAACAATTAAGGCTGGTTTTCTGATCTTTGTATGAGCAGGGGAAAAATACCTGTAAATCTTCATTCATTCCATATGAAGAATAGCATCTAATAGTAATTCATAGGGGTTCTGTAGCCAACAAGAAGCATTGTCTATGCCTAGCCATCCACGTCTCAGCCAGTCTCAGAGCTAGTCCCATATAGTGGGATTAGCAATATAAGTTACCTGCTTGTTCTGCGGTTTAAATTCTTCACATCCTGATTGTAGCCCCCTCCCTCATCCCCTCCTCATCTCCCTTCCCTCCCTCATGCCCTCTCCCTCCCTCCCCTAGTCCTCAGAAAGGGAAGCCCTCTTCCCCTAACATCTGACCTCTCAGCTTATCAAGGCTCTCGTCTGTACTACCTGTAATTGCTTCCTCTGTAGCCTGGCAAGGCTGTCTTGCCAGGGGGAAGTGATCAAAGTTTGGTGGCCAGAGTCCATGTCAGAAGTAGTCCCTACTCCTCATATTGTGGGACCCACAAGGAGACTGTGCTGCCTATCTACTACATCTGAGCAGAGGGTCTAGGTCCTCACCATGTATGGTCCTAGATGTTTTTCTTTTCTTTCTTTCTTTTTCTTTTTCTTTTCTTTTTTTTTTGAGACATGGTCTCACTATGTAGCTATGGATGTCCTGGAACCAGGCTGGCCTCGAACTCACAGAGATCCACCTGTCTCTGCATACCCCCTCCCCCAAGTTCTGGGATTAACGCCATGAGCCACTACAACTGGCATCTAGAAACTGATATTTCATGTAACAATATGTAATGATAAAATCAAATAAATGAACAATATTTATCATTTATTTATGATAAAACATTCAAAAGCTTTTTCTTCTAGTCTTTTTTCAATAATCATTATTAACTGCAGTTATGCTACTGTGGCACTAGAACTTAGTTGTGCTATCTAGTGGTGACATCGTACTGATTACATAGTCTCTCCTTTTTGGGGGGTATGTGTTAGAGTCTCACTATGCAACTCAACATGGCTAGGAGCCTGCTGCCCTCCTGAGTTCTGAGGTTACAAACATACATCCCTTAACACAGCTGAACCAGCTTATTATCTCTATTCCCTGTCAGCTTGACTGTTCCCAAATTCTGGTAACCATTTTATTATTATTTTCTGATCAGATAAATTCATTTAGAATTCACATATGAATAAGAACTATTGCATTTGTTTTTCTGTACCTGACTTATTTCATTTGGCATAATTTTGGCTTTTTGTCCTTTATTAAAAAATAAAATTAGCAAGCCGGGCGTGGTGGCACTTGCCTTTAATCCCAGCACTCGGGAGGCAGAGGCAGGCGGATCTCTGTGAGTTCAAGGCCAGCCTGGTCTACAAAGTGAGTCCAGGACAGCCAGGGCTGCACAGAGAAACCCTGTCTTGAAAAACCAAAATAAGTAAGTAAGTAAGTAAATAAATAAATAAATAAAATTAGCTAGGCAGTAAGGACTCATACCTTTAATCCCAAGCACTCAGGAGGCAGAGACAAGCAGATCACTGTGAGGTTGAGACCAATTTAGTCTACAAAGCAAGTTCCAGAACAGCTAAGGCTACATGAGAAACCATGTCTCAAAAAACCATGGCTCCTTTTCTTGCATGTGTGTTTTACTGCATGTATGTGTGTGTACCATGTGTGTACCCAGTGCCTCCAGAAGTCAAAAGAGGGCATTGGATCTCCTGTAACTGGAGTTAGGAATGGTTGCAAACTACCATTGTGGGTGCTGGGAATTGAACCCAGGTCCACTGCAAGAACAACAATTGCTCTCAACTGCTGAACCATCTTTTTGTCCCCCTACATTTCTTTTTGTCAGATTCTTGGCTCTCTGTAACAGGGCTCCAGATCTTAGCACAACTGACTCCATGGTGGAAACAGCATTCAGACTGGAAAGCTCAGCACCACCTGCCAAAACTAAAAACAAAGGCCCAATCCATCAAAGCCCATGGTTCTGGAAAGTCTCTAGATGTACTAACTTTGCCTTTTGGCTTCTGCAGTTCTGTTTCTGGCTAACTGTTGCCTAATGCTTCAGAAAGGTCTGACGCCTCCACCTCAAAAGGAAACAAGGCCTGTCACCTCCAGAGGTGAGTCTGGTTAAGGCACCTTCTGTTTTTGACACATAGGAGGGACTGATGACATGGCTGATGCAGTGTCCAGAATCCATGTGAGATGGCACTGGATCCCTCTGTCTGGTCAGGTGTACAGACACGTGGTGGTCACCCTGGTTGTCCTTTCTCTGTCTCTGTCTCTCTGTCTCTATCTCTGTTTCTCTGTCTCTGTCTCTCTGTCTGTCTGTCTCTGTCTCTGTCTCTCTGTGTCTGTCTGTCTGTCTGTCTCTCTCTTTCTCTCTCTGTGTCTGTTTGGTTTTTCTTCCCAGCTCCATACTCCAAGAATGATGACTCATGAGACTCAAAATAATATTTACAAATACCTAGGCCATACAGCTAGGCTTTTCTCGGACTAGCTCATATCTTAAAATAACCCATTAGACTAATTTAAGTTCTGCCAAGTGGCTGGTTACCTACTCTCAGATTCAATGCGTCTCTCCTCTTCACATCTTGCTGGCCCAGAATCTCCCTCTCCTCGCTCTATCCTAGACTCCTTCCTGCCAGACAGATAGCTCACCTCCTATTTCCTGCCTAAGCTAGAGGCCATCAGATTTTTTTTTTTTATTGACAGGTGTTACATCCATATAACACACAACATATCCTCTCAACATTTTTGTCTTTCTATGTGTTTGTCAGTTTTGTTTCCCTGTATGGACCAGTGACTTTCTCTGGTATGAGACCCTCCCCTAACCTGGCTTAAAAGATGTACCTCCTCCTGTTGGGAACCTGAATCTTTTTGGCTCTGCCAGGTCATCCAGGGAAAGAAACAAACAAACCAAAATAAAACATAACAAAAGCACCTGTCCCATTCTAGGAGCAGGGGAGTGCTTGTTTGTTTTGTGCTTGACTCCTGATCACAGTCAGGTTTGGTCCCTGAGTGGAGGTGGATAGAGGCCTTGCCTCTCATCCAGGGCTCCCTGCAGTCTAAGGTGAATGCTCACAGGGAGGGGGAAATGCTTCTCTCAGATGAGCATCCCGTCCCCTTTGGGCCTACTCTAAACAGCCCCAGGGAAGGGATAAAGTTCTCCTGGGCTGAGCCAGAAATAAAGAAAGTTCCACTCCTTTCTCTTTCATGATTTATGTCTCCTTGTTGACCAATGATCCATAAAAACCACCATTCTCTGAAAAAAAAA
>OU015760.1:49543248-49553329 GCA_907169655.1 Acomys percivali
AGAGACATAGAGGGAGAGGTAGAGATAGAGGCATAGGCAGAGAGGCAGAGATGCAGAGGCAGATGCAGAGAAGCCGAGACAGAGACAGAGGCAGTCGATCTCTGTGAGTTCGAGGCCAGCCTTATCTACGAAGTAAGTCCAGTACAACCAGGGCTACACTGGGAAACCCTGTGTCAACCACACCATACGAAACTAAACTAAAAAAAAAATTGTTGTCTTACCCCCTGTCAGAAGAATATCAGTTAGCTGAAAAACCTGCTTCTAATCAAAACATACCAAGATTCCCAGGAGTTCGGGCCCAAACCAACCCCCAGGGGAGGGGCGGAACACCAAGCTCCTAATATTAAACTACTCAGTAATCTCTGTCCAGATGGAACAATAACCAATGACCTCAGAAACAACAAGGGAATTTGCAATCCACATTGCCTGGCTTAAAGAGATAGGCCTCCTGTTGCCCTGCTAGTCATGCTGGACTATGCCCCTCTTCTGCCTGTGAAGAAGCCTGAGACTCTCATTTCTCCTGAGTCTGGTTCCTTCAGAGAAACAGGTATTCCACTCTCTTGGACCCAAAAATGTGCCCTTTAGCCATCCATTGGAAGAGGTAAACCAACTCATATTTGCTTTAAATGCAGTCAACTTCCATGGGCCAGGTTGCCTCCAAAGATTTAAATGCTGACCTCTTGCTCTTCCATCCAAGGTTTTTGGGGAAAACAGATTATAAAAGGGCCATCAGGGGATGGCTGCCAGAGTGACAGACCTTAGGCTCCAGAATGTCCCCTAAGAAAGCTCAACTTTGTACATCAGAGACTCTTAGCCTCATTACGAGCTGAGGGGAGGCCAAAGGAGCCTGTCTCAGAGTAGGATTGCTGTCATCAACCTTCAGATCCCAACTCCAAAGGCGAAGGGATAGATTCAAGAGTTCCTGGGTGCAGTTAGGTATTCCTGCCTCTGGCTACTACAATTGTGGAAATAGCAAGGCCTCAAAATACACCAGCACAAGGTTGAGAAGTGAGCCCCTAATCTGGATTGAGACTAAGCAAAAGGCATTTGGGTTTAAAAAAAGAGCTTTGGCATCAACTCCAAGTCCAGAACTTTTAGATGTTGTAAAAGCCTTTTCATCTGTTGTCTATGAAACAAAAGCAAAAGGGGTTTTAACCCAAACTTTAGGGCCATGGAAATTCCCTGTGGCATGCCTGTCCAAATGACTGGACCCTGTAGCCACAGGATAGCTGCACCTGTCTAAGCTGTGGTGGCTTTGCTGCCAGCCTAATAAAACAAAACAAAACAAGTGAACTCTGGGCTAGGCTCTTCCACTCACAATACCTCATGTCTTAGAGGCCTTCCTCCAAGGAGCACTAGAACACTGGCTAATGCATCTGTGACTCAGCCCCAGGCCCTAATCAATCCTGCTATTCTCTTGCTTGATGACAACCTACAAGTCCAGGACTGTTACACGAAATCAGGTACATGGGAGCTGCAGTAGTTACTTTAACTGAAATGATCTGGGACTAAGCCAGATACCTCAGCTCAAAAAGCAGAATTGCTCGATCTGACCTAGGCTCTCAGATAGGAAAAAAGAAAGTTCACCATCATATACATGGGCAGCCATTTCACTTTTACTCCCATGCGTATCTGTGGTATGATCTATAGAGAAAGAGGACTTCTCAAGGAAAAAAAAAAAGGCTTGGCTTTCCTACAAGCTATTTGGCTTCCCCTATCAATTGCCATCCTCCATCACCAGGCTGCTGACCTGGCTGCCTGACAAACGGTCCTAAGACCAGTGGGGCCTATTGATATTCTGGTGATATAACCTGACTCAGTGCTGCCCAAGACTCCATGGTACAACCAAGAGGAAATAGAGGATGGAGATGGCTCAGTGGTTGAGAGCGTTGTCTGCTCTTCCAGAGGTCCTGGGTTCAGTTCCTGGCAAGCATGTGTTGGCTCACAACCATCTATACCCTCTGATGCCCTCCTCTGGCATGCAGGTGTACATGCAGATAGAGCACTCATACACATAAAATAAATAAAATCCTTAAAAAAAAAAAAAAAGGAATGGACAGCTCAAACCCGCACCAGATGAAGGACACCAGAGGGAAAGATGATTCTCTAGCAACTGGCAAGATTCTGGGAACTAACTGACCTTTACCAGGCTACTCATCGGCAATCCATAAAACTTGCTGAGTTGCTCAGACCAAGGTATGTTATACCCAGTAGACTGGACAGCCTAGCACATCATGTCTCAGCCAGAAGCTGATTTACCTAAGTAAATCCCAAATAGAGAGTCCTTACACAGGGGGTCAGAGTGACAGTCAAACACCCCAGTGAACTGTGTGAAAACTGCCTTACCCGAGACCCAGCCTGCTGGGGGAGGACAAAAATACTTGCTAATTTTTAAAGATGCCTTTTTCTTGGTGCGTAGAAGTGACCCCCATCCAGACTGGAACTGCTCAAATAGTAACTAAAAAGTTCCTTCAGGGGGCAGTGGTGGTGCACACCTTTAATCCCAGCACTCAGAAGGCAGAGGCAGGCGGATCATTGTGAGTTCGAGGCCAGCCTGGTCTACAAAGTGAGTCCAGGACAGCCAAGCCAAGGCTACACAGAGAAACTCTGTCTCAAAAAACCAAAACCCAGAAACCAAAAAACAAAACAAAACAAAAGTTTCTCCAGGAACTGATCCCCTGATTCGGTCTCCCCTTAACAATGGGTTCAACAGTGACCTGACTTTCATAGCCAAAACCTCTTAATTAATAGCTAAAACTATTAAACATAGATTGAAAACTTTATTGTGCATATAGACCTCAGAGTTCTGGCCAGGTAAAGAGAACAAATAGGGCATTAAAAGAAACTAAACTCTCATTAGATTCCAGCCAAGGATGGACAGGCCTCCTTCCTCTGCTCTGCTTTGGTCCATTGCACCCCATACAGGGAGGGATTTACTCTCTATAGATTATATGTGAAGACCTCCCCCACTGCTTCCCAGGCGCAGAGACCAGCAATCAGCAGAACTCTCTAACCATTCCGTTCTCAAGTCACTATAGGCACTCCAGTCCTCCATACAGGATATTCTTTCATTTGACTCTCTGAGAGACCCAGCCAACCACCTCTGAGTGCACCACCAGTGGTACTATCTAGGTCAAGAGAGTAGCCAAAGGGCCTTGGACCTAACCTGTAAAGGATGGTACAAGGTTAGCCAGGCGTTAGTGGCGCACACCTTTAATGCCAGCACTCGGGAGGCAGAGGCAGGCGGACCGCTATGAGTTCGAGGCCAGCCTGGTCTACAAAATGAGTCCAGGACAGCCAAGGCTACACAGAGAAAGCCTCTCTCTCTGAAAATAAAAGGGTGGTACAAGGTGATTTTTTCCACTTGTACATCAGTGAAGGTAGCCGGCGTTGGCATTATGCCAGCGATCCACCACACCTAGGTCAAGAAAGCAGAAGCCGCAAATGCTGCTGACAAATGGACTGTCTCTGGACTACGAACCCATTGAAATTAAAGTTTGATTAGGCTTTGGGTCCTTCCACTCCCTGACCCTTTAGCTCCTCCTGAGTCTTGTGTTTTGCACTATGGATATGAATACAGGGTCATGATCCAACCCCTACCCTCAGGTCTGGCCTGGAAACTGAATAATACAGATGCAGGGAAGCTATTAGCTAGTGTGACCCCAGACCAGCAACCTGTACTCATCTTGACCTTTGTTCACTATGTCCACTCTAAGTGTCTGGTTGTTTTGGAGAAAGGAGAGCTATAAGAGTTTATCTTTTGAGACAGAAATACAGAGTTTACAATTCTATGCATGTCCTGTAGCTGAGCCCTTTAGTTGCCAGGAATAGGGTAGTTTCCATTGCAAAAAAATGAGGTTGTAAAACAAAGGCTACCTAAAAACACACAGATGGTTATATAGAAAGAAATCACCTCCCAAGAAACACAAATTAGGAAAATGTAATCCAATGGCCATACAAATTAAAAAATCTGGAAATTCTTTTAAAAAAATATTCTGGCCTTGGGGAAACAGGAAAAACCTGTGGAGTCAGACTCTATGCCACAGGATGGGACCCAGGGAACAGAGTTAATCATTCCCAGCCAGAAATTGGCCAGGATTGCTGGTTATGTTAGACACCGAGGCCTGATACTACATAGGGAAGGGACTAAGCAGCCTGCTAGTCCACTGACTGACAAAACCCTGGCATTGGAAGGAGCCCAGATCAACGTCAGAGGACTCACAAGGACCAGAAAGTTGTCTCATACCCAAAACCTTTAACCTAGGCAACTTCTCTCATTCTGCCTGCTATTCTGCCTTATGGATTAACTCATCTTGACAACAGCAATCTTACTGAGCCCCTGAGACCACTTGGCAGGCATGTACAAATGGTTTGCCTTCATGTGCCTCTTCTGATTCTTTCCAAAGTAAGCAGACAGGTTGATCAGGAGGCATTAAAAGTTTCAGTTTCAGGGCTGGAGAGATGGCTCAGTGGTTAAGAGCACTGCCTGCTCTTCCAAAGGACCCGGGTTCAATTCCCAGCACCCGCATGGCAGCTCACAACTGTCTTTGACTCCAAGATCTGACACCCTCACACCAGCACACATAGATTAAATAAAATATTAAATAAAAATAAAAAAAAGAAACAGTATGTCCACAATAAAAAAAAAGTTTCAGTTTTGGAGAGTCCTTAAAAATTGTGTTAAAGAGCTGGGTGTGGTGGTTGTACGCCTTTAATCCCAGCACTCAGGAGGCAGAGGCCGGTGGATCGCTGTGAGTTCGAGGCCAGCCTGGTCTACAAAGCGAGTCTAGGACAGCCAAGACTACACAGAGAAACCCTGTCTCGAAAAACCAAAAAAGAAAAGAAAATTGTGGTAAAGATGCTGAGGTATAGCTTTTACAGTTGATGGCATCTGTCGAGGAAATGGGGAAGGACTCCAATGAGTATATGGGCAACACAAATTGGACTTGGTGAGTTTTTTGGAGGAGGAGTATAAGGAATGGGACTCAAGTGTGATTGGGGTGCATAAATTTTCTAAATTAAAACCATGGCTAGATTTCCTTACAGAAATGGTCCTACAAAATTGGAGGAGCTTAGATGTACTTCTCATGAGATAAAAGGCAACTCTGTATGGTTTGGGAAGAAACTTGTTTCTATCCTAACTGACTAGGAGTAATTAAAAAAATATCTTTTCATGGTTGGGAAAAAGACTTAGAAAGAGACAAAGGCACAAATCAACAAATTGATACCAACTCTCTTGGTCTTCCTGGCTAGCTAGTGTGCTATCAACACTGCTTGGGCTTTAATTCTCATCCCCACTGGGTAGATGGCAGGCCCCTGCATCTTAAACTATATAGCCAAGTATGTATCAGTTCAGTAAAATTAGTGGTCTTTAGAAGCAACTACATCTCTTTAGAGCAGGATGAGTCCACGATTTGACTCATGTACTAAGAGTAGTGAGGAATGTAACAGGGCCCTGGACCTTAGTAGGCCCCCAGACACTAGCACAACTGACTCCATAGTGGAAGTACCATTCAGGCTGTAAAACTCAGCACGTAGACCGCACCACCTTCCAAACATGAAGCAAAAACCTAATCCATTAAAAAGTCCATAGTCCTGGGAAAGTCTCTAAATATACTAACCTTGCTTTTTAGCTTCTATGGTTCTGTTTCTGGCTAACTGTTCTTGTTAACCGAAGTATGTCAAGCCAGGATATTTTCAGGATATTTTTGTTTCTTTTTCTTTTCATTTTTTCTTCTTTTTTCTTTCTTTTTCTTTTTTTTCTTTTGTCTTTTTTTTTTTTTGAGATAGGCTCTCTCTGTAGCTCTGGCTGTCCCGAACTTGCTTTGTGGACCAGACTGTCCTTGAAGTCAGAGATCCTCTTGCCTCTGCCTCCTGAGTGCTGGGATTACTGGGATTACAGGTGTGTGCCACCACTGTCAGGTCAGAACATGACTTTTGCACTTAAAAAAAAAACTCTCCCTGAGAAAGGCTCAGTGCTACATTGAGATCCTGAACACCCAGTGTAGTTGCCTGCAAGCTAATGAGACTTTCTATTGGCTTAAACCCATGTCTGAGCAGTTTTCTCTGGTGTTCAGAACACCTTTGCCTCTATGAGTAAGTAGATGGGAAAATGAAAATTCTTTTTTGAGCTGCTGTAACCAAGTGTAACTCTTCTGGTGAGTTTTCAGCACAAAGTCATAATTATATTCTAAATGAAAATGTACCACTCATATGGGACATATTCATTGGAAATTGAGGTTGATATTGCAGGCATCATTCTCATTTTACTTTAAAAATCTATAAGTATCTGAAGATAATCAGTCCTGATGGCACATGCCTATAGTATCAGCACTTGGGAGGTAGAGGCAGGAGGATCAGGAGTTCAAGGCCAGTCTCAGTTACCTTATCAGTTTAAGGCTAGTGTAGAGTGACACTCCTGTCTCCCCCCCCCTCTCTCTCTCACACACACACACACACATACACACACACAAAACAACCAAACAGAAAAAGGAAAATTATCCTTTATCTACAAATGACACAGCATTTTTAATTTTTAAAAAAGAATTTTCTATTTATTTATTATGTATACAGTGCTCTGCCTGCATGTACACCTGCAGGCCAGAAGAGGGCGCCAGATCTCATTATAGATGGTTGTGAGCCACCATGTGGTTGCTGGGAATTGAACTCAGGACCTCAGGAAGAGCAGTCAGTGCCCTTAACCTCTGAGCCATCTCTCTAGTCTCTGTGTTTTTAATATTGATGAGATCTTCTATGAAAAAGGTCATTTTACAGATGCTTTTGGTTATGAAATATGCATATCTTACAGCGGTGTTGTTTACACTAGCAGTACTTTTTTCATTATATTTTTTTCTTTTTGTGTGTATGTATGTGTGTGAGCATGTATTGCCACAGCACACATGTAGAAGCCAGGGGACTACATTCAGGACTCAGATCTCTCTTTCCACTATGTGGGTTCCAGACATTGAATTCAGATCATCAGACTTGGCAGCAAGTGCCTTTATCCTCTTTTTTTAAAAGATACTTTAAAAAATTATTTATTTTTATTTTATGTGCATTAGTATTTTGTCTGCATGTATGTCTCTGAGTATCAGATCTTTCAGTTACAGACAGTTGTGAGCTGCCATGTGGGTGCTGGGAATTGAACCCGGGTCCTCTGGAAAAGCAGTCAGTGCTCTTAACCTCTGAGCTATCTCTCCAGCCTCCATCTTTATCCTCTTGAGCCACCTCACTGGGCCCTCCTTGTCATGCCACTTGATAACCACTGGGCTATGAAAATGGGCCAATGTCTTGTACGATTGACTCCTGTTGTTCTGTGGGAGAGTACTTTGTATACCCCTGTCACTGGTGCACTATGACATACTAACAGCCCTACATGAATGGAGGCTGGCGATTTGCCTCAGTGCAGCCTAAACACTTGCTTGTTGGAGATGATGACTTCTAGTACCCAAGTAGCCCTCTCAGGAGTCCTTTGCTTCCCATTAATACATTTAACGAGAAGTTAGGAAAAAACAGCAAGGCTGGGAACAAGCTGAATGGTAGAATGCACCCACCCCATGTGAGGGGTCCTGAGCTTGATCCCCCATACTACAAACACAGAAAAGAAAGAAAGAAGAGAGACTCAAAGCATAAGCTCAGGTAGGGAGGGAGGGAGGGAGGAGAGCACTATTGCTGAGTGTGGACACAAGTTCAAAACCTAAAGGAGTGCCAGCACATGTTGGTTGTTGTTTCAACCTGGAATGGTGGTTCCTGCTTGTAACCCCAGTACCGGAGAGGTTGAGGCAGGAGGATAGCTGTGGGTTCTGGGTAACAGGATAAAACTCTGTATCAACAAACAAACAAAAAGCAAGAAAGGAGAGATTAGTTGCTTGGATAAAAACAATGAAAGTGGCAAGAGGTTTGGTGAGATACATGAAGAAAACAGGCACATTGAGAGGGCATGTTGAGGTACACCTGTAATCTAACAACATGGGTGATGGCAGGGGGGGGGGAATCAAAAGTTCATGCTTATTCTGGGCTGCATAGCAAGTTTGAAGCCAGCTTAGGCTCTGTGATACCTTAAAGCAACAACAAAATAAATAAATATAATTTACAAAGAAAAAGAAAGCCAGAGCCAAAGGCAATAGCAGGAAACGAAAGGCCACAAAAAAATTACCACAAAGTATGCAGATAGTAAATTCAACAAGACACCCCAAGGGAACCAGATGCTCTCATGGTATCTATGCAAAATACAGTTGGTGCCTTTCTAAAAACAGAGGGAAAACTGTTCCTTTCCAACAGAGTAAGCTGGACATGCGCCCTGACCACATGGTAATAGCAGCACCAGGCACAAGGCAAAATCTTGGCATCAGGCAGGTGAGAGAAGAGCATGTTACCCATATAGAAGGCCCCATTTGCTCATGACAGAGCAGTTACACTAACATACCAGGAGGGACTTTCTGCAAAATAATCACAATTGGTCTGCACAAATGTCCCTGTGCTGCAAGGTAAAAACAAACGAAAACAAGCAAATCAGTCATGGGCCGCGTTCTAGTTTAAAGGATACTGAAGAGGTGCGGCGGTCAGAGGCAATGCATGGCCTTTCATTGGAAAGAGGACTTTTAGACAGCTGCTATGAGGGACATTACTGAGACGATGAGAAAATGTTTCATGTGGTCACAGAGGGGCTAACTGGACTGTCTCAGTGCTAAGGAGTCAGTGTGATAATCGCATTAAAGCTTTGCAGCAAAGCATTCTTTTTCTTGGGAGATATGTGCTGTCACATTTAGGAATGATATAGCATACTGTCTGTGAGAACACAAATAACTCAGTAGAATGACTAAATGTGCACACACACAAAGCTGCGTGCACAAGAATTTCCCTGTAGTCAAAGTTACTTGGAAGGACAAGGGGACAGCATCGGCTGAAATCCAGGAGGCTGAGGTAAGATATTCAAATCTAAAACAGAAATGGAATGAGATAAAATTAAAGCAAAAACTGGGGGGGGGGGGGCTGGATAGTTGGTTCAGTGGTTAAGAACATATCACTGTTCTCTCTGAAGACCAGACTTTGATTCCCAGCACCCACATCGGGTGGCTCACAATTGCCTGTAACTCCAGCTCTACAGGGGGGATTGATCCAACATTTCTGGTCTCTGAGAGGCATCAACATCCATATACACACACACACACACACACACACACACACGCACACGCACACGCACACGCACACGCACAGGCACAGGCACAGGCACACACACGCACACTCCAGGCTTTCTTATCCTGGAGTTTTCCCCCACTGAGTTCTGACATATGACCCAGAAATAAATACCTTCACATCATACAAACTGCTGGAGACACGTGGACAGGAGGGTCACTCTCCAGCTCAAGTTATCAGATGGCAACGACCAGGATAGTGAATGCTGCTGAGGGCACTTTGACAAGAGACATGCCCCAAGGCAAGTGTACACTACTCATGACACAGGAAAAAAATTCAGAGGGACTGACAGCAACCTGAATCCTAACAAGATGCATTAGGGAAAAAATCCCAACTGAATGGAATTCATTTCAGGAATACAAACCTCCACTCAGAAATAAAATATTGGGCATATTTACACACTAGAAAAAACACTCTTCCTTTCAGAAAAGCTAAGGGAGGACATTTCAGTACTCATTTAAGATGTACTGCTTACAGGTTTTGTTGTTGTTGTTGTGTTAAGAAGTCAGAATGCGTGGGCTGGAGAGATGGCTCAGAGGTTAAAGAGCACTGACTGCTCTTCCAGAGGTCCTGAGTTCAATTCCCAGCAACCACATGGTGGCTCACAACCATCTATAATGAGATCTGGCGCCCTCTTCTGGCCTGCAGGTGTACATGCAGGCAGAGCACTGTCTACATAATAATAAATAAATCTTAAAAAAAAAAAAAGAAGTCAGAATGTGGAGTTAACATTTGTTTACAGGTCGACGAGGCTTTGACACTTTAAAAACTTTTATATTTATGTGGATGGTGGGTGTTTTGTCCCCATCCACGTCTGTGCACTAGATAGGTGTCGTATCCTCAGAGGCCAGAAGAAGCCATGGAATCCCCTGGGAATGGATTTATA
>OU015760.1:49568329-49583012 GCA_907169655.1 Acomys percivali
GTGCCCTCTAACAGTGTAATACAGTGGTTCCTAACCTTCCCAATGCTGTCACCCTGTAACACTATTCCTCATGTTGTGGTGACCCCCAGCTATAACATCATTTTCTTTGCCATTTCAGGACCGTCAGTTCGCTACTGGTTTGAGTCTTAATACAAATATCAGTGTCTTAGGTGACCCTTGTGAAGAGTGTAAAAATTTCCAACCTATAGGCTGAATCCCCTGGTCCAACATTTTGATACTTGCTCAGAAATAATTTTCCACAGCATTATGTTGGTCATAGTTGCATCTAAAAATTAATGAAGACTGTAAGTAGAAATTTGTGAGTAATTTGGTGAATACACTGAATTGACAGTTTTCAAAATGAGAAATAAATGGATGATAAATATCTGAAAACTAGTTCAACATCCTTGTCTTCCTGGTAAGTGCAAATTAAACTGCTTTGAGAGTTCATCTGAGCCCTCTCAGAATGAGCAATATAAGAAAACTTAGGCTGACACGTATGGGTAGAAAGGGCAAACCTTATTCAATGTTGGTGGGAGTTAACTGATAATATCCACTATGGAAGTCAGAATAACATTCCTCCCAGGAAGCTCCTCTAAAACTAGAACTGCCATTCGAGTCAGCTATACCACTCCGTGGTATACATGTGTATGTGTGTGTGCGTGCGCTTGCATACACACACACACACACACACACACACACACACACACAATTTTCTCAATCTCTCTTTTTACCCTACAGGTTCTTTGCATATGCATCATGGCTTCCAGTTTAGTGTTTTTATGGGATTTTTGAATGTGTGGATGAGTGGGTCTCTGTGTCTATATCTGTTTGTGTGTGTGTGTGTGTGTGTGTGTGTGTGTGTGTGTGTGCTCACGTGCCTTTTCTTGGGCTCTTCTTTCAGTGTGTTTGTTTTCTTTTATTCTGATGTGTTACTTTTTGTTCTATCTTATTTTATTTCATTATCTCTTAGAAGCCTGTTTGTTTTCTAATGAGAGACAGAAAAGGGGGTGCATCCTGAAGGGAGGGGAGAGGAGGGAAGGGGAAAGGAGGGGAGGGGAGGAGGTTCTTGGAGGGAAGGGAAGGGAAATTGTAATCAGGATATAGCATGCAAAGAAAGAAAAAAATAATGTATATCCATTAAAATCCAACTCCCACATTCCTTTGCCTGTAGCTTCTGGAACCACTGTCCTATCTTCTGCTTCTCTTGAGTTTGACTCTTTGAGATCCTTCATGTAAGTGAAATCATGCAGTACTTGGCGTTTTAAGCAATTTATGTGTGTATGTATCTGAGCACATGTGTGTAGTTATGCATGCCTATGTGTACATGGAAGCCATAAAAGGGAATTATAGCCTTTGTGGCTGGATATAGGCATTTTCAGGGTGCCTGGCTTGTGGCATAGTTGCTTGGACCCAAGCTGCAGACCTCATGACTGCACAGCAAATGCCCTTAACTACTGAGCAATCTCTCCAGCCTTAGTATTGGTTGTTTTGAGTGACTAAGTCCCTGGCATAATATCCTCAAGGTTCATCCATGTATATAGCATGTGTAAGAAGTCCCTTCTTAACATTGTGATGGGCAGATCTGTGCCCAGGGGTCCTGCTCAAACTATGGCACCAGCCAAGGACAATATGTGCAGTAAACTTCGAACCCCTGCCCAGACCTACCCGATGGACATTCTCCACCGTCGAGTGGTGAGTGGGGTATGACTTTCACATGTACTCTGGTGCCCCATATTTGACCAAGTCCCCTGGAGGGGGAGACCTGGTGGCACTCAGAGGAAGGATAGCAGGCTACCAAGAAGAGACTTGATAGCCTATGAGCATATACAGGGGGAGGTAATCCCTCTCAGTCACAGTCATAGGGAAGGGGAGTAAGGGGAAAATGGGAGGGAGGAATGGGAGGATACAAGAGATGGGATAACAATTGAGATGTATAATGAATAAATTAATAAAATATATGAAAAAATGGCTATACCAAAAAAATCCCTTCTTTCTTAAGTACAAGAAGATTTATTTGTAAAACAAAAGAATAGATCACATTTTGGTTCCTTACACAGCTCTCTCAAAGAATGCTGTTAGAAATAGAGCCATACAATTAATAATACTTTGAAACTATGTTTTTAAAAAACAATTTAATCTTCATTTAAATATACAATATGTCTCTGTGTGTGTGTCCTATGCATTGAGGGGCCCATGGAGGCCAGAAGAGGGTGCCTAATCCCCTGGAATTGTAGTTACAGGTATTTGTGAGCTGCCTTGTGAGTGGGGGGAAATAAACTCAGATCCTCTGGAAGATCAACAAATGCTCTGAGCCATCTCTCCAGCCCAGATACTTTGTTTTTTAAAAATAAGTACTTAAAAGCAGAATTTCTACACCAATATGGTAACCTTATCATTTAAAAATATTTTTAGGCCAAGCATGGTGGCACACACCCTTTAATCCCAGCACTCGGGAGGCAGAGGCAGGTGGATCTCTGTGAGTTCAAGGCCAGCCTGGTCTACAGAGTGAGTCCAGGGCAGCCAAGGCTACACAGAGAAACCCTGTCTTGAAGAAATTTTTTTTTGGATTTCTTGATTTTTATTTATATGTATGAGTGCTTTGCCTACATATATGTGTACTGAGCACATGCCTGAATAGGCCAGAAGAGGGTTTTGGATCACCTGGGACCCAAGTTACAGACAGTTGTGAGCTGACATGTGGATGTTGAGACTCAAATTTGATCCTCTGTAAGAGCAACAAGTGCCCTTAACCACTGAGGCAAATCTCCGGCCCCTCACATCAGTACTTTTGAGCAAAGAAATTAATTGTATTTCTTGTTGTTGGTTTTCAGAGACAGGGCTTCACTCTGACATCCAGACTAGCCTGAATCTCACTATGTAGCCCAGGTTTGCCTCAAACTTAAGGTAATCTTCTTGCCTCAGCTTTCTGAGTGCTTGGATTACAGCCACATCCAGCACATTCCACTTTTTTTTTTTAGACAGGGACTCATTGTATAGCTGCCTGCCCTGGCTGGCCTCAGACACCTGAGAGCCTGACTCCTGAGTTCTGAGCTTAAAGGCATGCACCACCATGCCTAGCATATTTTTCATTTAGAATATTTATTAATTTATTTGCTTATTTGGTTTTTGTTTGAGAAAGGATTTCTCTGTGTAGCCTTGGCTGTCCTGGACTCTATAGATCAGTCTGGCCTTGAATTCACAGTAATCCACCTGCCTCTGCCTCCCAACTTCTGGGATTAAAGGGGTGTGCCACCACCACCCAGCCTGGTTTGAATATTTATTTTTAATTAAAAAATAATTTATGTGTATAGGTATTTTGCCTGCATGTACGTCTGTGCACCATGTATGCGCCTGGTGCCTGCAGAGATAAGAGATTAGCAGATCCCCTGTAATTGGAATTACAGACAGTTGTGAGCCATGTGGGTGCTGGGAATTGAACCCCAGTCCTCTGGAAGAGCATCCAGTCCTCTTAATCACGGGGCCATCTCTCCAGTCTCTATTTTTGAAATTTGTTTTTAATGTGTATGTGTGTGAACTTGTGTGAGTTTTTGTGCACACATGCATGCAGGACTCCTAAAAGGCCAGAAGAGGGCATTAGATTCCTTGGAAATGGATGTGGGTTCTGGGACATAAACCCTATCTATCTCTGAAAGCAGTAACTCTTCACTACTGAGCCATCTCTCCAGCCCCTACATTTTACTTTTAAAGTGCAAATATTTATATGTTATGTATAGTATGTTCTGAAATATACATACCTCGTAGAATTGTTAAATTGAGCTAAATGACATATTACCTTACAGATATGATTTATTTTTAATTTTTATTTTTTTTTTCATTTTTTGAGACAGGGTTTCTCTGTGTAGCCTTGGCTTTCCTGGACTTGCTTTGTAGACCAGCCTGGTCTCAAACTCACAGTGATCCGCCTGCCTCTGCCTCCTCCTGTGCTAGGATTAAAGTTGTGCACCACCATGCCTAGCTTTTTTTTTTTTTTTTTTTTTTTTTTTTTTTTTTTTTTTTTTTTTTAGTTTTTTGAGACAAGGTTTCTCTGTGTGTAGCCCTAGCTGTCCTAGAATCACTCTTTAGGCCAGGATGACCACTAACTCACAGTCATCTGCCTGCCTCTGCCTCCTGAGTGCTGGGATTAAAGGTGGAAAAACTAAAAAAACTCTCTTGGCACTTCTAATTTTTTTATTTTATATTAAAAGTTTAAACTGATACACAAGACATATTATACATATTAATGAGATACCATATGATATTTCAATTCATATATACATTTTGTAATACATGAATCAGATTAAAAATACTGATTTACTAAAATAATGGTGTCATGATGAAAATATTCAAAATATTTTCCTTTAGTTTTTAAAAATCCACATGACAATGTTTTTTTATTATGAATGGGTTTTCAAAATTATTTCCTAAATATCTCCCTACAGAGACAAAAACAAGTCTGTTGTTTAACATACTGGAAGTTGAAAAGTTGATCACTGCCTAGAGGGGAAAATTGTCTTGAAAACATCCTTCCCCAGGAGGCCAATTCATCACAGACCTCCAATAACATGGGCATGAACATGATAAATGTACTGTCCTTGATCTGAACTTTTATTCACTATCATTTGATAACTATCTTTAGGTCCAGGTCTGTGAACATTTCTCACCAGCAATCATTAGCTGTCCAAGAAGACTTGCATCAGCATCTTCTGTAATCTCAGGGAGGCACAGTACATGTTTCTTGAGTATCACCAGAAAGAGTGCTGGTATTTGAGGGGAAAGGTCATGGAAAGCAAGACACTTCTCATCCTCAGAAATGATTTTGCTTAGGAATTCCTTGCAGATGAACTTCTCAAACAGTGTATTGTTACCCAGGCCAGGCAACCTGACCATTGCTGTTATCATCCGTCATCTCAGGCTTCCCTGCGGCTCCCCTGGTCCCAGGGACCAGGAGAGACGTTCTCATTTAGCTGTTGAGATATTCTACAATAATAGTTGTCAGTAGTCACCTTACTATGCAATAAAACACTACAATTTTCTACTTCTACGTGTAGTTCCATACACATTTGTGCTAGTCAATAAAATTTTACTTAGCAAATACCTTAAGTCATTTACAGAATAAAAGACTAATTTTGGCTTATGATTTCAGAGGTTACTGGGCCTGTGGTGGGCTAGAACATTGTAGTGGAAGGGAGCAGTAGAGCAGAACTGCTTACCTAACAGCAGCCAGGAAGCTGGGGGTGGGGGCAGGAAAAAGAGAGTGACAAGGTATAGTCCCCAAGAGCAGGACCCCAGTTGCCTACTTCTTCTAACTATGGCCAGCTTCCAAAGGATTCTGACTTCCAATAAAGCCACCAAATTATTAATCCAGCAGTAGATTAATCCATTGATTAGGTTAGAGCACTCATGGTCCACTCTTGTTGATTGGACCCATTAGCAGCCTGATAAGCCTTCAACAAATGACTTTTTCAGGTTGCTGCTGTGATGGCTAATCTTGGTTGTCAGGTTGACTCCATTTGGAATAGATTAAAACCCAAGCACAGGCACACCTGTGAAGGATGTTTTGGACTGGATCATTTGAGGTCAGAAGACCAAGGACATGGAAGGAGGAAGCTTTTGTTTCTTTGCCTGCTTACCCTCCTTCTTGCTGGCAATTGGATCTATCCTCCTGTTGAGGCATTCCTTCACTGGAATTCCACTTCTTTGCCATTCCAATGCATACTGAAGACCAGCTAAGATGTCTAGCCTCCTGGACTGAAAAAATATTGCATTTTGGGCCTTTCCATTGGGAGACAGACATTGTTGGAATAACTGGATCAGAGCCTGAAAACCACTCTAAGGATATATATATATTCTAATCATATTCTAATAATACACACACACACACACACACACACACACACACACACACACACACACAGGGTAGAATTCTGTTACTCTAGAGAACTGGCCTAATACAGGCATGCCATATCCAAACCATAACACTATTATTTTAAAGTTATATACATTGGTTTTTGTTTTGTTTTTTGTTTTGTTTTGTTTTTGTCTTTCAAGACAGGTTTTCTCTGTGTATGTAGCCTTGGCTGTCTTGGGCTCACTTTGTAGACCAGGCTGGCCTCAAACTCACATCGATCCTCCTGCCTCTGCCTTCTGAGTGCTGGGATTAAAGGTGTGTGCAACCATATCATGTTTTGTTTTGTTTGTTTTTGTTTTTGTTTTGAGATAGGGTTTCCCTGAGTAAAACCTGGCTATCCTGGAACTTGCTCTAACTGGCCTCTAACTACCTCTGACTCGCCTCTCAAGGGCAGGGAGTAAAGGTGTGTGTCCAGCTTAAATTATTTATTTTAATTAGCTTACAAAGTAGCGGTTCTCCATAAGGTTTTTTCATACACCCTGCTCTTCCCTGTCTCCCTGCTGCTAACCCCACTTAACCTTTGAACCCCCAGTACTCCACTTTCATATCACATGTGTTCCACAATCCCCCAACCCCGTAGGTCTCTTCCTCTCCTTATCTCATGGGCCTTTTCTAGCTTCTGACTTCAATAGATATTTGAAGATACAAATCCAAAAAAATTGAAGCTAGGATTCACATATGAGAGAGAACATGAGGCATTTTTTTTTGGTTGGGCCTAGCTCACATCACTTAGTATAATATTTTCTAGGTCCATCAAATTTTCTCCCAAAATTTATAATTTTGCTTTTCTTTACAGTTGAGTAAAAGTCCAGTGAGTGCTACATTTTCACTATCCATTTATCAGCCGAAGACATCTAGGCTGCTCCCACTTTCTAGCTATTGTAAACAGAGCAGCAATGAGCACAGACACTCAAATGTTCCCATAGGAGCATATGAAGTCCTTTAGGTATATGCCTATGATTTGTATAGCTCGATCATATAGTAATTCTATTTTTAGTTTTTTAAAGAAACCTTCACACTGATTTCCATAGCTACTGTACCAATTTACACTTCTACCAACAGTGGATAAATGTTTTATTTTCCCCATAACTTTGACAGCATTTGTTGTTATTTGCTTTGTTTGTTTCTGTGATAGCCATTCTGACTGGGATGGGATGGAATTTCTTGTTTCTTAAATTATTTATTATGAGTGCTCTGCCTGCATATACACCTGCAGGCCAGAAGAGGGCACCAGATCTCATTATTGATGGCTGTGAGCCACCATGTGGTTGCTGGGAATTGAACTCAGGACCTCTGGAAGAGCACTTAGTGCTCTTAACCTCTGAGTCATCTCTCCAGTCCAGGGCTGTTGGAGGTTGGTCTGATGTATTTTGATGCTAATTAATAAAAAGTCATCCCACCTGGGCAGGGCAAATGAGATAGGTGCAGCTAAGGTTTCCAGGCTTAGAAAGACAGAGGAATCCTGGGAAGAAGAGAGACCTGAGGAGAGGGTCCCGAGAGAGAGGAAGGCTGCCATGGGTTAGGTGGAAGAAAAGCACGTGGTCGGCATGGATGAAAGGTTTGGCCCAGATGAAGAACATTAACAAGTAATTGGATTATGAATGGGAGGTAGCTCGATAGAAATTATTAGAAGCGGATGGCATGGGTTGGGGCAGGGATCCCGTACCTGCCCCACTATGGGAAGTACTTTAGGGGATTAATATCTGCCTTGGCCCAGGTTAACTAAGACTATTTTAAGATATAACAAATGTCTGTGTCTTGACTGATTGCTAGCGGGTTTTACTAAGATAACAATAAGTATAGGCCGGATAATAAACAATTGTTAGGCCTTACTGTTAATTTAAAAACAACACAGGATGGACTTTCAAAGCAGCTTTAATTTGCATTTCTCTTATAGTTAACACTGTTGAATATTTAAAAAGTTATTAGCTAGTCATATTTCTTCTTTTGAGAACTCTGTTCAGTTCCAAAGCCAATTTTAAAATTATTTTTGTTTGTTTTCTTAACTTTTTTTGTATATTCTAGGTACTAATCCTGTTAGGTAGATAGCTGGTATAGAATTTCTTCCATTGGTGATTTCCTTTGCTTTTTAGTTTCACAAGATCCCACTGGTTAATTATTGGTTCTCTTTCCTGAATGATTAGAATCTTGTTAAGAAACTCCTTCCATTTCAGTTTTATCCAAAGTTTCAAGTCTTAGGCAGAGGTCCTTGATGCATTTAGGGTTGATTTTTTTTGAAGGATAAGAAATAAAAATTTAGTTTTATTATTATGCCTGTAGACACTCAGTTTTCCCAGCACCAGTTGATGAAGATGTGTCTTTTCTCTAGTGTGTATTTTTGGCATCTATAAGAAAAATTAGGTGAGTTTGTATGTGAATCTTCCCTGTTGTATCTGGAAAACATTGTTTCCTCGGTGTTGTCACCTACATATGGCTCTTAAACGCTTTCCTCTCCATTTTCCTTGAAGATCCCTGAGCCTTGAGCAGAGGAGGGGTGTGAGGTGAAGAATTGGGGGTGTCTGTGAATATGTTCAAAATATATGGTATGAAATTCTCAAGGGATTAGCCAGAATGTTACTTAAAGAATTCAGGTGGCTGTACTTGTGTGGCCTTGTATCTGGGTCCTGTAATCTACTCCATTAATCTCAGTGCTTGTTTTTGTGCTGGTCTGGACTCCTTCTCCAATAGTATTCCTTTTTCTCAGGATTGCTTTTTCTATCTAGGGTCTCTTGTTTTTCCATATGGAGTTTAAGGTTTTTTGTTTTTGTTTTTGTTTTGTGTGTGTGTGTGTGTGTGTGTGAAGAATGTCACTAGACCTTTCATTAGGATTTCACTGAATTTTCAGACTGCTTTTGTTGAGATAGTCATTGTCATAACACCGATTCTCCCAAGCCACAAGCATAGGAAGTCACTGCAGCTGATAGTGGGGTCCTAAATTTCTTTCTTCAGTGTTTTAAATTTTTCATTGTACAGGGCTTTCACATCCTTTGTTAGGTTTACTCAAAAGTTTTTTTTGGTTTTGTTTTGCTTTGATGCTATTGTGAATGGGTTTGTATTCTAGTTTCTTTTGTGATTTGCAATTGATATTTAGAGAAAACTAAATAGGGCTGGTTCTGGTAGTGTAGGCCAGTAGGATTTGCTGAAGGAGGAAGAGGCAGGAGGATCTGGAGTTCGAGGCCAGCTTGGGCTACACTTTTAGAGAATGCTAATGGGATTTTCATGTTAATTTTGTATCTTGCCTCATTGTGGAACATGTTTAGCAATTCCAGAAGTTTTCTGGTGGAGTCTTTAGGGTCTCTTATTCATAGGATCATACCATCTACATACAGAGATTCTTTGGCTTCTTCCTTCCTTCCATCCTTTAAAAAAATTTACTCCTCTTGTCTTATTGCTCTAGCTAAGATGCCTGCCTAGTACTATATTGAATAAGAATTGAGAAAGTTAAAAAAATAAAAAACAAAGAATTGAGAAAGTACACACCCTTGTCTTGTTCTTGGTTTTCATGGAAGTGTTCTGAGTTTTCCCCATTTATTATAATGTTGGCTGTAGGTTTGTCATATCTAACTTTTGTTGTTTTGGCATGTATTTCTTCTATTCTGAGTTTATTTAGGACTTTTAAATGTGAATTTGGATTCTGTTAAAACCTTTGTCTATGTGTATTGAGATGACCATATGTTTTCTGTCCTTCAGTCCCTTTATGTACTTTATAATATTTATTGATTTGTATATAATGAAACAATCTCAGTATCTCTGAAATAATAGTTTTATCACAGTGAATACTCTGTTAATGTGTTCTTGAATTCTATTTCTAAGTATTTTGTTGAGAATTTTTTGCTTTTAAGTTTATTAGGAAAATAGTTCTGTAATTTTTTGCTGAATTTCTATCTACTTTTTTGGTATTGGTAATGTTAGCTTCAGAAAGAGTTTAGTAATGTCTTTTTTTTCTATTTTATGGAGTAGTTTCAGAAGCATTGGTGTCATTTCTTCTTTGAAGGTCTGCTATAATTCACCAATTAATCTCTCTGAACCTGACCTTTTATTAGTTTGGAGATTTTTAAATTACTGCTTTAATTTCACTGGTTGTTATAGATCTATTTTAAAATACTTATCTCATTGTGGTTTAATTTTAGCAGGTCATATACATCATAAATTAATCCATTTCTTTTAGATTTTCCAATCTAATGGGACTTATGTTTTCAAGGTAAGTTGTAATGGTGCTCTGGATGCCATTTGGTATCTGTTATAATGGCTTACTTTTCATTCCTAATTTTCTTAATTTGAGCTTTCTCTTTCTTTTGGCTAGTTTGGCCAAGGGTTTCCCAATTTTTCTTTTCTTTTTTTCTTTCCTTTTTTTTTTTTTTTTTTTAAAATCAATTCTTAAAAAAAAAAAATCAATTCTTAGCCAGGCGGTGGTGACCCATGTCTTTAATCCTAGAGCTCAGGAGGCAGAGGCAGGTGGATCCCTGTGAGTTTGAGGCCAGCCTGGTCTATAAAGTGAGTCCAGGACAGTCAAGGCTACACAGAGAAACCCTGTCTCAAACCCCCCCCCAAAAATCAATTCTTTGAGAATTTAATACAATATATTTTCATCATATTCACCCCTCCTATTCCTTTTAAGTCCACCTTTTCTTTATCCACCCAACTTTGTGTTCTATTTAAAACAAACAACAAATACCTCCAAAAGCATCAAGTACAGTTTGTGCTGCCCATGTACTCTTGGATGTGTGGACTTTCACTGGAGCATGGTTGACTTACCAGGGGCCACACTCTTAAAGAAAACCAACTTTCCTGTCTCCAGTAGCTGTCAATTGTCAATAGCTCCTTAGCTAAGGGTAGCACTTAAAGTCCACCTCCCATCTGCATGCTCAGTTTTGTTTGCCCTAAACTCATGTAGGTCATGTGATGCTGTTGAAATTGCTGTGAGTTCATATATGCTGTTTCCTTGTGGTATGTAGAAAACAGTTTCTTTGTCGTCATCCACTGCCCTGGCTCTTATACTCTTCTCACACCCTTTTCTATGATAATCTCTGAGCTTTGGAAAGAGGGGTGTATGGCACAAACATTCAATTTAGGATTGAGCACTCCACCATCTCTTAAGAGCTCCATGTTGGCCATATATGTATTTCTGTGTTAATTTCCATCTACTGCAAAAAGTGTGGAAATAGAAGCCATTTCCCAAAACAATGTAAACAAAAACTTGCTAATCAACTGTACTACAATAAAACCCCTTCTAAAATATGCCCAATATATAAAACATGTTTTCACTGGGCCAGTCAATATCACTCTGGGACTGATGAGAAATACAACCCAATTTTGAGAACTTCAAGAATAAGTGAAACAGGTCCTCTTACATTCATTCCTAGCTTGGAATCCTGGTGCTTGGACCTCTGCAGTACCTTGGCAGGAACACAGCCTGGTTTTACAAGGACTCCGACTCTGCCCTGCAGCAGGCCACCCAAGTCTATTTTTAACCCTCAAACAATGAGAGACTGCAGTACTACTACTAAGAACAACTCAGAATTAAAGCTATCTATAATTAAAGATCTATAATTAGATGTAAATAGGCATGGTAAAGAGGCTCTCCACAAATCCACAGGGACCCCTTCTAACAAACTGTTTTGGCATTATTGATTTTTAATTTCCTTTCACCTTCCTCCTGTAAAGACTCCGTGGAATTCTATTTCTTCCCATAGAGGTCCCTCTATGTAATGCACTGTTTTTCAGATAGATCCAATAGATCAGGCAAAGGGGCTCCAATGCTGCTGGAATATGGCACTCTCTTGTCACCCATGGAGCAACCATCACCTAGAGGGCAGAACTTCTGGCTGTCTTTTCTGCCTTCAAATAATTCCCAGATGTCACCCTTTGGAGTACTAACTGATTCTCAGCATACGGCTCAAGCCATCCCACCCTGGTGTGTGTCTCAGACCCCTTCATGTTATCAGTATTGACCTCCATTCAAAGCCGCCTTCATAGACAGGTTCATTCTGTTTTTATTCAATACATTTGACTTCAGCTAGAATTACCTGGCACCCCCCTCCCAGAAATAAATCATGATGCTGACTGCCTTGTCACGCCCTTTTTGAACAGGCTGTTGCTTCTCATTCCTTCTTTCATCAAGGAGCTAAGGTTTTACAAAAACAATCCCAGTAATCATGGGTGCAAACTCAACAACTCCCCCCAGAATGTCAATTGCTGGCTCCTACCATCCCAAGATGAGTGAACCCCTGTGCTCTTCATCCTAATGATCTTTGACAAATGGATGTGACTCACATAAATGCCTTTGGTAATTTAAAATAGGCTCATGTTTGTATTGATTCCTTTCCAGGCTTTATCTGTTCTACTGCTCAAACACAGACGTCTGTTTGAGCTGTTTGCAGACACACACTGGCTGCTTTCTCTATAATAGGAATGCCAAAATAGATGAAAACAGACAGTGGCCCTGATTATGTATCTAAAACATGTATCTCTTTCTGTCAGCGTTGAGAAGTTCATATCACTTGTGGAATTCTCTACAACCCACAAGAACAGGCTTTCACTGAACAAGCTTATTAGTGAAGAATCAAATATATAAACAAACAAACAAACAAACAAACAAACAAAAAAGGGGGATGTAAAGGGATTGAGTGCTCAGGAGCAACTGGCCAAAGCAAGTTATACTTCAAAGTCTTTAAGCTGTTCCTCAGAATTCCACCTCATCCCCACAACACCTGAGGAAAAGCATCCCAAGAGCAAGAAGTTTTGCCTCAACCCATGGTTTTATATAAACTTTTTTCAAGGTCCCAAGCAGTGGCTGCATCCTGTTCCTCTCATTACTGGGGCCAAGGCTTCACATCTGTGCTCTCTCTCACAGGCCCTCTCTGGATTCCCAGCATTACTCAGAGAGCTGTACCATGTACAGATTCCATGGATTCCCTTGGAAAATGCATGGACTCTTCCCTCTGCAGATGTCCCTATATGTCTATCTACCATATAAAGTCCATTTTGTGCTTATCTGAGCCCACAATAACATATGAATCTCCTACATCAAAATGACTTCCAGGACCAGATGATAGATCTAATCAAGCCATATATACTTAAGCCAAACAATTAGGTTCCTCGGCTACCCAATCCCTGTAAACAAAACAAAACAAAACAAAACAAACAAACAAACAAAAACCCCAAGCCACTATAATGCCTTCACCCAATCTTAAAAGTGTACTCTTACCCTAGTCTTAATTTGGATAGCTGTACTCATTTTAGTTATGAAGAAGAAATATTACTTAGTAAATAAGTGTTAGGGCCAAGTGGTGGTGGCACATGTCTTTAATCTCAACATTAAGGGGTCATAGGCATGTAGATCTCTTAGTTCAAGGACAGCCTGGTCTATAGTGTGGGTTCCAAGACATCCAGGGCTACACAGATAAATCCTGTCTCAAAAAACAAATCAAACCAAACCAAACCAAAAAGTCTTAGGAAATTGACTGCCTTCTAATCTAAATTTGATACCTTCTAGTGTTGTGTGGGATTATACCATTGCCTTAACATGCTAATTTCTCTGATTTACGTTGGGACCCAGGATTTGTTGGATCCATTTTCCATCTCCACCACAATACCTTCCACTACTCTACTCATAGCCTAAAGAACTCTCTCTAGTGTCTGGCTCTTTCTCCTTTTCCTAGGTTGCTAAAGAAGGGAAAGTACTAGCCCTCTAAAATGGGAGTACATCTGGCTATGGAATGAAACGGAGACTCATGATCTACACCTCCCAACTTTAAATTCTAGCTGTCACATCTAATTCTCACTCTACTTAATTCTTACCCAAACTACTTCTCATTATGCTGTGACTCTGTCTCTAGGATCCACATGACTCACACCTTGCTGAACTCAACAAAAAGTCACAAATTTGAAACTTACTACTTACTGAAATAACTAAATGGATCAACCCTTAGAATTGGTTTTCAGGATTAAATCTTATGACGTGGTCTTTTAGTCTGGTGTCATGGCACATACCTTTAGTCCCAGCACTCAGAAGACAGGGGCAGGTGGATTGAAGACTTCGAGGCCAGCCTCATCTACAAAACGACTCCAGGACAGCCAGGGCTACACTGAGAAACCCTGTCTTGAACAAAAAAAGATGTGGTCTTTTCTACAAATAGCACTCTGTCTGCATCTTCCTTGAAGTACTATCATGCTTTGTTCAAGTTTTCAAAAGGACCACCTTCAATGAAGTAATACTGGCCTACAATATCCATAACTTGTCCAAGTCTTCATCAATGACCATCTCCAGTGATATCCTTTTTATTTTAATAAAACAAAAAAGAAGGAGATATCTTTGCTGGGTATAGTAGTCTGAGTTGGCAGTTGCCTTTTAGAAATTGAAATACATCTGTCCAACCCTTCCTGGTTTTTAGAATTTTAGTTGAATAATATTTTGTTATTCTGATGGGCCCCTATTTATATTTGACTTGGTATTTTTCTCTTGCTGCATTTAAATATCTGTTCCTCTCCCTCTCTTTGGCTTTTTTGTTACAGGATTTCTTTGTGTAGCCTTGGCTGTCCTGTAATTGCCTTGTAGACCAGGCTGGCCTTGAACTCACAGAGATCTGCCTGCCTTTGTCTCCAGAGTGCTGGGATTGAAGGCTTGTACACCACACCCAGCTTCAATATGCTCTTTGTTCTGTATATTTAGTGTTTTACTTAGAATGTGATGAGAGGAGGTTCTTGTCTCCTTCCTTCTTTCTTTCTTTCTTTCTTTCTTTCTTTCTTTCTTTCTTTCTTTCTTTCTTTCTT
>OU015760.1:49595625-49611866 GCA_907169655.1 Acomys percivali
TCTGAAGAGGGTAACTTACCCTCTGAAGAGGGTAACTTACCCTCTGAGGCTCTTTCCCTTTGTAAAGTGGAGAAAATATCACATATAGGCCAGGGTGCTTGTGAAGATTCAGTGTCATGACGGCAATGGAGCATTCAACATAGAAATGATTTGGGAGCTTCTGCTCAACAGAACAGTGGGCAAAGAAGCCCATAGCCAGTGACGAGTGCTTCACAGAAAGGGTTGATACATAGAAGATGCTTTGCAAGCCACAGGTTGTGGAGACTGCAACTCTGATCAAAAGGGGCCATGTACCCATGATGCTGTGTTGACAGGCTGCAATTTTCCCACTTCTTCCAGACCCCATCTCATCCTTCCTCTGAGTAAGGCAATAAGGAGGGAATCTCCTTGGTCTAGGACCAAGACATTTAGTATCACATCCTGAAGCTACAAACTGGAATCAATGTTCACGTAACAGGTTTGCAAACACAAAAGAGTTTTAACCTTACCAAGGGTAGGTATGGTTCAAACGTTTAGTCTGCATTCTTCTGAGGTGGAGGGTGACGCTAACAGAGAGCAACCCCTTGGGTGGGTAATTTGGCAGAATTGGTGGACCACAAATCACGCCACAATCACTCAGATAAATCTTCCATCCTTTTCAAGATATCTCCTGCTGATCTTCTTGAGTGAATAACCCACTACCTCAAGGGCAAGGAACACATTCACAAGGGTGTTGATGAAGGTAAGGCTTGGGAGAACTCTCTGAATTCCTCTGGGTAAGGGAACGCACAAATGCAGACTGGTCCATTCACCCAGCAGACTAAATGGAGGCAGCACACACCCCGGAGCTGTGTTTAACATGGTTCAAAAGCAAGCATGACTGAGTGCAGAGGGCTAGGCTTTAAAGGTTCAGAGTCGAAACACAAGGAGGGCCTTGCAGGGATGGGGAGGCACCAATGTTGTCATACTTTGCCTAAGTCTGTCTGTACCCAGCTATCCCCAGCTCAAATTGGGGAGCAGTTTCTAGAAGGTTTGAGAGTGCTAGCATTTCCCTTGCTTTCCATTGAATTTTTCCAGTTTTAAAATTGCTCCCTGGGGGAAATATAGAGCCAAGTTCCTACAAATCTCTCTGGTCTCAAGTATTTATCAGTATACTGATGCATAGAGCTTAATGTCATGAGCATTTTGTTAAAAGCACTTTGCTCATTCTATACTGTTGGTTTATGGCTGCTGGCTTTGTGGGAAACAGCCTTCTAGCTCTGTCTGAACATAGCTTATCTCACACGCCTGTGTCTGTGTAAAGCACCTCCAGCTGTCTTGTGCGGAAGAACTCCAGACTTCATCGCTTGGGGCCATGTTTAAGGGGAAATCACCAGTAAAGCACAAAAATGTAAAATATGTGACACTAAGAAAAAGATATTTGGTTGTAGCTTGAAAGGGAAGATTGTCCACATTTCTGACCCCAATTGAGAACACAGTTGGCCTTTGAGTGACTTTAATTTTTAATTCTATTTGCACATGGTCACTAATGGCCCTGAAAGTACACCTGTATTGACACTGGGGTGGAAATAAAGTTTGGTAAATAGTTGAATTAGCAACCATGGAATTGATACGTTATCACACTGATCTAATTTTCATTTGTATGCCACTCCATGCCTTTGGTTTGTTTTCAAAATATTTATTTTTATTTTATGTGAATGTGTTGAAGAAATATTAATTATTAATATTTGTTCATATTATTAGTAAAGCGTTAATTACTCTTTAACCAGCAATTTCCCTAAATAATCACACATAGAGACAATGATTTATTCAAAACTAAGCATAAAATCTAATCTCCTATCCCGCTATCAATCTCTCTTTTCCCACCCAAAGTCCCCGATACTTGCATTTATTATCTTCTCTGCATTTTGTCCTCTCTCCTCCTCTCCTGCATCTCTGTCCTCCTGGTCTCTCTCTCTCTCCTCCCCCTAAAATGTGCACTTTGGCTCTGCTTCCCTCTCTCTTTTTAGCCCAGGGTCAGCAATTTTATTATCCAACCAGAAATAATTGGGAGGCAAGAGTTACAAATGTCATTTTGGGTGCATGAGTATCTGCTCATAAAGGCAGCAAACAGACCTTGGGGAGCAAAATAGTTTAACATTAGAGTACATAGCACCAGAACAACCCCCAACATACATGTATGAGTGTCTGCATGTATGTTCTATACTATGTGTGTCTGATGCCTAAGAAGGCCAGAAGAGGGTGATGGATCCTCTGGAACTGGATCAGTATGTGCCCGATATAAGTGTTGGTTAACAAATTTGAATCTTCTATAAGAGCAGCAAGTGCTCTTAGCTACTGTCTTTCCAGTCTACTAACCCTCCATATTTTAAAGATGGTTGTGGGTGCTGGGGCCCCTGGGTGATGCTGGGTGGACAGTGAGGGAGGCTTTCATATTGATCTAATGGTACAAGTGCCCATGTTGGCTACCCCAGAACTCGTGTTGGTTCCCCATTGGTCCAAAGGCTATATAAAAATGCTTGCTTATGTGCAATAGAATAGATCTGCACCTCAATGTTGGTCTCTGGGTTCATGACCCTGTCTCCCTCACCCTTTCCTGGATCCTGGCTCCTATAGATGGGGTCTGTGTTACCATGTAGCCCAGGGAGGTATTGAGCTCACGATCCTCCAGCCTCAGCCTCCCATGTGCTGGGACTACAGACAAGCACCACCATACTGGTGTGTGTTGGTGCTGGGTTTTTTTGACTATTTTATTTGGGGTTCCTTAAGCCTCTACCTCCTTCCCGAGTCCCAACCCTAGGTAGGAGAGAAAGATGGTTAGAAGGGACAGGGGAGGACTTAATTCCAGCTGATTAGGGTCATCAAGTTCTTTGGGAAAATACCAATCTCAGTCGTCAGGATTTCTAGCAGTCCAACAACAGCAAATGGCAAATGTGGAAGCAGGAAGAACCAGTAGACTTCTTCCTCTTCCATCAATCTCCTCTAAGCCCTCTCCCTCTCTGGACTCTCATATTTATACACTCTCTGAGTCCTCAGAATTGAACTATGTCCAGCTGGCAAAGATCATGCCCCTCTCTGAGCCACACGAGGCAATTATCAGCGTGAAGAAGCTAAGGCAGTCTCATATCCCACAATTGGGATTAAAACAAAAACGCATTTACATAGTATGTTGTCATCTTATTTGGGAATCTGCTAACCTGCACTCCTTGTATACTCAGGTAATTAATTGTATTCCTTCTCAAGTCTCTGATTGAAGACCACATAGTTTAGTTTTACAATTAAGCTTATTTGTTTAGTGGTTAAGATGTTTTTAGGTCCAGATAGATGTTTTAAGTTGATAATGATGAGATATGATAGATGTGGATTTACATTCAGAATTTTAGACACACCAAGATAGGAAAGATATTTTCTTCAAGGCTGTCAAATACAAATAGGCAAAACACTATGAATGTTACATTTTTATAATTCCTGATTGTGTCATGGTTCTTCTTGCTGTAGTAGTTTATTGTATATATGTGTAATAATATAAATGTATATGTAAAAATATTTAATAAAAAAACAGAAACCAAAACTTCCACTATGCTACTATTGAAGGCATTTTGGTTGTTTCTAGGTCAGGAAAATTTTTTTTTGTTTTGTTTTTTGAGACAGGGTTTCTCTGTGTAGCTTTGCCTGTCCTGGACTCCCTTTGGCAGACCAGGCTGGTCTCAAACTCACAGAGATCCACCTGCTTCTGCCTCCTGAGTGGTGGGATTAAAGGTGTGAGCCACCAAAGCCCAGCAAGGTCAGGAGGTATTACACCTAGGGGGTGATAGATGTGTTTTGGGCCATGTTTCATGGTACCCTTGGTAGAGCTTTCCAACTTTTGAGATCCTTATCTCTAAGGTAGCCAGTACCTTCTGGATTTGTTGGACCTGACCCTGAGCAGCCTTGTCATCTTACTTTTATGAGCCACACAATGGTGGGTAAGCTATGTTTATATCTAGGAGTATGACTTGACTTGAAAGACATGTTGAAAGTTCTCAGATTTTCTTCAAGTGAATGTCCTTTTCTCCTAAGCAACTGTCCTTATCTACTCCCTTTCAAGGATATGCCATTTCTCAGCTCTTCTTCAGCCAGCTGGATCAACATTTATTATGATGAAACCACAGAATTTTTGCCTCTGGTGATGTAAAATATGCTCTGTCAGTTTTGCTGTTGTTTGTTTTGTTTTGTTTTTATATTGTTTCACTAAGGAACTCAGTCTGATCTCAAACTCTGGCTTGTCCTCACTTTAGGATTGCATGTATGAGCCATTGCTTCCAGCACTATCTTGATTTTATTTTTAGCTTTAGTTTTTTGGGGCACCACTTCACTGTGTAGCCCTTGTATGTAGACCAGGCTGGTCTTGAGCTCTCAGTGAACTGATGCCTTTTGCTGCCTCCAAGTGCTGGGTTTAAAGGTGCTTGACACCATACCTGGCTTTGATTTTAATGTTGGAGTCCTTGAATGGTAGTAAGGTTGAGATTGTTTACATATGCATTGGCCTTTGCGACTTTCTTCTCTGTGGTACACCTTGTGCCTATTTGATGGCTTCTGTGCATTTCCCTCTTGTCTGTGTACCTGTTTATATGTGGGAATTCTTCCTGAACTTTAGGCTTCAATTCTTTGATAATTTTCTAAGACTTAAATATCTTTTAATGTGTAGTGTAGTTTGCCTTACTCTATTTAGTGTGTCTTTTAATGAGAAGTAGCTTTTTAATTGTTTTTCTTTTAAAATTCAAAATCTTCACTTTTTTAAAAAGAAAACATTTCACTATGTAGTCCTTAGTTGTCCTGGAACTCACTCTGTAGACCAGGCTGGCCTCGAATTCACTGAGATCTGCCTGCCTCTGCCTCCCAAGTGCTGGGATTAAAGGTGCCTGGCTATAATGTCTTTTAAAATTATCACTGAAAATACTGGGCTAATTTACTGATATATATGTATTTGGGGTTGAAAGTTCATAGGGTTGGATTATTTTTTTTCCAGAATCTCTCTCATTTTTAAATTGTTCCTTCACATACGATATTGCTTGCCTGGTTCATTCAGCTGTTTATTTGTAACCTTTTGAACTCACTAATGATTTTAAGTCAATCTTTGAATCATTTGTCCAGCATTTCATCCACTTCAGTATCTTTGGATTCAATTACTGGAGTCATCAACCTTTGAAGGACTTATATTGACCTTGTTTCTGCATTGAGATCTGTGTATCTGATGGAATGGAAGTTTCATCCATTTTCGTGTGTCTCCCTAGTGAACAGCTTTCTCTTGGGGGCTTGATCATGAATACTGCTCTAAGAGGAGAAAAAAACCCACAGCAACAATGAGAACAACACATAACCAAACCAGAAGTCCAGGCATAGTGGCGCACATCTTCAGTCACTAAACTTCGGAGGCTGGGGCAGGGGATGCCAAGTATCAGGCTGGTGTAGGTTATGTATCAAGACTCTATTTCTAAAATAAAGAAAGGCTAAGGATATAGTTCAGCATAGAAACAATTTGTTTAGCAATCTCAAAGCCTTGGGTTTGATATTCAGTATTACAAAACAAAACCAACAAAATGAAACAAATTCTCCCAAACTTAGCTAAAAACAGAGGCACCACCAATAGCAATAGAAAAGAAATGAGGAAATAGTACAGAGCAAACATAAAGGCAAAATGTTAATGAGGGTAAATGAATAATAAAGACTAGGAAAGGCAGCAGGGAAAAGAGAAATAGAATCTAGATTTACAATAAAAATGGAAAAATGTGAAAGAGATAAGTAAAACAATCCAATTAAAGAGTAAAATAAGTAAATAAAATTAGATAAAAGTGAGAAAATGGGAAGAAAAACTGAAAAAAGAATAACAAGTCAAAAAATTGTCTTTGCTGTGGCACTTGGATTGAAAAAGTCTCTCTCTCCAGGAGTGGGAGGGGCTAGTGAATCACAGCTGAGGCCTAGTCTAATAAAGCTCAGCTCCTGTTAAATAGGCTGGTCTGTACTAATCTGAGCCCTGTTTGACATCTTCCACACATCTCTTAAATATGGCTCATTTGTTGCAGGGGGTAGATTTGCACACACAAATCTAGAGGCCACTGGATAAGGTCAAGTTTCATTCCTCAGATGCCATGACCACAGAAAAAAATTTGAGATTGGGTCTGTCACTGGCCTGGAACTTGTCAACTAGGCTACACTAGCTGACCAGTGAGCCCCAGGAATCTTTCTTTTTCCACCTTCTCAGTGCTGGGATCACATGCATGTAATCCCATATAGGCCACCATACTTAGCTTTCTTTTTTTGAGACATAGTCTCAATGTGTAACCTTATTGTCCTGAAACTCATTATATAGACCAGGACAGCCTTTAACTCGTAGAAATCCACCTACATGTGCCTCCCAGGTGTTAGAACTATATGTGTGCACCATGCTTGGCTTTTTCTTTGACATGGGTTCTAGGAATCAAACTCAGGATGTCATGCTTGGAAGGGAAGCGCTTTATCAATTGGACTATCTCTCCAGATTTTTTTTTTTTTTTTTTTTTTTTTTTTTTTTTTTTTTTTTTAGTTTTTCGAGACAGTGTTTCTCTGTGTAGTCTTGGCTGTCCTAGACTTGCTTTGTAGACCAGGCTGTCCTTGAACTCACAGCGATCCGCCTGGCTCTGCCTCCCGAGTGCTGGCATTAAAGGCGTGCGCCACCACACCCGGCACTCTACAGAAATTTTTATATGTGCACCTAGAGTCACCAGTAGGCTTGACAAATTCAGTCAGTGTGATGTAGGTACATCCAAAGCTCCAAAAGCCCTGTTTGCAGGAAGTCAACAATGTTTGGATCCCATTAAAGCCCCAGTCTGTGTACCCAAGGATGTGGCAAATGTCTAAGTCACGCTGTGGTTTAAATGTGGAACATCCCCCAGAGACATGTATGTTTGAACACTTAGTCCCCAGATGGTGGTGCTGTTTAGGAAGGTTGTAGAACCTTTAGGATGTGATGCTTTAGTGGAGAAAGTATGTCACGAGGGGTGACCCTTGAGGCTTCATGATTCCAGTTCATTTTCTACTTCCTGACTGCAGATGTCATGTGATCAACTGGCTTCCTGCTCCTGTCACCTTGACTACCCTGCCCTGACGGAATGTATCCCCTGAGCTGTGAGCCAGAATGAGTCCTTGCCTTATGCTACATCTTGTTAGGTGTTAGGATATACGCATGGTATATCCCCAAATCCCTCCAGAAATAGGAGATGCAAACCGATAACTGGTTTCTATAGTGGAATAGGGGAGCTGCAGGGATCAAAAACTCGATAGGCTTGTCTCTGCTCTGCAATGTCTCCACAGCCACCCGAAACTAGTCTTGTACCTCTCCATAGAAGCGAGGGACAGCAAATACCATGTGCTTCACAGCCTGCTACCTCCACTGCTTAAAGTTCCCTTTCTGGCAGAGTCTCCCTTTCCCATGACTGCTTCTCCTGTTTGACACTTACAACAGGATTTCCCTTGAATTGTAACTGATCTGTCAACCAATCCCTAGAGCAATTTAGCTCCAAGCAAGAATACTCTTCTGACGAGGGAGGGGGCTACAATTGGGATGTAAAGTGAACAAATTAAAAAAATATATTTAGGGGCTAAAGAGATGGCTCAGTGGTTAAGAGCATTGACTGTTCTTCCAGAGGTCATGAGTTCAATTACCAGCAACCACATGGTGGCTCACAACCATCTATAATGTGATCTGATGCACTGTATACATAATAATAAATAAGTTAACAAATATTTAATAAAAAAGGAGGAGGAGGGCTGGAGAGATGGCTCCGAGGTTAAGAGCACTGCCTGCTCTTCCAGAAGTCCTGAGTTCAATTCCCAGCACCCGTATGGTGGCTCACAACCATCTATAATGTGATCTGATGCCTTCTTCTGGTCTGCAGGTGTACATGCAGATAGAGTACCCATATACATTAAATAAATAAATAAATAAATAAATAGGATTTAAAAAAGGTAGCTCTTGGTTATAGCATGCCAAGTTGGGGGGGCAGTATGGAGTTCTACTCTAAAGCTAGCTTGTTGTACTGTAACTCCAATCACAAGGGGTCTGACCCTCTCTTCTGGCCTCAATGGGCACCAGGCACTCACAGACATACATGCAAGGAAAGCACCCATACAAATTAAAAATATATAAGCAACATAAGCATTTGACGCTATAAATTCCTATGTATGACTCTAACTACCACCTCACAAATGTTTTCATTTTCATTCATGAAAAATAATTCTTTTTTTCCTCGCCATGTCTGCTTTCACTCATTGTTTGTTAAGACATGTATTGTATAATTTATAACTATTTGAGGATTATACCAGATGTTATTCTGTTACTGATTTGTAGTTTAATTCCTCCGTGGTCCCAAAACATCCTTTGTATGACTTAAATTATTTTAAAAATTTGAGGTTAGTTTTGTGGTCCAGACATAGTCTATCCTGTTAAATGATGTATCCTTGCAAAGAACTCTTACCCTGCTGGTGACAGGCAGGGACTTCCATCAATGTCAAAAGATGTAAAGTTGGTTGACAATACTGTTTCAATCCCCTATCCCTCACTGACTTTCTGCCTACTTATTTTATTGGTCACTGAGAGAGAAATGCTGACATTTCCGACTATTATTACAGAATTGACAATCACTCCTTTCAGGTGTATTAGCTTGACTTGTTCAAGCATTCTGAAGCTCTGCTACTAGGCTCACATTAAATTTTAATTAGAATGTTTTGTTCATGTTCCAGCTCCTTGAATCTATTGTAACAACTGAAGGAATACTTCTGGAATCTACTTTCTCAAATAATTGCTATAGCTGTGCTGGTTTTCTTTTAGTTAGTGCTGTCATAGTAAAGCTTTTTCTTTTTATTTATTTATTTATTTTTTTGTAAAGCCTTTTCTTGACTTTTAGATTTAATTTATTCATATCATATTTAAAGTAAGTTTCCTGTAGACAGATTAGAATGATTTGTTTTTTTTTTTTTTTTTTATCAGTTGACAGATTCTGTCTCTTAATTGAAATATTTTCATTTAACATGGTTCTTGCTCTGGAGACCTTAAGGTAGAGTGCTGTTCTAGCAGAGGGCAATTTGGTTCTCAGAACCCACATGAAGCAGCTAGGTCACCATCACCTGGAACCCCAGCTCCTGGCAGGGAGTCTGTTGTCATCTTCTGGTCTTTGTGGGCACCTGTAGTTACATGCACATCCTAACTCTTGTATACACATAATGAAAAACAAATCTTTAAAATATAGTTATGGGGGGGGCTGGAGAAATGGCTTAGAGGTTAAGAGCACTAACTGCTCTTCTAGAGGTCCTGAGTTCAATTCCTAGCACCCACATGGTGACTCACAACTATCTATAATGTGATCTGATGCCCTCTTCTGGCCTGCAGGTGTACATGCAGGCAGAGCACTGTGTACATAATAAATAAATAAATGTTTAAAAATATAGTTATTGACATAGTTCTTCTTTCTTACCAGCTCTTTGACTCCGTAAATGTAATTTACTGCGTTAACATATTGAAGAAAACTATGAAAACCTTAATACATGTATAAAAGTTCTAAAAATGTGTTATCCATTTATTTTGGTTGTGAGCCCAGCCTTTAACAGCAGAGCCATCTCTCCAGCTCATGTTATCCATTATGATGGAAATCTTCCTTTAAAAAAAAAGGAATTAAAGAAACCTTTTTCAAGATAGGCCAGGTATGAAACTCACACGTGAGGAATGGTAGTATATGCCTGCTGTCTCATCATCACCTGGGAAGCAGAGGCAAAGGCAGAAGGAAAGTCAGGAGTTCAAAGCCAGCCAGAGCCACTTACACACAAGCCTATCTCAAAACCAAAACCAATCAAAGAACAAAAAATAAAAGAAAAACTATAGATGACATATTGATGAGGAGACTATGTACTTTTCTTCAGTAATAGGACACTAGACAGTCCATACATTATGACTGTTCCTATTCACCACAGTATCACATGTCTTAGCTGTACCACGAGGCATTAAAAAAATAAAAACCTCATCCAGATAAGAAGTAAAACTCTTTCCTTGCAAATTGCATAATTGTGTGTGTAGAAAATCTCAGATGTGGCAGGAAGATTACCGCAAGTTTGAAGCCACCCTGGCATATAAAGTGAGCTACAGGCTGGCCTGTCAAGAGAAAGAACAGAAAATTTCAAGGATTCTACAAAATGAACAAGGCCCAGTGAGTCATATTAGTAATTTCCCAAGATGCAAAAGGCAGCCATATTTTATCAGTGAACAACTGGACACCGAAATAAAAGGTAAGAGTGTTCAATCGTTTAAAAAAACAACACAAAATATTTTAATTAATTAAACACAGGCAAGATCTGTATGGTCAAAATTGCAAAAAAAAAAAACTAATAAGAAAAGTTAATATACAAAATGAATAGAGACATACACAGAGTAAAACTGAAGCCTCAATGTTGTTAGAAATGAGTTTCTCCCAAATTTGTTTCTAAAGTAATGTGTGCTACTGGATTGTACACTTGAAATGGTTGCAGTAAAAACTGTATGTTGTAAAATGTTGCCACACTAAGAAGGTGGAAGACAATCCAGTGGCTTTGGGCTGTAGAGATAGCTCAGCATTTAAGAGCAAGTGTATTTCTAGCAGTGGACCTGAGCTTGTTTTCCCATGACTCCAGCTCCAGGGGATCTGATACCTTCTTCTGGCCGTCTTTGCAACTGCACACACAGACACACTCTTTAGTAATATATATTACATGCACACACATATATATGTAGACACACACATACACACACACACACACACACACACACATCCAATATAAGCCAGATGGTTATGGTGCATGCTTTTAATCCCAGCACTCGGGAGGCAGAGGCACATGGATCTCTGAGTTTGAGGCCAGCCTGGTCTAAAGAGTGAGTTCCAGGACAGCCAGGGCTACACAGAAAAACCTTGTCTCGAAAAACATATATATATATATTTCCAATATAACTTCAGCAATAATTGACAAGCTACTTTCAAATAAACGTGGAAGAAGAGTGAAAGTTGAAGAGTCAGAATAGTTTGAAAAAAGGAACTGGAGCAATCTTGTTATCTGATTTTCAGGCTTATTATACAACTCTGACCAAGACAGTTTGGGTTTGGCAAAAGTATAGACACACAGATCACAGGAGCAGAATTGAGAACTGTATTCACACTTATCATTGAATTTTCAAAGCTGCCAAAAATAATCCCCGCAATTCAGTGGAGAAACATTGTCCTTTCAATAAATGATGTTGGAAAAAAATAAAATAAATGATGTTGGTATAATTGGACATTCAGATGGAACAAAATGATGATTTATGCCTACATTAACTGTCTGTTACATAAAAAATACCTGGGACTGTCAACTTAGAAATGGGAAAGGATTATCTTGGTTTACAGTTTTTGATGTTTTTGGTTTGAAGCTTTTTATGTGAAAGATAAAGGAAAGGATTGGGAAGGTCCCATAATCCCCTCTGATAGCATGACCCCACTAAGCCCCATTTTTTAAAATAGTTTCAGTTACATCTTACATTAGTTACTTCTCCCATTGCTGTGACCAAATACTTGAGAAGAAGCGATTTACAGGACAAACTTACTTTGGCTTCTGGTTTGAAGGGTACAGTCCACCGTGGTGGTAAAGGCATGGCTACAGGAGAGGCTCACAGCTGTGGCACAAGTTCGGGGTGGCCAGGGGTCAGAAAGCAGAGAGCTTGGATAGGAAGTCAGGACCCACTTCCTCTAGCTAGGCTCTACCTCCATAAAGAACCACAGCCTCCCAAAACATTGCCACTGCCTAGAGAGCAAGCATTCGAACACTCTAGCCGATGGGGGACATTTCACATTCAAACCTTAATGCTTCCAAAAAGCACCAAGTTGGGGACCAAGCCTTGAACACATAGACCTCTTGAGGTACTAAGGATCCAAACTATTAGCAATACCCTAAATAGGACACAAAAATGAATTTTAAATGTACAGTAGCTCTTCTCAAAAGAACGAATAATACGATCAAGTAGGAGCTCACCTGATGTTTATCCAATAGCATGCCCTACACCTGGAGACTTCCTGGTTAGGGCCACGGTACAGGGCGTACAGACCAAAGACACCCCCAGTGCCCACATCTGCAGCTTGAGTGCACCTAGTATGTGGAATTTTTATGTTGTTCTTTTCATTCAGGATGTTTTACCTTCAACAAAACTCAGCATCAGAGCCTGCTCTGCTTTTGTGCTGGCTTGGGAGAATGATACAATCTCACTGGCTTCTATCCCAGATTCACAAAGAAGAGAGATGATAGAAAGAAATACCAGGGAGGAGAAAGAGAAGAGGGAAAGAGGGCTAGAAACTGGGGGGCAATGACAGAAGGATGGAGGGAAAGAGAGAGGGAGGGGTGAAAGAAAAAGGAAAAAATGGAGAGAAGAAGAGAAGGGTGGGTGGAAAGTAACAGGGAAGGGAAGGGCTTGGGGACATTAAAACACATCTGTATTAGGCCTTTTATACCCCAAATGTAGAACATAAAACTGTAGCATTTCCAAGAGATAAGCATGTGTTGGAAATTTTTACTGAGTTTGTTAGGCAAATATTTCCAAGTAGACTACCAAAACACAGTTCCAAAAGGGGAAAGAAAATGCGTTGCAACACAATGAGAATCATCTGTTAAAAAAAAAAAAAGAAAGAAAAAAGATGTTACTAAGAATACGAAAATGGGGAAGATACTTCCAGAATTCAAAAGTGAGGATGCCTGTAGTCTCCTGTTTTAAAAAAGCAACAGTAGGGATATAGGTCAGTGGTACAGCATGCTCTTAGTGGATGTGAGGCCTAGGTTCATACATCAGACGTAAGAAAATAAAATTCAAAGAAAAACCTTAATAGAATTGGGAAATTATCAATGGTAGCTTATTTTAGAACTGTGAATTAGCAAAAAGTGTACAACAAATTGAAAGGTAGTTTTCAGGACAATACTGTTAATAGAAAAAGTGAGGCCCATAACCTATATAGGAATGATCTGATCCAAGCTGCCAGCTATGTGCTACTGTAGCCAGATAGACAGTGCTGTTATGAGACAGGTTGATCCAGCTGGAAGGGTTGCAGAAATGTCCTATCCCTAGGCTTCTGAAGAAAACAATATTTTGGCAAAACAGACGAAACCCAGAGAATATTATCATTACTCTTTGTGAAGCTGAAACATGAACCGGAGCAGTTCAACAACAGTCAGAGATTTCAAAGGAAGCCTGTGGTGGGGTGAACACACAGGGAACTTTGACAGTCTGAATATGCTCCAGGGGTCTGCAAAGCTGCACAAATACACAGTTCTGTGCATGCTCAGAAGGAAGGAGAGTGTCCCAAGTACTGCTACTTTAGCTCAAAGGTAACACATTTAAGCAACACATTGCTTAAAACCTTAAAACACCCAGTGCTCAACCGCAATTCTAAGACAAGAAAAGAAGGAAAAGAACCAGGAAAGTATAAAATGGAGAAGCTTTATTTTTTAAAAGTAGTTAGGGTAGTAAATGGTGGGTATAGTAGAGGCTTCAAATAAGCTAATGAAAGTATTTTTAAGAAAATAAAGGAAATGTGTTCAAAGAATTAAAAGTATTATGAAAATAAAAATTAATAAAGGGGGACTGAAGAGATGGCTCAGTGGTTAAGAGCACTGGCTGCTCTTCCAGAGGTCCTGAGTTCAATTCCCAGCAACCACATGGTGGCTCACAACCATCTGTAATGAGATCTGGTGCCCTCTTCTGGCGTGCAGGCACACATGCAGGCAAAATACTATATTAAATAGTAAAAAAAAAAAATTACTTTAAAAATGTTTAAATGTTTTGGAGGTTAAAAAGCACAATAAATTTGGGTGTGGTGGTGCATACCTTTAATCCTAACAGCGGCAGGCAGATCTCTATGAGTTCGAGACCAGCAAGCTGTAGGCTTTTAAAACCTCAAAGCCCATCCCTGGTGACACACTTCCTTCAACAAGGCCACACCTAATCCTTCCCAAACAGTTCTATAAACTGGGTACCAAGCATTCAAACACACGAGCCTATGTGGGCCATTCACATTCAAACTAGCACACATGCATTACTTAATGATTCCAAGTTTGAATATTGCATTCTCTCTCCCTTCCTCTGTCCCTCCCTCCCTCCCTCCCTCCGCCACTCCCTCCCTTCCTCCCTTTCTTCCTTTCCCCTCCTTGACTTTTAAACTTTCGCTTTGAACAGTAATATTGATACAGTTAAACACCCATATAAATTGAATACAATCAGCTCTCTGGCGCTTCTCAAATTGTTCATTTTCACCTTTCATGCAAAGTACGGATTGTCCTTTATGACAATCACTTCTTTGTTTTTCTTTAGAGTCTTAGCATGAATGAGATGCACTCTTAAGTAGTATAGTATGTTTAAGCTCAGGATCTTTCATCATGATATGATTGTGGGGCTGGTTGGGAGATATGCAGAATGATGGCTCCTTCAATGTGTTCACATATTTTCCTTTGAGTTACTGTGTTTGCACAATTAATCTTTTTTGTGGGGGACAGGGTTTCTCTAGTAGCCTTGGGTGTCCTACAACTCACTCTGTAGACCAGGCTGGCCTCAAACTCAGAGATCCACTTGCCTCTGCCTCCTGAGTGCTAGGACTGAATGCATACACTGCCACCACCACTTGGCTTTCAATATCTTTAAAACATATTGACAAAGCAAAATATAAGATAAAACAAAACCTATCACATTGAAGTTGGACAATACAAACAGAAGGAAAAGAGCCCATGAGAAGGCACTAGAATCAGGGATTCTTGTGTGCTCAGGAATCCCATAAAAACACTAAACTGGAAGCTATGATATATATTCAGAGGACCTGGCGGAGCCCTGTGCAGGCCCTGTGCATGCTGCCTCAGTCTCATGTGAAATTTGCTCATGTTAATTTAGAGGACCTTGTTTTCTTGGTGTCTCCAATAACATTGGCTCTTGGACTCTTTTCACCTCCTCATCTGAGAGATTCCCTGAACTCTGAGGGGAGGGATTTGTTGGAGACATCCCAGTTAGGGCCCAGTGTTCCAAGGTCTATCACTCTCTGCATAATGCCTGGCTGTGGGTCTCTGTATTTGTTCTCGTTTGCTTCAAGAGGAAGCTTCCCTGATGATGGTGAGCAAGATTTTTGTCTTTCTTTCTGGCTCTGGGATACCTGACTCAGGACGATTGTTTTCTAGTTCTATTCCTTTGTCCCCAAATTTCATGATGTCATTTTTTTTGAATGCTGAGTAATTCTCCATTGTGTAAATGTACCTCATTTCCGTATCTGTTCTTCTGTTGAGAGACATCTAGGTTATTTCCAATTTTTGCTATTATGAATAAAGCCAAAATGAACATGGTTGAGCAAATGTCCTTGTGGTAGGATGGAGAGTCCTTTGGGTATATGCTCAAGAGTGGTACAGCTGGGTCTTGAGATAGATTGATTCCCAATTTTCTGAGGAACTGCCATATTGATTTCCATAGTGGTTGTACAAGTTTGCACTCCCACCAGCTATGGAGGAGTGTTCCCCTTGCTCCACATCCTCATCAGTATGAGCTGACACTTGTTTTATTGATCTTGCCATTCTGTCAGGTGTAAGATGGATTCTCAGAGTAGTTTTCATTTGCATTTCCCTGATGGCTAAGGATGTTGTACATTTCTTTAAGTGTGTGTGTGTGTGTTTTTTGTCCATTTGAGTTTCCTTTTTTTAAAATTTTTTTACTTTTATCTGCATTTATTTTATGCTGAATTTATTCCCGTGCCATCAGTTTTTGTTTCTTCAGGGATATCTTTTCCTTCTGTGCAACCTCTTCTTCTGGCTTTGTAACAACTTGTTCCTTTTCAGTGAGGATCATCTCGGTATGGCAGGCAGAGCCCATGTATGGGTTAATTTGACCATGAGTTCCCTAAATTCGCTGGCATCCTAGATACTTTGTTCACTAGCTATGTTCAATGGCCAGAGAATCTACATCAAAACCCTTACCTTCAGCATTACTATCTGCATTTTTAAGCCTGTGTAGCAAAAATTCAGTACTACTTTTTTGTCTACCAACCATGTGTCCAGCTCCATTGTTGAGCCTGTGTGCACCTACCAACTTTACCATTATACCACTGGAGCAGTACACATCGCTTCTTTATTTATTTTTTCATTAATTAGCTTTACATCTCCATAGGAAGTTCCCCTCCCTCCTCTCCTCCCAGTCCCTCCCTCTCCCCTCCCCCTGTGTCCTCCCAGTCCCTCCC
>OU015760.1:49611876-49627527 GCA_907169655.1 Acomys percivali
CCCAGTCCCTCCCTCTCCCCTCCCCCTGTGTCCTCCCAGTCCCTCCCGCTCACTTCCCCCTGTGTCCTCCCAGTCCCTCCCTCTCCCCTTCTCTCCCCCTGTGCCCTCCTCCCTTTCTTCTCAGAGAAGGGGAGACCTCCCATGGATATCGACCCGCCTTGGCTTATGAAGGAGAACTGGGCCTATCTTCTTCTATGGAGGCTGGACAAGGTTAGGGGAAAAGGATCCAAAGGCAGGCAACAGAGTGAGAGGCAGCCCCTGCTCCTGCTGTTAGAGATCCCACAGGAGGGCCAAGCTGTACATCTGTTACATATGTGTGGGAGGCTAGAACCGTCCCATGGATGCTCTCTGGTTGGTCTTTCAGTCTCTGTGAGTCCCTATGGGCCCAGCTTAGTTGAGTCTGTAGGTTTTCTTGTGGTGTTCTTGACCTCTCTGGCTCTTTCAATCCTTCCTCCTCCTCTTCCATGAGATTCCCTGAGCTCCACCTACTGTTTGGCTGTGGGTCTCTGCATCTGTTTCCATCAGCTGCTGGGTAAAGCTACTCTCGTGATTGTTATGCTTATAAGTGGATATTAGCCACAAAGTATAGGACAGCCATGCTACAATCCACAGGCCCAAAGAAGCTAAATAACAAGTAGGGTCCAAAGGAGGACGCTGAAATTTCACCCAGAAGGGAAAATAAAATAGACATCTGATGTAGATGGAGGGAGGGAACTGGGTGAGATAGGGGGTGGGGAGTGGAATAGGGGTGGGCATCAGGTGTGGGTAAAGTGGGGAAGGGCTGGCAGAAAGAACTGAAATTGGTGTGTGTGTGTGTGTGTGTGTGTGTGTGTGTGTGTGTGTGTTTAGGGATATGTGGGCCAGAGGAGGCTCCCGGGAGTCTATGGTGTGACCCTAACAGAGCCTCCTAGCAGCTGGGGATATGGAGCTTGAAGTGGTCACCTCCGGTAGCCAGGTGGGACTTCCAGTGGAGGAAGGGGGACACCAACTCACACACAAAACTTTTGATCCAGCCAATCAATGACTGACCCAACTTGAGTTGCAAGCCATATGAGAGAGAGAGAGAGAGAGGGGGGGGGGGGGGGGGGGGGGGGGGGGGGGGGGGAGGGAGGGAAAGAAAGAGAAAGAGAGCCCACCACTGATGCTATTAATAATGTTCTGTTACTCTTGCAGACAGGAGGCTAACACAACAGTCACGTTGTTTCTTTAAAGTGACATCTTTCAGACACTTGGTAGCTTTCTGGATATGCATACCTTTGATGGTCTGGGCAGTTTCCCAGGTGTTCTTAAAGTGAACATGAAGATTTGAACCTCTTGATTTGCATGATTTTTGTAACGTTTTCTGGGTCACCTCAGACAGCTTACAGGAAGAAAGTGAGCTCCTCTTTTGAAAATTCTCTGTTTAGATCTGTACCCCATTTAAAAAATTTAAATTCTAATCCTTGAACCTTGAGACAATGCTTGGACACATGGCAAAGGAGCACTGAGCTACCAGGTGAAATTAAGGCTGCTAATCAGATGTTCTGAAGGTGGAAAGATGGTTTTATATGTTCTGCGTGCCTCGATGTAATAACAAACATCCTTAAAAGTGAGAGAGAAGTTGAAGAGGACACCATGTAAATGGTTGAATGAGAGGGACCCAGTAAACACCGCTGGCTTTGAAGGTGGGAGAAGAGGACTCAAGCCAAGAATTGCAGGCAGCATCTGGAGCTGGAAAAGTCAAGGAAACATATCCTTTTCGTCAGTGTCCGGAAGGAACACAGCCCTGCCAATACCATGGCTTCAGTCCAGCAAGGCTCATTTTGGACTTCTGATTTCCAGAGCTATAAAATAAGATGTTTGAATTTGACACGGTACTGTGTGCCTGTAATCTCGGCACTCAGGAGCTGCAAACAGAAGAATCAGGAATTCAGTGTCAATTTCAGCTATATAAGGAGTCCGAGGCAAGCCTGGCCTTATATCAATAATCATATACATATGATTATATATTATAATTGTATATTTGTTATGATGATGATATATAGTCAGAATAAATTTATATCAAATGCTTTTTTTGTCATTTATTTGTCCAGTAGGAGGAAACCAGCACAGGCTGCTTTTCTCAGCATCATATTTAGGAAGTTTGTCAACACTGTGGTGGGGACTAAACCTTACCCTTTTCTTCTTGGTTGCATTTTGCTTTCAGAGTTCATATGCAAAGTAGTCTGTTCCTGGTATTGGTTTTTCTATGGCTTATGGGATGAGAATGGTTTTGCATTATTAAGCATTTGGGGGAAAATCACAATAAGAATGATACTTTGTGAAATATATATTTTAGTGTCTACAAATACAAACTTATTGGAACACAATTTATTCATTCCTTAATGTATTGTCAACAGAATCACTCATGCTATTATGAGAGAGTTGAGTAGATGCAACAACCTGTCTGCTCTACAAGCGTAAAGTATTTACTATCAGGTTCTTTAAATGAAAAGACTACTGAGCTAGGTGTGGTGGAGAACACCTGGGGAGGTAGAGGCAGGAGGCTCAGCAGCTAAGGACAGCCTCAGCTTCAGGGTGAGTCTGAGGCCAGCCTGGGCTATATGCAACCATGTCTCATAAAAATAATACTAACAAAAGATTAGTATACGGTCTTTATGGAAAAACACTACAGAGGTACTGTGTTAAAATAAAAATAGGACCACTAGATGAACATTGCAACCTTGCTTCTGAATATCCATTCAAATCACTATCTCAAAGAGGTATCTGTTCTCCTATGTTCACGCTAGCCTTGTTTGTTTATTTATTTATTTATTTATTTATTTATTTATTTATTTATTTACCTTTTGTTTTTCAAACAGGGTTTCTCAGTGTAACAGCCCTGGCTTTCCTGGACTCGCTTTGTAGACCAGGCTGGCCTCGAACTCAGAGATCCTCCTGCCTCTGCCTCCCGAGTACTGGGATTAAATGCGTGTGCCACTATGCCTGGCTTCCAGCCTTATTTATAATAGCCCAAATATGGACCAACAAACATGCCAAGTGACAGATGAAGGGACAAATCAACAGTGCTATGTACATATAACTGTTATCCTTAAAAAGGAGGAGATCCTGTCGTTTATGACTCATGATTAAACCTGGAGGGAGGACATTATAGCAAGTGAAATAAGCCAGATATAAAAAGACAGATACTCCATGATCTCATTCATGTGAATCTAACAATGTCAAACTCAGCCAAGGGCTGGAGTTTGGAAAACATGGAACAACTATTCAGCGTTGCAGTTACCCAGGATGGAGGATCTTATAGTTTGAACAACAAAAAAATGTCCTCAGAAGGCAAATGCCTTTGAACACAAGATGCCAAGTTGGTGGCTGTGCTTGGGAGCACACATAAGGTGGGGTTTCAGAGACAGGCTGGCTCCATTTCTAGTTCAATCTGTCTGTGTTCAGGTCTGCTGGCAATTAGGAGCCCCAGTCTCATACTCCCACTGCTGTGACCTGTGCCATGGCTCTACTGCCCTCCACCTCCCTACCCTGCCATGATGGCCTGCACCTTCTCAAACCATGAGCTGGAAGAAAGAGGGTTCCTCCCCCCTTAGGATGTTTCTGTCAGTTCTTTTTTATTACAGTGACAAGAAAAGTAACTAATATAGATGCATTCTGGGGACCGAATCCCACTATGGCATAATCGATGCAATATAATCAATAATGACGTCCTGTATACTTGAAATCTGTGAGCAGAGTAGATTTTAAATGCTTTTAGCACATACAGTTTACAACTGTTTCAGTGGATGGGCACGTTGGTGATGATTTCACAATGTCTAAGTTCAGTATATCAAACTGGCACAGTGTGCATCTTTATTCAATTTGTATTTGTCCATCATACCTCAATAAAGCTAAGGGAAATGGTTACTATGGCTCCGTATTAGAGCTGACCATTACTGCTTTCTGTGATGGGAGCACTGTGCTTGCTGTGGCTTCGATAGGGCTTAGGCATAGCCTCTAAGTCTTTGTGTACTGGAAGCATCACTCTCAGTGTGGCAGAACATCCAAGAGGTGGGGTCAGTGGAGGGAGGCTGGGCTTTGGAGGATACTGCCTTCAGAACGAATGGATGCTTCTCTTGGGCAGTTAGTTCCCAAGAGGATGGATTGTTCCATGAAGAGGTATCCTTGCCCTTAAATCCCGATGGCTTCCTCTCTTTGCTGTATCTCAGTATACCAGGCCCAAGGGTCAGGTATACTAAATGCCCATGGCTCCAATTCCATCAGTATTACCCTCTTACTCTTAATATGCATGAATAGCTATCTAGTGTTCAAGGGCATATACCTGTTGGGGATTTAAAAAAAAAATCAAACTGCAAGATCCTCCATGCTGGGTAACTGCAACTTTGAATAGTTGCCCTATGTTTTCCCTGCAAATAGTTGATGAAGAAGAAAACATTCAGGCCTGGTTTAATATAGTTCTACGCAGTATACAACACTATAGCTCCTTTCTGCGGCTCACAGGAGGATAGTAGTGAAAGGGATTTTGAGCAGTGCCCCTGGATGTTTGTTTTGCCTAATGGTGAGAAACATCTATGCAGATTCATGGCCTATGGACAGGGCTTTGGATGAATGACAAGGGACGTGGAACACAATTTGAAAATTGGTAGCAATGAGGTCTGTAGAAGAGGTCAGTGGACAGAACTCACCAAGGAAGAGCTCTGTGTCTTGTGTCAGTGCTCTCTGAAAGACAACAAGAACAGAGGCGATTTAATGATTAAGTCTCACGTTCTATGAATACCAGTTTGCTTCTTTCTTCAGACAGATACTCTTGTCATTGTCCAATGGGCCATGGTAGCAGGGACCAAGGTTAGGAATGGGTCCAGCAATGTGGATTCCCACTCACGAAAGGACCTAGGTTTGATTCTCATCACTCACATGGTGGCTCACAATGTACCTGAACTTCTAGGATATACAAAAGCCTGGTCTGATATTTATTACTTCCATTCAATAGTGGACTGCTGGAGTGCTTCCTTTGTGGTTTGCCTAGTTTGCCATGGACAGCTCAGATCGCATGGTAGCATGTGAACCATGGTTAAACCTTATCAAGGGCTAATGGCATCCACAGACTAGTTCTCAAAGTAAGAGTAGTTTTCTGCAATGGATGATAGAATTTTGTTCACAAATCCCAAGTGGCTGTCTTGTGATTCATCTACATGGGCTTGCCAAAGGTTCCAAACAGAAATTTCTGTTTGTCACTGACATTACACTATCATTTGCAGAGTATAGGGCACAAGAGGCAGAGTACTTTGCACAGCAGCCTGGATCAATTTCAAAGCTTGTGATATCACTCAAAACTAGCAGTTTGGGGGTCATTTGATCAATGAACTGAAGTAGCTACCAAAATGAGGCTCATGATGCTTCCAAAAGACACTTGACTTTGGCAGAATGGGCCATAGGCAATGGTTTATACTTTATGTCTTGACATCCTTCTCTATTGCACAACTGTCTCAGCCATTTGCTAAGAATGGTCGCTGTTTCCCACCCAGCAGATCTAGTCTGCATAGTATGACTTTTAGAAACCAACATGAAATCCTCTGGAAAGGAAAAGCAGTAACACTTTTTGATTTACCCGTAAGGTAAAGACTGTGAAGGTATATTGTTGGCCCTGCCATTTGCAAGTGAGCCGTCTATGATGAACTAGGCATTGTCTGGTTACCAAACCACAAATGAAGCACTCCATTATCAAACGAAAGGAATATGTATCAGACCAGCTGGCGGTCTTTACTGACAGGCATAGAGAATCAAAAGATCATGACAATAGCTACATCCTAAACCACCAGGAGGAAGAGGACATTTTTTTCAAGTAAGAAAACCACATACATGACAGCAGTTGATGTTGGAGTCACAACCTGACACACTTTATTGTAATTCTGTAAGACCCACTTGTTTTCTGCACAGGTGAGTTGAATGGGAAAGAAGTGGGGCCCATCACCCTTAAATATTTCAGTCTTGATCTAGGGTTGATTTCTGCAGTCCTTGAAACAGTGGAATGCTGCTTTTGCCTTACTGTTTAGTCGAGGCAGGTGTAATGGGTTCCACCAGGCCTTTTCTACCATACCAATCCTCATTCCAAAGGTCAGGGAACTATGGAGACACATTGCCCATTGTGGAATATGTTTATTCTAAATATACATTCTGGGGCTGGAGAGATGGCTCAGTGGTTAAGAGCACTGGTTGCTCTTCCAGAGGTCCTAAGCTCAATTCCCAGCAACCACATAGTGGCTCACAACCATCTATAATAGGATCTGATGCCCTCTTCTGTAATGCAGATGTACAGGAAGACAGAACATAAATAAATAAATATTTTAAAAAGAAATAACTATGTATTCTGAAAACAGGGAAATGACCACAGGGTAAGTTTGAAAATGCAGTGGGCCACTTGTGAGATAGACTTTGCTGTGATATGGATTGTTTTATTTCCAAGAGTTCATATATTGAGAACTTGGCCCTTAGTGTGGCAGTGTTTGTAAAGTAGTGGGACTCTTAAAAGGTAGAGCTTAGTTCAAGGTAGTTAAGTCATTAGAGAACACTGCTCCTAGGGGAGCTGGCACAGCTCTCGTGGAACCTGAGCTAGTACTTGCAAAAGGATTGGTCTAAAAGAGTCACTAGCCCATCTCCACCACTTAGCTTTCTCAATACCATGTGATCTTCTCCTGTCACACCTGCTCCCATCATGATGCCATCTGTACAAGTGATGGCATTAAAAGGACCATCAATAGACGCTAATTGATGGAGTCATCTAATTATGAACATTTAGCCTCCAACACTGAAATAAGTAAACTTCTTTCTTTTTCCCTCCAAGACAGGGTCTCATTATGCAGGCCTGGTAGGCCTGGTACTCACTATATATTTTTGGTTGACCTTAAACTCATGGCAGTCCTCCCACCTCAGCCTAGAATAACAAATGTGTACCACTATCCTGGCCATACCTCTTTCCTTTATGAAGTACCCGGCCTCAGATGTTTTTCTTGTAGTAATGGAAAATGAACAAAAATAGGCCTGATCTAAAAACTTCATTAGTTACGTGACTTCCACTAAATCCTAATCTAACGTGTGGACTAATAATGAAATCTGAATCTTTCACACTAGACAGGGAACAAGGCTATTCTTTATTCCAGAGGGGAGGTTATCCTTAATGTAATGGACTGCAAGCTCACTTGATTTAGATGACAACATTTTCTACCAGGCTGCAGTAAAAATATTTGTAAAGAGGTAGCATGGCTGATGGCAAGGCCCCATTGCTGATGACAACACCTACACAAGTCATTGAACAAGGAGAGGTCTAGATGGTAACTCCACAGAGCTTTCTCGCCCACCTAAATACTAGCATTTTTAGTACAGGAAGGTACTCTGCATGCTACCAATGCTACCAAAAGAGAAACATAAACACCAACCTAGAAACAAATGTGTTGATCTACATTGATATTCTGCCTGCAATGGTGGTGCAAAGCCTGTAGAAGTAACCAATCAATATCTGATTCAATTTAAGGCCGGCTCCACAAGATGGAACCCATACCTGACACAGCTTAGGTGACCACGAACCTGAGACTAGATAGCTCAGAGATGTAGGGTAAAACCAAATACTACTGTTCTACTAACAGAACATATCAATAAAATGATTCCTTGCTCAACCATCATCAGAGAAGCTTCCTCCCATAGAAGATGGGAACAAATGTAGAGACCTACAGCCAGACAATACACAGTGAGATACCTCGGAACACTCAGCCCTGAATGGAATGTCTCCATCAAATCCTTCCACTCAGGGCTCAGGGGACCCTGCAGAAAAAGAGGTAGAAAGGGTATAAGAGCCAGAGAGGATGGAGGATATCAAGAAAACAAGGTCCTCTAAATCAACAGGATCGGTGCATATACGAACCCACAGAGACAGAGGCGGCAGGCACAGGGCCTGCACAGGCCTGCATCAGAAGGGTGCTAGAACTGAAAAGAGAAATAGACACACCCTCCCATCCCTAATCCAGAAGCCATCTCCAATTGACACTATTTATAAATGAAAATGTAGTTTCCTCCAAGGGAGTCTCACTGGAGGGGAAACAAATTACTCTTAAGGGTAGGTCGCATGCCCGGCAATAGATGACCAACAGAAAGTGAACTCAATGTGTTCCTTGTGCCTTTTCTTGGGCTCTTTTTCCTTCTGATTGTTCATTTGGTCCAGTTGAGATGTGTTCGTTTTTGTTTTGGGTTTTTGTTGTTGTTTTGGGTTTTTTGTTTGTTTGTTTTGTTTCTTCATGACAGGGTTTCTCTGTGTAGCCCTGGCTGTCCTGGACTCACTTTGTAGACCAAGCTGGCCTCGAACTCACAGAGATTCGCCTGCCTCTGCCTCCCGTATACCACCACCGCCTGGCTCTAGTTTTTGTTTTATTTTATCTTATTTTGTTTTGTTTTATTATTATCCCTTAGAAGCCTGTTGGTCTTCTAATGAGAGACAGAAAGGGGGTGGGATCCTGATGGGAGGGAAGGTGGGAAGGAACTGAGAGGGGTGGATGGAGAGGAAATTGTAACCAGGATATAGTCTGTGAGAAAAAATATCTATTTGGAATAAAAGAAAAATTAAAAAGATAGTTTGGAACAAAGAGAGCACCTCTGTTTGCAAAGTATGTGGATCATCAGTGAACCAGGGAGCAACATCTATCAATAAGAGGGCTGGAACTGAATCTTGGATTAGTAGGTGAAACTCTTAGGGGGCCCGGGAAGAAGTGGGGTATGACAACATTGTGAAAGTTAAAGTGGTGACTTTGTTAGTCACTGAAAAATCAGCACAGAGATCAAGTAAAGGTTGGAGGAAGTTGTCAAGTTGGTTGACTGCTGACTGAGCCTGGGTCCTCTAAGAAGCGGTTACTAAGACAGGTTAGATGTGTATGTATGAAATGTCTATGAGAGAAAACATGGGGGCTGCAAAAGTGAGTAGTCCGTGATTCTGGTCAGGTATGTGGAATCCTTGAGCTGCTGGGGGAGTCCTCAAGCAGTAGTCGGTCACTAGAGAAGTCTCATGTCTCACAGGAAACGGCCTGACTTAGAAGGACTAGGTTGGGACCAGGGAAATGGTTCAATGGGTTAAAGTAGTGGCAGTGTAAGCCTTACGACCTGAGTCCAGACCCCAAGAATCCATGTAAAATCCAAACATGGTGGCACAACGTCTGGAATCTCGGCATTCCTACAGCGAGATCAGAGGCAGAGATAGAAGAATGCCCCAGCAGCTCACTGGCTAGCTACCCTAAAATACAGTATCATGGCAAACAAGTCAAGGCTCTGTGTCCACTCTCCTGGTGGCAGGTAATAGTACAGAAATGGTGCTCAGAGTAGAAATGCTTATTTGATTCCGCCATTTAGGGGGTACTTTACTTATTGCCTTCTTCAAGGCTTTATTTATCTCCTTACTTCTTGTGCTGGGTATGGAACTCAAGACCTTACAAGTGCTAGGCCAACACTATGCCACCAAGCTACACCTCCACCCCTGAGTTTAAATAGAGAATCATGTTTTTCCAACTCTTAAATGTCACATAGCCTGGGAGGATAAAACCAACTCCCTGAGGATGGGGGAGCATATAGATGGAGAAAAGCTGGCTCTTCAGTGATAGTAACCACCCCAACTCACCAAGCTTAGTACCTGCTGTTTATCTGGGGTGTTTTGTTTTGTTTTGTGAGGTAATAAATGCCACTGTATAAATGACTTGGAATTATATTTTTTTCTGTTGCTTGCAGCCAAAGCATACTAGCAAACAAAGTCACCACTAGGGTTTTTTTTTAAATGTTTATTTTCCAGGAGGAATTTTGCAAGTGTTTTTTAGGCTTATTTATGTTTTTATTTTTACCATCATCATATTTTATGTATATGGGCATCTTACATGATGTATGTATACTGCGTTTGTGCCTGGTGCTCATGAAGGTCAGAAAAGAGTTTTAGATCTCTTTGAATTGAAGTAAGAGATGGTTGTAAGCCACCATGTAGGTGCTGGCAACTGAGTCTGGGTCCTCTGGAAGAGCAGCCAGTGCACTTAGCTGCTGAGACATCTCTCCAGGGCACGTTTCTTAAACTTCCCATGCTATGGTTTCTCTATGCAAATCATCATCCCAGTTAGTGTGCTTTGATAGTGACTGAAAAAAATTGGATCTGTGTCCTTTTTGACTAGGACATACTTCAGCTTGGTTTTGGTCATGGACAATACTTTCTTGTCTGACATGAGGGACCTTGCAGTTTATAGATAGTGGTGAGATGGCCATTTTTAGTGTAAACATGGAATTATTCTATGGAAGTTTAAATAGTGTTCTCTAGGGAACTCCAGAAAATGGGCTTTTTGAGGAGTTAAGCAAATGCCCATTTGGATGCCCATGGTGACAATTTAATGTTGGAAAGTAATCCATAGCAGAGCCTCATTTATTTAGGGCAAAGTAGAGATGGTTAAAAATGGAGCAAGCCAACCCAGATATATAGAGGCACTGGGCATTGCCATGAGTTTGTAATCTGGTTTAGCCTAGTAAATCTACCTCTCCCACCCCCCCTTTTTTGTGGAGAAAAGCTTAATAACGAATCTGGAAAATCTGTATCCTCATAAGAAGGCAGTGGGACGGTAAAGAGGTGTGTACACCTTGAGGGGGAGAAATAAGATGAAACACCTAACTAGGAGGCAGGCTTTGACAAACTACTAGATGACTTGGTTGGAGTTCTAGGATTCCTGATTTGAATACATTCTTTGCAACCACAGAAACTTCTAGGCAAGGGCTTGAGACTGTGCTGCAGACTCAGCATCGATTACTCATAACAGGAGCTGACACTTCCCGGATGTCCATGTGTTCAACACAGTGCTAAGCTCTTTCTATTCATTATCTCCTGGAATCCTCAGAACAATCCTGTAAGTACATCCATTTCTTGCAGGAATTTCAGGCAAAAATATGTAACCTACGGCCCAGGTCCTACCAGCCATGGTGGACCTGTAGGTGGTCAGTAGAGCCGTCCTTATGCACACTAACTCACTATTGACTTTGTCCAACTCTTGAGTAAGGAAACCGGAGCACCAAGAGTTTAAGGAACCTGTCTGGGACACAGCAGTGGAGCTTGGCACTTGATCTGTGCAGCCTCAAGGCCTATGCTTGGCTGTTAGCACTTTGCTGCGCCGCTTAGCTCCCATAGTGCAGGGAAGACTGATCACACGTCGGGTCACACTTGGGTGCTTGGTATAAAGTAGAGATGTTCCTGACTGAGGTCTGATAGTTTTCTTGATTCCCAGAGTCCTTTCTGACAGCAACCCTAGTCTGAATGTTTGATCTATTCCCCCTCCACGTGCCACCAAGTCATGGGTGGAAACCCGATCCCTGATGAGATAGTTAGGTGAGGCCTGTGTGAAGTGGTTCCTTCATGAGGACATTGCCTTCATAAGTGGAGTTAGCTGCCTTGCCTCCTCCCACTATGTAAGGACACATGGAGAGAGGCCAGGAAATGGGCCTTTACCAGATGCTGAATCGGCCAGTGCCTTCATCTTGGGCTTCTCAGCCTCTAGAACTGGGAGAAATCAATCTCTGCTGTTTATAAGCCACCCAGTTTATGGTATTTTGTTATCACAACCTAAACAGACCAAGACAACCTCCAACTTAATGTTGTAGAATAGGACATGGTTATTATGTAATATCTTTAATATCTATCTTTAATATCAAACACACTGAAGGCATGTGGCATACCCAGCTGATCTCAAGGAGATTGAGAGCTGTTTCTGCTTTAGGATTTTGGAGAGAAGCAGAAGTTCAAGGGGGCGGGGCGGGGCTGCTAAGGCGTGAGTTGGATAGGGAAGGAATGTCTTACTGTGATCTGCCCCCTCCCCAGTAAAGTGTGCATCTTAAAATAAAACTACCTGTTGCTGTGCGCAACATTGGAATAACAAGGCAGGGAGGGTTAGCGCACCGGTTAGGTAGGAATGAAAGATTGGTAGCGAGGGAGGCTCCCCATGTGACATGACTATGAGGAATGGAAAAAAAATCTGTTCACATATTCTGCTGAAATCTCCCATTGTTTCTTTCAAAATACCACAAATCTTTTCTAGCAGTTTCAGCTGGGGCTCAGAGGCAAGGGCAAAGTTCAAGTAACATCAGAGTTTATTTTTGAAATAAAGGTTTATTTCCTCATGGAATTCTTGAAGGGTTTGCCCTGTGTGTGTGTGAAGCATTGAGTCTGGGCTGCAAGGAATTTATTTTAGGACCTTGAGCCGTCTTTGGCTCTCACGCCTATTGCCCTAGGAGGTGATTGATGGCTGTGTAAGTTTCCAGTCCACCCCTGGAGGCCCAGCTCCGGGCCTGTACTCCTCCAGACTCAAGAAGCCTCTGTTGCCTCCAGGGCAGGGACTTACTTTTTGCCTTGGAGCCTGTAGAATGTCTGCTTAGTACCCTGGTTTGACTTTTGCCTCACAAACACATAAAACAACACACAGAACCTATTAGATAAAACAAGCGCCTGCGGAGAACTGTCAAGGTGAAACCCTGGCATCCTTCCTGAACCACCAAGTCGCTATTTGTGTGTCATTGAGAAGTGGCAGCATGAAGGAAGCCTTCTCTCCTCTCATTTGGAGAGAAGTGTGGAGGCCATTCTGGCAAACTGGCCAGGTAGTATGAAGAGGGCTACGGGCCTGAGAAGGAAAAAGGAATTATTTTTCCTTGCAGCTGTGAAAACTGTCAGCTTAAAGGAAAAAGGGTGTGGTAGGGTGCAGTTGTTAAGGGCCTCCCCTTCCTCTGCCTCCTCAACTTCCTTGCCTCTCTTGGCTTCTGCATGGTTTGGTGCCAATGTTTACAGGCAAATCAGTGCAACTGTTGAATTCGCGGAGTGCTGCTTGGTATAACTCAGGCCTGAGGATGTGGGCACAGATGGTTGCAGCAGCCTTGGTCTCCACATTCTAGATGAAATTCTTAAGTGCCTCCTTCCTGTGTGAGGCAATGCCAGAAACTACAGTGACCCTCCATCGCCCCTTTGGCCAAGTTAAATTCTTTAGTAAGGCTTTTAATATCTGGCTCTGCCTATAATCTAGCTTCATTTATTCAGCCACTTAACAGACACTTCCTGAGTAACCTAACACATGCTAGCCACTAGGCTTGGCATTGGACATAGAGCAGCAAACAAGACGAATGTGGTTCCTGCCTTCAGGGAGCCATTGGAGGGAGGAAGATGATAGTGTTACAAAGAAATACTATTACTATTATCATAAACAAACAGAGATGATCATATTAGCATCTGTATGCTGCGCCAGATGCTGTGCAAGAGGGTGATGGAGACCCTTCATCTTAGCTGCTTTTCTGCCTGGTGAGCTTGGATGGAGAGTGGCACTTTTAGAACCCCAGTTGTCCCTCCACAAACCAGCGGGGACCCTGCTTCCCCAGAGGCTGTTCTCCATCCAGTTTCACTTCTTGAACTGCAAGGCAGCCCCTCTCTGGAGGTCTCTGTCTCTCCTGTTGGGGGAAGAGACAGGCTAAGAAGAAAGGTGAAGACTTAAATCCCCTGACCTTCTCCCAGCTGCAAGCAGCCCCCTGCTGCCCCCTGTAGTCTTGGGAAGGGGGGAGGGGCTCTGCTCTGAGGTGGCTCCGCTGCAAGTCCTTGATGTTTCCTTGATGAAAGCCAGGACTCTTTCATTCAAGAGGCTGGAGTGAGTGAGCTGACTAGGCTGGGGGGAAGGGCATGGGGCCAAGACTGAGCTGCTTCTTCTGGAGCCCTGAGAGACTGAGAGTCAGGAAGCAGAGTAGGGTGTTTGAGTGGCTCAACCACCAGACCCAGACGGGGCCTGCAGCACTCAGGCTGCAAAGCTCTGCCCAGACAGTCTCCTTCAATTCGCTCCTACTTCATTTCTCCTCCTCTGGAGCAGAGATCAGTCTAAACAGTTCATAGGTCAGGGAAAAATATCTCTGCTGAGTAAAGCCAAGTCCCCTACTTCCTGCCAGTCACTCTCTTGGTTGAGGTTGGAGTTCACCCATTAAAGAACTTTGGATTCTCATCCCACAACAGGACTTCACAGTTCAAAAGAGGGCTTATCTTTTGACCATTTGTTGATTCCTACTTTAATTAGAAGTCAGCTTTGCTAGTAACTATGTTTTTGTTTACGAAACAAGAAAGAACTATAGATGAGGACAACTGGATTACAGTACTTTTTTGGTTTTTATTTTGGGGGGGGGCTTTTTGTTTGTTTGTTTTTGTTTTTTCAAGACAAGGTTTCTCTATGTTATCTTGGCTGTCCTGGACTTGTTTTGTAGACCAGGCTGGCCTCAAATTCACAGCGATCCGCCTGCCTCTGCTTCCCGAGTGCTGGGATTAAAGGTGTGTGCCACCATGCCTGGCAGTACTTTGTTTTTAGTTTCAACTGACAAATAATAGGTAGTTATCTATGTATAGGGTACAGTATTATGTTTTGATATATGTGATGCAGAATTAACAAAGAAAGCCAATAAGCATAGTCATCGAGTCACATATTAATTTTGCGGAAAACACATAAAAATGATTTAATATAGCATTTATAGAGATTTCTTCTAAATTTTATCTTATTGTTTTATGTGTATAAGTGTTTGCCTGTATGTCTGTCTGTGCACCATGTATGTGCCTGGTGCATGCAGAGGTCAGAGGATAGCATCAGGTGCCCTGGAACTGGAGTTACAGTCAGCTGTGAGCAGCCATGTGGGTGCTGGGAATTGAACCTGAGTTCTCTGACAGAGCAGCTGATGCCATTGTTAACGACTGAGCGAGCCACCTATCTCTCCAGGCCCTGTAGAACTTTCTTGAATTGTCAAAGGAACAATTAATTTTCTGAAGCCAAGAATGGAAAACAGTCCACATCATGTTCTTCCAGACACAAGTATTTTGCCCAAAATATTTTGCTAATAGATTCTGTGGGCTTATGCTTAACAGAGCATATGTTGGATGAAGAGTGAGAGAATTAGGCAAGAACGCACACTCCAAATCAAAGTAGATTAGTGGAGAACCAGATATGAGTGCAGTGTGAGAAGCTCCGAATGGAAATGTCCCAAGTGCACGCAGGCACACAATACACTAAAGGGACTCTCATTTCCTGAACACATTTTACCTTCTATAGTTGAGAGAAATCGGGATTGTCTGCACTGAAAGCACATCACAGCTCCTGAAACCGCTCTTCTGTGATACTGCAGGAGCTCCTTTTAGCTGCCCCCCTGCTCCCCCCCACCCCGTTCCCAGTAAAGGAAACAGCTCTGGGCCCACTTTTAGTATAAAATGTAAGCGGTGTCTCTCAGTTCCAGTGGAATCGATTATTCCACAAAATGGGTTTGTTTTTCTTCACTCATGCCTTTATAAGCAGGCGGAGACAGTGCTATTCCACAGGGTCACTTCGCTCCTGAACAGTCAAATAAGATACTTGGTTCTGTTTCCTATATTCTCAGGATTCTGGCTGCTAGCTTGCTGTACTCATAGCCTGGTGTAGGTTGGCGCCCAACACGGAGTAGGCATTAGAAGGAAAGCTAGATGCATAAAGCCAGACTATTCTGTATGTCTCTGCTGTGACTCGCTGGTGTGGACACCGGTGCGTTTGCATTTTTTTTATTATTATTTACAAAGACGAAAGTTTAAGTTAGAAGAAGAAGAAGAAGAAGAAGAAGAAGAAGAAGAAGAAGAAGAAG
>OU015760.1:49634571-49692019 GCA_907169655.1 Acomys percivali
ACACACACACACACACACACACACACACACACACACACACACACACACACACACCAATCTTCTGAAAGCTGAAAAGAGCTAGCAAGTAGAATCAAGACCCCAGTTTATACCCTAGAGACTTCTTCAATTCAGTCTGGTTTGGGGCCCAAGAATGGAATTAGGACCCAAAGGATGAGAGAGTGCTTTCAACAATTTTCGCATTAATTTGGACTTTTAGGCACGTGACATTTATGTTCAACTATATGAAGAATAGTTGGCTATTCAGCAGCTACACAATGCATAGTGGATCTGTAGTCATCATGACCCGCTTGTGTTATCATAGCCTTCTAGAATTTTCTGCTCCTACTTGGGAATGACAAACGTTATGTTTGTGGTTCAATCAAGAAATAAGCTCTTTGCATAAGTTCATTCAGTCAAATTGGTTTGGAGACTTCAAGAGCCTCTGTTTTTGTTTGTTTATTTGTTTTTTACTTAAACAGTCTTTACTGAGAGCTATGTATGAGAGGCCTCTACTCCTGCATTTTCTTCATTGTTTCTTCTTTGTATTTGCCCTTCTTCTTTCCTACTTGTTAGGACTTGGCTTTCCTTTCCAGTATCTTCTTCTGGTCTTTGTCCAGCTTTAGCCTGGTGATGACCACCTTGCTGGGGTGGATGCCAATGTGGACAGTTGTGCCTTTAGCCTTTTCTCACTGCACTCGTTCACTATAGATGATGTATTTTTTCCTGTATACCTGGACCACTTTGCCAATCTGCTGGCCTCTGTAGTGTCCACAGACAAACTGAACTTCATCATCCTTTTGAATGGGCAGGGACCAGACATTATACTTCTCTCTCAGCTCTTTGGAAAGAAAGAGGGGAAGACATGATCTTCCACCGAATGTGAGAAGGTGCATTGAAATGACGTTTGTGGTTCTTGCTTCAGTCAGAAGTCACGAAGGAATTGAACTTCATTTTGGTGCCTGAGATCCAGCCATGGCTGCAAAAGGAAAGACTGTTTTTTGAGGCGGGGTTTCTCTGTGTACCCCTGGATGTCCTGGACTCACTTTGTAGTCCAGGCTGGCCTCGAACTCTCAGCAATACGCCAACCTCTGCCTCCTGAGTGCTGTGATTAAGTTAAAGGTGTGCCCCACCACACCCCGGCTGAGCCTCTGTTTTAGATATTTATTTTAAAAAAATATAAAGGGTTCTTGTGAACTGTAGTTACCCCACCGTGCTAAAGAACATTAGAATTTACTCCTTGTAGATGACTGTGTTTTTGGTGTATATTGCCCACTTTTCCTGTAAAACCCTTCCTTCCCCCCGCCCCATCATTTCTAGGTGCTGGTAACCACTGCTCTACATTTAACTCAACTTTTTTTTTTTTAAAAAGCTTTTACATATGAGTGAGAACATGCAGTATTTGACTTTCTGCGCCTGGCTTCATTCAAGATAATGTCCTTTGGTTCCATGTAGTTGCTGCAAATGATAGTGTTCACAGGACAACAGCGTTTTAATGGACAAGGCTACTTTGATAATGCCAGTCAGGTGTGATGAGTAAGTATTTGTATAAATAGCTTACAGCAAGGCTTGTGTGTGTGATAGGCAGTGAGGCTGGACATGCAAGAGACAACTAGACCCCTGCCCTTTAACTTGCAAAGTTTGTGCACTCAAACAACTCTCCATCCTTCCTTCCCACCCTCCCAACTGCCCTCTCTCTGGAAGTTGTAAGCATTTCAATAAAATGTGAGTTGTTTGCAGGCACAGATATTTGTGCTTTTACTGACAGTTCTCCGGCTTCTAGGTCAGGATTTGGCACCTAGTGGGCATTTTACTAGGTACTGTAGCTGTTGAGATGAATTCCTTCCTGCCACTTTTCTAGGCTACCTTGGCCCATCCTGTGATGCTTTCTTGGTAGGTTTAGATGCACTAGAACGCAGGTCCCCAGCCCATTGGGAGGAATAGTGAGTCCCACTGCTGCTCAGATGAGTAAGGGCTTTGCTCCGGCAGAGGTGGAAGAGACACACCAGATTCAGTGCAGAAATGTTTCCAGGAGGATGTGATGTCTGAGTCTGCAGAACAGTGCGTGTTATTGTGTCAGGGGAAGAAGACAGTGTGCATTTCTAGTTCAGAAAGTTGCCTATACTACTACAGGGATGTAAGAGGGAGCTGATGTGGGGGAGGATGAGCTGAAGAGATTCAGGAGAGAGCACAAGGCTCCACAGCACAGAAAAGCCACCACTGCAGCAGAAGTGGGGTGGGGGATCCTATCACATCCTGTTTGTTGGTCATGGAGTTAGAGAGTGTTAGGAGGGTAAAAAAGTATAGTTAAATCGAAGCTGTACCCTTGAGGCAGATGAGGCTGAGGTTGTGTGGCAGAGGCAGATTCTCCCCTTCCGCAGGTCCACCCCAGCCCCCAAGGAGTCTCCCTGCTGTGTGTGTCCCTGGCACTTAAGACTGAAATCTATTATCATGCCTGTTTGTCTGTGAGTGGGGATGTTTGAGGTGTGACTGTATCTTTTATTACAGAGATTCTTTGGAATGATTTGCAAGTTCTCTATGGGAAAACCAGGGGGAAATTTGTTTTGTTTGTTTTCCTCTCTTTTTATTTTATGGTGCTGGGACTCGAACTTATTCAGGGCCTACCTCATGCTAGATAGGCACTCCACCACTGAACTATACACCATTAGTCTAAATAAAAGTGTTTTTCCTTTGGAAAATGGATTTGAAGGAAGGATGGGTTTTTAAGATCCATTCCTTTTTTTTCTTCCTCTGAGCGGATGGATTCCTTTGCTGCTGAGAGCAGTGGAATTATCCTCCTGACAATTTCTAGTCTGATTCCTCAGTCTAAGTCAAGTACCAAGCACATTATTCTCCCCAACTGGGAGGCTGTGAGGTGACCTAATATTAGCATACTCAGGGGCTCCCTTCCCTTGTGGGAAATAGCATCCAGAGCTGTTAGCAAGACAGCTTTTGTTATTCATGGCATGTCTGTTTTGACCCAGCAAGTCCACTTCACGATCTTACGCTAAAGGAAAAAAAAATCAGATATTGTATCAAGAGAGCTGAAAGGATGTTCACCACATAGTTTGTTTTTCATGTTAACCCAAAAATGAAAGTAACCTAGACAGTCATGGACAGTGGAGTGGTTATGTAAAATTTTGCTAGGTCAATGATAGAAGGGATAAACTAGGATACAGCTATGAAGAACCATACTGTGAACAAATACACATCTTAGCCAACTGATGTGCCTGCGTCACAGTTCTTTATATGTAAAATGGGGTTCATACTTATTTCAAGGGATTATTTCTGGGGCCTAAAAACGTGTACAAAATGCTTGGTGCATATCCCACAATCATGCATCCCATCTCCAGATACAATCTAGAAAGATGTAATTCCTTGAAGTCTTTATTTACTTGGTTTTGAACTAGAATCTCACTATGTTGCTTAGGCTGCCATGAAACTTTTTATCCTCCTGCCTTTGCCTCATGGGTGCTGGAATTACCCTCTTTTGCCATCATGCCTGGCTGCTATGACACCTTTTGAAACCCTTAGAGGAATATACCATCCACTCTGTTCTAATAAAAGTCTTTCCTAGATAGCTTGGAATTGCAGCAATTCTCTCAAACTTGTGGAGGATGTGCACGTGTGCATGGAGGAGTGCGCCTAGCTTTTGAGGCTGTCAGCTCATCTTTCCCCACCCCAGGAGTGTGCTTTCCTTTGATCCCTCTATTCATTCTCTCCCACTGACATTTGTTCACTACCTGGCCGCCAACCAAGGGTAGGGGGCATCCTTTGTAATTGAAGTATGCTCTGCTGAGAGTGCTGGCAGCCTTGGGATGTTTATTGTTACAGACCAATGCCTGCAGACCTCAGACCCTGCCAGGCTAGGATGTTGGAGGGGCATTCACCAAGCAGCAGAGGGTGGATTCTGGCCCATCAGTTTAGTAGCAGCTTTTGCCTTTAGGCAGGGATCCTGTGCAAGTGTCTTGACTAGCTCTGTCCTAGTCTCTTGCTATGGGGAGGGGCATGACTTCTGGCTTGGCTCACCATTTTTACAGAATCAACTTGGCTAAGGGGTGAAGAAGTTTTGTTTTGTTTTGTTTTTCACAAAATGTACAGAGCTTTTTGCCTGGAGGTCCAACAGGTCTATCTTCCACCAGTGCTGATACAGAGTAAATCCTGATCTCACAGCTGAGCAGCCTCGAGGGCATGGGAACACCTTGGCATTGTCTACAAGATGCCCAAAGCACCAGGCATTGCTGCCATCTCCCTGGACACAGTCTTTCACAATGCTTACAATGCTCCTTTGACTTCATTCTGAAACTTTTAAATTATAGCCACAGAATCTTGTACGACCCTGAGTGCAAAACCAAATCATCTAAAAGGATTTAAAAACTACTGATGACATGCCCCTTTTGTAATCAGAAGTTCTGGGGTACGGTGGGCAGGAACTAGTATTTTTATTTTTTATTTAGTTATTTTTAAAGATTTATTTACTTATTATGTACACAGTGCTCTGCTTGCATGTACACCTGCAGGCCAGGAGAGGGCACTAGATCTCATTATAGATGGTTGTGAGCCACTGTGTAGTTGCTGGGAATTGAACTCAGGACCTTTGGAAGAACAGACAGTGCTCTTAACCTCTGAGCCATCTCTCCAGCCCCAGTATTTTTAAAAGTCTCCAAGTGGCTGTACTGTGCAGCTGGGGTGAAGACTTGCATTCTGGATGGTTAAAGATGCATGTCACCAAGCTGGAGTTTCTCAACCCATTTGACCACATAATCTTCATCCTCCCCTTCCTCCTCTTTATTCTTCCTTGCTGTGCTAGGAAACACGTTGTGCATTGTAGATGCTTCCAGTGAGCTACATTCCCAGTGCTTCATTATGTAGTCTTTTATAAATCATATTTGTGGATAATGAGCATGAAGTATAATGTAAGCTTAGGTTAAAACAAGTGACAAAATGGTCCCATGTATGAATTAATCACAAACAGCCATGCATCTAAAGTTGAATAATATATTTTAAATTTATAAGTAAAGAAAGACAATTAGAAAAAAACATACTTTATGTTTAAGAAAGTATATGCTACAGCAAAGTAAAAGATCTTTCATCTTACGTTGTTTTGTTCATGTTATCAAATCCACTAATAGTTTAAATGAAGACCATGTTTTTCTTTATGTTATAGCTACATATGGTCACATATTATGACACTGGGCTGGGTCTATACCTTCAATCAACTTTCCAACAGAATAGAAAACGTTTGCTCTGTACACATTTTTGGGAATCCAGGCAAAAGGAAAGACATTTTCACTTTATAGTTTCATGCTTCAAATTAGGCCAGGCCAGAAATTACAGATTGAAGTGAAATGGTTACTTCTGAATTGATATGTAGAGTGGAATCCATGCTTCCCTTGTTTGGTAGTCCAGTCTAATACATAACATAGGTCAGTGCATTCATATAGCATGATAGAACACCTGTATAAACATGCTCAGTATTTTCAAAATCATGTATACTTGAACAGATACAATTCAGCTTTTTCTTGTTTGTTTTTTGAGACAGGGTCTCCTGTAGGCCAGGCTCATCTTGAATTTACTATATAGCTGAGGGTGACCTTGAACTCTTGATCCTTCCTGCCTTTACCTGCTGAGGTTACAGGCATGTATCATTAAATCCTGCTCAAAAATGCAATTTAGAAGACAGAATAGCTGTCATGATACCAACAGAAATACTTTTAGAATATGGATCCTGGCCAACAGCCACCCAGAGAAAGGAAGAAGCCTGGTCCAATGGCATCTTCAATGTTAGTGACTGTATTTGGGCTTCCCACTTGGAACCTCCTCAGTAGCTATTTTGGAATCCCAAGGCTTAGTTGATTCTGACAGCAGCCACTGGGAAAATGCTGTGACAAAGAGTATAAGGGGGAGAGGGGGTACTTTAAGCGTGTTCATCTGAGCTGTGATCAGAGAAGAGGCACTATAAAGGCAACCTCCCTCAGTTTGCCTCCCAAGCAGCTCCAGACCCCGAGGATGAAAGCAAGGCAGAAAGAAGGATCTCCAAAAGTACTTACCAAGAGGAAACGATGACTGTTTAGAGAGACTGAGGCCCAGACTCAGAGATAAAATAGGCATTTCACGCTGTACAGAGATACCACAGCACTTCGTGATACCCGATTTCTATGTATAATTTTTTGTGCTTTCATCAGTGAAGAGTTTCAGTGTTCCCCAGCAAAACCACACACTTTAGGTTTGAAAAAGAGGAAGGATCTATTTATGAAGGCTGAGAAGTACATTTTAAGGAACGGTTCCGCTCAAAGCGATACAGAACAGGTTCGTCACTGAAATGCGGGAACAGTGCAGCTCAGGAAACGGAGCCGGGAAGTAATTTTGTGAGGATTGTAGGCTAGTGAGATCTTGCTGTGATCCAGCTTCTGAACAACATTACCTCTTGGAATAACAGGTTACATAAATTTACTCCCCCTTGTGAAAACGCCCAGTGAAATCTTTTCTTTATAACTCCAAGGTAATGAAAACAGCAGACTTAGGGAATGGGTGTCATTCGTGTGCAGAGAGTTTTATATTTTGTGCTTGGGGCATCTAGACTACCTGAGGCATGTGAGGGGTGAGAGGGGAGGAAAGGGGTCCTGATAGTTAATCCTTTTGTTACAGGGAACATTGATTGAATTCCAGGAGCCAATAGGAGCTGCTAAAATATATGTCAAGTAGGTGTCCCCTATGGGTAGATGGGTAGCAAAACCAATGCCTCCTCTAGGTGGCCAAGTTAAGGAGAGCCGTTCTTTCTTGTGGAGCAACTTCTAGCTATAACTATGAAAGAATAGAGCAGCATCTGGGTGGACTTATGTTTAAAAGCTATCTTCTTTGGACTGGCGAGATGGCTCAGAGGTTAAGAGCACTGGCTGCTCTTCCAAAGGACCTGGGTTCAATTCCCAGCACCCACACAGCAGCTCACGACTGTCTGTAGCTCCAAGAGCTGACACCCTCACATGGACATACAAGCAGGCTAAACACCAATGCACATAAAAATAAAAATAAATAACTGTTTTAAAAAGCCATCTTCTCTGTTACAACTAAAGAAAGATATCCTTCGTCCATGGGCAATCAGGCAGGACAACCAACTTCACTGAACTGTGGCCTTGAGACTCCTTTTTCAGGAGACCCCTATGGAACAATACTGCCAGGTTCCCCAGAGCACCAGGGACACGGAGACTGGTTAGAAGTAGACCTTGTTTGAGGAATTCCCAGGCTAACTCCTCCAATCCCTAGTCTATTGAATTGGCTGGTTGACTGCCAACTCCACTCCTGTTGATCCTTCCAGACACACTTTCATTTGCTGCTAGTAAACTGGCTACTCACCCCCCCTCCCCCAAATGCCCAGATGTTGGCTACCGCTTGAAGGGGCAGCTACCATTCTTCCGTCTGTGGCTCTACTTTCTAGAATGAACAGCCAGACTTGTTAACTGTGACTAAAACAACGCTTTGGGGTACTGGATGGAAAATGCCACTATCATTTCTTCCTTCACTGTAGTTGAAAAACTTGGCTGTGTTTTGTCGAAATGAGCTTGAAAGTGGGAGTTTGGAGTGGGGTGTGGTGGTGACTCATAATTCTATCCTAGCACTTGGGAGGCTGAGGCAGGAGGATTAAAAGTTCCAGGCCAGGCCTGGACTTTATAACAAGACACTGTCTTTAAAAAGGCTGAGTTTGGGCATAGCTGAGATACTTTCCCCTTTCATGTTTGTGTCCCTTAATAAAGGAAAGCCGTTTATCTCTAATCTGGTGATTTAGAGTTGGCTCCAAAGACTAATTCCTACCCTGATCGTCACACTAAGCCTGTGCTGGCCTCTGTGCCAGATATTGGTGATACTTAAATCAATCTTAAGAGTTGCTGTTAACTCTTTGAGTTTCAGCACTTAGGGAGATGGCGCAGGAGATGATGTTACTACAGACAGCTAAGTCCCGTGTGGGCATAAGACTTAGCGCAGGGGCAAGGATGGCGTCCCTAGCTCTTTCCTCTCCTCCTCCTCTTCTAAAACTCCTATTCATCCTTCCAGATTTGCTCTCCACAGCCCTCTGACTCCCTCTGCTATGCTCCTGCAGCACTTTGTTCACTTTCGCAACAGCACTTCCTCCAGGTGGGGGAAGCTAGTCCAGGCAGACGCTGGCAATATGTATTGACCTTTCTTGAACCCACTTGTATTTCCTTTCCTCTCCTACCTCTTGAATGTAATGTACCCCTCGTCTTAGGAACTTGGAAGAACACTCTGGTAACTTCTTTGCTTCAGACGAGCCAGGAGCTGGACATTCAAGCAGTCTCTCGCTAGGGGAGGTAAATCTTGTCCTGATGGTGGTAGGGACTTGGACATAGCAGGTAGCTGCTGAGCCCGTCAGATCCTGAGGTGTTGGGATGAATTCCAAGCGTCTCCCGAACCAGCCTTTAGTAAGTGCCTACGGGTAATGAGCCACAGACCTTCTGGGGAGGAGGAAGTTCAATTAGGATAGCTATGAGCTTGCTTCTTGCCTTTGCTTATTTGGCCTCTGGTAGAAGCTGAGTCCTGGTACCATCTCACAGGAGTAACTTCTAGTTCTGAGCCTCTATTTTCTGTCAGAAGGATCAGAAATGCTCCTATATGGAAAAAAGCTTTGGAAACAAATCCTCATGCCTAAAATGTTTCATATTATCCTTGAGGAAAAGGACAGTGGCTGACTCATCCATCTGTCTTCAGCATCTAGTTTGCAAGTAGGTATGATGCAAGTGTGTGTTGAATGACTAATGGCCTAGTAGGAAATGAGGGTTTTGTTTTTTTTTTAACTTTTGCTTATTACCTAATAAATACTTTATATCAATACCTAATAAATACTTTGTATCAATTAATGTTTTTCTTAGCTGTAGTAGTTGTTACTTTTTAGTTGCTGTGATAAAACACCATGACAAAGGAAACTTATAAGAGGGATGATTTCTTTGGTCTTACAATTCTAGAGGTATAGAAATCCATCACCATCATGATGGGGGAGCATGGCAGCTGGCAGGCATGACATGAGAATGATGGCTGAGTGCTCACATCCTGATCTGCAAACAGGAAGCAGAGAGCACACTAGGAATGGTATGAGTCTTTTTCTTTTTCCATTAATATATTTTTCACACAATATATTTTGACCATGTTTTTCCCCTCCTCTGACTCCTCCTAGATTCCCCTCACCTCCTTACCCATCCAACTTCACGTTCATTTTTTTCTCCTCTCAAAAACAAACAAGAAACCTTTCCCTTCCTGGCTCAGGAATATATGTAGAAGAGTAGGTAGAAAGACTGTAAGCAGGGCTGGAGAACTGGCTCAGAGGTTAAGAGCACTGGCTGCTCTTCAAGAGGGCCTGGGTTCGATTCCCAGCACCCATGTGGCAGTTTTCTACTGTCTGCAGTTCCAGAGGATCTGAACGATTATAAGAGTCAGAGTAATGGATGAGTCCTAGGAAGTAGCATCATTCAGACACAATAAGACTGATGCGTGTATGAACTCACAGAGACTGTGACAGCATGCTTAAGACTTGCACAGACTCAAACTGGACCAAATCCCTAGTACTGCAAAGGGGAAGTGGACATTAAATCCCACCCCTAACCAAGAAGCTGTTTGTAACTGATCCCTGCTGCGAAAAGGAAAATCAGTTTCTCCAATGGAGTCTCACTGGGTGAATCAGCCACACTCCAGGGCAGAGCCCATGCCAATGAGTAGTTGGTCAACACAAAATGGGCTCTATAGTTTGTTTTTGTTTTTGCGGTGTGGGCTTTTTGTTTTGAGACCTCAAGCCTACCTCCAGTGACACACCTCCACTAACAAGGCCAGTCCTCCTAATCCTGTTCAACCCACTGGGCCAAAGTATTCAAACATGGCCAATGGCCTATAGGGCCTTTTTCAGGCAAACCACCACAGGTGTTTTGCAACTTTTGCCATTACCAATACTGTGAGCCTCACAATATTCCAGTACTTAGGAGGGTATTTATCAGCTCTTCACTATTTTGCCTGCAATAATTGGACATACCACTGTCACATTGATGGTGCCTTCCAAGCTGTGATCTTTTTATTTTAATGTGTTTGAGTATTTTGCCCACATGTATGTCTGTGCACTGTGTTCGTACCTGGTGCCTGCAGAGACCAGAGGAGGCCATTGGATCCCCATGGAACTATAGTTACAGTTAGTTGCAAGCCACTGCACGGTTTCTTGGAGTCGAACCAAAGTCCTCTGGAAGAGCAGTCGGTGCTCCTAACTGCTGAGCACCTTTCTAGCCCCAGCTGTGACCTTTTATGACCTCAGGACTTGCATCAGATTCCTCCAGGCTGGGTCCCTTCCATGCCTGTGTCCCCAACCCAACCTCAGTATGTAGTTTTGCTCAATACATACTTGCAGAGTGACTAACAGAGAAACAAAGGGAGTCTCATGCTTTCACAGTGCCACTTGGCCATTTAAATAAACCACAGTTTATCAGCATGTGGCAGCTAGGCTAACCCCCACCTTTGATTGTGCTGGGGATTGAACCTAGAGTTGAGCACACGGAAGGCAAATGCTCTATTACTGAGACACCCTCAGCCATTTAAAAACCCTTACATTTTTTTTTTTTGAGACAAAGTCTCACTAAGTTGCTTGAGCTAATCTTAAACTCATTCTGTCGACCAAGTCATCCTTACAGTTCTGATTCTCTTGTCTCAGCCTCTTTAACAGCCCTGCCAGTAGCATGTACCCTATCTTGTTTTTGCACACCTCCATTAAACATATCTTTATGTGTTTGAATTTAGCACAAACCCCTCCCTTTTTAAGTTGGGGAAAAAAACCCTTTACGCATAAAAGCATGGCTCATATTCTGAGGTTTAAGAGCAGTATGTGCATTGCTGACCCATTTTATCCCCAAGGGGTCCATGATAGAGTTAGCCATTGCTATTCCCATCTTGTTGGTGAGGCAACGGGCTCAAAAGAGGGCTGAGTGTGGCAGAGACTGTGGGGTATTGTTTTTATTGATGATTGATATGAGAAGGCCCAGGGCACTGTGGGTGGGGCCATTCATAGCAGGTGGTCCTGGGGTATATAAGAAAACAAGGTTGAGTGAAGCATGGGGGTGGGAGGGTGTATGGGGGGGTGGGGAGGAGCAAGCCAGTAGACATTGTTCCTCCCTCCGCCCTCTGCTTCGGTCCCTGCCTTGAATTCCTGCTCTGACTTCCCTTCGTAATGGACTCTAACTTGTAAGGTATAATGGAAACCTGTTCCTCCTGGAGTTTCTTTTGGTCATGGTGTTTTATCGTGGCAACTGGAAAGCAATGGGGAGGACACCATCCATAGGGAACAGATATAACTGGGACAAGAACTGACTAGTGAGACCTAAGCTGGTGGGACAGAAAAAACAGAAGGAGTGTTTCTTGATATGGCCAAGGAGAGAAAACAGGAAGCTGGATTTTCTATGTAAAAGTGGCATTTTTGCCCTTCTTTTTCATTTATAAAGCACCTTTGCATATATTTTCTTATATGGTCTTCCTAAGAGAAATGGACAAAATAGATTCAGAAAAATTGAAAAGGAAGGCTGTGAGGACCAAGAACAATTTTTACTGTTTTAGATGCCAGAGATGCAAGTATATATAAGATGGGTCCAGATCTTTGTCCTAATAGGGTGTATAAGATAAAGTGTTTGTTTCTTTTCATTTACCCTGTCAGGTAAGCAATATTGATTTTTATCTTGGCTGTGTGTTTTAGAATCACCTGGCATGCTTCCATTAAAATAGAAAACACTGGTATCTGAGGGCACATACATATATGCACTCAGATTTTGCAGCTGCTTAGAAAGGAGTGCATATACAAGTGAGCTTGAGAAGGATTGGCTCTGACCAGTGATTCCTGGAATCCCCTTGGGAGCCAGGCATGGTGATGCACACCATAGTTCTAGCTGCTTGGCAGGCTGAGGCAGGCAGGAGGCTAGCTTAAGGCTAGCAAGACCTTGCCTCAAAGAAAAGACAAGACAATTAGAGTCAGGTACTATCTTCCCAATAATGCAGAAACAACAGGGTGTCCACAGACAAAAGAACATACTTGGCTCCTCACCTCATACCACTCTAAGCATTTAGCCCAAGATGAGCATAGGGGTTAAATACAAGAGCTGTAATTATAAAACTTATATTAAAAACACAGGAAGAATTCTTTGCATCCTTGGGCTGGGCAACCAAAGAGAAAGAGATAAGTTGGACCAAAGTTCAACCAAAATTAAAAAGAGAGGACTCTTCTTAAGAACTTAAAAATGAAACAAAAGCAAGAAGCAGGAAGATTGAGGCCAGCCTGATCTACAGAGCAATTTTCAGGGCAGCCAGGGCTACACAGAGACCCTGTCTTGGAAAGCAATAAATAAATAAATACCCCCTCATTTCTCAAGCATTAGTATTTCATTCAACAAATATCTGAGTGCCCACTGTACCCATATGAGTCCCTTACCTTTCTTGGGTCCTTGTTCTCTCTCCATAAGACAAGAGACTGGGACATTTCTAAGGTCTATTACTATTCGGTCTATATCTATAATTCTGCCAGGGAACCTGTGGTGGGAGTGTACATAGTGTACAAGATTGACTCTTAGACACCTGGGCTTAACTACACATGCCCTTGATACATTTCATTTCAGAGACAGAAGTTTATTTAAAAAAAAAAAAGATAGACAAGAATGTTTTTCCCCTCATAGTAAGCAGGCAACCTGTAAGGAGCAGGTAGATTTTCTCTTCTCACTAAACCTTCTTTTTTTTTTTTTTTTTTTTTTTTTTTTTTTTCTTCTCCCCAATTCTTTTTTTTATTATTACTTTTTTTTCTTTTTTTTTTTTTTTTTAACACCAAGGTGACCACACACATGGTTTTCTAAGGGCAGGATCAGAGGGAAGAGCTCAATTGGATCAAATTATGAAAGTCAGAGGAAAGAAAACAAAAAATGTGTGCCTGCAGATAAGAGTGCCGAGAGCAGGGGAAAACAGCCTGAAGGAAAGCAGCTTGCCACTGTCACTCTGTGGCTCTCTTGCTCTTACATTTGTGCATACGGAGGCCAGAGGCTGACATCAATTGTCCTCCTCATTCACTCCCTAGCTTGGTTTTTTTAAAACATTTTTTATTTTTTACATATACATTTATATTATTACCCATAAATACAATAAACTACCTATAACAAGAAGAATCCTATCTTGTTTTTTTTAAAGCTCGTGTATGTGTGTGTGTGTGTGTGTGTATGTGTGTGTGTATGTATGTGTGTGTGTGTTATGTGTGTGTGTGTGTGTATATATATATATCACATTTTTGCTGGTACTCTTGGAAGCCAGAAAAGAGTGTTGGATGTTTGGAACTGGATCTACAAGTTGTTGGTTGTGATCTGCCTGCCACGATTGCTGGGATCCAAATTCAGGTCTTGTAAAAGGGGGAAACATGCTCAAATGCTGAGCCCTCTCCTAGCCTTTCTACCTTATTTTCTGAGACAGGGCTTTTCTTTCTGACCCTGGAGCTCATGGATTTAGGTATGCTTGTTGGCCAGGGAGCTCCAGAGATCTGCCTGTCTCCACTTCCCAGTGGGGGATTGCAGGCACTCCTCATTGCACTGGACATTTTATATGGGGATTGGGAGACTCAGGTCCTCGTGCTTGCATGACAAGCTCTTCACACCAACGAAGACATTTCCCCAGCTCCTGCTTCTTATTTTCCTTTGCCCTTGTAATTGGTCTAACTGGTGGAAGAAGATATGGCATGGTTCAGATGGTGTGGTTAAGTGTTTGGGCCTTTGAGCCACCCTCCCTGGGTTTGAGCACGCACCTTGCTGTTTGCTGCACTATGACCCTTGATGAGTAGCCTGGCATCCTTTGCATTAGTGTCTCTGTAAGTAAGGGATCATCATAATGTTGGCAGTTATCTCATAGCCTCATTATGAAGATTATAAGTGTGGCAAGCATTAAATTTTGCCATCTATGTGTACATATAACGTTCCTTATGTTACTTGCATCTGCTCCTTAAATCTTTATTTTATGTGAAGTAGGTACTGTTTTTCCTATTTAATAGACAAATAAATCAAGGCACAGATATTTTGTCACTATTGACCAAGTCATTTTTGTTTTGTTTTGTTTTGTTTTTCGAGACAGGGTCTCTCCGTGTTAGCCTTGGCTGTCCTGGACTCACTTTGTAGACCAGGCTGGCCTTGAACTCACAGCGATCCACCTGCCTCTGCCTCCCTGAGTGCTGGGATTAAAGGCGTGCGCCACCACACTTGGTTAACTAGGTGATTTTTGTAACTTAAGAAGATAACCTAGTTAGTCACAGAGCTAGGATTTGACCCTAAGATAAGTGATTCCTTTATGCTTACTTAACCACAAGACTGTAAAGAAGACATTATCTTCACCTTGATAGCCACAGATAAAGAATCTGACTTAGTGCTGGGGATGCTGAACAAAATGTGGATTCAACCCATGGAAATCCACACTGTCAACAGAGACATAAGCCATGTATGTGTAAGAAGGATGTGATAAAATTCATCATTTCACAGGAGTTCTAAGTAACTTTGTCATGTTATGGTGCCTGGCCTCAGACTGGGTCCTTGACAGACACAGGGAAGGATTTGCTGGCAAGAAAAGTTGGATGGGTGAAATGCAAGGAGGCTAGGGCTCCATGGGGGCATTAGTGGAGTTGGGGAAAACACCTCTTATCATATCATTAGAGAATTCTGGGGAGGCCCTGAACACTCAACGGCAAGGTCAGGGAAGTATCTTGTACTATGGGCTACATTTTGGGACCCCATGGAAGCAGTTAGTCCCGAAGCATACACCCAGGCTGCCATAGTTGCACAGACTGTGAGACTATCCAGAGCAAATTTGTTACAGCACAGATGGGAAAATTGAGACCAAAGAGAAAAGGATGGGGTCTATAAGAAAGCATGATGAACAAGCCATTGGGAGCAAGCAACTCCTGCATCCAGGTTTCTGCTGGGTTGAGTTCCTGTCAATGATATGAGTCCAATAAACTCTCTCTTCCCCATCTTGCTTTTGGTCATGGTGTTTCATCACAGCAATAGTAACCCTAGCCAGGATACCTTCTATGCCAGCACTTTATTGTTTTAACATCTCTATTGAGATGTCATTTGGGTTTTTTTCAGTTTTTCCATTTCAAGTATATGAATTTAAGTGGCTTAAGATAGTCAAGAAGTTGTACAACCACCAGCAGAATCAATTTTTAAACAGATTTTATTTATGCATTTTTATTGTATATGTATGTGTGAATGCCTACATGTATGTATATATGTGTACCATGTGTGTGTGCCAACACAAGCCAGAAGAGGGGGTTGGATCCCTGGATCTCGAGTTTCAAGTGGTTGTGACCTGCCATGTAAACCTGGGTCCTCTGCAAAATCAGAAAGTGCTCTTAACCATTGAATCATTTCTCCAGCTCCTATCAGAATTTATAACACTTTTCATTACCCCCTAAAGAAACCCAGCTCCCCTTACGCATCCAAGTCCTTATCCTTCTATTGACCCCATGCAACCACTAATCTCCTTTCTCTCTTCTGTGTGTTTGGCAATTCTGGACTTTTTTCATTTATTACTGTTGGTGATGGTGTTATTGTTATGATGATGGGGGACACACATCCACCATGTATATAGATTTTGTGTATATACCTAAGAGAAAGAACTGCTGGCTCATATGGCAACTCTATATTTAGACATTTGGAAAACTCCCAGATTGTTTCCCACAGAGTTGGCATCACTTTCCTTTCCTGCCAGCAATGTGTGCAGGTTCCTGTTTCTCTGCATCCTTGCCAATGCCGGTATTATCAATATGTTTGGTCATAGCCATCCTAGTGGGTATGAAATGAGATCTCATTGTGGCTTTGACCTGAATTTCCCTTATAACCATGATGATGAGCATCTTTTCATACACAAAGTGAACATTTGAACAACTTTTAAAATGAAATGTCTATTTATGTCTTTTGCCCATTTTTGAGTTTGGCTGTTTGGTTTTTTGTTTTTTTGTTTTAGTGGAATTATAAGATTTCATTTTTTTTTTGTTTTGTTTTTGTCTCTTTGCTTTTGTTTTTGCATTTGAGACAGAATGTGAATATGTAATCCCAGCTGGTCTTGAACATGCAATCCTTCTGGCCCAGCCTCTCAAGTACATACCCTCCCTAGCTTATAGGAGTTCCTTGCAAAAAAAATAATAAATAAATAAATAAATAAAGGAGTTCCTTGCATATTCTGTATATTAATCTCTGATCACATATGTGACTTGTTCATAGTTCTCTCATTTAAAGGCTTGTCTTTCCAGCTTCCTGATAGTGTACTTTAATGCACAAAGGTTTTGATTTTTAAAAATGACAACCAACTTCTAGTCTTCCCTGGCTGTTCATTCTTTTAGCAGCATATATAAAAAAGTGTTAGCTGGAGCTATAGCTCAGTGGGAGAACACTTCCTAGCATTCGTGAAGACCCAGGTTCGATCCTGCACTACAAAGAGTACAACATTTCTGTCTTAGCCAAGGCCATATAGATTTACATTTATGTTTCTTTTCAGAATGTTGTAGTTTTGAACTGTTATATTTTCATCTTTGAGTCCATGCTCAGTTAACTTTTCATATGTTGTGAGGTAATGGTCAGTGTTATAGGATAAGACATTGGGCACTATCATCATCATCATCATCATCGGGTGGGGCATATACTGTGCCATGCATGTGACAATCACAAGATGATTTTATGGATTTGATTCTCTCCTTCACTCTATTTGAGAGTTCTAGGGATCAAATTCAGGCTGCCAAGCTTTACACAGAAAAAGACTTTACCCACTAAAACATCTATCTAACCAGCAGCCCCTCCCCTACCCCACACCTTTCCTTCACTGACCGATGTTGAGACCCTTGCCAGCATCAGTTGATTATAGCTGTGTGGGTTTATTACTGGACTCAATTCTATCTCACTGGTCCATGTATGGATCACTATGCCAATACCACAATATCAGGATTATTTTGGTTAGTTTTGATTGCTCTGTAGCAGCTTCTGATTGGGAAGTATTAATCCTCCAATCTTGGTTTTCATTGCTAAGATTACTTTGGCTGTGCGGAGGCCCATTAATTTCTACGTGAGCCGTTTGTCTGTTTCTGCAATACACCCTTATTTTTGCGCAGTTCTTAGCTGTTTGTCAAGGATATCAACAAGCATTTATAAAATAGTGATTGAACACCTTAGATTTCGGAGTCATTGTGGTGGGAAAAACAGCTCTTAATTTTGCCTTCAGGGAGCTAAGAATCATATGGGAGAGGCAAACATTAATCAAATAATCACCAAAATAGAGGTGACATGAATAATAAACTGACTTAATTAGAACAGGGTAGGGGTGAGGGGCTGAGCATTGGGACAAAGAAAACTTTCTTAGGGAAATCAGTAACCAGAAAACTGCCGTCAGCTAGAAGGACTTTAGGAGCAAACAGGGGAGTGTGGCGAAGCACTAGGAAACAGGAGACCAAGCAGCACTGATCTTGTAGTTTCTGGAGCAGTGCCCAAGGTATTTGTCCTAAAAGCAAGCAGCAAGATGGAGATTTTGCTGATCTGATCATGATCTGATTTTGCTTTCAAAATACTGGCTCTGGGTGCTCTGAAGAGAATGACCCAGAGTTACAGGGCATGGCCATAAAGAGACAGTGGAAGTTTGGATGAGGGTGGCGGCGGTGGTGGTGGCAGTGGTCAGACTACCAATTACAGAGGCAAGAGAAAACAAGATTGTAGAGATAGTTTTTGGCTAGAGAGAGGAATGGGGTGGTGTTGGGAGGGCTGTTTTTTTCTTAAACCAAGATTAACATAAAACCTCCAGGCAGTTTTGAGGGGATGAGAGCTTCTGACTTTTAAGGTACCTTCCAGACATCCCTGCAAAGACGCCATAAAAACCTTTTTTTTTTTTCCTTTTGCAGATGAGGAACCTGAGTACCATACGGTTAGGTGGCAAGCTCGCCAGAATGCCATTAGTCTAAACACAGGCCCGTGCTCCTTCTGCTCTACGACACAGGAGCTGACTTTTCTAGAAGAGTCCATCTCACACCACGTCCTCTCAAGCCTCAGAGCATGTGCCCCTAGGGCAGGCAGCCTTAGCTTCTATCTGTACATTTCACAGCACAACAGCCACCCCTCCCTTCAGGACGGAGCTGAGCCCCCAAAACCTTCCATGCCTGGACCCAGACTGTTGATCAGAAACAGAAAAACACCTGTTTCTTTCTTTCTTTTTATTTTTTTCTGTAGAGATCATGCCGTCTGAAAGACTTCCTACTTCATTGTTCTTAGAGACCATTATCACCAGTCTGTGGCCAATGCATGAAAATCTGAGGTGCTAAGACATGAGGCTGGACGCTGGGTAGTAAAAAATCAAAAATAAATAACAAGTCAAGCTGCCCTCAGGGTTTTTGTTTGTTTTAAATGTCTAATGGAGAGTATGCGGATGAGAAAATGAATGGGTGGTGGAAATGGTATGGAATGCAAAGCTGGGAGAAAGAAAGACAAATCTATAAATGCAAGGAGGAAGAGGAAGAGAAGAATAGAGTGTCTGAAGGAAGAAGTTGGGGAGGAAACATCCTGCTTCCAAATTAGGAATCTGACATTTACTAGCTGGATGATGTTATGCAAGTTACTCAGTGTCTTGAAGTGGAGATAAAACTGCACTAACTTTATGGGGTTTGTGTAAAGATTATAGGGAAGGCATGTATGTGATGTCCTGAACACAGTGTGCGCCCTGTGATAAGCACTCGAGAACTGTCAGCTGTTATGCAGCCCAGGCCTGCCCTCCTCATTGCTCTTGCCTCTGCTCCCCGCAGCAGTTCAGGCTGGGCCAGTTCACCTCACCAGGTCTGGATGAGGCAGGACATATCCTGTTTCAGTATACCTAAAAGCTGCAGGACCTGTGATAACAACTGCTATCACCTCCAAAAGTGATCCTTGGATTCCTTGCTGCTTCAGCTTGTTTCTTCTTCCTTTCTTTGTCTCTTTTCTACCACACACACCCCCTTGCTGCTGCCACTGCTGCCAGGCTGACTCCTAGTTCTAAACTACCCAGTCACGGCGCTGCAAGACCCCTCTAGGACCAAAGTCCTGTCCTTTTTCCTGGCTTAAGCAGTGATTACCTGATCGTTCAACAATATAACTTGCCTCATCATGGCCCCCCTGGGTAAAGCATGCAAGCTTGGCTTGTTAATTGCTGTTCTCTTTTTAGAATGGTGGCTAGGATAATTCTTTGGAATCCCAGACTTCCTTAGAAATCAGGCAAAGATGTAAAGCCTGCTCCGGAAATGTGTGTGATTTCACTGTCAGCCAGGAGACACTAAGTCATACTGACAACCAATGTCCAGGGCTTGTTCATGGGGACCATATAGAGAGCTGTGCCTCTGACTCACCCAGCGATTCACCAGACTAGTGGAGAATCTATTTTGGACATGTGTTTCCATCATTGTTGAAATAGGACGAAGGGCTATATGCTTTGAATTCTGTGTTTAAAAGCTCCTCAACTGCTGTGTGGGAGTGAGCCGGGTTGCAGCAAGGGTGGGAGCAGGGAGGCCATTAAGGAAGCTCGATCCTGGGAGAGGTGTTGGTAATATGAGCTGTACTGGTGTGCGTGCGTGTGTGTGCGTGTGCGTGTGCGTGTGCGTGTGCGTGTGCGTGTGTGTGTGTGTGTGTGTGTGTGTGTGTGTGTCTGGGAGGAGGAGGTGATGGATTTGGGATATATTCCAGAAAAAGACAGGCAAGATTTTCTTTTAGATTGGATGTGAGGAGTAAGGAGAATAAGAGTCAAAGATGCTTTTTGGCCAGGGGTTTGGCTTGAACATGTGGATGGATGGCATCCATCTTTAACTGGTATGGAAGAAACAGAATTTGAGGGGTTTTTTGTTTGTTTGTTTTGTTTTGTTTTGTTTTGTTTTTAAGATAAAGCCCAGTGATATCTGAGGATACCTCGGCTTGGAGTTCTTTTTTCTCAATTAATTAATTGACTTTACATCCCAATTTAGGCCCCTCCCTCCTTTCCTCCCAGTTCCACCCTCTTCCCCCATTCTCCCCCTTCTCTTCAGAAAAGGGGACCCCCTCCCCGTACTAACCTGCCCCAACACATCAAGATGAATCAGGACTAAGCACATCCTCTTCCACTGAGACCAGACGAGGCAGCCCAGCTAGGGGAGGGGGATCCAAAAGCAGGCAACAGAGTCCATGTCAGAGGCAACCCTTGCTCCCATTGTTAGGGGACCTACTTGAGGACCAAGCTGCCCATCAGCTACATATGTGTCAGGGGCCTGGGTCCAGTCCTTGCATGGTCTTTGGTTGGTGCTTCAGTCTCTGTGAGCCCTCATGGGCCTAGGTTAGTTGACTCTGTAAGTCTTCTTGTGGAGTTCTTGTCCCCTCCCAGTCCCTCTATTAGTCCCCCCAACTCTTCTACTTGATTCCCCAAGACTCTGTTTTCATCAGCTGCTGGGTGGAGTCTCTCAGAGGATAATTATACCTTGATCCTGTTTGCGAGCACAAGTATCATTAATATTGTCAGGGATTGGCTCTCTCCCATGGTGAGGTGTCTTAAGTTGGGCCAATCATTGGTTTACCATTCCCTTGACCTCTGCTCCTTTTTTATCCCTACACATCTGGTAGGCAGGGTAAATTTTGGGTCAAAAGTTTTGTGGGTGGGTTGGTGTCCCCTCCCTCCACTGGAAGTCATACCTGGCTATAGGAGGTGGCCCCTTCAGGCTCCATCTCCCCTGCTGCTAGGAATCTCAGCTAACGTCACCCTCATATCCTCCCATGAGCCTACCCTGTCACAGGTCTTGTGCTTGTCATAGAGATGCCCCACCATAAGTTTTCCTGCTCTCACCCAGCCCTCTCACCTCCCACTCCTGCTCTTCTCATACTAGATCCCCACCTTTGTTCCCTTCCTCATAGTCATGAGGGAAATGCAAATCAAAACGACTCTGAGATTCCATCTTACCCCTGTCCGAATGGCTAAGATCAAAGACTCAAGTGACAGCACATGGTGGTGGGGATGTGGAGAATGGGGACCTTTCCCCCACTGCTGGTGGGTGTGCAAACTTGTACAACCACTTTGAAAGTCAATCTTGTGCGTTCTTAGAAAATTAGGACTAGTGCTACCCAAAGACCCACTATTCCACTCCTGGGCATATACGTGAAAGATGCTCCACTGTACAACAAGGAAATTTGCTCAGCTGTGTTCATAGCAGCTCTATTCGTAAGAGCCAGAAACTGGAAAGAACCTAGGTGTCCCTCTACTGAAGACTGGATAAAGAAACTGTGGTACATTTACACTATGGAATACTCAGCTCTTAAAAACAAAGAAATCATGAAATTTGCAGGCAAATGGGTGGAACTAGAAAAGATCATCCTGAATGAGGTAACCCAGACCTAGAAAGACACACTTGCTATGTACTCATAAGTGATTATTAGCCATTTAGTACAGGATAACCATGCTACAATCCACAGACCCAAAGAAGATAAGTAACAAGGAGGACCCAAGGGAGGATGCTTGGAGTTCTTTCTATGGGGCTCCCTGCCAGCTATTGCACAATGACTTAAAAGGAGGAAGAATTTTAAAGAGAACTCTTTGATAAAGGACACACACACATGCACAGGCACAGGAGCACAAACACAGCCACACATATCATATGCCACCCACACTGCTGGCCAGACCCTTACGGACCTCACACAAGGTCTCTAACGTCCCATCAATATTTTTGTTTCTGGTGGGAAAGAACATTTTGCTGATGATTCCTAGTTAAAAAAACATGCATGGCTGCCCCAACAACAGTGCTTTCTCTTAGGTTGATGCCTTCCTTGGGGAAGGGGGCTCCTGGGAGTAGGGTCAGCAGCGATGGGTGACCTAGGTGGTCCTAAGAACATTTTATCCCATCAAAGTGCTTCCTGACCTAGGGAAATATGAAAGCCGTAGTGGTAGCATAACTATTAAACCAAATGTTCACAGTCCAAGGTCTGTCGCTCTTAAACACAACTCTTAACAAAACTTAGTACTGTTGCCTGGGTAGCTCATTAGAGGGGATCAGGGTTGTGGAAAACTGGAAATAAAGTGAAGGCGTCTTGGCCACTGACCGGCTAGATCCTGGCAATTGGCTCTGACTGAAGCTCACTTTATAACCTCACTATTTCCAGGGCCCCGGGCTGGACTTTTGCATCGTGGTGTAAGCAGGTGCTGAAGGGTTGCATTCGGCGTTAGGTTGCCAGACTTTCTCCCAGAAACGGCCATCTGGGCAGAGAGCACCAGGCTATGTGCTTGTAGGGCAGAGGAGAAGGAAACAGAGCCCAGGAGCTGAGGGAGCCGGGCTTTATTTCAGGCCAGGCTGGGAAGCAGCCGCTTTGTTCAGGGAAAGCCCATGGGATTTGTGAGAGGCTGGAGGCTTCCCTTGGCTAGGGGTCAGGATTGTGGGAAAAGGAATGACTTTCTCTCCTGCCTGAGTAGAGAAGAAGCTTGCTTGCCAGCTGCCTGTCTTCCAGCCTTTATTTGACTTTGCCCTCTAGAAATGTAGAAAGCCAAGTGTCGCTTGTAGTAGCTGCCGGACAGCCCTTGTAAGACAGCATTGCCCGCTTTTCAGAGGGATTATGGAGATATGCCACACAACCACCAAGTGGCCGTGGTAGCTTTTGAATCCAGTTGGTACGATCTGGACAGTTACAAGTGAAGCTGCTTCCTAGGTAGAGGGACAGACTGCCTGTGCTCCTTATGCCTAGAGATGGATCAGAGGGCCACCATCTGTCAACCAGCCTTAGGGCCTCCTGTGACCGGCAGGATTCTTTCCAGGCCTGGAACCATCAGCTCTTTGAATCTCTAGAGCTGTTTTCGATCCAGGAGCTTGGGCAGTGGGTCAGTGGACAGAGTGTCTGCCCTGGTATTCTATAGACCTGGGCGGAGCAAAGCCTACTGGGTTTTTAATTTGTGTGTATTTAGAGGAGGATTTTTAAATAAAGTTTTCTGATATAAAATTGTGCTGCACAGCCCAGGTCAACTTCAAGCTTTCTGCTTCAGCCTCAAAATTCCCAAGTGTCACGAATACAGGTGTAAGCCACCACATCCCAGTCTAAGGGGTTTTTGTTGCTGTTTGCGATACTGGGGACTGAACCCAGTGTGTCATGCATGCCAGGAAGCAACTCCACCAAGTAAGCTATAGCCCAAGTTCTCAGAACCGTGCTCCTCTCCAGTGCTGAGGAGCTTTGTGCATTCTAGACAGAGTGTTGTTAGCCTGAGCTCCTGCCTGGCCTGAGCCTAGCACCTTTCCCCATGTGATACACTGAGCCTTGGGAATCCCATAGTGCTGTTTCAAGGGCTGTCATGAGCAACTCTGGCTTCATATCATATATTAGAGATGTACAGGTAAAATTTTCAAAGGTGTCAATTTTGTTGTTGGTGTTGTTGTGCTGAGGGTCAAATCCAGGGCTTTGTTGTACCAGGTTAAGAGCTCTGTCACTGAGGTGCATGTCCATGTCCAAAGGTGCCATTCATGATCACAAACGAATAAGGGGGGGGGGGAAGCAAAGCAACACATTTAAAGCTGTGGAACTAGACAGTGAATAAGAGAATTGTGAAATGAATGGGTTGCTGTGGTGAGAGGGTGTGTGTGTGTGTGTGTGTGTGTGTGTGTGTGTGTGTGTGTGTGTGTAGAGGAGTTTGTGTTAGAACAAAAAGAGGAAAACAAAAACGAAAGAATAGGTGTAAAGTTTGAGTCAGTGAGATAGTTGCCATTTTGAAGACAAAACAGTAGAAAAGAAAGGGGAGCGAAGGCTACCCAGGGCCTGCTCAGGATCCAGTGTCTCTGCCCAAAGCCTCACTCAGAACCCAGCACCAGCGTCCCACCTTGAGCTTTAAGGGCATATGCCACTTGGCTCACCATGGGCTTACGTTCCTAACAACCTGTAATAAGCTGAAAATATGCAAATGGAAGATACATTTAACACACCTGATCCTTAGCCTAGCCTACTTTAAATGCACCAAGACAGTCACATCATCTACGGCAGAAGCTATTTTATAATAAAGTATTGACTGTATCGTGTAATTTATTGAACTGCTGTACCAGAAAAAAAAAATGCTGACGACATGAAACACCAGAGAGTGGCCATTTTTTTGCTCTTGTGACCATGCAGCTGACTGGGCTAGGGCTGCCTGAAGCTTCCCAGTATTAGGACAGAGTATTGTATCATATGTCACTAGCCGAGGAAAGACTAAAATTCAATGTGCCTCTTGTATTAAATGCGTATGTCGTTTTGACTCACTGTAAAGTAAAAACAAAAAAATATTAGTCAAACCACTGTAAGTCAAGGGCCGTCTGTATTCTGGGCCCTATTTTAAAAATGAAGATATTGAGGCTCAGTGGAAAAAAAAGACTTAATTAAGATCACACAGGAAGTAAATCATCTTGCTTCAATTCAAGCTACACTCTTCATCTTCAAAACCTAAGTCCTTTAAAAATATTTTTTCAGTTCACTATTTTGACTTATTTTATGTGGGTTAGTGTTTTGTCTACAAGTATGTCTGTGCACCACATCCATGCCTGGTGCCCAAGGTAGAGGGCATCAGATCTCCTGGAACTTGGAGTTACGGTGGTTGTGAGCCACCATGTGCGTGCTGAGATTTGAACCAGAGTGCTCTGCAAGAACAAGTACTCAACCACTTCGCCATTTCTCCAGCCTCTTTACTTTTAATTATGTGTATGTATGTATGCGTTGGTATATGCACATGTCTGGGTACCTCCAGAGATTAGATGGAGTCATTGGATCCCCTGGAACTGGAGTTATGGGCAATTGATGTGGGTGATGGTAGATGAATTGGTTTCTGTGTGAGAGTGGTATGTGCTTTTAACTTCTGAGTTCCCTCTCTAGCCCCTAAAAGAGATTGCATGAGAATGGGTTGAAGAAAAGCTTTGATTTTCTTGAAATCTTCTAGATGCTACTGTTAAGACACTGTTGGAATCTCTGCCCACATCCAAGCCTGATTCCCTTTCTCCTCAGAACGTCACCACTTTCTGCGTGATTCCATCTGTTTCCAGGACCCAAAGCGCAGCAGGGCTTCTGGGAATAGAGTTGTTTTGGAGCATCGCTTGAGGTCTCCTCTTGGGTACTGCTTCTCCCATGTACAATGCCATCTCAGATAACCAGGGAGCTGTTTCTCTTGCGTCTGGAAGAGACATCATTTGACAATGGTGGGATTGCATTCCGCACTGGGTGGTGAGGGGAGGAGACAGACCGCAGTTGAGTCATCATTGTTATTTTTGTTGCGTTCTCATCAATCTCTCAAGGCTATTCAAAGAGTTAGTAACTAAATCATAGCTTGACTCTTGCTCTGAAAGTCAACACACGGTTGAAATCGTAATGCAAAGCAACATCTGGAGATGGAGTAAGAGGAAGCCATTGTCTCTTGAAGCTAGGGTTAGGAAGGTCTGAGCCGATAGACTCAGGGAACACAGGACCAATGTCCAACAACTGGCTCTGGGATGTTTTCTCAGACCATTAAGAATGGCTTGGAGAAAGGAGAAGGGACAGAGAGAACTCTGGCATTGTTAAACACCCATGGAGCTCACTAAACTGAACAGAGATCATTGCTGTGACAAAATATCCAGATGAGACCTGATAGGCTGTGGTCAGACAGTGGGGGGGAATGAGGGTGCCCCCCATCAGAGATCTAGGGGAGAGGAATAGGGAAGAAGAGGGAGGGAGAGTGGGAACGGGAAGATACAAGTGAGGGGATAACAATAGAAATACAATACGAATAAATTATACTACATTAAAAAAACAGGAAAGATATTTTGTGCTTTTAGAAGTGTTGGACCATTGTCATTGGCCCCACTGATTCTGGACCCATGGTGAGGCAGGACATCATGGTGGCAGGAGCACGTGGTAAAGGATATTCACCTCGTGTCGAACAGGAAGCAGAGATAAGAAAGAAAAGAGACTAGGGCAAGAGGTAGCCATCAAATGACCTACCTCCAGTGGACTACTTTGTCCAGCTAAGCCCCATCCCTGAAGTTACTTACTGAGTCCTTTTCAAAGCTGTCTGTTTGGATTCCTAAGCCTAGATTTGCCACTAGCTGTTTGACCTTTGGACAGATTCCTTAACCTTTTTGTTTTCCATGTTCCTCGTGCATAGTCTTTTAATGATTAAGTGAAATAAGACATACAGAAGACTTTGAAGTGTTTCTGGAGTATGCAAAGGGTTGAATCAATGCTAATTATTATAGGCAACAACAACAACAACAACAACAACAACAACAAATAACTTCCATAGAAATGATGGCCAGCTGAGATCTGGGGATCACAACTTCAGGGTTTTTTTGGGGATGGAGCACACACATGAAAATTGACTAAGTGGGTTTGAACTCGGGGAGACATTTAGGCCAGGAATAGGAACCTGAGCGTGATCAGCTTCTAAATGGCCATAGAAACCTTGGAAGATTTTACAGGGAGAATCTGTAGGGAAATAAAAGATGGCTTAGGAACTGTCAACATCTTAGGGAGGGTCTGAGGCAATGGAGCCTACTGAGGGGGTTGGGCAGTACCCAGAAATGGGAAATATTTGGGGGGAGAGGCAAAACACTTGCTTAGCAGGCATGAGGCCCTGGCCTGCATCTCTAACACTGGAAAACAAATAATGAGCAGAAGTCATAGAAGCCAAGACAGGAGAATGCATCAGCAGAGAGGCAGTGGCCAATTGTGGCTGGGCTTAGGAGAGGCCTGGGTAAGGGAAGAGCAGAGAAACAATACTGAGAGTTGGACTTGTGGTCGAGTGGTTTCCATGAAAGGGTAGAAATGGCCATCAAGCTACATGGAGCTGAAGAATGGGAGTGAAAAAATAGAGAGTGCTAGTGTAAATGGTCCTTCACAGAAGTTCATGAAAGGGAAATGAGAGAACTGAGAGCTGGGGTGGGAGAAGGCAGGCAGGCCTCGGTGTCCATGAGGAAGAGGCAGTGTGGAAGGAAAGTGTGAGATGCCAGGGTGGGTGGGTGGGGAGTGGTGGTGTAGCTGAGACTTGAGATTCCTGGGGCGGAAGGAAATGAGCATAGTTGTGGAGATCAGACCAAGTGAAGGCATTTGGGAAGACATCAAGCCAACTCGGAGGTTAAGCTCTGTGGAAGTTAGTGACAGAGTGTGTGGCAAGGCTAGAAGCCTCCACATGATAGAGAAGTTCATAGTGCTCACAGAAGCCACCACAGAAACAGAAGAGAGAGTCCAACAGGGGTGTAAACATACATTGCCTAGCCGAATGAAAGCCCTGGTGCTTTTATAATGGTTCCTATTTGTGTGGTCCTGGGGCAGTAGCAGAAAGTGTGGACATTTTGGACTTTGTTGAAATTTGGGAGAGTTGCAAAATGGATGAAGGATGGTCAATGAGACAAGTTGAGGATATTGATAAGTGAGTAGTTTAAGTGACTAACTAGTATTGGCCCTGTTCCTGCTGCCAATAATTTGTCTTTCTCACTCTACTACTTCTTAGCTTCTGTTTACTAAAGGCCTTTGTTCTGTCTGTCTGTCTGTCCGTTTGTCTGTCTCTGTCTCTGCCTCTGTTTCTCTGTCTCTGTCTCTCCCTCTCCTTCTCTCCCTCCCTTTCTCCCTCCCTCCTTCCCCCTCTCCCTCTCCCTCTCCCTCACACTTACTCTTACTCTCCTCTCCCTGTGGCACTTTCAGATTCCACAGGAGGACTGAGCTGAGTGATACCACTGGTCATTACTATTAAAGTTCCAGACAGCCTGCTGCACCCTGCTGGGCAGAACATAGGATTTTCTGTCCTGAGTCAGAGGATTATGTCTGGTCCAGCCAGCTGTACTTGGCATGAACATTCCTTAGAAAGTGTTCCGGGGGCAGAATAGTTAAGAATTTGATTTCTGGATCATCGAGACGGCTCCAGGGGTATAAAGGTGACCGTTCCCAGGCCTGATGACTGAATTCAATGTACTGCATCCATGTTAGGATCCACATGGGTCGGGGGACAGAACTGACTTCTGTAAGTTGTCCTTTGCCCTTCACTTGTACACTGCAGTGTGTACACATGCATACACACACTCACACACACAAATAAATAAATATAATGGAAGATACATTTGAAAGGAATTGTGGTTTTGACCCACGGCTGGCAGTGCAGGCCTGTGATCCCAGCTCTTAGGGAGATTGAGACAGAAATAAAAGTTCAAACTGTGTCTGAGTTAGAGAGTGAGCTTAAGGCCAGTCTGGGCAACTTAGTGATATCCTGCCTCAAAATTTTTTAAATAGAAAGAAGAACCCAGGTGTGGTGGCACACATCTTTAATCCCAGCATTTGGGAGGTAGAGGCAGGTGGCTCTCTGTGAGTTTGAGGTCAGCCTGCTCTACAGAGTGAGTTCAAGAAAAACCAGGGCTGTTACACAGAGAAACCCTGTCTTGAAAAACTAAATAAATAAGCAAATAAATAAGAGAGAGGAGGCAGATGTGGTGGCACACATCTTTAATCCCAGCACTGGAGAGGCCGAAGCAGGTGGATCTCTGTGAATCCTAGACCAGCCTGATCTACATGGTGAGTTCCAGGAAAGCCAGAACTACCAGTAAAGGCCTGTCTCAAAAAAATAAAAAGAGCACTCAGTGGTAGAGTGCTAGCTTGGCAGATGCAAGGCTCTAGGTTCAATATATACCCCTACACACACACAAACACACACACACACACACACACACACACACACACACACACAATTCGTTCTGGAACCAGACTACTTAAGTCTGAATCCAGGTTGGTCCCTTTAACATACAGCTTTAGGAAATGGACTTCCCCCTTTCACTCCAGTTTCCCCCAACTAAAATGGGTCAGTAAGAATGCCTGCCTTACCTTTTTGTAAGGGTAAACTAATACATGACTGCATCTCTGGTAAACCTTGCCACCTAATGTCATTCCTAGTGTGACACATTCTCTGAGAAGGAAGTATAAAGGGCCTAGCAGACTTTCAGATAAATCATGGCAGTGGGACCCACACTCCATTCACACTGAAAGAACTTTCATTTCCAGGAGTCCTCGGCCATTTTCAGGACTACCTGCTGGCCTTTCCCCCAGGGAATGCTACCCCCAGGCTCTAAAGACCTGAAGTCAGTCATGGTCTGGGGACCCAGCTGCTGTGTCTGCTTGTTGTCAACTGTGAAGCAATCTTGGCTGTCTGACCCCTCCAGCGCAGTCCTTGGTATCTATGAGTCACAGGCCTCTAGGCTAAGTGACTCCTTTTAGGAGTCAGGCCGGGGGGTGGGGAGAAGAAAGGAAGAAAGAAGCAGCAGCCTTGTCTCTTTCTGGGAATCTCAGCTCAACATGTAGGAATCTCCTTTACAACCATCATGAGAGGATTTGGGGCCTCACTGTGTCCAGACTTCCTGTGGAGGAGACATTTCAACTGGTCCACACAGCCCCAGATAGCTGATGTGGGAGCAATACTTTCTCAGGGACCCTGACGTCCAGGACATCCATCTCCCATGCAGTCCCAGAAAAGAACATAAATTACTGACACAGGAAAGAGTGTGAGTCCAAAAGGTGCATGGGCTGGAGACTGGGCCTCTCAAAGCATCTCCCTCTCACACACTCCCAGAAAGGGTCCCAGGTCATTTGGCCTGAGTTGGTATTTTCCCAAGATGCATGTTTCCAAGATTCTTTGGTTAAGATTGTGCTTGGTGGTACATGAAATGATTTCACGTGATGTATGGCTGAACATATACATTTTAAAACTTTAATAGCTGTGATTTTAAAAAAATGTATATGCATTGGTGGTTTTCCTGAATGTATGTCGTCCGAGAGAGGATGTCAGAACCCCTGGAACTGGCATTCAGATGGTTCTAAGCTACCGTGTGGGTGCTGGGAACTGAACCGGGTCCTCTAGACGAACAGCCAGTGCTCATATCCGCTGAGCTGTGTTTCCAGGCCCGTGGATTTATTTTAATATGTTTTAGAGTAAAACTTTAATTAACACAATGAATCTGGGACCTTTAAGGCTAGTATTTGCTTACAAACATGAGGAAGGATTTTTAAAAAAGCACTTCAAGAAAAACAGCTATTAAATAGACGTTGAGATTATTGTTAAGCATGTGACAAAAGTCACGATGGTGACTGGAGTTTTAGACTCATGAGTCCTAGGTAAATGGCATCTTTTCTTGTGCCTCTTTTGCCTTTACCCCAAAACCTGGTCTATCTCTGTCTCTCCCCCCCCCTTTCCTTCCCCCCTCCTTCCCCCCCCCTCCCCCTCCCCCCTTCCCCCTCTCTTTCCCCCTCCCCCTTCCTCCCCTTCCCCTCCCCCTCTCCCTCTCTCTCCCTGATATTCTCCTTCTCGCTCTTCCCTTTCCTCCCTCCCTCTGCCTCCTTCCCTTCCTTTTCAAACTCAGTAGTGGCACTGGCCAGTCCCTCAGTCCCTCTTCATTCCTCCTTTAGACCGTCTCCTGCACTATGTGTGACCTTCTAGCTGTCATCACTCATCTGAGTCCCACAACCTCAGTCCCCAATTAATCTTCCTCCAGTACAAGTTTCAGTACCACCTCCTACACTGGTGCTCCAGTGATTATCCCTCCAGGGCGAGAGCCTAACCTAGCGAATCTTATCCTTGGGGTACAGCTCCAGCCTACCATCCGCCCTTATCTTCCAAGTCCTGTCTTGGAGCCATCTTAGCCTTGCTGCTCCTCAGACACATATACTGTATAAACTTCCAGGTTTTGTTCTCCCTATACACCTTGTTTAAGATCCTTTCTTTGGCCCGTAACATTTGTTTCTTATTTTTCATACATTGCTATTGTGTCGATTTTGTTGTTGTTATTTTGAGACAGGGTCTCGTTCATCAGCCCAGGCTGGCCTGGGACTCACTACATAGCATTGGCTGGCCTTGAATGTGCCCCAGCCTCCCAAGAGCTGGGGTTACAGGTATAAGCTACTCTGTTGGCTGCTTCTTTTCTATCTCTAAGCAGGCTCAGTTTCCTTGCATAAAGAAATTGCTTCCCATTTCTTCTGTGACCTCTTTGGTACTTAGTCAAGTGTCCAGTACACAGTGCAGTTTGGCACGCCCTGTGCTGCAAAAATAACAGAAAACTCAATCTATAGTGCTTTAAATGAATAAAAGTTGTGCTTCTTTTCCATGTAACAGAATTTGAAAGGCAGGTGGTTGGCCGTTCTGCTATACATAGGAAATCAGCTTTTGCTATCATATTTGTTGCCTTGTAGTTGCAAGTAGCTGCTGCAAACCCAAGCATTACATCTTCATCTTAGCAGAAAAAAAATAACATTTTCCCTGTGGGCTTTGTTCTGTTGTTTTTAAAGGGAAATTCTCTAAGAGACTGTCTCTCATATTTCATTAACTATAACTGTCATGTGCTCAGCCTTAGATCTGGTTTAGATCAATCTGGGTCTTCCCTGTCTGGTATGAAAATATCTTTATGAGCCACCTGAACAAACTACATGTCTGCTAGCAAGCAAGAAGTAGCAGAGCGTGGCTGTTAGGTAAATAGCCCCAGTGTCTACCACACGACCCAATAGAGACCAGTTCAGTTAACTTCAAACCGTTCTGGTCTAGAGTAAGTAAGGTTCTCAAACTTGCCAAGAGGTTTCCGGGGTGGGGGGAGCTATCTTTTTGTGCCCACCCATCTGCACCCAAATGTCCCTGACTGCATGTTGGAAGGTCAATGTGGGTTCCCAGCTCTGTCACTCCCGACTGAGAGGAAGATCTTGAGCAGGTCTGAGTGCTGTCTGTCCTGTTGGATTACTACCAGGTAAGTGAGCAGCTTCTTCATGTGGCCCGACTGCAGAATGAGGCAAACAGAGGATGGACATCTTGCTTCTTTATATGGGAAATCACCCCCATCTTTGCCTCTTTGGTTTCCATATACGCTTTTCTTTTCTTTCTTTTTAAAAAATATTTATTTATTTATTTATTTATTTATTTATTTATTTATTTATTACTTATACAGTGTTCTTGCCTGCATGTACCCCTGAAGGCCAGAAGAGGACACCAGATCACATTATAGATGGCTGTGAGCCACCATGTGGTTGCTGGGAATTGAACTCAGGACCCCTGGGAGAGCAGACAGTGCTCTTAACCTCTGAGCCATCTCTCCAGCCCCATATATGCTTTTCTAAAGTACTTCTGAAATAGAATTTGTGTCCAGTGAAACAATATCGAAGATATTGCTAGAAGAAAGTTATATAGTACTATTTATTATGACAACAAATCAGAACAGCCAATGACAGAGATCTGAGTAAGAAGACTGTGTGTGTTAGTATATTCGTCTGTATAATATAGCCATCAAACAGCTCTGTAAACTACTGATATGTAAAAATACATGCACAGAATAATGTTGAGTCAAAAGGTAGAACATGATGGTAGGTACATACTATGTAAAAGGTACATCTGTGCTTTGGCAAATACCAAGGAACTGTCATCAAGTTTGAAATCAAAGCCATGCCGGGCATGGTGGTGCATGCCTGTAATCCCAGCACTCAGGAGACAGAGGCAGCTGGATCGCTGTGAGTTCGAGGCCAGCCTGGTCTACAAAGTGAGTCCAGGACAGCCAAGGCTACACAGAGAAACCCTGTCTTGAAAAACCAAAAAAAAAAAAAAAAAAAAAGCCACATCAAGCTGAAGGTACGGTTGAGGTTTAGCTAAGTGTTTGCTTGGCATACACAAGGCCCTGGGTTCCATCCTCGCACTGTATGGGGGAAGAAGGCATTAGGCAGCTAAGCCCAGTGTGTTGAGATTGAACAGCAATTCCAAAGCAGTTGGAGGCCACTGATGGGGAGTTCAGTTCAACTGGAGTTTAGAAAATGGGTCTCTAGCTCTGTCCCCTTTCATGATAAAAACAGAGATGTTCACCTAGAGCTTGTACTTGGACGTGGGCTTATTTCCCAGAGCAGACTGCATTCTGAGTGCAGAGAGACCTGACCTCCATGGGCACCCTCACCATACCTGGCAACTGGGAAGACCCCCTTTCCTTCTCTCACAGCTGACAAAGCGCTTTGATGGCAGTGCCCACTTGTCATCCCAGAATACTGTATGTTACCGTGTGGAGAAGCTTCTTGGTATGAGCTGTGCTCCCCGATCCAGATGTCATCCAAGGTTTATACTGTGAATTTCTGGACAGGACATGAAGAAAAGCCAGACCTCCAACTCTGGCCGCTTGGCTGGAAGCTTGGCCAAGGGTGTGGCTTGATACAGAAGACAGCTCTTTCCTAAGAGTTTACTGAAGAGGATTGTGGTTTCGCTGGCTTAGGTCTTCCAGCTTTATTCAAGAGTCTGAAGACAAGAGGGAAGGAAACAGGACGGGTGTGTGGAGGTGGGGTGGTGAAGAGTCTTGTTTTTGCTCTTTTCCTGACCACCAGCTACCCAGCAATGGCTGTCATGTATTGAGTGGGCAAGTGTTACCCCCCCCACTCTATTCCTGGGAAACAAGCTCCAACAGTACTTAGCCCGAGTCACTTGCATGGGAGATGATGAAGGCAGGATGCACTCGGTACAATTTCTTGAGTCACTTACTCTGCAACAAGCCTTCTGCTGGGGACTGGATATGCAGCTGTGGACAAGATCAGGCCGCTCTCCTCAGCAATCTGCAACCAGGGCAGGGGGTATTCTAACAAGCAAGCAGGTAGAAATAGGATAGGATGAGGCTCTTGGAGCAATGAAGGAGGTCTACCCATCACATAAAGGAATGAAAAGTGGGGTATCAGCAAGGCCTTGGCAGGGGATGTGCTGTCTGGGGCTGGATCTGGAGAGAGAAGAGACAGTGAGAGGAGATAGATGGAGGAATAAAGGGGACCCAGGCAGAGAGGAGACCTTTACCAAGGGCCAACATGAAAAGAGACCACAGAAGCTGGCCATGCTAACACATACACCTGTCATCCCAGCTCTTGGGAGGCTAAGGCAGGGAACCAAAACTTTGAGTTTACAGTGACGTAGGAAGTTTAAGGCCAACCTGGGCTACATAGTGAGACAGTCTGAAAGAGAGAAAGGTGGGAGGAGGGAGCCTATGCCTTGAAACACTGTACAGAGCCATTCATTGGGTATGGGTTTGCTGTGAGGGGAGACTGAGAAGTGGACAGGGGTTCCTTTGGAAGTGCCTGTGGATCATAAGGAGTCTTAATTTCCAGCTTGATGAGGGGCCACCAAGCAGCTCTGAGCAGGAGAGTGATATGATCTGACTGGCTGTCTTTTTGGCTTAGCCTAGCAATGGTAAGGAGAACAGTTTGTAAGGGACCCAGAGCAGAAGTGGCCATCCTGGTCATGCCAGGGATATCACAGTGGCTTAGTTCAAGGTGGCAGAACCAAGAGAACCACATAAGTGGTTCACATTTCAGGAGGAGCTATGGACTTCAGGTGGGGATAGAGTGGGGTAGGTGGCAAATCACGTCCAATGGACCTCAGCTTGCTTTCGAGACCCCTGCGGCTTCAGCTTTGAGATCTGGGAAAGGAGTGTGCTCTCCCTGGGCCACTGGAACAGGAAAGAGAGGATGTTGTGCCTGTTGACTTATATCCATGAATACCCTAGGCGCGCTTGCATTTTGTCATGCACCCAGCACAGTTCACGTGCTTTGCAGATATTTCACTCTCATAACTGCTTTCGTCAATGTGACCTTTATGATATGAAAATGGAGGTGCAAAAAAAAAAAAAAAAAAAAAAAGATTAAATCACTTGACTGAGGCTACCCAGCTGATAAGCATCACACCAGGGATTCAAACTCCTTTGTAGTCTCATTCCAGAGTTATATGCTGCTTTGTCTGTGGGGCCATTCAGTCATAATATGGTCTAGAACTGGAGACAGAATTATCTACCAAACAAGACCTGGTCTCTTTCTTCATAGAGTTCACGGTCTGGCAGAGGAGGCACATATTAACCAAATGGCCACATAGACAGACGCATGCTCTCAGAGCCCCCAATAGGGTCTTAGACCTAGTCAGGGAGGTCAGAAGGGGCTCCAGGAAGCAGATACTTGAGCTGATGTGTGCAGAATGCATTGGCGCTACTGAGGAAAAAGGGAAGAACAGACGGAGGAATAGCAAGTACAAGGACCATGTGGTGAGAGTGGCCATTCTCCTTCACCTCACTTCCCTGGCTTCCTGCTCCCCCATTCCCTTGGTTGTACTTCTTTCTTCCCCTTGGAGTCTGTGCCCAGCCAGTCTTCCCCAGGTGAGAGCAGGAAGCATGCCTGCATTCTGCTAGCACTCTAGCCACCCCTGGGTTCTTATTTACATTTATGTCTAGATTTCATTTGTGCTTGTTTCATTTTTGAGACAAGATCTCATATAGCCCAGGCTGGCCTGGAACTCCTGGTCTCCTGTCCCCTGCCTCCAAAATGCTGAGCTTGGCCCTTCCTTGACTTCTTTTTTTTTTTTTAAAGTTAAAATTGTATTCTCTCTCTCTCTTTCTCTCTGTCTGGGCGTGTGTTTGCACATGTGGAGGTTAGAGGACAACATGTGGGAGTGGGTTCTCTTCTTGTCAGGCTTGGCGGCCAGTGCCCCAACCAGCCAAGACATCGCACCAACCCTCATCCCTAACTCATAACTTCTTCAAGGCTTCCTAAGGCTGCGGAGCTCCCTTCCTGGCCTTGCCCCACAGACAGATCCCTCTGCTCCCCAGATGTAGTAAAGGCTGGCCTGAACTAAATCAAATGTGAAGAGACACAGTTTGAGGCACTTTCAGCACTTTTTATACACCGTGGAACAGCTGAGGCTGGGAAGTATCCATGCATCTTGACAAAGGGACTGTTTTCTGTATTATTCCCTTGATGCTTTGAAGAAGGAAAGGCCATTAGGAACTAATAGGTACTGAAATCTTTTTTTTTTATTTAAGTAATTTATTCAGATTACATCTCATTTGTTATCCCTTCACTTGTAGATACTGAAACCTTGTGAGGTACCCAGGTTTGTGCTGGGTACCTTTCCTAAGCTGTGTCATTGACAGTCATAACAAACTTTATGAGGCAGTGATGCCATTCACATAAGCTGACGTGTGCCTCTTCCCTGTGACTTTGCATCTCAGATAGCATGGGGTCTGTGCTTAGTGGGTACTTTGATTTTTTTGTAGTGCTGGTATTTGAGCCCAGGGCCCTGTGCATGCTAGGTAAGGATGCTGCCACTGAGTGATGCTCCTCCTAACACTAATCCAGTAAATACTTTTTGCAATGACTTGATTGATGACCCTATTGTTTCAAGACAGCATAGGCTAGTGAAAAAAAATCTAGCACATGAGGCTCTTCAGTGCCTTCATGGCTTAGACAATCAGTTTCATTTTTCTGAGACTATTTTTCCTCAAGTATAAAATGATAACAACTCTTTTATCCTGGAGGGCTATGAACATGCTGAGGAGGCTTGGTGACCTCCAAAGTGCTTTCCAAACTTGTAGGTGGGACACCACATTTACGCTAAGCTAGGCTTTAAAAAAGAAAGATTTATTCTATGTATGCACACGCATATTTATGTGACCTTCAAAGGTCAGAGGTGGAGGATATGGTTCCTTAGAGTTACAGGTGTTTGTGAGCCCGCTGGCATGGGTGCTGAGCCACCTCTGCAGCCCCCTAAGTTTTTAATCACCCAGTTGTCATCTAGAACTGTACTGATGGCCTTCCTTTATAAACCAACTCTTCTGAGTTAAAGAAGGAGAAGAATAATATGTAGTTTTCATAAAGCCAAATTTTTCCTCTTCTTCCTCTGCCTTTCTCTTTTTTTTTTTTTGAAGTTCTCACAATGTCCTTCCAACTTGGGGATGCTAAAACTTCCTTTATTGATGACATCTTGGTTTTAGTAGGTTACCGTTGTTTGAAAATGCTACTGCTTAGATGAAATGTTGGCACCACGATGCCAGAGCCCCTAAGGGACAAAGCTAGTACTGCTGCCAAGGGAAAAAAAACCCTGAACTAGATGGTAGAGATGATGGCTTTTGAGTGGACTTTCTGAAGGACCCAGAGAAGAGTCCAGAAGGCTGAGAAGGAAACACAGGATGAGGAAGACACAGGCAAGGATGCTGAGCCAGACTGGGTCTTGGTACCTGCATGCTGTGGATGCCACCCAGCAAGTTGGTTCCAGCCGTTCCAGGTTCCAGCAGCAACTTTGGTTGAATTGCTGGTCTGCTGAAATCCTGCCAACTACACCATGGGGATCGCTCCCAGGAACTGAGTCCAAAAAAGGTCTACTTCTCCTGTTCCCATTAACCTCTTTTCTCTCCTATCTAGGGTAGGTGGGTTGGAAGGGAGGTATAAGCATTAAAGAACCTCAAATAAAGTAGTAGGCTTGGAAAAGGTCGGAGCTTACAGGTGGTACCCAATGTGCTTTGGATGTTACAAAATAACCACTGGTGTTTACGGTCCTTTACCTTCAGGTGCAGTAGGAATAATCTTGGGAAGAAGTGGGTTAACTTCTCAAGGCTTTATTGTGCGTCAAGGTATTATAGATAGGGATTGTAAGGAAGAAATTAAAATCATGGCATATGTAAGGAAGGAGATGCAAACTAATGTAGGGGATAGAATTGCTCAGCTGTTACTGTTTCCTTACATCAAGGACAAAGCTGCTCTAGTAGAAAGAACAGATGCATTTGGGAGTACTGGAAGATATGTGTTCTGGCAAACAATGGTTAATGATCAGAGACCTAAATTAATGGTACAAATGAATGGTGTTGAAACAGAAGGCTTGGTGGATACAGGAGCAGATGTCATGATCCTTTCTCAAAAGTACTGGAATCCAGATTGGCCACATTAGAAGGTTAATACACAATTTATAGGAATTGGTAAATTATCTCAAATAAGACAAAGTGTACGTGGATTAAGTGTGTGGGACCAGAAGGGCAAACAGGGAAGCTGAGACCCTATGTAGCTGACATACCCATACATTTATGGAGAAGAGAGCCTACAATAGAGTGTTCAGGTGGAAAAATAAGTTGCTGTAATCCAAATACCCAGTTAAGAATGGAAACCTCTAGGCCACTGCATCAGACAGCAGCTGAGCACCTCAGCTCAAGCCCAAAGCTGGCTGCTCCTGCAGTCCACCCTGGTGGCTGTAGCCAATGTTGCTTTGGATCCTCAGCCCTTCTTTTAAAACAAAATATATTGAGTTTGTTAATTATGTGGTGTATGGGTGTGTGTGTGTGGACCTTGGTCTGGGTCTCACTCAGCTCTGTAGAAATGGCAAGAGCTCACAGCTAGAACACACAGGCTCAATAACAAGCTCTGTACAGCCTCTTGCTCACCTTTTCCACACCAAAAAACAAACAAAACAAAAACAAAAAATAAAACAAAAACAAAAACAACAACACCACACACACAGAGGAGGAGGCGTACAAGGCTGGCTTCTTGCCATGGAATGCCACATGGCCTGCCTGGGGATGCTAGTGAGGAGGTGAGGTACAAAACTTCCTGCCTGCTGTGTGACCTCTGGCCTGCTGGCAACCACAGGAGGCCTGGCCTGCTGCAACGGCCAGCACTTTCCATGAGGGCTTACAGTGTTGCTACCTGAGTATGTGTCTTTGCATTCCAAGAGCCTGTCTGGATTATCCATTGCTTAGATTTCTCCAGACCTCTGTTCTAGCCATTAGGATTTTTTGTTCTACCTGGAATCCTTTGGCCAGTGGCCTCAGCCACAAGTTAGTCCACTAGGGCCATAGGCCAGGTGCCTGCTGGCTGCCCATCTGGCCCAGGCAAAAGGCAAAGGGCAACTACTTCTAGGAGAAAGCCCGGGGGGGGGGGGGGGGGGGGGGGGGGGGCAGGAGTGGAAGGTAAGGCCAAGGAGCTCTAGTAGCTGTGTCCATGCCCAGATCCATGACCCAAGCCTGGCCAACAATACTTGGCAGGCTTCCTGGCTCCCTGTTTAGGGCAGGTTGCCATGGTGCTTTGCCTGCTGGCACATAGAGGCTGGAAACAGAGCAGACGTATGAGCGCAAGGGCGGGGGGTGTTATAACAGAGGAGAGCAGGACTTCTTGCCCTAGTTCCAACTGGATTTTGAGTCATCTGTACTGTAGAATGGCTGCTTTAAGGAGAAGCTCCTATGCCCTTATGGCCCCCAGCATTCCTGCCGCTGTGCGTGTACATGCCTCCAGTCTTCCCAAGGGCCTGCTATCTGTGCCATGGCTCTGCTTCCTCCACTTACTGGCAGACTTTTCTTATGCCTAGTAAGCTCTTCCTGCCCCTGTGGCTGAGCTTGGACAGCTTTGTTTATCATTCCTACCCCGAGCCAACCAGTTACTTCTGTGGGTGGCTGTCCCCCATACCCTCTCCATATCTGCTCTGGCTTGATGTTTAGAAGCAGCCTACAGAGGGCTAAGGAGAGGGCTTAGTGGCCCTTTTGAAGGAAGCATTAGAGCTAAGTCTAAACTCCTGGGCTTGGTGTTCAAAGACTTCAACAACTAATCTTTATAATACTCAACATTCCAATGCCACATATTTCAACTATCAAGACATACACGTGCACACGTACACACACACACACACACACATATTCATTACTTGCACATCTGGCAGTGTGTAAAAATATGGAAAATGTGGATAGAATATTTGCAGTTTTCCTTTTGTATTTGATGCCTCATAGATATACCTATGTTGTAAAATTTTATTTGCAAGTTGACAATTTCCAACTCCGTGTGTCTACTTATGTTTCGTTGGTCAGTGTTTAATCTAGAAATTGGTATGTTCACTTCTGCTTTTTACTGTGTGGCTGAGCAAACCAGCATGTCCTCACTGATTTCAGCTATAAAGTTAACATAAAGCACCCCTCCCACAGGAATGGTGGCTCATGCCAGTGACCTCCCTCTGTCCTTAGGAATCTGAGGCAGGAGGACTGCATGAGTTCTAGGCCAGTCTGGGAAAAGAGTGAAATCCCTCTCCAAAAAACAACTAAAATCACAGACTCCAATACCATCCATCTCTCAATGTCCAACACAAAGGCCCTCTCCTCCTGGAGTTCCTGCAACCTCTTCCAGCTGGGAAGCCTTTCCCCTCCCAGCTGTGCCCCCAGCTTCCTTGGCTTTCCTCCAATGGCTCCAGCACATTCTCCCTAAGGTTGCAGTTAGCAGTTCATTTGGCGCTCTACCCCATGGCCTAGGCTCCCAGAAAGCCCATGTCTATTGTGGCTCTTTCTAGACACCATCAGCTTTTACAACTGAGTCTGCACTTGAATACTCCCAAGGATGCATGGCTTGTCTCTATGCAGAGTTTACCTGCATACCACAATTGGTCCTTGAGCTCATGAGCAGGGTGAAAGCCTTAAGAAACAGAGATCACTCAGCCTTTCCCTCTATTTACCTTTAATGCTGTGCAGGAGTGAGGGAGGGAAGAGGGAGTGGGGAGAGGGAGGGAGAAAGAGAAAGATTGCATGCTAAAGCTAAAATATACTTAAAACTTAGTCTAGGGAAATGGCTCAGTGAGCAAAATGCTTGCTGCATTTAAGTGTGAGGACCCAAGTTCAAATACTTATCATACTTGTAAAAACTGGTAACCACAACACTGGGACAAACAGATCTCTGGAATTCATTGGCCAGCTGGACTAGCCAACCCATGAGCTCCAGACTTAGGGAGCAATCCTGTCTAAAAAAAAATAAGGTGGAGAGCAAACGAGGAAGACACCTGACATTAACCTATGACCTCCAGAGGCAACTATGTGCATACACAGACACACATTTGTGACCACTCAAACATATACATACACCACACACACACACACACACAGATTATAGAAAAAGAAAACATTAAACACAAAACTTACCTGTTTTTCCATTTTAAGTGTACAGTTTAGATGACATTAAGTATATTTATATAATGTGCAACTATCACTATAACTTTTCTGTCTCCTCAAAAGAAACTGCTCATTCATTAATCAGTAGCTCTTATTTTCATTTTTCCTCCAACCCCTTACTTTTTGTCTCAGTGAATATGACTATAAGTACTTCACATACGAGGAGCCACACCGTATCAGTCCTCTATGCCTGGCACTCTTTCACTGAGCATCATGTCTTCAAGGCTCATTCGTATTGTAGCTTGCGTCACAATTTCCTTCTTTTCAATGGCTAAAGGATGCTCATTGAGTATCCTATAGAATTTATCCATTCATCTGTCACTTGCAATTAAGTAGCATCCATCTTTTCACTATTGTGAATAGGGTTGTTAGGAACCTGAGTAGCTATGTGCTTGCTTTGGACTCTTTTGGGTGTATGTGCAGATGTAGAATTGTTGGATTTCTTTTACTGCGTGTGTATGGGATTGGGGGGGGGGTCAGAAGACAATTTGCTTCTTTCTTTTCACCATGTGCTTTCCAGGGATCCAACTCGTGTCATTAAGCTTGGCACCTTTACTTGCTCAGCCATCTCACCAGCCCCTGTTTTTGTTTCTCAAGCTAGGGTCTTATAACTGAGACTAGCTTGGAACTGTCTGTGTAGCCCAGCATGGCTTTGAATTAGCCATCTATCTGTCTAGGCCTGCTGAGTGCTGGGAATGCAGGCATACACCACTTCATGCAATCCTCCTGTCTGATTGCTAACCAGTCCTAATCCTGCAAGGCTTCTGGCATCACATGAGATCTGGTACTTTTATGGTGGCATGGCTGCAATTCTTGTAATTCTGTGTTTAAATTTTTGAGGAACTACCAAACTGTTTTCCACAGTGCCTGACTCATTTTTACAACTCCTCCAGAGATATATAAGGGTTCTGGTTTTCTACATCTTCAAAACACCTCTCCGCAGTGAGGAGTGTGAAGTGCTATGGTATTGTGCTTTGGGTTGGAATGTCTCAAGTGGCTGTTGATGCTGAGCAGTACTTCTCCTGATTTAGCACCGTTTTTTAGGCACTCTTGGAAGTCAGATGTTGCTGTAGTTATTTAGGCTAGAATGCAATTGACTTCAAGAAGTTCTTTGTTGTATGGTCAGTGGCCTCTGGACTCACTATAGGTTAAAGCCTACAAACCCACAGACCTAGTACTGCAGGTTCTCCCTCTCTCCCCGGCACTCTTTCCCCCTCTCTCCCTCCTCTTCCCCCTCCCTCCCCTCCTTCCCCCTCCCTTCTCCCTCTCCCCTCTCCCTCCCTCTCTCTCCTGCTTCCTTCCTCTCCCCTCCCACTCTCTGTATGAGCATGTGCATCATCACCAGTGACATGTTCTACCAATGAGCTATATACCCAATATTTATTTTGAGAAGCAGTGTTTTGGTGACTTTTCCTGGCTGGCTTCAATCTTGATCCTTCTGCCTCAGTAGCCAAGGTTCCAGACTCTCGCTACCAGGCTTTGCTCTACCCATTCTTCTGAGCTGTACTTGCCATAGCCCCTGGGTTTCTTTGATTCTGCTTTCTGTTCATTTGATTCATGTGGCACCACCTTACTGTGATAGCTAGCAGGCCACCCTGAAAAGAAAAGAGTCAGAGGATGAAGAGGGCAGGAGAGGCAACAGGTGACAGATTTCTTTACATTCATTTTCTGGTAAAAACCAAGAAGCTACATAAAGCTGCTTTTCTCTCCACTCCAAACAAAGAAACCCTTCCTTTTCTGCCAAGGTGTTCCATCATATCTTAGGAGCATAGCACTTCTCCCTTAGTTGAATTCAAGATGAGGAAAAGAACTGAACTGGACAGGAAGTGTCAGCTGCCTGCACTTGTAACTATTTTCCATCCAGGAACTGCTTTTGTTTTTATTCTCTGCGTATAAAGAGCTGGTGGCTTCCATGGAGGGAAGTGAGAAGCCTGTGCTGGAAGTGGTGATGCGGGCCTGTAAGTCCAGCTGCTCAAGAAGCCAAGGCAAGAAAATCAACAAGTTCACAGACAGCTTAGCAAGACTCTGTTTGAAAGGTTAAAGAACTCCACCCTTCCACATTAAGGCCTGAGGATTTGGATTGGTGGTAAAGCATTGTCTGACTTGCACAGAATGAAAAAGTGCCTCCAGGTTCTTAGCAATGTCTGAATCCACTCAGGCTGCTAGATCAAAATTTCTATACATTTTGTAACTTAGAAATAGAAACGTATTTTTTACAGCTCTAAAGGTTGATAAATCCAAGAACAAAACATTTGCAAATTTGGTAATTGGTGAGGGGCTGTTGGTCATACGAGGAGTGTTGTCTATGTGTCCTCAGGAGGCGGAGGGCAAACAAGCTCCCTTCTCCCAGGTCTCTTTTAAGTGGACAGGCCCATTCATTAGGGAGGAATCCTTAAGAATCTTTTGCTTCCTATAGGACCCACGGTGTAGTGACTCCACACTGGGGATTAGGTGCCAGCATCTGAATTAGAGAGCAAGGGATACCAACATTCAGATCAAAGCAGAAATACTGCCTCAGTTTCCCTTCTCTCTTAGAACTCTCAGGCTAACCCTTACTCTGCCAAGTGGTGGCCTGCCGACTATTACGTGTTGACCAATCTGGAGATTACATCCAGATCCTTCTGGCATCCTCAATAGGGACTTTATAAAATGTCAGGAGCAAATTATTACAGAAATGACAGCAAGGAGCATATGAAATGTATGTCTTCTGAGAGCAGGTTTGGGATCTAATAATGAATGCCATCTGAACCACGAGGAGCCAAGACACTAGGACGGGTCCTTCACCTGACTTTCTTCTAGCTCGGCTGCCAGAGCTGGGTCCTGTGGTCTGAAAGTAAAATATCGCATGTACTGAGACACCTGGTCCTAACCTGGCAGCTCTGTCTTGGAGGTTGTGGAACTTTGAGACATGGGTCCTAGCTGCTGGAAGCAGGTTAATAGAAGTGTACCTGCTTCCAGTTCTATCTTGAGTTCTTTGTTTCTTCTCCACTAAGATGTCAGGAGACCCTTCCACATGACGTCATCACCACAGAGCCATCCCACCATGCCTTCCCACTATATGGACTGACATTTCTTGGGAGCCATAAGTCAGAAAAGGCTTTCTTCCCTTAAATTGCTTCTGTGACATAGTTCATCCCAGTGATGAGAAAAGGAACTACTGCGCTGGGGTCTACCTTTTCTCTGGGAGGAGCTTCCAGGTCAAGGTCCAGAGAGCTCATATTTCAAACCTTCTTTTTTAACGTCTTGTTGCTCTCTGCATTTTTGGAGAGGAAGCTGTGATACCAGGGCAATGTTCTCAAGGCCAGAGGACTTGTCCTCTGAAGCTAGCTTCAAAGTCAGCCCCATGTACTCCTGGGGAGGTGTAGACCTCGTGCTTTTAGATGATTGGTTTTAGGGAGGTGAGTTTTATTTTATAGTTTCTTTCCATTTAGTTCATGCGATAGTGGAGTTCATGTGCATATGTGATCTAGACTGTTCTTCTTGTTGTACTCAAATCCCTGACCAGAGGACCTGACGAGAGGAAGGGTTTCATTTTGCTCAGAGGTTGAGGGCACAGCTCAGCAGAGCAGGGAAGCCAGGGCAGCCAGAGTGAGGCAGCTGCTCAGGCTGCATCCATAGTCAGGGAACAGAAAGGATGAATGCAGACACCTGGCTTGCTTGCTTCTCTTTATTCAGTTTGAGACCTCAACCCATGGAGTGATACTGCCCATGTTGGCATGCGTCTTCTTACCTCAGTTAATCCAGGCTGTCAGCTTCCTCATAGCCATGCCCAGATGTTCATCTTCTAGGTGATTCTTCATCTTAATAGATTGACGACAGTAACCAGCCCATATACTCTAAGAGTGAAAAATTGTCAGGCAGTGGTGGTGCATGCCTTTAATCCCAGCACTCAGGACACAGAGGCAGGTGGATGGCTGTGAGTTCGAGGCCAGCCTGGTCTACAGAGAGGTTCTAGGGCAGCCAGGGCTATGTAGAGAGACTCTGTCTCAAACAAAACAAACAAAAGCCAAAAGAGTGAAAAGTCAAAAGGCGTGCGCGCGCGCGCGCGCGCGTGTGTGTGTGTGTGTGTGTGTGTGTGTGTGTGTGCGCGCGCGCGCGCGCGTGTGTGTGTGTTTTAAAAAATCAGGAAGGTGTCACTCAAGTGGCTAGTGATTACGATGCACTCTAAAACTGTTGCGACAAGGACTCTGTGGCAGGAATTGACATCAGTCAGTTCCACTGCCCTTCTTCCCATTTCTGAATCTCTGATGAGAGCAAGGGAAGCCTAGAATAAAATTCTCTCTCCTCTTCAAATAATGCTATGATAACTTTCTCTGTGAGTTTAGAGACAGGGCCGTTAACTGTGTATTGCATCCTGATTAGCTTCCTCTAATGTCATTCTTGCCAAAATTCAAGACACAACTGGTTGAGCCTTTCTTCGTCCATTTTCTGCTTCTATAATTGAATGTCACAGTCTGGGTGATTATTAAAAAAAAGAAATGTATTTTAAAAGCTCATGGTCCTGGGAGCTGAGGCATCTGAAAACATTGTATCAATATCAAGGGGTGGCCTCTTGATGCATCATAACATGCCAGAGGGCAGCTCATGGCAAGGCATAGCAAGCTACTAGCTCGGTCTCTTCTCTTCTTACAAAGCCACCAATTCCATCATGGGAGTCCCATCCTAATGACCTCATTGTATAAGTTACTGTTACCTTATTGGGACCAAATACCCAAGAGAGACAGCTTAAGAGAGGAAAGGTTTATCTTGGCTCACAGTTATAGGGGATTTTGGTCCATCATGGTCAAGAAGGAAGGTGACAAAAATGTGAGGTGGCAGCTCTTCACATGGGGACAGACCAGAAAACAAAAATATTGTTCAGAACTAGAAGTGGCTCTAACCTTCAGAGGCCCACCCTAGTGACCTACTTTTGTCGGCTAGGCCCCATATAGAAGGTTCCACAACCTTCACAATAGTGCCACAAGTCAGAGTCAGCATTTAAATTAAAATCCTATGAGGGGCATTCCAGATTCAAACCACAGCAACTCACTAATCCCCCTCCAGAGGACACTCCCCCAAATGGCACCAATCTATGAATTCAGGGTTTTCCTGCTTCAGTATTAGTTGCTTTTCTCACTGCTGTGTCCAAGTGCCTAACAGAAGCAACTTAGAGGAGGAAGGGTTTATTTAAGCTCCGGGTTCAGAGGGTGTAGTGCAGCACGGCAGGGCAGTTGGTTAGTGGCAGCAGGAGCTTGCTTCTCATGTTAGAGACGAGGAAAGAAGTGACAGATCCCTACAATCACCCTCACAGCCCTGACCCCAGTGAGCCAACTCTACTATCCATGCCTCCTGCTCCAAAGGTTCTACCACCTCCCAAAACAATGTTGATGGCTGAGAACCAAGTGTTCAAACACATGAGCCCATAGGGGAACTTTTACATTCAAACTGTAGTGGTCTCTTACCACAAGAATTCGGTGTAGCAATGCCTAAGAACCCTAGAATTACTTGTCTTTGGAAGGGTCTCTTCGGCACAATAGTGCACTTCCATTTGCAGCCCGGCCCTCCAGAAAGAGGGTCCAGGCTGCCTTCTTTGCCTCCACACTTCCCTGGCCACAGCCTCCCAAGGCACTGCTTAGAAAGTATTTATACAGTCTCTGCCCTGAAGGAATCCACATGAGACTTATGCTTCTGCTTTTGCTCCCTGCTCCTCTATATTTGGGCGTTCCCTGGGGAGCTATTCCTATGGAGTCCCTACCTTGACCCAGGCCCTGTACTAAGCCTTATGGCTCATCAAACTCTTTGGCTAACCTTATTAAGGCCTCAGGAAATTGCCCAGGTTTGCCAGGCAAGGAAGCGGCTGAAGCCAAGCGAGCATGCCTTATGAGGATCTTGTAGCACCCACAGACCTTCATATCCTTGGACAGCGAGTAATAGTTTCCTCCACATGGGCTGTCTTTGATCCTGTGACAACAGTGAGCTGAAGGGAAAACAGATTGCTCTGAGTCCAATCTGTCCTAGTGGGAAACATGCCAGAGCATGTCTGGAGAGCTTGGGCCTGAGTCCGAGTAACTGTCAGGATATGGCCTAGAGCCTCGTTTCCCTTCCTGGCCCTCCCTTTATCTCCCTCTTCTTTTTCCCTGCCTTCTGCTCCCTGACCCCACTGCCCCTACCATGGGAGCAAGCTGCTCAGAAGGAAGTGGCTGTTGATTCTCAACCTGTACAAGTGTTTTAGCATGCCTGTTCTACAAATCTACTCATGGCTGAAAAAGAGAACCTGGGTCATCCTGGCTTGGTGTTGAGGACCTACATTCAAGTGAAAGCAGCACCTTACTGCTTTTCTACCTCTTTGGGGCTCTTATATTTGTTGTCCAGGCTTCTTTGGAACATCTGGGTTCAAGCAGTCCTCCTGCCTCAGGTTCCTGAGTAGCTAGGACCCTATTCTTCTAAAACATAGTGAATGGCAAATATGCAGATCCTTTACTGGCGGTTCACTTACCAACAAGCTGATCTTAAGGAGCCTTGCTAACTTCATGAATTACCAGTTTCATTCTTAGTCGTCATTTCTCGCTGGCCATGTCGACCATACCTGAAACCTGTCCTGCCTTGTCTCCTGTTCCTTCCACATCTGCTTATTTGACAGCTTCACAGGGCAGAGGGAGAAGGCAAAGCCAGAGCCCTTAGTTGGGTGGCTCATCTACTGGCTCATCCATTACCAGCCTAAGTTTGCTTCTCTCTGGAATGTGGCTAATGAAATAGCTTTCCCTGTCAAATGGCTATGATGATAAGAATGATCTGATAACTGTTTTGTGAAAGGTCTACACCATCTAAAAGCCATTTCTTTCCTCCCTCCACTTCCCCTTCCTTTTTCCCTCCCATTTCCCTTCTTCATCCTTCCCTCTCCCTCTCCCTCCTTCTTTCTTTTCTCCTTTTTCCCCCTTGACTAAGGAGCTGCCTTTATAGCCCAGGCTGGCCTGACACATAAGTCCTTCTGTCTCAGCTTCCCAAGTGCTAGGATTACAGGCATAGCCATCATGCCCACCTCCACTGCCATTTCTTATTAGTAAGGAAAACACACCCATCCTTTAAGGCTCAGCCTAGTGGTACCTCCTTGATGACTTGGCCGGAAGGGAGAAGTGAACACTCCTCTCTCAGCAGTTGGAAAGTCTTCACACGGTACATAGCTTGGCATCCAGAGGGAAAGGTGCTGTGTCTGCATATGTCCGGCTCTTCTAGGCTAGGCATTCATGTGGAAGACGGAGGAATGGCTCAAGCGTCTTCCCGTTTTATGGATCCCAGTCCCACACATGGTCAATTCTCCAAAAGAGTGTGTTGAGCTGGGGAAGCAAAAATGAATAAATAAACCAACAAACAAAAGCCAATTTTGTGATTTGGAGGCTAATCTTGGCACCAGTTACTTGTGTGCCCCCTCTGTAAGTTATGAAGTGAGGGATAATGACAGAGAGTGTGCTGGTAGAATGACTGTAGAGGGAGGTGATGGGAATCTTTCAAATAACATACATTTTCGTGAACTTTTTTTATTGAGTCCATCTTTTTTCTCACTTGTTTCAGGCCGTGGGATTTGCCAGGTTCTCTAAGGAGACAAAAAAGTTAGTCCTGACTTATCCCTGCCTTGCCCCAAGTACCACAAAGATAAGTCAGACCACAGGTTACAGAGCGAGGAGCTTGCCTCCATGTACCCCATACTGCACCCACTGAGTAGCAGAGGGTAGTGCCAGCCTCTGGGAACCACCTCCTCTAACATCTCATAAGAGAGCTCTTTTAGGGGCTGGAGAGATGGTTCTGTGATTAAAAAAAAATAAAGAGCATAGACTGCTCTTCCAGAGGAACTGAGTTTGATTCCCAGCATCAATATGGTGATTTACCACTATAAGTCCAATTCCTGAGGCTCCAACTCCCTCTTCTGGCCTCTGCAGGCACCTGGCATGTATGTGTTATACAGATATAAGCAGGCAAAACACCCAAACACAGACAATAAAATAAAAATTAAAAAACTGCTTAAAGCGTTAGTGGGAGCTAGGTGGTGGTGGCACACGCCTTTAATCCCCAGCTCTTGGGGAGGCAGAGGTAGGCGGATCTCTGTGAGTTCGAGGCCAGGTCTACAAACTGAGAAACCCTATCTCAAAAAACAAAACAAAACAAAAAAGTTGGTGGATGCATCCATGAAACAAAGGAAGGAGGAGTGCTGATCTTGAGCAAGGAAGCTACTTGGAGGTCTTATTAGCCCCACTGAGGCAGTGTTAAGTTCTTTCTTGGGGTTACATTTGGGTCCTCCTCTGACCATCCTTTTTTACATTATCAGGATAAAGTTGGCTCTACCAAATGACACGCTTGAATGTTGGGTTTTATTTTATGTATGACTCTGTGAAGCACCACTACAGCCCTATATAGCAACCATTTCCATCGCACGCAACCTTCCTTCTTGTGGCTCACCATTACCTTTCTCTACTGCCTAAGTGAGGAGAGCGGGGGTCTATTGGTGGTGGGCTAGTCTATTCTAGAACATTCTCAGGAGCTCTGGCCTTAGACTTTGAGGACTGGGGCCAGCAGAGCCTTGGCCTTCATGACAGCTTAGTCTTCTAACATTGTGACTTGGGTGGCCTGAGGCAGACCTTACTCTCTTCAGGTGTGGGGGTTTCTTTCAATGAAATGAGATGATTAGGCAAGGTGATAGGATTTTTTGGCAATCTGGAGCAATGCCCCTTCTGTGACAAAAAAAATAAAATCCATCTTCTTTGTTTTCTCATGCTCTGAGTTCCAGCAGTACTAGGTAACTGGGTGAGGCTGTTGGCCAGCCATGACCTTGATGTAACATTCCTGGTCCAGCCCCACCCAGATGTGGTTCCCCCTACCTAGCTTGTAAGGGATTAGTGATGGTGCTCTCCTCCTGGCCCTGCCTGGAGAAGCAAGGCTCACCTCTTCGGGGGAGAGAATAGGGTGAAAAAGGATGGCTTCCTTTGTCCTCCTGAATCACCCAATGACATAGAATGGGAACGATAGCTTTTCTCCAATGGCAGTTTCCAGAAAGCACACACTCTCTTGGCATATAATGACTGAAGGGCAGGCCACCTCCCTGTACTATGTGGCCGTGTCAATGGGCCCTGGTGGTGGGAACACAAGACCAGCAGGAGAGGATGGAACTCCTTAGGTGAGAAGGGAGCACTGTCTGGCATACTAGTGCATAGGAGTTGCCTCTGAGTTCAGCCCTCCAAGGGAACGTGCTTTGAGGCAGGGCTAGAGGAAAGACTAAGGCAAGTAATATAAAACTTTTAAAGAAAACAGAGGACTTAAGGGATTTTTTCTCACTCCCCAGAGGGATCAGTCACCCCTCCCCTCACACACTGTTCGCACCCCCTGCCTATCTGCTGTGTCCCAGGAAAAGGTGGGAAAGGAGTGCAAAAAGGTGGTAGCTGAGTTGTGAGCAGGTTCCAGGGTTTACTTCCTCTGTGCTCAGCAAGTGCCCATTCGGTGCTCAGTAAAGTCTGTTGACAGATGGAAGGTACCCCAATGCCATGGCAGGCACTGGGAGGAAAGCAGAGAGAAACTGGCCCCAGTCCCTGCCTATGGTCAAGAAGGAGGGATAAAACGGGCACATAAATAACCTTATACAGGACAGGCTGTGGTAAATGCCTTGGGAGAAAAACAGTGAGGATCCAGGGAGGAGAGGCACTCACATCTGGCAGCAGAGGCAGCAGGGCTCCAGAGAAAACCACGGCCTGGTGGTGCCGAGCAGGCTGACCTGGAGCGGAGATGGGGTTTCGACCATGCCTCAGGAATGTGTGTGTGCTGAAGGTGGGGAGTGTGGATAGGCTGCATTCCAGACCCCAGGGGAGGACTGGGGACCTGAAAGTACCTTAAATGTCCCCAGCAAGCACAGAGAGAATAAATCACTGACAACCCAGAGCCTTGCTGGAGCTGGAGGTTCTCTGACTTCTCACCTTGCCTTAACCCCCAACTTACACAACAGACTTAGCAGGGGTCCTTGCTGGTTCATGGCTTGGCCAGCTCAAACCATAAGTGATAGCCAGTCCCAGTGGCCTACCAGTGATTTCACAAGCACCTTCCTTCCAAGCTGCTAGGAACAATAAAACTCCTTAACCACAGGAAAAGACCATGCAAGGACCAACAGTTGCTGGCTTCCTTCATCTATCATTCATGTGACTGAGATGAATTGTTGCTGGGCAGCAGTGTGAGCAAGTGGGGACAGGGGCCACATTATTTTACATGAGATGGTTTGTCTGCTTATTGGCAGCCCCAAACTGCACAGTGAGGAGTTGAGTGGTAACATTCCTGGCTGTGCTATACATAGGCAAGAGTCTGGGTCTATGGGCTGGAGAGATGGCTCAGAGATTAAGAGCACTGACTGTTCTTCCAGAGGATCTGAGTTCAATTCCCAGCAACCACATGATGGCTCACAACCATCTATAATGTGATCTGGTGCCCTCTTCTGACCTGCAGGTGTAATGCAGGCAGAGCATTCTATACATTATAAAATGAATCTTTAAAAAAAAAAAAAAAGAGTCTGGGTCTAAAAGAGGTCAGTTGCTGTTAACTGATGTATCGAATGATTTCCTTTAACAAGCTGTTATTCCGTTCATCGGACATTTTCACATTTATCATCTCACTGAATCTTCAAAAACAGTTTTCTAAGTGGGAATTGTTATTTTCTCTGGAGAGACGAGGAAATAGGCTCAGAGATGTTAAGGGCCTCACCCCAAAACACACCTAAAGGGTGAACTTTCAGCCCTGGTCTTCTAATTGCAAGGGGCCCCAGCTGCAGAGCGCCTCCAGCCTGAGAGTTTGAAATTAGTTACAAACCATCAAGATCCACGAACTAAGCAAAGGAGAAGCCGAAGTGCAAGAGCCCCCAGACTAGAATGTGCCATCGTAGGGAAAAAGATCCTCACCATAGGAAAGAAAACTTAGCACATCAAGTCCAACCTAGGATTCTCCAGAATATTTGGAAGAGGGTGGAGATGGAGCTCTTCCTCACCTGAGATCTTTCTCACCTGAGATAGTTCATGCCCACTGTGCTATGGCCATGCAGCTACGCTGATGGAGGCGATGCACATAGAACAGCTCTGCTCAGTCTCAAGGCTGAGGTGGCCAATAGGGGCCCTAACCGTGATAAAACTGAATCCACATACACATGGTACCTGTACAAAAACAAGAATCAAAGTAGATATCGCTCTGTGTGTGTGTGTGTGTGTGTGTGTGTGTGTGTGTGTACACCTGTGTGCATGTGGAGGCTAAAGGAGAAGCTTGAGTACCCCCCCCCCCCCCCCCCCGTTCTAACCACCTTGGTTTTTTGAGATGGCATCTCTCATTATCTGGAGCTCACCAAGTAGGCTAGGCTGGCTGGTGTGCAAATGCCATGCATCATCATATCTCCACCTCCCCAGCGCTGGGATTACAAACCCACACCATCAGGTTCAGGTTCATATGGTTGCATGACAAGTATTTTACCAACTGAGCCATTCCTTCTGAAAGAAGGAGCATGTTCCAAGGCAGCCTGGTCTACACAGTGAGATTCTGTCAAAATAAAAACAAAAACGAAACAAAGGAAAAAACCCAAATGTTCAATCACCACCACAGTCAGTGTTAGAACAGTTGTCTTGCTACGCTTTTTGTTGAAGAGACTGTTCTTACCATAGGATGCTGCTGTCACTGTTGCCAAAAAATCAATTGTCCATAAATGTATGTGTGTGTGTCGGAACTTTTGATTTGATTCCATTTATCTATGTATCCGTCTTTGTGCCAGTCTGATATGGTTCTGGTTACTGTTGCTTTGAAATATGGATATTGGTAGATATTGGGGTTCTCTGAGCACCTCCAGAGGAGTTCCTGATTCTTGTGTTCTAGAACAAGAACTTGGACCATATTAATTACTTTTATAGTTTCTGTGATAAAATACCCCAAGAAAAGCAGCTGAAGTTTAGTCCTATTGAGGCAGGGGAATACGACAGAGAGTAAGGTCCAGAAGACCTTGCCCAAAGGCTTCTGAAATAAACCCAGGCCACAAATTGCTCCCTTACCTGTCTAATCAAATTATGGGTGTTTCTTTAAAGTGCCAACTCCACAGATTAGTGCTTGCAATTTGTCCTGACCCCTATCTCCTAGCTAGCCTATAGTTTTGCTACAGCCCCAAGACATCCACCATACATTCTCCTAGCCATTACTTCCCTCTCACCTGCCCTTAGTTAGGCATGGATTTCTCCATGGTGTTAGAAATGAAGTCAATTCCTTTGGGGAGTCGATCTGAATTCTCTGCTCTATAGCCTGCTTTTCTCCCAGGGCAAACAAAATCTCTGAACTACAGTTTTGTTCTAAGATCAAAGACAATGGCTACTTTCTGAGTGGATGCTCTCCTTCCTCTCAACTTAGGAGCTGAGCACTCACCAGAAGAGGACCACCACTGTTTTGGATCTCCTTGTCTTGCTCTTCCTCACCTAGTACCTGAGCCCCAGAGGCCAAGGCACAGGACAATAGTAATTTTTTTGGTATTTTATTTTATTATTTTTTTAAAATATATTTTATTAATTCATTCATATTACATCCCATCCCATCCCTTGTATCCTCCCATTCTCCCCTCCCTCCCAGTTTCCCCTTATTCCCCTCCCCTATGACTGTTCCTGAGAGGGATTACCTCCCCCTGTATATGCTCATAGGGTATCAAGTCTCTTCTTGGTAACCTGCTGTCCTTCCTCTGAGTGCCACCAGGTCTCCCCCTCCAGGGGACATGGTCAAATGTGAGGCACCAGAGTTCGTGAGAAAGTCATATCCCTCTCTCCACTCAACTGTGGAGAATGTTCTGTCCATTGGCTAGATCTGGGTAGGGGTTTGAAGTTTACCGCCTGTATTGTCCTTGGCTGGTGCCATAGTTTGAGCGGGACCCCTGGGCCCAGATCTGCTTATCATAATGTTCTACTTGTAGGTTCCTAGGACCCTCTGGATCCTTCTACATTGCTATTCTCCCATGCTTCTCTCACCTAGAGTCCCAATAGGATGTCCTCCCCTCTGTCTCACTTTCCTGGTAAGTGAAGACTTTCATGGGACATACCCCTTGGGCTAGTGTCTAGATACAAGTGAGTATATACCATTTGAGTCTTTCTGCTTCTGGGACATTAGTATCTTTAACTGTGCTCCATCCCACAAGAGGGAGTCCCCATCTGTCTGAGGCGCCCTTTACCTGGAACTATGCCTGAGCAACAGGTCACTGAGGATAGGGTGAGAAATGCTCCTGTGCCACTCCTCCTGGAATGATAGCCTTCCCACTGGGAGCAGAAAAAAAGGATTCCAGTGTTCCCTGGGAAGAGCCAAGGGTGGGATTTCTGTCTCTTTGCACTAGAAAGAAGAAGGGAGGGCGTAAGCCTTGTTTGAAATACCCCAGGCTCACTTTCCATACTGAAATCGAATAGATTTTCTTGATTGTTTTTCCCCAGTCGTTGTATGCTTTTAGGGACATTTCCAGGGACTCACACTACTTTATAGGGTGGTTTTAAGGTTCCCACAGAACCCTTCCACATGCCTCCCGCATACAGCATGGCCTACCTCCTCCAGTGCAGAGACCACACATCAAAGAACGTTTGTGTGAAGACTGATGACACATCACTATCACTGAAGTGGACAGTTTACATCAGGGTTCACTCCTGGTCTCTTGTATCACACAGGATATCTCCACTACCCTAAACATCCTGTGTTTCACCCACTCATCCTTCTCTTCCTGATAAGACCAGGCAAGCTCTGGTCTTTTTACTGTCTCTGTCGTTTTTTTTCTAGAATGTCGTATCAAGGCAGGATAGAAAGGCAGGGAAAATTAAAGGGATATGGAAAGGGAAAGAAGAGAGTCAATAACTTCAAGACAACTGACAAAATAAAGATCACCTACAGAGACAGCATTCTCCTTTCCAAGAGATGGCTTCAACAAGAGCAACAGGTAGGGGTTGGGGATTTAGCTCAGTGGTAGAGCAATTGCCTAGCAAGCGTAAGGCCCTGGGTTCGGTCATCAGCTCTGAAAAAAAAATCAAGTAAACCATAATTGTTTTCAGCTAGAACATGTACATCCTTTCAGGTGAGCAGGATCCGCACTCCTCCATCCTTAAGCCTGAATAATGTACATCATAAAACCACCTTACACTTTTCACTTACAAAAAGCAAATTCTCTGAGAGAAAGGGAACCAGCTCATATATTTTTACTTAATTTTTAAACTTTGCTTAATCTTTGAACTTGGCTGGAAATTATATCCTCTGAGCAATGCAACTTCAAAAGCCATAAAACCTTATGTCTGTAAGTAACATTAAATGTTAGTCTTTTCTGGGGCTGGAAAGATGGCTCAGTAACTAACAACACGTCAAGTAGACCTGAGTTCAAATCCCAGCACCTACATGGTGGATCACAATCATCTGTTCTATCAATCCTATCTAGTTCTGGGGGATCTGATGCCCTCTTCTGACCTTCAGGGCACAAAGTACATACACAGTGCACAGGTATACATGACACAAAACAACCCCACACATTAAACGAATTAATTAAAAATCTTGGCCTTTTTCTGTAAAACTTGCATTTACATACAGCAAGACATTTTAATCTCTCACTTTGTAAGATTTTTATGCCAACGTTTAAGTCTCCAACCCAATGGTAAAACCTTTGTTAACCCAAAACCACACATGCATTTCAAGGTGTCCTAGAGCAGTGAGTCCCTTTTTTCTTCCCTTCATTTCTTTTATACTGATTCTTTTAAAACTAGCGAATCAAAAACAACTATGAGGTCAGACTCCAGGCAAAGGGGAATGGATACACGTACCGCCTGTATTAGAATAAACACCTATTTAGTTCTTGGTTTTCTGAGTGCACCCTCCTGGTGAAGAGAAAAAGTTGCCTCTTGAGACAATTCAGTTAGATTGGATGTCTCTTTCTTTGTTACCACCAATATATTTCTAACATAGCTATGATTAAGACATTCAAGGTGCATCTCTCTCAATGTCTGCACTTACATATAAAGCATGTATGATTTCTCTTTCTACTTAATAAACTCACTAACTTTGCTCTACTCTAACTCATTTCAAGATTCCTTTCTGTGGCCTAGGCAGGATGCTGCTTGAATGGAGTCTGCTAAATGAGACAGCTCCTCAGGCTACAGGATTGTGTTGCTTCCTGCCTCTGACAATATATACATTACATGGTCTGTAGCCATCTCAGATTAGCTTCTTTCACTTAGTAATATGTGTTTACGGTTCTTCCATGTCTTTTCATGGCTTCACATCCCAGTTCCTTTTTGTCTGTCTGTTTGGCTTTGGTTTTGTTGTTTGAGCTTGAACTGGATAGCTCATCTCTTTCAGCACTGAATGGTATTCCGTTGTCAGCTGGTAGTGTAGTTTCATCTACTTGCCTACTAAGGAGCATCTTGATGGCTTCCACGTTTTGGCAATTATGAAGAAAGCTACTCAAAACATACACACGAAGGCTGTATGTAAACACAAGTTTTTCATCATTTGGGCTAATAGGAAAGAACATGACTGCCAGATCTTATGGTAAGAGTATGTTTAGTTTTGTGATAAATTGCCAAACTATCTTCCCAACTGTCTGTACCATGTTGTATTCCTACCAGCACAGGGTGAGAGTTCCTCTTGCCCTACATTCTTGGTTGTGTCACAGCCTAGATTTTGACCATCATAATGTAGATATTAATATTTCACTATTGTTTTAATTTGTAATCCTCTAATGACATAATGTTAAATATTTATTCTTTTTTTTTTTTTTTTTGAGACACAGTCTCCTGTAGCGCAGTCTGGTCTTACACTCACTACACAGCTCAGGACAACCTTGAACTCCTGATTCTTTTGCCTCTGCCTTTCAAGTGATGGGATTAGAAAGTGCCCAGTTTGAAGGTTTTTTTAAAAATATTCTTATTTGCTATCTATAAATATTCTTTGTTAAGTGTTCAAGTCTTTCATCATTGTTGTCGTGCTCATCATCATTATCATTGTTAGTGTGTGTGTGTGTGTGTGTGTGTGTGTGTGTGTATGTGTGTGTCCCACTGTGAAATTCCAGTATTGCTCTCAAGTGGTGAGACACAGGAAACCAGGAAATGCTTTATCTGCTGAACCATCTTGGCAGCTACTGTTTGGGTCATTTACCCATTTTAAAATCATGGTCTTAATTTCCTTACAGTCCATTTTTGTGGCTTTGTATATTTGAGGTTAATAGCCTTTATCAGGTATGCCTTTTCTAAACATTGTCTCCCAGTCTTAGGCTTGCCCTTTTATTCTCTTAGCAGTATCCCTAGCAGAGCAGAACATTTCCCCCTTTTCTCCTTTTTTGTAGTACTAAAGTTCAAACTCAGAGCTTCAAGCATGCTAGGTAAGCATTCTGCATGGAGCCATACCCCCAGTCTAGACTTTTTAAAAAAAAGATTTATTGATTATGTATACAGTGTTCTGCCTGCATGTACACCTGCAGGCCAGAAGAGGGCGCCAGATGGCTGTGAGCCACCATGTGGTTGCTGGGAATTTAACTCAGGACCTCTGGAAGAGCAGACAGTTCTCTTCACCTCTGAGCCATCTCTCCAGGCCCAGTCTAGAATTTTTAATGGCTATCCTATCAATGATTTTTTTTCATGGATTGTGCAGCTCTAGTGTGATATGTTGATAGTGGAGGAGCACCTATGAAGGATAGTGGAGCACCTATGAAGAATAGTGGAGTACCTA
>OU015760.1:49692585-49729807 GCA_907169655.1 Acomys percivali
TTCCTTCCTTCCTTCCTTCCTTCCTTCCTTCCTTCCTTCCTTCCTTCCTCCTTTCTTTCCCTTGGCATATAGATGTCCACTTGTTTCAGCACAATTTGTTGAAAAGATTTCTTTGCTTTTTTATTTCTTTGTTCCTTTCTCTTAGCACAGTTGACTATATTCGAGTCGGCCCACTTCTGTACTCCGCTGATCTATTTGTCTATTCATTCATTAACCACACAGTCTTGATTGCTGCCACTTTACATATGGGTCTTATAGGGTTGGATAGTGTCAGTTTGGTGATATCCAGAAAATAACTTTTTGGGATTTCTATTGGAATTGCATAGACTTTTTAATCAACCAGGGAAGAACTGGCATCTTGACAATATTGAATTTTCCTGTTGTGAGCAGAGCATATCTCTTCCATTTATTATTGATTTCTATCATCATGGTTTTATAGCTTTCATCAAAACCTTTTTCTTCATCTACTAATATTTTGTGTTTTTCCTTGTTACCTTATCAAGTACTAGATTATGTTAATTAATTGATTTTTTTGAGACAGGGTCTCACCATGTAACTCTGCTAGCCTGAAACTCACTTTATAAATCAGACTTGTCTCCAACTCCTTGCTCTGCCTCTAGAGTGCATTGATTGATCTTTGAATGCTGAACCAGCCCTTCATACCTAGCATAAATCTCACTTCATTGTGAAGTATAATTCTTTTTCTACATTGTTGGATTAGATTTTTGTCTTTGTTTGATTTTAGTATTAGGACAATGCTAGCTGCATAGAATGCATTAAGAAATATTTCCTCTGGCTTCTAGAAAATTGGTACTTTTTTCCATAAATATTTGGTAGAATTTACCACTGAAGCTATCTGAACTTGGTGTTTTCTGTTTGGGAAAGGTATTAATTAATGACACATCTCCTTTAACAAATCTAGGCCTATTCGTGTTGGCTAGTTCTCTTTGTGTGGGTTTGGCAGACTGTCTTTAAAGGAATTGACTGGTTTTATCTAGGATGCTGTGTTTGAGAGCATAGTCAGTCCTGAATTCCTATTGGAGCGTGTGGGATCAGGAGTGATGCCCTCTTGTTTGTCACATTGATAAACCATGCCTGTTTTTTTTTTTATAATTTATTACTTTTTATTCATTCATTTACATCCCGATTGTAGTCCCCTCCCTCATCTCCCAGTCCCAACCTCCTTCCTTCATCCCCCCCCAAGTCCTCAGAAAGAGGGAGCCCTCCTTCCCCTAACATCTGACCTCAGCCTATCAAGTCTCATCAGGACTACCTGTATCCTCTTCCTCTGTGGCCTGGCAAGGCTGCCCTGCCAGGAGGAAGCTATCAGCAAACAGGTACCAGAGTCCATGTCAGAGGTACCCTCTACTCCCATATTATGGGACCCACAAGGAGACTGTGCTGCCTATCTACTACATCTGAGCAGAGGGTCTAGGTCCTCACCATGCATGGTCCTTGGTTGGTGCATCAGTCTCTGTAGCACCCTCCTCCTCAGCCCAGATTTGTTGGCTCCATAGGTCTCCTTGTGGAGCTCCTGACCCCTCCAAGTCCCTCCTTTAAGTCCCTCTATTCCCCAGCTCTTCCATAAGACTTCCTGTGCTCCTCCCCGGAGTTTGGCTGTGGGTCTCAGCATCTGCTTTGATCTCCTGCTGGGTGGAGTCTATGGTAGGCTCCCGTCCTGTTCCCTCTCTTCAAGCACTTTCTGGTGTCTGTTCTATTTGCCCTTCTGAATGAGAATTAAGCATCCTCCCTGGTGTCCTCCTTATAAGTTAGCTTCTTTATGCCTGTGGATTGTAGTGTGGTTGCCTTGTAGTATGTGGCTAATACTCTCTTATAAGTGAGTATATACCATGTGTGTCTTTCTGGGTCTGGGTTACCTCACTCAGGATGATCATTTCTAGTTCCGTTCATTTTCTTGCAAATTTCATGGTTTCTTTGTTTTTAATAGCTGACTAGTATTCCATTGTGTAAATGTACAACAGTTTCTTTATCCATTCTTCGGTCGAGGGGCATCTAGGATGTTTCCAGATTCTGGTTGTTATGAATAAAGCTGCTATGAATACAGCTGATCAAATGTCCTTGTCATATAGTAGACCATCTTTCAGGTATATGCCCAGGAGTGGTATAGCTGGGTCTTGAGGTAGCACTATTCCCAATTTTCTGAGAAAATGCCAGATTGATTTCCAAAGTGGTTGTACAAGTTTACACTCCCACCAGCAATGGAGTAGTGTTCCCCTTTCTCCACATCCTGGCCAGCATGTGCTGTCACTTGAGTTTTTGATATTAGCAATTCTGATGCGTGTAAGGTGGAATATCAGAGTCGTTTTGATTTGTATTTCTCTGATGACTAAGGACATTGAGCATTTCTTTAAGTGTTTCTCAGCTGTTTGATATTCCTTTGCTGAGAATTCTGTTTAGCTCTGTACCCCACTTTTTTGTACTCCACTTTTAAATTAGATTATTTTGTTGGTTAGTGTTTAATTTCTTGAGTTCTTTATATATTTTGGATATTAACCCTTTGTTGGATGTAGGGTTGGTGAAGGTCTTTTCCCAGTCTGTAGTCTGTCACTTTGTTCTGTTGACAGTGTCTTTTGTCTGACAGACTTTTCAGTTTTATGAGGTCTCATTTATTAATGGTTGATCTTAGAGCCTGGTATTGGTGTTCTGTTCAGGAAGTTGTCTCCTGTGCCAATGAGTTCAAGGCTCTTCCCTACTTTTTCTTCTAACAGATTAGTGTGCCTGGCTTTATGTTGAGATCTTTAATCCACTTGGACTTCAGTTTTGTGCAGAGTGATAAATATGGATCTATTTTCATTTTTCTACATGTAGACATCCAGTTAGACCAGCACCATTTGTTGAAGATACTGTTTTCCATTGTATGGTCCATAGGTGTGTGGATTTCTTTCTTGGTCTTTGAGTCGATTCCATTGATCCACCAGTCTGTTTCTATGCCAGTATGCCTGGTTTTTTTTTTTTCTTTATCTGGCTTTAGGGCTTATTGGTTTTACTGCTCTTTTCAATGAATCCATCTTTGGCTTTGTTGATTTTTCTCTAATGATTTCCCAATATCAGTTTCATTGACTGTACTCTAATTTTTATTATTTCTTTTAATCTATTTTGAATTTAATTTGGTCCCTTTGTAATGTATAATGTTCTAAGCTTAGGTAATTGCTTTTATTCATTATTTCTTTTCTAATACACTGCTTTTGCTGCATATTAACACATTTTAAGAAGTGGTAGTTTCATTTTGACTTGGTAAACATGTTTTTTATTTCTTTTGAAATTTCTTCTTTGATTTGTATATTATTTATTAGCTTAATTTCAATTTCTAAATATTGAGGATTCTATAGACAGCTTTCTGTGACGCACTTCTGCTGCGGTCTAAGAGTAGGTATCATGTGATTTCTTTTCCATTAAAGTGCTTAATGTGTGCTTTACGACCCATGAAAAGTTACTATTAGCCAACCTTTGCCAATTTGTCCTTGTTGAATTTCCAATAATCAGTCAATTATAATTCAAATTTTCACTAGTACTAGTTTTCTGCTTATGAGGCACCCATACTTACTTCCACACCTAGAACTCTCTGTGTAGCTCAGGCCAGTCTCCAACTCACTATTCACCTTCTTAGGTCTCCCTAGTGCTAGGATTACAGGTGTGTGTTGTCATACCAGGCTTTGGTCTTAATTTTTCCTTAAGTATTTATAGACGTTATCTGTGAGGCAACCTAGGTAGAACTTTGCCATGTACAAGTTATAAATTTGTTGATTCAGTCTTTTTGCTTTCATGCATTCATATTTTCCTTTCTTCTTGAGCCTATTTTAGAAGTTATTCTCTCTGGTATTTTTTTCTATTGATTTTACTTACCTAATTTGTTTCCATATAGTTATTCCTAATATTATATTCACTTATTTTTATTTTCATAATGCCAGTAGTGTTGAGTCTTCTGTTTTTCTCCTGGTCTGGTCAAAGATTTGTCATTTTCCCCTGAAATAACTGATTTCTGATTTTGTTGATTTTCTCTATTGTTTTTCTATTTTCTTATTTCCTCTTTTATTTATTTTTTTTATGTTTTTCTTGTTTTGAATTTAGTTTGTTCTTTAGTTTTTTTAAGGCCAGTTTTGTTTATTATTCCTTATATGCCACAAGTAATTTTGTTCCTCTGTTCTTTTTACTGACTTCTTTTGTATTAAGTAAATGTTTTCTAGTTCATAATGTAATCCCTTTAGTGATTTTTCAACTACAGTATTTTTATCTAATTTTGTTTTGACATTTTAGTCTTATGTGGGTTTTTTGTTTGCTTGCCCTGGTTTTATTTTTTATTTTTTTTAATTTTTTTCTCAATTGTTTCTCAATTGACTTGAGAGGTATAATATATATTTTAGCTTATGTATTAGTTCCTTTTTTGTTTCTATGATAAAATACTATGACCAAAAGTAAATGGTAAAGGAAAGGAGGAATCTATAGTGATAGAGGAGACATGGCAGCAGGAAGCTGAGCAATCACATCTCAACTTCAAGCAGGAGGCAGAGAGAGCAAACTGGATCTGTGGCTAGCCTATGAACTCTCAATCTCACCCGCACCTGGCATACTTCTGTCAGCATTGCTGTACCATACCCTCCCTAAAGCATGCCACCAGCTCAGGGCCAAGTGTTCTAATATGTGAACTCATGAGAGACATTTCTCATTTAAACCACTACATTCCACCCTTGGTCCCCAGAGGCTCATGACCATATCATGATACAAAGTGCATTTTGGGGGGCTGGAGAGATGGCTCAGAGGTTAAGAGCACTGTCTGTTCTTCCAAGCGTCCTGAGTTCAATTCCCAGCAACCACATGGTGGCTCACAACCATCTACGGTGAGATCTGGTGCCTTCGTCTGGCCTGCAGGCACACATGTGGGTAGAATATGTATAGATAATAATTAAATAAATCTTTTTAAAAAGTGCATTTAGTCCAACTTCAAAAGTCACTGTGGTCTTTCACAGTTTCAACATTGTTTAAAAACCTAAAGTCCATAGTCACTTCTGAGACTCAAGATGATTTCTTAACTGTGATCCCTTAAAAAACAAGAAGCAAAGTACATACTCCCAACATATAATGCACATTATCCTTCCAAAAGGGAGGGATGAGGACATAGTGAGGAAATACTGGGTCAAAGCACTACTGAACCCCAGCAGGGCAAATACCAAGTCCTGTAGCTCCTTGCCCAGTGCACAGATGGCTCTGCTCCTCCGACTCTGCTGCCTTCCACCTCTCTGTGCGGTCCCCCATCCCGCCCCCTGGGCTGTTCCACCATCTGTCTGCAGCTTTCCTTTGCAGATGTCTTGCAACTCTGGCATCTCCAGCATCTTGGGGTTTCCATTGCAGCTCAGGGTTCACTATCATAATTGTATACAATGGCTTCTCATGGCCTTCTGGTCTCTCGGGGGCCTTCTTCTCACAGACACTCCAGTATGGCTTCAGTGGCTCTCTGAAACCATGGAGGGAAAATGTACAGTTCCTTTATTCCTGTATCTTTTATGCCTCCAAAGCCAATACTGCTTAGTTCAGCCACTAGCCTGGGATGGACCCCCACCATTTTGAATCACAGTAGCAGCTTTCTCATGGTGAAGCAGTTGGTCTCTAGAAGCAGAAAACTTCCTGGGCTTTCTCTTTTCCCAAGTTGGAAGCTAAGTTGGATGGGGTATTACCCTGAAGGCACCCTTCCTACTCTTCTAGTGCAAAGTAGGACTCCTCTTCTTAACATGACAGCCTCTCTTCTAGCACGTGCCTTGGCTGGACCACTAACCTTCCCAGTGCCTTTTCTCTTCTTTCTGCATCACTTGTTCTTTTTCACGGAAGACTTACATAAGTATTACCAGGCCACACATTTGACCTTGTGCTGTTTGAAATGTCATCAACGAAAGAAATTAGTCCATTACTTTTTCATGTAGCAGGTTCTTATGACACAGGCAAAAGGCAGCCAGATTTTTTTTTTTTGCCAAAGTACCACAGGAGTGGCCCAGTTGCTAATATTATTCCAGTCTGAAACCTCAGGAGCCCCACCTCTGTTGTCTGCATTTCTCTCAGTACTACTGTCTTCCAGGCTCCTACTAGAATGTTCCATCAAACTCTGTTTACAGCACTCAACTGATTTTCTAGCCCAGTGTGCCAAAATCTTCCACATTTCTCCCCAAAGCAACATAGTCAGGTTCTTCAGAGCAAGAGCCCACTCTGGGTACAAACTTCTGGATTGATTACTTTTCTGTTGCTGTGATAAAATTCTGTGACCAAGGCAACTTACAGAAGGAAAAACGTTTATTTCAACTTACAGTTCTAGAAGGGAAGACCATAAGAGAAGGAAAGGTGTGGCAGCAGGTGACCAAAGTAGGAAGCCAAGAGAGCACATCTTCAACCACAAACATGAGTCAGAGAGAGATAGATGTCACCATAAGTGAACTGAAATAATTAGAAATATTGTTAGCAGAAATAACAAGTCCAGACAGTACAAATACCTTAACAATTATGAATTTGTTAGAAATTAAATAGAATTTATTACATAAGGTCAGTAAAAAATGTTCACTTAATTCTACTTTTCTCATTTAGTACATCATGCAGTATAATACTAGGTATCTCTTTGAATTACTAAATTACAGTCATAATAGATATGTTAATTATACATGTATATTTCCTTCAGAAAATGTGCCTCTAAAGACCAATGTAATTTGATTTTACTCTATATCAATATCAATATCTATAGATATGTATGTGTTGGTTTTCAATATTAATATCTTTATATTTCCCAAACTTAAACTCTAATTTTCAAGGTTTTCCCTTGAAAGTGTCATTTATTCTAATAGTTGGCTTGTTCAAACTGTGTACAAATCCGGCATGTATAACCTTTGCAGAATTGGTTTTTACTACTTCATTCACTTTCTGTCACCATAATACATGTTATTTCACTTTGGATTTAGGGTACCAAGAAAAATAATTTTCTCTGGTTGAATGAAATCATATTTACAGGGTTTCATTTGTCTGTAGGGATAAAAATAACTGCATTCATGTTTTTTTTTTAAAAAAAGGAGTGAGGCTAGGGTAAGAACTCTCGAAGCATGCCTCCCCACAATGATATAATTTCTCCAAGACTGCACTTCCTAAAGGGTCCACAACTTCCCAATACAGCACTGTCAACTGGGCAAGTGTTCAAATATGCCACCATGGGTTGACAGAATCTACTACAGATTTATACTAAAGCAACAATAGTGAAGTATAAGAACTGCACTTTTATGTAGCTCCCCTTCTTCCTCCATTCTTGTGTTACTATTATTGTCTTCCCATAAATATTCCAACCCTAACAATACCTGTTTATAACTGTTACATTATACAGTCTTATATCTTTTGAAGAAAATACAAGAAGAAAGGAAAAGTCAAATCAGTTTTTAAAGTTTCTAAAATGTCATTGCTGGCCTGCCTCTTTTCTTCCTGTACATTCAACTCGACACCTTCAGTCATGTCCTCAGCCCAGCACATAGGCACTAATGCTTGTATCCTAACTACCTCCTTTATGCTGAGTCAAAACTGTTTTATTTATTTATGTATGATACAAGGATAGAATATAATTGTATAGATGTTGCTCATGACTTATTTTTAAAGCAGTTAAATAAAGAAAATAAATGTATTGTTATGATTCTTAAACACATTTCTCCAAGAAATGCTGGGGATTGTACCCAGGGAATGCAGGCCCTTACAGCTGGTTGTGAGACATGGACGCTGAGAACTGAACTCTGAGCCCCCTGTAAAAGCAGCAAGCACTCTTCTCTTAACTGCTGAACCATCTTTCCAGCCCCATGATCAAGGTCTTCTGCACACTAAGCAAGTGCTCTACCACTGAGCCACACCCTCAATCTTCATTATATCATCTTATTATTATTATTTACATAATTGCTTTTTCATGGAGCTCCTGATCATCTGTGTGACTGTAGAGTGCTAGTAGATGTCATTTCCTTTCACTGTGAAAGGAATGTGCCTTTAGTATAGTGTTTTTCATCCTGTGGGTCATAACCCCTTGGTGTGGGGGTCAAACAACTCTTTCAGAGGGGTCACCTAAGACCATCGGAAAACACAGACAGTTACATTATTTTTTCATAACAGTAGCAAAATTACAGTTATGAAATAACAATGAAAATAATTTTATGTATGCTGATGGTGCATGCTTTCAGTGTTTATTTTCCTGAGGTCTTTATTTTGCCTTCATTTATAAAATGTGGTTTTGTTGGGTTTAAGGATTAACAGGGTTTTGTTTCTTTTCTTTTTTCTTTAACAGTTTGGATACATCATGTCCTCTTGCCCTCTCATGTTTCTGTTGAGAAGTTAATGGTGACAATATTATTGGGGTTTTCTTTTTCTTCCAGACAGGATCTCTCTGTGTAGCCTTGGCTGTCCTGAACACAATTTGTATGTTGGAGTTTTCTTATACATACATGATGAGTTAACTTTTCTCTTTTCCTACTTTCAAAATTTTCTCTTTGCATTTGAACAGTTCAGTAATTCAATAATTGTGATCATTTTGTGCTACTTGGAGTTCATTGACCTGGATGTGCCCTAATATTTTCCATCAAACTAGATTGGGCTTTTTTGTTTGGTTTGGTTTGGGTTTGGGATTTCATACACACACACACACACACACACACACACACACACACACACACACACACACACTCACACACACACTTTACCTATTCTTCCTCCTTCTGGTGTACATATGATGCTAATGTAATGGTGTCCCACATTTGTCATTTGTTCAGATTCTTCTCTGACTTTCTTTGCTGGTAGGTAGGCATTTGTGTGTATGATGTGGCTTGAACACTGCCATTGTAAGCCAAGAAACATCGAAAATTGCTCGCTGTTCAGCTGCAAACAAGTAGCTTAAATCCCAAGTCATTCTTGAAAGGGGTGTAATCAGATGCAGTATTCAAGACTGCCAGGGATAGGTGTGGTTTTAACTTTAAGCCTGACTTCTTAAGAGTGGCTCTTTAGTGAAGAGCAGAGGTTGTGAGCTAATAAGGCATCTGTCCTTTGCCATTTCATCTGCACATGGCTTGGGACTGTTTCCAAGTCTGTTCCATGCCTTCCTCTCATGGTTGCTCACCTGGATGCAGCCTGTACACGTATACAGCCTTTCAGGTATAAGGCCATGAGGTATCTGCATAGCTGTCTCCTTCCCAGCTTTTCCCTGGTACCTCTCTGGCTGGTCTGATGTCTTAGTTTGGTTTTGTTTGTTTTCCTGTTGTTCTAGTTTCATATAGTTACCAGCTACCTCTTACTTGCTCGTGGCTAAGATCTCCATTGTTTTCAGTGATACTCTTTCTTTTGCATGAACTTCTCCATGGTCTCTTCTAAATAAACAGTCTCTGTAGGAAAGAGCTGTGGAACTCTCCATCCTCCTACCTGCCTGCAGGGCATGTAGGCCACTGACACAGGAGACAGTACCTGCATCTCCCAGACTGATACCCCTTGCCCTGTGAATGGGCACCAAAAAGATGATGGTTAGTACCAGTTCTTCTCGCTTTGTCTCTCCAGGTATGGACCTTCCATCCTATGAGCAAGCTGGAGTAGAATGGTTGAGACCAGTATGCTTGGCCTGCAGGGCCTAGGACAGTACACCTGTCCCAGAAGTTGGATCTGTGTTGGGGAAAGGCTACTTCCACCCAGAATGGAGTGTCTGTTATAATGACCTGGGCAGAAGATGCTCCCGAGGTGGAACTGTCACCTTTAGACTGGGAGATGAGAAAGAGGGATCCATGTTGTTGTGGCCTCACCCATGTGAAAGAGTGGCGTTGCTGGGGGGAACAGCTGTGGACTGCAGCGCAGATGCCACTGATTTGGGGTCCTTACTGACATTTAGTAGATCTCGTTGGATAAATACTCCATTTGTGTGTACTCTGGGGGCGGTTTCCAGAGACATTAAATACGTGCTTTAAACTTTTTCACCAGTGAAATGCCTGTTGCCCTGGAGAGAAAAATGAGCTCTTCCCATACAGCCACCTTGGAAGTCCCAAGCCTTAACATTTTTTTCCCAGTGGAACAAGTTTCTTTTGTTGGACAGTCAAGTCCAGAGCTGAGATTTCATGCAGGCAGCAAAAGAAAGTATACAAAATGACAAGACAGTTTTCCAATCTGAGGCTGATTTCAAAAGCCAAGTGAGAAGAAATCGTCTGAAGTGCTTTGCAGAGCAGCTGCTCTCCAGAAATCAGGCGATAATCAGAGGGGAAACACTAGTAATTATGTGCAAATCACTCTAAACCCAGAGCAGCAGAAATAATCTCATCCCTGGGAACTGCTTGGGGGTTATGTTGGGACTTCTATGCTGTTAATACAACTATAGTATTGGAATTTCAATTGAATTTTTATGAAGGTGGGAGGGAGAAATTGTCCTTAATAAATATTGGCAAGAACACAAAATCGCCCTCATCTGATTTCTAGAAGCGCATAGGACAGGCTGCAGAGTACAGCACATTGTATGGCAGGTGGGTTGAACGTGCCGTTGGCGTGCCTCTGAACTACCTGACCTGTTGGGAAGTTCATGCCCCTTCCCTCTGCTTCACTTTCTCCTTCTGCAACTCCTGCCTCAGTGGAGCATGAGGAAGCATGGTGCCCCTGAGACAGATGCCTTCTGACTGGATACCTTCTCCCCAGTTGGGACTTCTTAGCCCCACAATTTATTCAAGAGAATGGCTGGTTGGGATAACAGGCAGTATGCCAAAGAGAAGACACAGGCCTAGTCAACTGACTTTGCTTCTGTCTCACATCATTCATCCTGTGTGTTCCAGTTCTGAACAGCCAACATCCTTGATACCCCAAGTAGACAGCCATTTTCCCTGGCTTCAGGGTTAACATGGCTGAAGGGGTAAATACTGCCTTGCCTGCTCCCTGGGGATGCTGTGTTACTTACCTTTTTAAAAGTAAGTTCAGGATTGATGGCCGGGGACACGCTGAGGACTGTGACCACTGCAGGGGTGGCCTGACCTTTCCCTCTCTGATCCTGACCTCCACTCATGTACTCTCCCCAGCACATTTGTATCAAAATATCCCACTCTTTATCTCTCTATTCTAAGCACAGCCTCTCCTCCCACAGCTTCCCAGCACATCTGCAGTGGGGCCTCTCAGCTTTTTCCAGAATATCATGAATTTAGACACTGCCTCCTCACGTCCCTGCAGACTATCTCTCCCTCTCCATCTCTGTCTCTCCCCCAAGTCCCTGTTCCTCTCCCTCCACCAGTGAATACCTTCCATTCCTTGTCTAAAAAGCCCAGACACCGTGATGATGTTACCTCCATGACCTTTGGCCTTCCTTGTCATACCAGTTGTCTCGAGGCTTACACTGGGCCTCTTTCCATAACAGACTCTCTCCTCCTCTATTGGCCCTGACTACTCTTTATAGAGACAGCAAGATTCTCTCCCCCACCACCGTCCCCCACCCTCAATCCAGGTTTGAAGCCTGATAAAAAGGTAGGGCTCTTCTTCTCTAGTCCACTGAGAGGCCACAGTTGGTCCTGTGGAATGTCCCAGAGTCCAAGGAAAAACCTGCTGCTGGCCCCACCCACAGGAACCTGTTAAAATGCCTCTTTGGTGCTGCTCAAACCTCTGGTTGAATAAGAGAGGAAAAAACTCAGGTATTAATGTAAACTGCCCTACTTTTATATGTTGACAATTACTCTCTTTCTCCTCAAGAACCTGGGAGCAGAGCTGGAGAGAAGACTTGGTAGTTAAAAGCATGTCTGCTCTTCAAGAGTTCAGCTCCCAGCACCCACATGGTAGCTCATTGTTCTGGGAGTTCCAGTGCCCTCTTCTGGCTTCTGCGAGCACTGCATACACATGGTGTATATACAAGAAAACTATTCATACACATAAAATTAAACTCATCAAACAAACCTGGAAACAGTAGATAAAACAACTCTGGGCTACACTTAACCCTTCACCTTCCACAGTAACCTAATTCCCAGTCTTAGAAGGTTACCTGCTCAGGGTGACCCATTTCAGCAGCCCACAGCTGAGCATGCTGGCCCACACCTGCAATCCTAGAGCTTGGGAGGCTAAAGCAGGAAGATTGCTGAGAATTCAGGGGTAGCCTGGGCTACACAATTGAGTGCCAGAACAACCTGGGATACAGAGAGTGAGAGCCTATCTCTAAAAAGTAGAGCTATCAGTATCATAGGGATGTCATAAGAGGAAAGAGTTACTACATATAAAGTGCTTAGTATAGCAATTGGTACATAGTAAGTCTTAATTTAAATAGCTATCATTAATATAATCAGAGAATGAATTAAGAAATCTGTCTGAAACTTTCCCTCTGGGTTTCCTTTTCTAGCTTCATTCTCACTTTCTCATGTATTACAAGGCCCAACTGGAGTGCATGCCTCAATAAAAGATCCTGCTTCTAGCTTTACCAGCCTCCACCCTTGGATGCTTTACACTCAGCCTCAGCCATGGGGCTCTCACTTGGTGCCAAGACTCTTCAAATGTTTACTTGGAAATCTCCCTCATCTTGTCAGGCTCTCAGCTTCACACTCTCTGGGACTAAAAGAAGAAAAGGTTTCCAAGCTAGTGGACGTATAAAATGGGACACATATACCAGATATGAAGTTGTTAGTGCATTCTCTATTCAATGCTGGGGTTTTGGCTGAGTGTGGTGGTCCACCCACTGAACCCTAATGCATGGGAGTCTGAGGTAATGGGACTGTGAATTCAAGACCAACCTGGGCTACAAGGTAAGGCCTAATACCAAAACCCAAACCAAACCAAAATGACAATGAGTGCAGAGGTTTCATTTATGTTGCTACTAAGCTAGTCATAGCTCTGGCATCTTTCAGCCTACACTGGTCCAATACCAGCCATGCACCATACAAACTGTACCCATCCTCCCCGCCATGTGTCTCAAGCACCTATTACTTAGCACACACAAACATAAAGACAGTGAGTGCACAGACTCAATGGACAGAATGAGGCCTACTTCTTCCTTTCTGCAGCTCTGTAGCACTGAGATTTGGAATTTGGTGATAGATGGGCCCAGTGCACATCTTGGCTCTCTGCCTCTTGTCCGTTGCAGAGCATGGGACAGGTTCTCACTTTGAAACTCAGAGGTAGCATTGATGTATTAGTTACTTTTCTATTGCTATTATAGAACACCATGACCAAGGAAACTGTAGAAGGGCTTATTTGGGCTTATGGTTCCAGAGGGTTAGATACCCATAAATGATTGAGACAGCATGGCATCATGGGTAGACATGGTGACTGGAGCTGGAGGCTGAGAGCAGAGAGTGAACTGGGAATCTGGAGGTTTTTGAGACCTCAAAGCATGCCCTTAGTGATGTAATTCCTCCAACAAGGCTCTACCCTCTAAATCTCCCCATAGAGTGTCACCAACTGGGGATTAAATATCTAGATGCCAGAGCCTACGAGAACAATTCTCATTGTTGATGAGTACCAACAAAGTCCTAGTCAATGGCATTTCCTCTTATTATGAATCATGATTTCACTTAATACCAATACCCAACTGATGTTATCCAATGGTGCTGGAGCAAGTTCATTTTTCTGCTGATTAACTCATTAAAAGGCAAGAAAGAAGCATTACTGGAAATTTTGGGGAGTCTTGGTGGGGCCACCTATGATTCCAGGGGAGCCAGAGTCTCTTTTTGAGGTTGTCTTGTTGTTAAAAAGATTTTGAAAATGAACTCAAATGAACCTCAAGGACAATTTATCAGAATTTTCAAAGAAAAGCCTCAGGGCAGACAAGCTGTAAATCTTGCAGCTGCCTGGAGGAGGAGAATGGAGAAGAAAGGGGTGGGGGTTGGAGAGAGGGGAGTCCTGCCTTTTGAGATAAGCTGACACAAAGGTCAGCCACATGTCATGGAGAGACGAGTAAGGAGGCTCGAGACATTAAGGGAGTTTAAAAGAAAAGCCCTGGTGTAGGCAAGCTTCAAATCTCCCAACTGTGCATGTTGAGGAGAAGAGCTTTAAAGAAAGAGAAAGGAAGCCCAAAGTCCCAGGGCTCTGGCCAACAGCCAAAAGAAAAAGACATCAGAGAAGAAAAAGGAAGGTTATACCTTCCCAAGTGAGGACTCAGCCTGTCAGAGCCAGCTGAACCTCCAGGTGGCTCGGAGGGACAGCATCAGTGAGTGGGAATCCTGGGAAGGAGCAGTACAGCACCTTATGGTGAGGCTGCCCTCCTAAATGACCCCTTAGGGTAGGTCCTTGACCTGACCAACTGGATTAGCTCTTAAGGATGGAAGTAAGAGCATGACTCCACCTAGAGGTAGATTCCACTCTTTACTGTAACAAAGCCAGGGTACTGCTCCCAGAAATAAAAAGAAAGAGCATCCATAGGGGAAGGGTGGAGGAAAGGTGGACCCTATGTACAAAAGTTACCTCAAAATGGATTGATCAAAGGTCTACATGTAAGAACTAAAGCTTTAAAAGTCTTAGAAGGTAGCATAAATCTTCATAACCTTGAGTAGGCATAGACTTCTTAGATATGACACCAAAGGAACAAGTGACAAAGAAAAAGTTACATACATTGAACTTTGTCAAAAGTTTAATAAAGGGCTTCAAAGGACACCATGAAGAAAGGGAAATGATCTCCTAACAAAGAAAAGCCCACAGCTGGATGGTTTCTCTTACTTCTGAATTCTCCCAGATTTTTAAAAGAAGAATTGACACCAAGCTTACTTAAACTACTCAAAGAAACTGAGGGCAAAGAAGTCTTCCAGACTCATTCTGTGAGACCAACATTACCCTGAATAAAAACAAAATACACAAAGACACATCCAAAATTACAGGCCACTGTCCTGAATGAACATAGGAGAAAAGCTTTTTTTTTTTTTAACAAAATGCTGCCTAATTCTTCCCAGATGATCAAATAAACACTCAACTTGATCAAGAAGGATTTCTCCAAGCAATGCAAAGCTGCTGCAATGTATGAAAATCAATACAATATCTCCCATCTTTTCATATGGAACCATCTCAGCAGATTATGTCTAGACACCCTTGGGTAAATATCAAAGCAATAAAAGCTGGCACACAGTGGAGGTTCCTCCATACCTGTGTTCCATGTGGCACCGTTCATAGAATCAGCCTAGATAGCCACAGATGGGTAAAGGGATGAAGGAAGGGCGGTGAGCGAATCTTGATGGCATAGGACTCTAATCCTAGCTATTCTAGGGACTGAAGGAGGAAAATCAAAACCTAGCTGGGCTGTAGAGTGAGTTTAAGGGAAGTCTGGGCTATTTAGTGAGGTCCTGTCACTAAAAGAAAAACACAACTGGTATATATATACAAGTGAATATTATTCAGCCATGAAGAAGAAAAACGCCATTTATTTGTTGGAGAATGGCTGAAACTACTGATCTTCATTTTAGTGAAATAAGGTGAACTCAGAAAGGTGAGAGTCACATGTTTTTTTTTCTCATTATGGAATCTAAATAAAGACAAAATGAAAATAGAAGATGATTATTAAGAAAACAAAATGCAGGGAGTGGAGAAAGGAAGTAAAAGGGTAAGGAGGGGTGACTGTGATCAAAGTCAACTCGATGGGTATGTGAAAATGTCACAATAAAACCCATCGCTTACAATTAATTTACTTTAATTATTTTAATCTTGCTTTTAAAATTAGGTATAAGCCCAGAACAGTAGTACCCATTTATAATCCTAACACTTGGCAGGCCAAGGAAGGAGGAGTTTGGGACCACACTGGAGTACCTAGTACCAGACCAGCCTTAGCTACACAATGAGACCCTGCTTCAGAAGGAAGCTTAGGCTTAATTTAAGTGTTTGTAGTTCATGCCTGTGATCCCAGCAGTTGAGAGGCTACAGCAAAAGAATCATGAATTGAAGGTTAACCTGAGGTACAACCCTCTGCAACTGCAGTTCCAGGGTTTCTGATGCCTTCTTCTGCCCTCCATAGGTAGCAGGCCCACACAGGGTACCCAGACATATATGCAGGCAAAACACCTGTAGCTATGAAAGAAATGACCCATTTAAACATAAGGAATCCAAATAGACTATACCCAAAGAAGAAACACAAATGACCAACAAACATGGAAAAACATTCAATATCATTATCCTTGAGAGAAACTTGAGTCTTAACAACACGAGGTACAACTTCACACCTAATGACCATAATCTTTTTTGTGTGGTTTTTTCTTTTTTCTTTTTTTTTTTTGGTTTTGTGGTATTGGGGTTTGAACTGAAAGCCTTGTGAACATTAGGCAGGAGCTCTATGATTGAACTACATCCCCAGCCCATGGTGGCTATAATCTTAATAGACAATAAAAGGTGTTGATAGAGATATGGAGCAATTAGAACTCTCAGACATTGCTGACAGGAATGTAAAATGATGCTAGTAATTCCTGAAAAAAAATTAATCATATGACCCAGGTTACCTTATAATTTAGATATTCCACTTGTAAATATATCTGAGAAACAAGTGAATATGTGCACACAAAAACTTTTGCATAAATATTCATAGGGTCTTGTGTATAACAACTAGGAAGTGAAAATAGCACAAATTTCCTTTGGTATGTGATTGGGAAAGCAAATCCTCATGATAGAATTCAGTTAGAAGAAGAAATGAAGTAGTAAGTCAGACATGGTGACACATACCTGAAATCTCAGCACAAAGGAGGCTGAAGAGTGCAGTGAGTTTGAGACCAACCTGAGCTATATAGTGAGTTCAAGGTCAGCCTCAAAACCAGAATGAGACATTGTCTCAAAAACAGAAACAACAAACAGAGCTCCCAATGAATTAAAGAAGTACTGATATGTGCTTTAATGTGGCTAAATCTTGGAAACATTGTGCTAAGTGAAAGAAGCAGATGCCGAGCCTACATGTTTTTATTGATTTCATTTATGAGAAGTGCTCAGATGAGGCAAATCTATAGAGACAGAGAATAGACTAGTGGTTAATAGGACCTAGGGGAGAAAGGGCATAGAGCACAAATAAATTTTGGGTTTCATAAAACGTGAGGACTACACAACTCTGAACATACTGAACTCCACTGAATTATATACTTTAATTGGTGGACTGGATGATATGCGTTTCCATCAGTTTTCTATCACTATAACACATATCTGAGATAACCAACTTACAAACTAAAAAGGTTTATCTTGATACATGGTTTTGGTGTTCTGTCTTTGGTCAATTGGCCTCATTGTTTTGGGTCTGTAGCAGCCTAACATGGCAGGAGAGCGGGGCAAAGCAAAGCAGCTCATGAGTGGCCAGAAGTCAGGAAAACAAAGGAAGAGACCAGGATCTCACAATCCCATCAAAAACATTTCCCCCATGGCCTGAAGAGTTCCCACTATTTCTTACTCTTGGAGTTTAGACCATCTCTCAATGGTAAGAAGCTGGGACCAAGCCTTTAACCCAGACATTTGTGAGTATTACAGATCAGAACTGTAGTGGCATGTGAATTACATCTCAATACAATTGCTTTTAGAGGGGAAGAAAAAACTATCTGTAGCCACCATGTTCAACTTGACAAGAAGTTGTCAGGAAGCATGTGTGTAGGAATGTGTTCCTTTGGCTATTGTGGCCATATTGTATGTATACACATGTGTTTCAGGTATGCACGTGTGTGCTTATGTATAACTGTGGTCCTGGCCTGGCCCTAGGCCAAACTGTCACAAAGGCAAAATTCTCCTTCTGCCTTTCTAGCTAAAGATGAAAAATTTGAATTTACTGCCTTTTGGAAGGTCTTTGCATTCCTGTTGGATACCGAGCTGTACACAGCTCAGGCAGCAAATGGGTCTTTCTGGTGAGGCAAGTTTGAAGAGATTTTACCATCTATTTCTATTTGCAGGCAGGGCTTCAGGAGAGGCGTGGAGTTGTAAAGACTGTATGTAGCATATACTGACACATCAGAATGTCACCACCATGCTTCCTGGCCAGCTATCATGAACTTCTCATTGAACACAGGACCCAGAGCCAGAATGCTAGGTCTACCCATGGAGACTCTGTCTGATGAAAACCTTCTCAAGTTTGCCTGAACCCCAGGCTGCTGACACCCAGAGCAGGGGCTTCTAGAGGAATTAGCTTTGACAAGTCCCCCTCCCCTTTTTGGGTTTTGACCTGCCTCAGATGAGGGACATTTGTGGCATAATAGAAAGACCTGTGGCACTGATGATAAACTAGTGGACGTTGAGTGCTGACCTAGACTTCAGTATTATTCCTGGCTGGACTTCAAGTAAGTGAAGTTGAACATACTCAGACAAAGAAACAGCCTGTGGCAGCCCCTCATGCCTGGTTCTGTTTCTTCAAGGCCACCAATTTTAGTTCCTCGTTTCTCTAAATAAAACATTTTAACTGTTGTTTCTTCCTTTACCAATTTGGGGCAATCTGTTGACATCTGCTAAGCTAGCTGAGGATTTGATATCATTATGTCATTCATCATTTGGCATTTCTTTATTGCTCACTGTTGTAGTGTTTGCAGTATACTAAAACTTTTATGTTCCTATCATTGGTTATCAATTGGTTTTCAACCCCTACTTGATGAGATACAAGTACCTTTCTCCTTAACTTCAGCTTTCTCCATCCAGCTCTCTCACTAGGAAGCATTTTAGTAAAACATTTTATCCTTATTTTATTTCATTTTAATGTTTTTGACATACCCATATTTTCCACCCTATAAGATGACCCCCAACTTTAACTTTTCCAGTTAAAATATAGTTTGGTATATATTCACCATATAAGACCACCCCTCTTCCAACACACACCCTGTGCAGCAGACTCGGGCTGCAAACTATATTTTAACTGGAAAAGTTAAAGTTGAGGGGTCGTCTTATACAACAGAAAATAGGGTAAGATTCCATGTAGTCCAGGTTGGCCTCAAACTTGCTATATAGCCAAGGATGATTTTGAGCTCCCAACATTCATGCTTCCATCTCCTGAGTGCCAGGATTGCAGGAGTGAGCCACCACTCTTGTCTAGTTATTTCCAAAAGCACTTGTCTTAAAAGCAGATATGAAGGACCGAAGTGGCTTTTCCTGAGCATGCACTGTTGTCAGGGGCTGCATGCCTGCACTGTCTTATTTAATCCTTGTAGCAATCCCAAGAAGGGAATCACATCATTGTGATTTGAGACATGAGAAAACTGTGACCAAACCACACATCTGGTAGGGACCCAAGCTGGATTTGAACCAAAGTTGGACTCTGAAGTCCCAATCCTTTTCTCAGAGGCCCACAGTTCCTTCAGCTTCAGCTTCATCCACAGCATTTTTGAGTCCCCTTATTATGACTAAAGTTTGAACTGAAAGTTGTTGTCTATTTTTGGAATACCATGGCGATTTTGGCTCATTCACCAAAGGGCACATGAAAGGGCAGCTGAAGAGGGAACTGAAGGCAACTGCACTGTCCCTGGGGTGGAGGAGTGGACCATCTGCTGAGATGGATGGCTTAGCTATAAGCCTGGCAGGCCTCCCTCCCTACCTGGGGCCTAGGCCTTGGCCTTTGGAAGCCAGCACAGAAATCCTAGGTGGTGTCTGAGGTGACACTGGGAGCCATTTGATAGGGACCACCAATGCCTCTCCCAGGCATGCTGCCTTAGATATGGAACAAGTTCTGAATTTTGAAGGTTATAGCTGACTCAGACCATTGCTCTGGCATTGCGGTCATAGCCACATGTGGGAAATTCCCAAACTGACTTTCCCACAGAGCTGTTTTGGAGTGGGGGACAGAAAGAGGCCGGGGGTGGAGAATGTATTTTAGTTATTTATTTGATTAGTATTTGTTAAATTGGCAGACCGTTTCAACCAGAGGCTCCGAGTGGGATTCCCCTAGGGGTCACTTCCGGGTATATAAAAGAGACTAGAGGTTAGAAGGCCCAGGCCCAATTTTCCATACAGGGGGTGGGAAGGGAAAGACAATAATAGAATAAAATGGACTATCTAGATTCTTTCTTACTCATTTTTATGCTGCTGTCATAGGAAAACATTTGGACATCCATACCCAGTTGCTTGCCCACAACCCTGGACCACTGGCTTCTACCTCTCTCTTGAGATTCTAGACATCCATCCACCACACACACACACACACACACACACACACACACACACACACACACACCTTGGCTACATCTCAGTCCTTCTTCTTGGCCCTGCCTTACCACCTACACCATACCTCCAAAGTCCTCCCACTCCACTGCCTAACCGCACTTCATCCTGTCCCCACTACTAGATGGATCTGCCCACAGAACAGCTGTCTGGGGACTTCCCCCAAGGCTGCAATGCATCTTACATCATAAAGTCCAAAGGCCTCAGTGTGGCACTCCAGGGCCCCTACTACCTGCCCTCTGCCTGGCTCCTGGCTCAGTTCTTATTCTCTGGTGAATGGAGAGCTTCCTGAAGTTAGAAAAGCTGCCCAGTATACTTTGGGACTCTGGCTGCATTACTTAGGGTGTGGTGGGGCCACGACTTGTTTGCTGAGGGAATGAAAGAATGAGTGTGACAAAGACATCATGAGCTGGGGGTACGCCTCGGTGGTAGAGTGCTTTATCAGCACACAGAAGGATGTGGGGTCCATCCCAGTATCACAATAAGATAATTAAAAATTAGTCGCATGGTCTTGTATGTGAAAGAGCTGTCATTTGACTTATTTTAGTTAATAGCTGTGCAGGGCTCTCTTTCACTGGCTGAATGAGTGGCCTTAGATACATCTTATTTTCTGAGCTTCTTGTCTTTCACAAGAGTCTCAAACTTGCACTCAGGCCCAAGTGGACCACAGAGGTGTTTGTTGATGAGCACGTGAAATTCATTTGAAATGTCTTGTGTCAAACACATGTGTGCTTTAATTGTGCACTGTGTTGCACCCCACCCCCCACCCCCAACACTCCCTCACCCCGGCCCATCATTTTCACTAGCTGTTCAGTGCCTGAAGGCATTTACATTTGTGGCTCTGGGATTAGACGGTGTTTACTCCCCTTTCAACTCTGGCACGGCTGGAATTCTGTTTGACCTGCTTTGAAAGAAAACTTGCTAGTGCTTTGCTTAAGCGGTTGGCAATGCTATCCAGCAGCCAGGCAGGACTGGCCGGGCCTCCCGAAACAGCCCACAAAAGGACAGTGGTGAGTGCCTTTAGTATTGCTGACTTGTGTGGTCAGCTGCACAGGGAGATGCTAGGCCATTGAAAGGGATTGTTTTTACATAGCCAAGCACAAGTGGTGCCCGTCCACAGTGTAGAAAGGACCAAGCACAGCATGCCATTGGCACTCAGCTGGGCATACAGAGGGCATTGGTTGGAAGCACAAAGTATGGATTTAGCCCAAGTTGCCTGGCAGGGTACTCTCCAGGACAGAGTGCTGAATGGGAGTGTGTGCTGGATGTGGCCCAGTTTATGGAGGGACTCCACAGAGCCACACACAGAGGGCAGAGGGGGACCAGGGAAGCATTTCCCCCTCTGAGTTCCTTGGCATTAACCAGTCCCAAGGGCTGCATGAGCTACAAATCGGCCTGGCCACAGGCCAACAGAACACAGCTCCTTGAGAGATGTTAGACAGACACAGCACTGGCTGGAAGGCAGTGGCTTGGCCCTGACAGCAACTGAGCCCCGCTCTCTTGGTCAGCATCTGGGTAAGAAGTTCTGAGAGCCGGGTAGATGGTTGGTGAGGGTGTGGGCCCATCATGAGATGCAGTCAGGCACTGGGTAAAAGCGGAAGCTGCTGATGGCTACAGCCACTCTGTCCACGCAGGACTAGGGCTACTCCTAAACTTGGCATGGGTCCTAGGGAGGGGCTGTCCTTTTAGGGAATCACAGTGGCCAGTGCACTGCATGTGGATAGCTGTAGGCTCCGAAATTGTGGGTGGGGTGGGAAGGGGTGGCAAAGGGAAGAGAAAAGCCACATTTCTGACTAAGCTGTCTCATGTGTCTGGAACAACTCCAGGGTGGTTTCCAGGGAAGGAGATAGATGCTGTGTGGCTTGGCCTCCCTGTCTATTCTTCCCAGCTCTGTTGCTCTTGTACTTGAGATATATCTCCCATAGTCCTGTTGGTCGACATCAAATACAATGGGGAAGGTAAACTTTGCAAAGCAACTTCATGGAACACGTTGCAAAGTCCCGGGGAAATGTTCTGACACGCTTGTTGTGGGTGGTTTCTTTTGTATGACTTCAGGCAACTCATGTCAACCAGGCACTGAGTGACACACTGAGGACTGAGGGCTGCAAAGAGTAACAGCACTTGGGTGGTGGGGCTGTCAAGCGTCACAGGTGCTAAAGGATAATAGGTACTGGGTGTTCAAGGCTTAGTTGTGGCCATCGCCAAAGATTGGGAAGACAGAGGAGCAGAGGGTATGTGGAGACAGGACACAGCTAGAGGATAACTGGGGTGGTTCTATGTGTTATGTGTGTGTGCTTCAAACATAGTTGGGGAGCCTACCTGTAGCTGTGGCATGTAGCTTTCTTCTGAACAGCTTGAAACCAGGATGTTCTGTCACTGATGGGTGGCCAGGGACAAAGCCAGAGAACCCAGTGTCAGGTAAGAGCAGCAGGAACTAGCAGCCAGGCTGTGCCTGCCAGTGACAGACCCATTGAGATTTCTTTGCCTCCCCCAGCTAACTTGCAGAGGGCTCACTGGAAGCCACAGAAATGCACACACTAACCTGTGCCATTCCCGAAACACTCCAGTGCTCCTGGGGTCCTGAGTGAGCAGAAGAGTTCGTGAAGCCAGTATCTTAGTTGCAGATGGATACCTGAGCCTCTGCAGCTAAGGCTGTATCATCACTGCCCAGCCAGCTGCTTGCTGGAATGTGGTTGCTTGCTGAGATAGGAGCTATGGGATAGATTCTGGGGTCCCTGTTGTCTCTCTTTTCAGCACTAAGAGTTCAAAACTTAGTAAGGGTTAAGAGAAACCCCAGGCTCTGCAGCTGCTGCCTATGTCCTGCCCATCTTCCCCATCACTTCCTACTGGGGATACCTGACAGGGTTTAATACAGGAGCTAACAGGCACTTGGCCCTTCATCCTTATGGCTGCTAGGCAACTGGCCAGACCTCAGTGGTGAAGGCATCCATTATATGAGCACTCTATGCGAGTGAGCCAAAGACAAGCATCTCTTAAGCAGCAAAACTTCGGTCCAGCAAATGGGCCCTGGACTTCCCTGGCCCGTGGATGCTAACAGATGCATTCAGGACCACATTCCCCACCCCAGCCCTGGCAAGCAGCATATGAGTAGGAGTCGGTCAAGTTTGAAACAACTTGTGGTATAAGCAGCCGCAACGCCCGTCTCCTCACATTACTTTTGAAAACACTGTGCAGGGGAAAGAAGGCCAAGCCCAAAGCATCTGCGAGCCATATTCAGCCTCTTTGCTGCCAGTTTGTGACTGATGTGAAAAGCACACTGGGTTGCACATCTCTGAGAATTCTTTTTGCCTAGTGAACTGCTTTCTTTTTAAAAAAGACTTTTCAAATGTATGTGTATGTAGGGTAATAGTATGCCCTGTGTGTATGGGTGCCCAAAGAGGACAGAAAAGAGCATCAGATCCCCTGAAGCTGGAGTTACAGGACATTATGAATTGCCCCCTCACCCCCCAATGTAGACTCAGGTCCTCTGGAAGATCGGCAAAGACTCTTAACCACTAAACCAACTCTCCCACCCTGAGTTGTTGGTCTTCTAAGCCTAGCTCCAGTGGTCTCTCTAATTCCTTCCTTGAGACAAATAAACAGTTTTTAATTCAACCCTTAGTATTGCTACTGAAATACACTTGAATATTCATTCATTAATTCAATAAACTTCATAAAGAGATGATGTCTCACATACAGCTACAGTCCTAACACTTGGAGGATGAGGCAAGAGGATGGCAAGTTTGAGGCCAGACTAGGTTACGTAATGAAGTTGTTTTGAAAGAGAAGGAAAGGGCAAAGAAAAGAATTCCCAGTGTGTTGTATAAGCTGGTCTTGAACTCCTGCACCCAATGGTCACCGCACTCCAGACTCACACATAGCTGGTGTTATAGGCACATACTACCAGGCCTGGCTTTCAACAAACCTTTATTGATTTCATTGGCAAGGGCAGTGCTGGGTGGCATGGAAGAAGAAATAAACAATACTTGCCCTTAAGAACTAGCTAGTCTAGTAAGGAGAGAAACAGAGAGCAAGTAATGAGTCTTAAATGTGTATAGGCTCACACAGAACTCCCTGAGAGGGGCAGCCCTGAGGTCGGAAACAGAGGAAAGAGATCCCCAGGACCAATAGGATGGAAAGAGAAGGGAACCCAGCTGAGGAACACACAGGGCTTTCCTGGCCTGGAGAACCTTGAGCAGATGCCGACAGCTCTGGAAGTCAATGGCATTGCTCAGGCGTTGGAGAGCAGCCCTGTGATGGGTGTGTGAGGAATGGAGAGCTGGGAGTGGCAGGAAGTGAGACGAATCTTTTGGGGCCTGGTGGGCCATGCTGTGCATCTTGGCCACTTTTGCTCTGGAGGCAGTAGGGAGCCAGCTGCAAGGCTAAAGGGCAGGGGCAGGTCTGTCTGACCTTGGCTTTGGAAGTTCCACACTGGGGCCTCTATGTGTCAGGATAGAAGGGACAATGGAGCTGGGCGGTGGTGGTGCACGCCTTTAATCCCAGCACTTGGGGAGGCAGAGGCAGGCGGACCACTGTGAGTTCGAGGCCAGCCTGGTCTACAAAGCCAGTCTAGGATAGTCAAGGCTAAACAGAGAAACCCTGTCTCAAAAAAACAAAACAAACAAACAAAACAACAAGAAAAGAAGGGACCGTGGAAAGGTGCTCACTGGGGAGCTGAATCAATCAAGACCTGAAGACTGGGGGGTAGGAGTGATGAGGTGTGCGTGAACTTTCTGTCATTGTGACAAATGCTTGAAATAAACAATTTATAAGGGGGAAAGGGCTGATTACATAAGAGGTTTCAGCAACTGGTTGGCTGGTCCCCTTGCTTTGAGTCTGTGGCGAGGCAGAACATTCCGATGGGAAGAAAAGCTACAGTTTAAGGTAGCCAAGAAGCTAACAGGAGAAACATCCCAGCACCCCTTTAAGGGCACATCTCCAATGACCTAACTTGCCTCTGGTGGCCTCCCCCTACTAAAGGTCCCCCCACAGCCCAGCAATGCTATCAGCTAGGAGGAAGGATGTGTGAAGCTGCTACTACAGCCAGTCCTGGGGACCTGGCTGAGCACTCCATGGGGCCTGGCTCCCATGGGCATCTACCCTGAGTCTCCACAGGGCATCCCAAAGATGACACATTCAAAAGCAAACTCCTGGCCTTGTCGTCTGGTGTTGCTGTAGTCCTTAACACCACTGTTAATGTCCAACTGACCTTTCCAGTTGCTTAGAACCCAAATCTCGTCAATTCTTTTCTCCCATCCTCCCCATCCAAATCACATCATTTCCACCTTCAAAATACATCTGGGACCAAGTGACATGTTACCACCTTCGTGGTCTGTGGCCTGTCTGTCACCTCTCACCTCAAGACCTACAAGCATCCTGTGGGATCTCCTGGCAGATTCCTTCCAGAATCCTCTCTACTATTCTCACCACCACAGCTAGTATGACCCTGACATAAAGGAGATGGGACCTTGCCTTGGCAAAAGCCCTCTCTAATGGCTCTCCCTTTCAGATTGTCTGTGAGGTGTCACATCCCTACCTGTGTGACCCTGTACTGACTGCTTCTGGTCAGTCACTGATCCAGCCTCCTTGCTGCTCCCTAGAGCCTCCAGGGCCTTTGCACGTGCTCTTCCCTTTATCTGGAGTTCTTTTCTCCAGATCCCTGCATTGTTCCCTCCCTCCCTCCCTCCATTCAGAACTCTGTACTCTGCCTCATAGTTAAGCTTCTTTGGCTCACCTCTTAGAGAGCAGCAGCCCTCCCAGCCCCAAAGCTTCTCCTTTGTCTCATGCTTCTCCTATCCCCCCCCCCGGCCCCGAGACAGGGTCTCTCTGTGTAACAGCCCTGGCTGTCCCGGACTCGCTTTGTAGACCAGGCTGGCCTCGAACTCACAGTGATCCGCCTGCCTCTGCCTCCCAAATGCTGGGATTAAAGGCATGCACCACCATGCCCGGCTGCTCCAAACTTCTTGCTTGCTACATGCTCTAATCATTTATTTTATTTGTTATCTCTCTCTCTCTCTCTCTCTCTCTCTCTCTCTCTCTCTCTCTCTCTCTCTCTCTCTCTCTGTGTCCACCAGAATGTCAGCCCCGTGAAGCAGATGTGTTCCCTCTGCTACCTCTCCCTATGGTTTGGATAGTGACCAGGGCATAGGGACTACTCAACAAGGACCTAGTGAGTAGAAGAGCAGAGGAACATCGAGGGTCACTGAGTTGCCCTGGGCCACCTCTAGGCCACGTGCCATCAAAGTCTTGGGAGTAGATGGTTTGAGGGCAGTGGAGAGTCCACTGGATTATAGGAGTTAGCAGCCTAGTGGGAGAACTCTTGGACTAGTCCCTTTCCCCCACTCCCCCACTGACCTGCAGTTTGCTCATTTGTAAAGTAACTGTAAACACTGGAGGGAGATGGGGAGATGGATCAGAGGGTAAACCTGAGTTTCATCTCTAAATCTATAGTGGAAGGAGAAAACCAACTCCTGACAGAGTTGTCTTCCAATAGCCTCATGTGCATCAAGACGCACATGCACTTACACACACACACACACACACACACACACACACACACACACACACACAAATTCTTAACTAATTAGATTAGAGCATAGCACAGTGGCAGAGTACCTGCATAGCATGCATGAAACCCTGGGTTTCATCCCTGATACTACAAAAACATTAGGTAAATACAATGCAACAGATAAATAAACTACTTTATATTGTGATGTCATAATCTTTAAAAGCCAGGCCTGGTGGCATGGGCTTGGTATCCTGGCTGCTTAGGAGACTGAGGTGGGAGGATTGAAAGTTTAAGGCCTGCCTGGACTGGGATTCAGAGTAAGATCAAGGGCAGCCTAGGCAACTTAAAAAGATCCTGGCTCAATATAAAAACTAAAGAAAAGGACTAAAATTGCAGCTCAATAGCAAAGCCTTTGCCTAACATGCACACTTAATTTCCAGTACTACAAAAACAAACAAACAAAGTGTTTTGAGTTGTTTGGCATTGAGATGAGCAACTGACAAACCGGCCTTGCCACTCAGGCCCTGAGGCAGAAGACAGAGGTTTTTACTCCTGTGAGTCCCCATTTCTTTCTTGACCGCTTCTAAAACACAGTCTTATCTTCAACCTCCATCTATAAATAATACTCCATTACAGCTGTTCAAATAATAATGGGAAAGGGGCTGCCAGGCTGCTGCATTCAGCTGAACCAGCAGTGTTCCCTGAAGTGGGCTTGGTCCTGACCAGATGGCCTCACACAAGGCCGTGGTCTGGGCCACGTGGCCAGTGATGGCATGGCAATCCAGCCCACTTCTCAGAGCCTGTGTGCCCACTATGTCTGCTGCTCATGTGAGCCCACTTCCTCTCCTAGACTTTTCTTATCTAGTCTAGTTGGAGCTTACAGTTTACCAGGTGCCTGTCATTTTAGATTTAATCCTCCCTGTAACAACATGAAATCAGCATCCTTGGGGACCAGTTCTCAGAGAACACAGGTTCAGTGGAGGTCTCATACAACCTCTTCCTTTTGTAGCAATCACCAGATACTTTCTCACCAAAGTCTAGGCTGGAGCTATGAGAAGGATGCTCCATTCTTTCTTTGGCTCTAATGTAGGCTGCAGGTGGAGCCTTAGGGAGGGAAATGCAGGCCAGGCCAGATGGAAGTCATCACTACCCCACTGGCTCCAGGAGGCTGAGCAGAAGGGAGTTGCCTTCTCAGCCTAGCCTCACCAGGAATGCTGAGGTTCCTAAGGCCAGTGGGGGGCGGGGGGTGGGGGGGGGCAGGTTACGCTAGGTGATGAACTGTTTTCCTTTCTCTTTTGAGCACTTAGTGAGCTGTTCTTTGTTGCAGTAGAAACAGAAAACCAGAAAAGCCCAGTGGGGGTTGGCTAAACTTTGCCTTTGTTCTGCTGAATTAGGAGGACTAGGCAAGGAGCTGGGTGGAGCCAGCACAAGGGCAAAAAGTCCCCCAGATAAAAGACCAGGATAGAATTCTAGTGAAAACAATGACAATAACCCAAAGCGAAAAGCACTAACTTCGCCCAGTGAAGAAGACACTCCTCCCTCCTCACAGGTCTGAATGTGCGGCCTCCAGCAGGGAGCAATGAAACTCTGGACTCTTAGCATACCTAGCTAGTGTTCTCTTGGCCTAGATGTGATAACAGACCACCCCAAAGAGCCCTGTCTGCCAAGTATCCTTAGAACTCTGTGGTCCAGATGTTTTTCTACCTTTTGAGGAACAAGAACTCAAATGTGTCATTGAGTTTGCCAAACACATTCCAAAGGCATGGTTGCCTAGTTGGTAAGAACACAGGTGCAGGGCCCACTCTTCCTCACTGTGACATTCCACAGCTGTGTGGTACTGAGTAAGTAATTAAGCCTATGCACCCAGGTCCCTTGCCTTACGATGGTAATGCTCTTGAAAAGCAGAGATTTGTTTTTTCATCTTTCGTTCAGTGCTGTTTCTCTGGGCCTCATGAAATACTGGGCATCTGGTTGGTACTTGGCCTATACTTACTACACATGCATATGACTTAGGATGGGTGCTGGCAGTTAGTAGGCACCAAAGATGTCAGTTACTATCATGTGAGTTTTTCACATTTTCACCGGACTTCCAAGAAGAGCATTCTAAACTTCATTCATGTCAGTGTTATCCTGTGAAAGGTTCAAATTCTAAGTTCACGTTCCCAGAGGAGGAAGCAACAGACTCAAAATTGGGGGGAGGATGTTTGGGCCACAGAAGATTAGGAATGTAGCCTTGAAAACTTGATTTATTTATTTATTTATTTATTTATTTATGGTGTTTTGAGACAGGGTTTTTCTTGTAGTCTTGGCTGTCCTGGACTTGCTTTGTAGACCAGGCTGGCCTCAAGCTAACAGCGATCCGCCTGCCTCTGCTTCTCAAAGTGCTGGGATTGAAGGCGTGCACCACCATGCCTGGCAAGGTGAAAGCGTGATTTTTAGCATCCTTCCTTTCACTTACTCATCCATTCTATGACTATGTGACAAATACCCCATAGGCTAAGTCCTGAGTTTCTAGAAACTGGGGGAAACAGTGAGAACAAAGCAGGCAAGCCTTGAATTTACTATGTAGTGGAGGCAGCCAATGATATAAAGAAAAGAAAGCAGTGTAGTATGGAAGGCTAGAGCCATGTCAGGGGTCTACCGACAGAGGTCTAGGTGTGAAGGGTTGGGGAAAGGGAGCACATGGTATGTATGCAGGAAGGTCCTGGCACTGAGTGTCCTCTAGCAAGAGTGGTAGTTGGGTGGGGTTAAGCAATGATTGCCTGGTTTTCAGCTTTCCTGGAGGTGGTTCAATCTTGTCGGGAGATACGTGATGGTGACTGTTCTGCACAGCAAGCTCTACTTAGTATTCATGAGGCCTGCTCCTTCACATGATGAGACTCCATCTCATCTTTCATGACAACATAGACACATCACAGCCTGGGGTGATCACCCTTATTCATTACCTGTTTGGTCCTCTGATGCCCAGTATATCCTTATTGAATGAAGGAATAAATGGGCAACTGTTGTTTCCTCTGCTGACTGGGTCATTCCCACTCTTCCACGGACACACAGTTTATCTTTCACTCCACGTGAGAAGCCTCCATCAGCTTCCTTGCACCTACCTGGAAACTCTTGACTATCCTTAGTGGTTCTCTGTGAAGCCTTTCTTGGCTTTTCCAGGCAGGGTGGATCCCTCCATGCTCTGAACATTCTAGCACATTCTATACCCTCCATCCTACCCCTGATCACTCTATGGGGTTTATCTGTTATTCCCGTCTCCTCTCTTAACCTGTGATTTTTCTCAATGGTAAGGACAATTTTGTCACCTCTGTACCTCCAGCACCAGCCCTTAGAGGATGCCCAATGACTATTTATTGAAAAAGGGTTGTGAATATAGTCTGTAGAGCTTGTACCTAACATGCCCAAAGCCCTCAGTTCCATCCACAGCACCCAAAAGTGAAATCATTGGGGTGGGAGGAACAATGATGATGAATGGCATGTCAGGTTTTCTTTGAATAGTTGGCTGGAACTGACTTGTAGTGGTTAGTGACAGCCAATTGTTAAATATTTAGAAATGTGTGAGCCAAATGGTAAACACTCCATCTTTTACAATTATATCAGAAAACAGAAGACAAACTGAAACCGAGGGACAGTCAACCAAATAAATGACCAAAAATGTGTGATATGGGATTCTGGAGTGGATCCTAGAACAGACAAAGCTGTGTAGGGAAACCTGATGAAATCCCAGTAATTTTGTCCTTTAGTTTACAGTGCTGCACCGAGATCACTTCCCTAGTCTCGGCAAATGCTTTGTAATTATGCAAGATGTCAACTGAAGGGGGAGCTTGGTGAAGGGTACACAGGGAAGTCACGGTACAGAAAGGAGTCTTGTAAGTCTAAAATTATCCTGGAATTTTAAAATAAACTGTTAAGCAAACATACTAAATTGTATAACCGTGTAATTAAATAAATCGTGTTGAAAAGGAAGGTGTTAAGTACAGCTGCTCACTTCCTGCTTCTCCGGCAGCTTTCCACATTGCTCGACATCCTTGCACTTCTTGCCATCCGTTGTCTATGCATGGCATACTGCACCAGGGCTCCTTGCACTTTGTGTCAAATTCATGTCACTTCGGAAACTTGAAATGGACCGAAACAAGTGTATCTATGTCATGGAAATCTAAAAGTGCCACAAATCAGGACTTGGGTTCTTGTTCTGGACCCTGTACTGTAGGCTTAAGAAAGTGGTGGATGCTGTATGGGCTTAGAATGCAGGAGGTCCTGAGCTCCATCCCCAGAAGGAGAGTTCAGAGGGAGAGGGAGGGGAAGTGGAAGGAAGAAGAAAGGAAGAGGAAGGAGAGGGAAAGGGGAGGGGGAAGGAAAGAAGAGGAGAAAAGGAAGAGAAGAAGGAAGGAAGGAAGGAAGGAAGGAAGGAAGGAAGGAAGGAAGGAAGGAAGGAAAAATGTTAATAACATACATGGACCTTGAAATGTGATGTGTCTATTACTCTTGACTTCATGCGTAGTGCGCAAATAACTGAGGAAATGAATAATGCTTTCATTAAGCATTGAGCTTCAACAAACAAGTTCACACAATGAGGGATCAGTGAGGGGCTAGTGATTCTTTACCAGTTCACTTCCTTCTTACTCCTGAATATAAATGAGCTATCTACCTTTCATATGCGAACTGCACTGGCCTTTCTACCACAAGCATGATCAATGAAAGCACTATATGAGAATCAATTTGCCATTGTGAAATCTGCAATAAAGACTACCTATCTCAGGCCAAGCATGGTGGCGCATGCCTTTAATCTCAGCACTTGGGAGGCAGAGACACCCGGATCTCTGAGTTTGAGGCCAGCCTGGTCTACAGAATGAGTTCCAGGACAGCCAAGGCTATTTCACAGAAAAACTCGACCTAGAAAAACAAAACAATCAAACAACAACAACAACAAGAAAAAAAAACTCAAAGAATTACCATCTCAGCATTGTTTGTGTGCTTTGTCATCTTATATAAGTAAATGTATATAGTACTTACTTATGTACACACACATAGTTTTAAGATCCTATTGGTGAACATTTTTTAGAACACCGCTAATCCTAAGAATACACTTTGTCCCCAACTGAATTGAAGAAAAGAATATCTGCACCTCCTCTGTGCCAGGCCGTACCATATGGAGACCTTGGTTGTTCTTTGCCTCAACTGTGTGAAAGCACTCTGGTCTCTATTTTAAAAATGGTACCACTGAGACCCAAAGAGGTTAAGTGAGGCGGCCAGGAATAAAACACTACTTACACCTGCCTCCAAAGCTAGTTATCAGTTCTTGTTGCTGCTGTAACAAATTACCATACATGTAGTCGCTTAAGGCAACACAAATGTATTTTCTTATGGTCAGAAGTCCAAAGCCATCTAAGCTCTGGTCCACATACTTGAGTGGCAAGTATTTACTCATTGAAAAAAAAAACATCTCCCCAGACCTACATCATCATTTTCTTAGCATATGTTTACGATTCATGATAGCTTTCATTATTACATTTTTGTAATACATACATATAATGTTCTTTTATCATGGTCAGTTCCCATTTCCTTCTTCTGTTCCTCTCCCATTCCTGATTATCTTTTCCTCCTCCCTGACCTACTCCCTCTTCCACTTTTAGGCTTCTATTTGTTTGGTTTTAAGGACCCAGTGACTTTCATTAGGATTGCTTATGGGAGTCTTTTTTTTTTTTTTTGAGACAGGGTTTCTCTGTGTAGCCTTGGCTGTCCTGGACTCTCTTTGTAGACCAGGCTGGCCTCGAACTCACAGCGATCTGCCTGCCTCTGCCTCCCGAGCACTGGGATTAAAGGCCTGTGCCAACCCGCCCGGCTTGCTTATGGGATTCTTACAGTTACTGGTGGCTACACCACTGAAGAAAATCTCTCTCCCTCTTCTGGAGACTATTAAGTGCCATAGGTTTTCAAGGAAGTGGGGCCCCTCATGATCCCCTGCCCTAGAGCTGCCATTATCTGCCTGTAGGTCCTGAGAGGATGCTTTACAGGCCTTTCTCCTCTCCTGATGGGATGTTTTCCTTTTAATTTTTAAAATTTTTTTGAATTTTAAAAATATAGCAAAGTAGAAGGATCCAGAGGGTCCTAGAAACCTACAAGTAGAACATTATGATAGGCAGATTTGGGCCCAGGGGTCCCGCTCAAACTAAGGCACTAGCCAAGGACAATACAAGCGGTAAACTTCAAACCCCTACCCAGATCTAGCCAATGGACAGGACAGTCTTCACACTTGAGTGGAGAGTAGGATATGACTTTCTCACGTACTCTGGTGCCTCACATTTGACTATGTCCCCTGGATGGGGAGGCCTGGTGGCACTCAGAGGAAGGACAGCAGGCTACCAAGAAGAGACTTGATACCCTATGAGCATATACAGGGGGAGGAGGTCCCCCTCAGTCACAGACATAGGGGAGGGGAATAAGGGGGAAATGGGAGGGAGGGAAGAATGGGAGGATACAAGGGATGGGATAACCATTGAGATGTAACAAGAATAAATTAATTAAAAATTTTAAAAAATTATCTTTAACTTATATATCTACTTTACATCCCAATCACAGTCCCCTCCCTCCTGTCCTCCCTCTCACCCTCTTCCCCCTATCTCCCCTCCTCTTGTCCTGAAGAATGTATGTTATAGTTAGATATAATAAAAAAAACATGTTAAGTTATTACTTTTATTGTTGTTTATTATATCTAACTATATAATTCTTCAGGATAAAAAACTCTAGGCATTGGAAGTCACTCTCCTGGAAAACAATTGACGAAAGCATCTTATCCCTCAGGGGAGAGCACAGGGCTGTGTGCACGCAGGAGTCGGGAGAATGAAGTGGGTCCCACGGTGGCATATGTAGCCACTAAAACAAGAGGCAGCATGGAGAAGGATCACAGAAAGAAAAAAAAAGTAGACAGAAACCCAGCTCACAACAGTGCCCAGGTCCTCTCTCTAGAACCTGGCCACGTTTGCTTCACATGGCAAAGGAAAGTAAGACTTGCAAGGGGGCACAAAGCAGCTGCCCTTGACAGAAAGGAGGTATTTTATACATACTTTGCTGAAGTTCTGTGTGTCTCTGGCTTTCTAGAATCTCCTGTCCATTCCTTCCTTTCTCCAGTACCAGAGCAATGTGGGGGACATCTAGCCACTATGGTGGGCTCTACCACATTGCTGTTGACCTGGGCCCACATTCTGAGCCTGCTTCTAGTCACTCACTATGGTGAGTGCATTTTGTGCATTTTCTTTTCTTCCTAGCTTTTCAAATCACCCTACTCTTGAAAAGGCCCGGTGGCGGTGGCGTAACCAGTCTGTCTGTGCCTAGCACTCCTCTGTATGCTTTTTCAGGCTCAAGCCTCTAAGCAACAGATGCCTACCTTTCTCACTCTCTGCACAGTAAGCGTCCTGGTTCCAGCCATGAGTAAACGTCACCTACTGAGACTGTGGTCAGAAGTCACTCATGCCCCAGAGCATGACAGACAGACCCGTCACACTGCATTTTGTCTCTGCCCTTGGCCTTGCTGAAAGCTGCTCCCTTCTATTTGCCAAATTCATAACCACCCTTTGAAGCTCGGCCTGCATTGCACCTTGGTATGGGCTCACTTAAAATTTTTAAAATTTGCTTTTGTTTTTTCACACAGTTATTTGTGTGTGTGTGTGTGTGTGTGTGTGTGTGTGTGTGTGTGTAAGTGTGCACATACCCACATGAGCTCCAGGGTACATGTGGAGGTCAGAGGGTAAGTGTGGGAGTTGGTTTGCTCCTTTTCCATCAGTAGCACTTATTGTGACAAATATATCATTCATCATTATGGAGAAGCCACAGGCTTGTGACCACTAGGCTAAATAATAGCCACAGAGTGTGTCCCAGAACAATTAATAATCTTTCCATGTGGTCTGGATTTCTGGTTCCTTTTGAAAAACAGAAAATCTGCATTTCCACAGGACAGTAGGTAACTGTATTGGGATGGTGACTTCCCCGTTAGCTAGAACATGTGCCGCCCAGATCTTCACAGTCCCCACCAGTCCTTATTGTATTTTCTCCACCTCTCTTCACTATCCTGTCTGCGTGGCTCTTTAGGTATTTGAGTTGTCTGAACTATTTCATTCATGCCTAAGTTCCTACATATACTACAACCTCTTATGTATGTATGAAACTCTGGATTTCTTTTGTTTCTCTCACTCTGGTACAGACGGTACAGACACAGCACAACATTCCATCAATCCTGAGATGAAACAATCTTCCTCTAGGTGTTTTTTTTTTCTTTCATTTTAGGTGTATGGATGTTTTGCCTGCATGTATGTCTGTGCACCACATGTGTGCCTCTAGGTGCTTTTAGAATATGTGCCAATTTACTTTCACAGCACAAGAAGGCATTATAAAAGTAGCATTGAGTGAGAGGACCTCACATCCCTGAGTCAGAGGAACTCTGTGTGAGAGGCAATACTGCTTGCGCATCACCGAGGAATACCGAAGTTCAGAGAGCCACACAGTAGGGCTGGAGCAGTAAATATGACAGTTTCTGCCTTTGTTGTAGAAAGAAGCTTCTGGAGATGGAAAGGAACTGCTCTGCCCCTCCCACACACACACACCCAGGGACTCTCTGAGATAGTTTCTGCACATACTCTGAGAGTTGCTTTTGCTTAGACAGAGATCAGGCATGTGTCACGCACCTGCTCTGCGTGCCTCCTACACTCTGGGGGGAACTCCAAGCCTCCCAGAAGCCCACTGCAAAGGTGAAACAGATGAAGCCAAATTGCTGTTGGGATTTAGGGCCCATCTGATGAGTCACATCCAATTGACAGAAGCACCAATGGCCCTCCTTGCCCATGTGTGCTCAGAGCTTGCTACTCCCTCGTGCCGTCACTGGTGTGCGGTGTGGGGTGGAAAAACACAGAGAAATTATGCGTGGCTAATTGCGCAGCAGCAAGCAGGAAGGAATGTGCGAATGCCAGAGGCTCCCACTGGGGCAGAAGTCTGGTGTCATGTGTTCCTGAACAGCTGCAGGAAAACTTGTCTGGACCCCTGGATGCAGAGGGGTGGGTCTGGCAGACGTGGGTTATATGTGACTTTGGTGGCAGAAAGGATTTATAGAAAGCAGATATTCAGCATCTAAAAACTTTCCTCTGAAACCTTTTGGTCTCCTTTCTTTGCCACCCTTGTCCCCTCTGGTCACCTCCAGCTCTAGCTATAACTAAGAAAAGAACTAGTCATAGCTAAGAAAGACCCCCGGCTGCAGGGTCAAAACATTCTTTAACACCTGACATGCCCACGTATCCATCTTAGGGTCACTAAAATGTACCTGCTCAGCTGGGTGCGGGCACTAAGCCTCTGGACCACAAGCTCCAGGCTGGCCATGAAGTGGAAAAGGTGGGCCAGGATGGAGTGAGGAAGCTAGAGGCTCAGCTAAGAGATTTATTTTGTCTTTCAGCCTCTATGGGAAGCCCAGAACCCATAGCCCAAGTACCTCCTCTGGTGCTACAAGCACAGCCTTAGTGGGCCACTCAGTAATCCCCATGGCTTTCTGTATGAGAAAGCACAAGGTAGTGTTTGCCTTGTAATGTTTGAACTATCAAGAGGTGAAAGTTCAAGCTCTATAGTGATGCAAGTAAACAACAAAGTGTGTATGTGTGTGTGTGTGTGTGTGTGTGTGTGTGTGTGTGTGTGTTTTACTAGGGACAGAACCCAGACTTTACACGTGCTTAGCAAATGCTGCATCTGAGCTATACCCCAGCCCTATTCATTCCTCCTGATTGAGGGCTCCCTGCAAGCCAAGCTCTAGTCTAGGTTATTTAGAGTCATCATTTCTTTAATCCTTAAAAGAAAGATTGAGAACTTGAGTTGAGAGAAGAAAACTAAGTCATCAAAGGTCACCGAAGGAGTAAATGACAGAGCCAGCATGTGCTCCATGCAGAGCCAGCACACCACCTGCTAGTCCCACTTGACACCCGAGAAGAAAATGGGACTTCGGAGGGTGCAAGCGTCAGGGGCAGGCCTGAGTTTTCCTCTTCTGTCTCTGCTATTTAGCTTGCTGTGTGATCTTAGACACATTACTTAGCCTTTCTCATCTGTCTCCTGCTTGCAAAAAGAGTCAAGAGTTGGAAATGTCAGAACCCAAAACCCCTGAAAGTCTATAAACTGTGGAAAGCAGTATTAGCAGGAGGCGGCGGAGAGGAGAGACTCAGAATACCCCAGGCGCAAAGAATGAGAAGGCGACCTTGGTGTGCCTTGGCTTTATGAAATGGAAGCAGGCGTGGAAAGGAGACTTGTCAAAATGGATATTTCCCGCGTGCACGCACTCACACACACTCACACAGAGACTCACACACACGCACATGCACACACCACACACCACACACTCACACACCATGCACACACCACACACTCACACACACACACACACATCTCTCTCTCTCTCTCTCTCTCTCTCTCTCTCTCTCTCTCTCTCTCTCTCTCTCTCTCTCTCTCATTCTGGAGTAGTAGTCACATAGACCAGGTAGGCATGATGGTGGCCAGGTTCCGCAGGCACACCTACACAATGGGCTGCTGCTGCCACCTAGGGGAGAGTGGTGACCTTGAGCTTGGACTGTGTGAGCTATGATTCTGACACTTTGTTGCTCCTTC
>OU015760.1:49745011-49755384 GCA_907169655.1 Acomys percivali
TCTCTCTCTCTCTCTCTCTCTCTCTCTCTCTCTCTCTCTCTCTCTCTGTGTGTGTGTGTGTGTGTGTGTGTGTGTGTGTGTGTGTGTATGTTTTACTTATTTTGTTGCCTTTTTGTACCCAACTTTGTTGGGTTGAGGGAAGCTAAAAGTTTCATAGACTCTTTTTTTTTTTTTAGAAATATGGAAAAAGCCATCCTTTCAATATAAAGCTGAGTAATTCCAGTAAAAGGATCCAAGTGAATAAGGCTTCTGCCCAAGTATGGGAAAATATCCATCCATCTCTCCCCTTAATTAGAAAGATGGCCTTCCAAGTAGTGAGTCATGCTGCCCGCCAGCAAATTGCACCATCCCTAACCAGTGTTCCAGGGACAAGAGAGGTGAGAGATGGCTGTGGCTGTGACACAAAAAACAGACAGGAGAAGGGGCTCGAATTCCGGATGGCAGCACCTCTGTGGCCCATTATTGCCTGCCCCTGTGCCAAAAATAATTCATTCACCTAGTTGCATCATCCAGGATGTTGTCCCTATGTTTGGGTTCATCTGAGCATTCTGATAAGTGGGGTGTTGCAAGGGGCACATGGACTCAGGCACAGCTCTGCATGATCTAGGCTTCTGTTTTCTTGAGGAAAGCACATACTGTGAATGGTGGCGAGTGCACCAGGTCGTAAAGGTACAGCCAGTGAGCTTTCCCATATGTGGGCATATGTGTGTAACTACCGCTCAGTACAAGATACAGAGAGGGTTTGAACAACCAGAAGGCTTACTTTTGCCCCTTCCATCCAGGGCCTCTCTAGTTACATGTTGCAAGTAGTAAAATTCAGTATTTGTAATTGGTGCTGTGCTGGTAAACATGTAAGAAGCAGCTCTGGTGTGTGTATGGGGGTACCCTTCCTTGTAGTGTTTCCCAATTCTTTGTAGTGTAGACATTCCCATCACAGCTGCTTTCAAGCTATCAACCGCTTAACATCTGGCTCAAAAAAAAAAATCTGAAAAATGGGAACAGATGCAGAGACCCACAGCCAAACACTAGGTGAAACCAGGGGGACCTCACAAAAGAGGGGGATTCTGGGAACTAAAGGAGTTAAGGACACCATGAGAACATAACCCACAGAATCAACTGCACAGAACTCACTGCAGCTCACAGAGACTGATGCGACAATCAGGGAACCCGTATAGGTCTGAGCTAGTTCCTCTGCACATGTACATGATTGTATAGCTTGTGGTTCTTGTGGGATTCCTAACAGCGGGAGTGGGGGTATCTATGATGCTTTTGCCTATGCTTGGGACCCTTTTCCTCCTTCTGGATTGCCTCATCCAGCCTTGATATAAGGGTTTGTGCCTAGTCTTATTGTAACTTGTTATGCCAAGTTTGGTTGATAATTTTTTTTTAATGGAAACAGAGGAGGAGTGGATCATGGGGAGGGGGAAGGTGAGGGGGGGGGCGACCGGGAGAAATGGAGGTAAGTGAAACTGTGGTGTGACTGTAGTGTATGTAAAGAATAAAAAGTAGATAGATAGATGATAGAAGGTAAATAATTTTTTTTAATCTGAAAAATGACTGTTTGGTTTTGATGAGTCTGAGCAAGCTGACTGTGAAGCGGGGGGAATGTAGTGGGATGTAGTAAGGGGTCTCCCACATACTCTTAGCCCCTTTACTAGGGAAACAATTGCTCACAGGATTTAGAATCATCAAATTCATCTATCTACACAAATGACTCTAGAGTCACAGACATGAGCACGTCATTGTGGCTTTATCACTCAAGACAATATGGTATAACTTAACACTTGGAATACTGGTGTCTTAGTTACTTTTTATAGTGCTGTGATAGCAACTTAAGAAAGGAAGGGTTTGTTTTGGCTCACAGTTCAGTGGTATCATCCTTCATGGTAGTGAGGTCAAGGTGGCAGGAATTCAAAACAGCTGGTCATGTTGAGTCTTAGGAAGAAGAGAACAATGGATGTTAATTCTCAGCTCACTTTCTCCTTTTTTTAAAAAATAGAGCCCAGAATCTCAGCCCAGGGAATTGTGCTGTCCACAGTGGGCAGGTCTTCCCACCTCATTTTGTCTAATCAAAATAACCCCTCACACACATACCCAGATGTCCATCTTTCAGGTGATTCTAAATGGCATTAAGTTGACAGTTGAGAGCAACCTTCACAAAGGAGCAGCCAAGACATCACACAGTAGTCCCTTCTTAATAGAAAATGTATTACACAACTCCCTATGGGTGACTGAAACTGCAGATGGTGCTGAACCTTATAGAAATGGCTTACTTGAGTTATCACCAGTTTTACATGCACTCTGAACATGAGGATGTGTTTGACTGCAAACAGTTTCATCACATTGATCTATTTCTACAGACATCACCACAGTTGAGATACTGAGCTGTCCCTTACCACTGAGAACTGTCCCCTTCCCATTAAGACCTCCCTCCTACTATCTCTTGGTATTTGCACCCACTTAATTTATTTGGGCTTGTGGCTTAAAGGGATACAGTCCACCATGGTGGGAAGGCTTTGTGACAGGAATTTGGTCGTATCAGGGTGGGTAAGAAGGCAGAAAGAAGGCATGAAGCAGAAGCAGGCTATAAATTTCAAGACTCGCCTTCCACTTCTTTCAGAGAGACCCTACCTCCGAAAGCGTCACCAACCTACAAAAACAGAGCTACCAGCTGGGGACAAAGTGCTCAAGCATCCAATCCTGTAGGGACACCTCACACTGAAATCATAACAGTCCACCCGTGCCTTTAGAGACTTGTGGTCAACTCATAATGCAGAATGCCTTCAGGCCAACTTCAAAAGTCCCCATAATCTTACAGTTCCAACACTGTTCAAAACCCCACAGCCTCTTCTGAGGCTCAAGGCACTCTTTTAACTGTGAGCTGCTATAAACTCAAAAACCAAGTTACAAACTTGTAACATGGCACAGGGTAAGTAAGCATCTTCACTCCAGAAAGGAGGTACAGTTATTGCATCTAGCGGTAATTTGTTCCTTTCATGGCTGAGTGGCAGTTCACGACCCAAATGTAGCCGTTCATTTTAGCCATGCACCTGTGGAAGTCAGCTGGGTTGATTTTAATGTAGGGACATTATGCGATAAAACTACTCTGAGCACTCATGATATGGGTTTGTGTGTGAATATGTATTCATTCTTCTGGGATAAATGCCCAAGAGTTCATTTGCGGAATTGTATGGCAATTGCATGCTTAGTTTTTCAATAGCCACACTCTATTCCAGCATTCCTGTTCCATCTCACGCTCCCGCCAACAATGGATGGCTGATTTGCTTTCTTGACGTTCTCACTAACATAGTGGCCACTCTGATAGGCATGTAGTGATACACATGATGCTCTTGACTTAACATTTCCTTAGTTGGGAAGACTTCGAAAATATTTTCATCTTTTGTGTGTACATTTGTCATCCATGTGCCCTCTTCAATGGAATGTCTGTTATGCCTTTTGCCCATTTTCTAACTAAATGGTTTGTTTTGTATTTGTTTGTTTTTAGAGACAAAGTCTCACTATGTAGCTCTGGCTAGCCTGGAGCTCTTTCTGTAGACCAGACCGACCTTAAACTCAAAGAGATCCTCTCCGGCCTCTGCCTCCCCAGGGCTGGGATTTATTTGGCTTTGAGAGCTAGTTAGCCCTTCTTTGTTGGATATGCAGTTTACTTTCCTCTACTCTATTTCTTATTGTATTTATTTTCTTTTATGTGTGTGGATATTTTGCCTGTAAGTATATCTGCATACCAAGTGTATGCCTTGTGCTCACAAAAGCCAGACGAGGGCATTAGATCCCCTGGAACTGGAGTTACAGATGCCTGTGAGCTACCATGTGGGTCCTGGAAACTGAGCCTGGGTGCTCTGGAAGAGCAGCCAGTGCTCTTAACTGCTCAACCGTCTCTCCAGCCCAGTGGTTCTCAACCTTCCTAATGCTGAGACCCTTTAATACAGTTCCTCCATAAAATTATTTTTGTTGCTATGTCATAAGTGTAATTTCATAATGTAAATATTTTTGAAGATTGAGGTTTGCCAAAGGGGCCATGACCCATGAGCTGGGAACCACTCCTCCAGCCCCTCCCAACCTAATTCGTCTTTTCATTCTCTTTATATATGCACAAGAATTAATCTTGAGGTTCTGTTGATCAGTTTTTCCTTTATGGTTCATTGTTTCCCTGGCTTGTCTAAGAACTCTACATTTCAAAAATCTGTCTCATTCTTTTCCTAACAGTTTGATAGCCTTATGTTTACATTTTGCTTATCATACTTTTTTTTATTTTTTTTCTTCCCCCCCCCCCCCCCTTTTCTGGTGCCAGGAGTTAAGACCCAAGGCCTTGAATATGCCAGATAGTCACCGTCACAGGGCTGCATCTCTAATGCTTTTTATCTTCATTTTGTCTTACTAAGTTTCCCAGACTGGACTCTCCTGTCTCCTGAATCGCTGGCATCACCCGGCATCTGCTACCATGTCTGATGGAGTTAATTTTTTTCCTCTGAGGCATGAGGTTTAAGTCACAACTCTCTTTTGCCCATGTGTATTGATTGCCTTGGTACCATCTGTTGAATAGACTATCCTTCCATCAAATTGTCTTTGCATCTTAGTCAAACATCAGTCAGATATAGTTTGTAGGTGTATTACTGGATTTTCCATTCCATTGATCTTTGTTATCTATATATTCTATAATGTCACATGGTCCTGCTTAATATAGCTGTATACTAGGCCTTACCAGTTTCTCCCACTGTACTTTTCTTTTTCAACATTATTTTAGCTATTCTAGGACCTAGTCCCTTTCCACCTAAATTTTAGATATGGTCTTCATCTACAAAAATCATTGTAAGTTCGTGATAGGAATTGCATTGAACCTAAAAACAAATTTAGAAAGAATTCATGTCTTTACTGCGTTGACTCCATGAACTTGGTGTGTCTTTTTGTTTATTCACGCCTTCTTGCCTTTCTTTCCTAAGCATCAAGTAACATTCAGCAAAATGTACTTTCTGTGAAAGAGAGTCTCATGTATCCAGGCTGGCCTAGATAGATGAGATATGCTGTTGAAGATGACTTTGATCCTTTTTCTAAGCTACTCGCCTCTACCTCCTAAGTAGAATGACAGGTACACAACCATCCCTGGGTCATACCGAGCTAGGGGCCATAAGTAATATTCATAAGTATACTATTTTCTTTGGAACAGTTATAAATGGCAATATTGTTTTTAAGTTGGCCCCCACATGGTTAATACTAATATAGAAACATAGTTGTCTTTCTGTGTTAGCTAATAAAAATTCAACTTAGTTGAATTAGTTCTGAGTTGTTGTATGGGTTATTTGGAATCTTCTATGTCAATAATTATGTTGTCTCAAAATAGGGATCCTGTTTTTCATTTTCAATATATACTCCCTTTATTCCATTTCATTGCATAGCTAGGATTTCTAATACTGTGTCAGGTAAGAGCAGTGAGAGTAGGGCCAGGGGTGTAGCTCCATGATGGAGCACTCACTTTCTAAGCATCAGGCCCTGGGATTGACTGAGAAGTCAAACTGTAAGCGAAGGTATTCATGCCTTGTTTCCGGTCTCCAGGAAAACTGACTAGGGGAAGTGAGGGAATGAAGAAAGGACACACTGACACAGACACACTGACAGTAAAGCTGGGATCAGGTGGGAGGAGGGGCTTCTACAGCCACAAGGCAGAACTCTACCTGTTTACTATGCACAGCACAGGGGAATGGATTGGCTCTTCTGAACAGGAGCTCTCTGTAGGTGAGCAGTCTCAGGCTGTAAACATCTGGGGAAGGAGAACTGCCATTGCTAGTCTTTGCACACACTGATCAATAGTGTATAAACACTGAGACTCTGGAGGGAAGCTTTGCCAACCTTCTGAGCTCCGCCTTGCCACTTCCACGGTTGAGGCTGAAGCCTTACAGCCCTTGGCATGGGTGTGTCCACGTTAACAACATATATTCACTCAGACCTTCAGTCACTCAGGGCTTCCTCCACTCTGCACATTTTCTGATTTCATTAAATTTAACACCATTAAATTCAATGTTAACTGTAGAAGTATGTGTGTGGGTGGGTGGGTGGGTGCGCGCGCGCGCGTGTGTGTGTGTGTGTGTGTGTGTGTGTGTGTGTGTGTGTGTGTGTGCACGCGCATGCTGGCAGAGAGAAATAGCATTGTATTTACCCAGTTTTGTTTTTCTTTGCTTTGGTTTTTGCTTGCCATATTCTTCTTCCTTCCCAGATTTCCTTTATGTTTAGAGAACTTTGTCTACCCATTATTTCAGATTTCTATGTTTCTTCAGTGATAAATTTGTTATTTTCCTAATGCATTAATTTCCCTGTCATTTCTGAAAGATATTCTCACTAGATAGAAAACTCTGAATTGGACATAGCAGCACACCCCTGCTCCTTCTGGGGCTCTGATGATAGAAACGCCAGGTCTTTTGTTATCTTTGTGCAGGCTGATAATGTTTGCTGATGTTTCAAGCTCTTCCCCCTGTGGTTCCCATTTTATAATTTCTGTGGTTCCATCTTGAAGTTCATTTCCTCTGTCATACCATATTCTTTCAATATTGAGCCTATCCATTGCGTTTTAAACACTTGCTGTTATATTTTTCAGTTCTGTCATTTCCGTTGTGTCTCCCCCCACCCACACACATACACACCCTCGCTCCTCTCTCTGCTTCTTGAATCTCGTGATGCTGGGGATAGCACCCAGGGCTTGGCACATGCTAGAAAGCATTCCTACTGCTGAGCCACAACCCCAAGCTCCCATTAGTTTTTTGAGATTTTTGTTTTGGTTGTTTTGTTTTAATCTCCTATTACTTTGGTAAGCCTTTCCCCCTTTTTCAAGAGTATTAACTGAAGCATTTTTGTGATGTCTGTATTAAAATTGTTGCCTTGTAATTCTTACATCTCATATCTCAGTGTTGGCCCTAGTAGTGGCCTCCAGTGGTGGCAGAACGTGCTCACCCTCCCCTTGGTCTCACACTGACTTCCCTTAGGGAAGGAATGAGAGGTACCAGGCTGCAGGGCATTATTCAGAGAGCCACTCACAGCCAACTTTGTGCCAACAGGGCTTTCACTTAACCACAGCTAGTGCCACCAGGGAAGAAAGGACCAATTTGTCACTGATCAACGCTTTTACACAGAATCCAAATCATCAAAAGCTCAAGATTACCCTTTGGGTGTCTCGTAGTGGTGACTGTCCATAATCCCAGGACTCTGGAGGCTAAGGCAAGGGACTGCTGGGAGTTTGAAGCCAGCTTTGACTACATGGTGAGTTTTAAGCATAGGACTTTTATTCCCAGATGCAAGGCACAGGAACTTGGGGCCTAAACACACTTTGCTTATCTATACCCTAAGTGCTTTCTGTATAGATTGGTATGAGAGTGGCACCTCTTTCCCAGAGCTGGCAAGCTGGAATAGCCATGATCTGTGAGAGTCCCTGCCTGTGGCTGCTGCAGCAGGCCCTAAGTAATGGGCAAAAGGATGAGCTAAGCAGGGGCGGCCACAAACAGCTTACTGCCAAGTTTCAAAATTATAAACGCTTCAAATGTATAGCAAAGTAGGGAGAAAAATGTCATATCGAAACATTTTGCCACATTTGCTAAAGAGCTTTTCTAAGAAACAGCTTATTACAGATCCAGCTGTGAGCCCCACCCCATCTCAGCTTAGATAGAAATAGTCAGTAGCCCAAATTGGTTGTTTCTAACCTCAATGTCTATGTTTCTTGCTTCAACACACACACACACACACACACACACACACACACACACACACACCTAATATAGAATATCACCTTGTATGTTTTACAACTTTATATAAATGGCATCATTACTGTGTTTATGTACTCTTCTGCGACTTTATTTTTATGCTTGGACTATTTATCCATGCTGGTGCATGAATTATATTTGTTTTAATAGATGAATGCTGTTCTGAAGCACTGTACCATAGTGTATTCATTCCTACGCCAGGGTGTGACTGAATGGTACAGCTCTTGCCCAGTGCACAATCCCCATCCCTGATCAAAGACAGCAATCAATACTTACACATCATCTAATTCTCAAGCATTTAGGTTTCCTCTCATTTTCTCACTATGTACTTGCAATGCTAGGATGAACTGCCCTTTGGAGCAACTGTACAGGTCTACAACTTCAAGCTCAGTCAAGTTTGATAGCAAGTTCACTTACAACCAACAATCCCTACTTAGTGTCTATAGGAAATCTCAGAAAGAGCTGTCTGTGGTCTGGCCTGTTTCGGTTGGGTGGGGCCTTGTTATGTCAGGCCAGCTGGGGCCAGTGTGAAGTCGATGTGGGTACTCAGGACTCTCCCTGAAAGTCCACACACATTTAAGACTCATGCACGTATTATTTGCCCATTCTCAACCTTGACCTCATCTTACTGCAGCCCTATTGAAATTCCTCTGCCACTTTCAGGCCTACCCTCTGCAGTATATGAGACACACCTGTAGAGTCCTACCATTCTTCATGAGGAAGCCTGCAATCCTGGGCCTTATGAGTGAGGAGTGAGTGCAGCTGAGCTCAGCTGACTCGCTGATGGCCATCAGTGGAGGAATGGAGATTGGCTTTTTCCTTTTATTGGAAGGTACCCTAATCTTTCTTTGAGGGGGTAGCTGAAGAAATGAGAGCTGAACGGGAACACAGATCCTCTGTTCTGGTCTCTGTTTGGGATTGTTGTTGTTGTTGTTTTGTGGTTCTTTTTGGTTTGGGTGCTAGAGATGTGTTCCATCATTGAGCTCCACTCCCAACTCCATATTGATGTGTTTCACTTGTCACACACAAACTCCCTTACTTACCCAGACTTACAAAGTAGCATAATGGATGCATGTTAATTGTCCCCAGCAAGTCACTTAGCCTACAGGTACCTTCTTTAGTCCCCATTCACAGTCAGCAAAGTAGAATTTTTAGGTTTGTATGATAATCCTCAAGGAAGGTCACTTGCCCTCAACTCCAGATCTAGGCTATGCTGGAGGCAGAGTTGCATGCATGGGATGGCCCTTAGAGCACTCCAATCCCAAAGCAAAGTTCAAGTGTCACTCTACAAGGTCTGCTGTGCTTCGTTCTTCACTTCCATGAGCATCTAAGCTTTTAGAATGAGCTAAACTCTGTGGCAAGCACTCACCACCCAAAGTATTGATTTTACAGAGCTGTCACTTCTAGGACATTAGAACTGCTGTGCTGTCACCCCCGTTGCTGGTGGTCCCCGTGGAGGAGCAGTCACTGTTCATGTTTTAGTCCACAAGCATCCAAGAAACTCCCATATGGGTCAAGGAAAGCCTGTGCTAAGAGCTGCAGCCTCAGGGATGAGGAAGGCCCATCTTTTGGGGGTGGGGGATTCTTTTTTCTATTTTTAATTATATTTCTTTTTTATATTATTACACATAAATAAAATAAACTACATACAGCAGGAAGAACCGCGGAACAATCAGGAGGAAAGCCCATCTTAAGAGCAAAATCATGGATATTATCTTAGTCACTCCTGTACTACTTCAAAAAGACACCATGACCACAGCAACTCTCAGAAAAGAAAGCATTTAATTTGAGATTTGCTTACAGTTTCAGAGAGTTAGTCCATTATCGTCATAGCCCGGAGCATGGTGGCACATAGGCAGGCATGGTGCTGACAGCTTTACATCCTGATACTCAGTCAACAGAGAAAGGAAGAGCCTGGGCCTGCCATGGACTTTTGAAATCTCAAAGCCTGCCCCAAGTGACCCACTTCCTCCTGCAAGGCCACACCTCCTAATCCTTCTAATCTGTCTCAAGTAGTGCCAGGCCCTGATGACTAAGCATTCAAGTCTATGAACTGAGCCTATGGGGGGGGGAGGGGCATTCTTATTCAAACCACAATATAAACATGTCATTGTAACGTGGTAGGTAGGTGACAGTGATGGAGTATTGAACTAGATAATCTGTGATGTTATGATCACAATACCTGAAGAAAAAAAAAATACTTTAAAGGAGGGAGGATTTATTTTTACTCATAGTTGAGGTTTTAGTGCATCATAGATAGGGAGACCTGAGCAGAGAATGAGGGGTTGGGGGACAGGAGAGAGGGAATATAACTCAGTCCAGCTACTGGAATGGCCACAGTTGACATGGGGAAGGTGGACCTTGTGATGCTGAATCTTCATTATAAACCTAACTAGTTTAAAATCACCTAGGAGACACACACCTCTGAGTGTATCTGTGGAGGCATTTCCAGGGAGGTCTAACTGATAAGGAAAATCTGCCCTAAAAGTGGGTGGTACCATCCTGTGGGCTCAGGGCTCAGACTGAATACAAAGAGGAAAAGGAGAAAACTTGATGCATGCCCTGGCATCCATGTCTCTCTGCTCCCTCATCTATCCAGATGTGAGCAAG
>OU015760.1:49772181-49786456 GCA_907169655.1 Acomys percivali
CTTCTTCTTCTTCTTCTTCTTCTTCTTCTTCTTCTTCTTCTTCTTCTCATTATCCAGTCACTCAAAAAGCAAAGCGTGGGGCTAGAGAGATGATGGCTCAGTGGTTAAGAGCACTGGCTGCTCTTCCAGAGGTCCTGAGTTCAATTCCCAGCAACCACATGGTGGCTCACAACCATCTGTAATGAGATCTGGTGCCCTCTTCTGACATGCAAGCAGAGCACGGTATATATGATAATAATAAATAAATCTTTTTTTTTTAAGCAAAGTGGTATAGCCCAGCTGGTAGAGTGTTTGCCTAGCATGTATAAAATCCTAGGTTTGAACCTTAGTATCACATACACTGGACTTGGTGATGCATACCTGTGATTCCAGCACTGAGAAGGTGGAGGTAGGAGGATCAAAAGTTCAAATTCATACTTGGCGCCATAGTGAGTTCAAGGCTTGCTTTGCTACATGAGACCCTGTCTCCTCCCCGCCCTCACTTGAAAAAAAAAAGAAAAGAAAGACAGAAAGAAAGTCAAGGTACATAAACAGTTGGAGGCCAGCCTACTCTATACATAACCTTATCTCCAAAAAAAAAAAAAAATGAAATTAATGGCGGGAGAGATGGCTCAGTGGTTAATAGCACTGGTGGCTCTTCCAGAAGTCCTGAGTTCAGTTCTTGGCACCCACATGGCAGCTCACAACTGTCTGTAACTCCAGTTTCCAGAGAATCCGACACCCTCTCACAGACATACATGCAGGCTAAACACCAATGCAAATAAAATAAATTATAAAAAAGTAAAATGAGATATAGCCTTACTTATAGAACACTTGCCTGGCATTATGTAAAAGCAGAAGGAGGGAAGGAAGGAAGGAAGGAATGTAGGAAGGTAGGCAGGCAGGCATGCCTGGAAAGAATATGGCCATCAGGTCAGATGGTTCTAACCTGAAGAGCTTAAGAAATATTTCCCAAAGGCACAAGTCCCCAAAGCATGGTGACCTGAAAGGAAAGTCAGGGCTCCTCATCAACAGATACAACCCAGGCCCCTCCCTCCTGGCCTCCAGAGAGATGCCCCTACAGGCTTGGGCCTTTCTGCCAAGGCAGGCCTGGAGCTGATTCAGGGGCCCAGCTGCCTGTTGTCATGGCAACATTCCAGCACACTTTGCATAGTGACGGGGATGCTAGGTTTTGCTAACAAAGTGCTCTGTAAAGGACTTCATGTCTTTGGCAGGGACAATTCCGCCTTCTTTTTCTCGCAAATAACTGTGGGGGCTGTGAAGAGGGAGTTGGCAAGTCACTTCCTCTGTCTTGGCCTGCGCCCCTGGGCTTTCCTTGAAGGCACAAGTTGGCAGCTTTTTCTTTCTCTAGTTCCAAATATACCATCACCACCCTCCTCCTGTCCACTCTCCCCCCTCCAGAGGAGAGAATGGTTTTTCCCTTAGTTAGAGCCCAACATGTTTACGAAAACAGGAGGAATGCACTGTTCCAATCGCCTGACTCCCCTTGGCTGATTGCTGGGTCAAACAGTCCTCAATCCCCTTTCCTTTGTTCAGAATGCCCAGGGATTTTCAGGATTGAGGCAGGAAGACTATGTTGTATCCTAGGGAATGAGTCCCTAGGGCAGGAAATAGTCTCTGAATTCTGAGTGGACTGGGAAGGAAGCCAGGCAGCTGAGCAAATCCTGAATCTATTTTGTCCAAGAGATGTGATGTTGAACACACATTACCGCTCTAGACCTCAGTTTCCTCATACATGCAGTAAGGATAATAGTATAGGCTGTATATGGGCACTGTGGAAGGGATGCTCTGAAGTGTAACTGTATCTTATGCTTGCCTGCTTCTGTTTCCTTTGCTGTCATCTTGGTCCAACATACTGGTACATCAGCCTCCCGACCTCCTCATAACTATAGCAATCTCCCCCAGCTCAGCTAGACTTGGTGACCATGCCAACCTTTAAATAGCATCCTGTGGCTGGGAATGTGACTCAGTGGTAAAGGGCTTGCCTAGCATGTATGAGACTCTGGACATCCCTAGCACATGGTGGGGGAGGCTATATATATCAAGCTGGTCCTGATGGCACAGCTACTCAGGATTGTTAGTTGATAGCTAGATGGACGACTGGATAATTTACATGCCAACCTGGACAATTTAGTGAAATCTTGTCTTAGAATAAAGAGGTCTGGGCATATAGTCCAATAGAAAAGCACTTTTGTGCATAATGGGCACAGAAGCCTGGGTCCAGCCCTCAGTCGTACAGGAAAAAGGAAGAAGAGAAAAAGAAAAAAAATCATTGGGAAGCATAGACAGGAAGATTCCCTGTTCAAGGACAAACTAGTCTATATAGTGATACCGACTCTCACTTCCTCCCCAGCAATACTTACCCCGTGTCACTTCATTGCATTCAAACTCCAGTGACTCCTCTGTGCATCTCAGATAAAACCCACCCTTCTTCCCTCATCTCTGCCACTTTGACACACTAGCCTTCTTGCCATTTCTCAAAGACATTAAGGTCCTCACCTCGGGACTTGGCACTTTCTGTCCTTCTGCTGGTTCATTCCAGTGCTCAGTTCGTAGCTTGAGGAGATCTCCCGCCCCCACCACACAGCCATACTGGTTCCACAATCATCCAATGTCACAACTCCTTGCTGGTTTTCTTCCGAACACAAACACTGCTCACAAGGTAATCTTACTATGATGCTTTGGACATTTGGTACATCTGCCTTCTTTATCTCTGTATCCCCAGTATGCACAATCTGACATGAGATAGCTTCAATACAACCTATTGAATGAATGAATGAATGAATGAATGAATGAATGAGACAGTTAAAGCACTGGAAGCAAAGCCTGAAACACAATAGAGAACAAAGGATATCCATCTTTCTTTTTTTTTTTTTCTGTCTTTCTTCATTTTAGGTCTATTTGAGACTACGTCTCACTATGTAGCCCTGACTGGTCTGTAACTCACAGAGATCTGCCTGCCTCTGCCCGCTGTGTGCTGGGGTTAAAGGCGTGCGCCACCACATCTGGCACACTTACCTTTTCTTTTTGCCACTGTCATCATCTGGCTGTATGGCACAGGGTTCTTTTGATAGACCTGTGGCTTCCAAAGCTGAGAATGCATTCATCTATTAGAGTGTGGGAATAAATATTAGAATTTCTATTAGCACTCATTTTAGCAAATTTTAATTTCCATATTTGTCTGTTTTATCATTTTAAAAACCAATTAGCACAATTACATGTATATAGTTTATATATAAATATACATATCTTGGAGCACAGGCTTAAAAATACTTGGAGACCATGGATGGTAGGAAATAAATAAGCAGACTGTTGGCAGCGTGATACACTGAGCTGGGCCAGCACAGACTTCTAGATCAGAGTATTAGAGGTTGACTTCCTCGGGATTGAGATGGGACGGAGATGGCAACAGGTATATATGCCCAAAATTCCCAGCACATACGTTGACCTTCTTCACAAATGGCCCTGCCTGTCCTATCCTTCAGAGAGGTCTCTGCCTTCCCCTTCTAGGAGAGTTTCTTTTGTAAGACTCTAGAGAACCTGTGACTCTAGAGCTTGGTGTTTTTCCATCCCCCCCCCCCCAAGGAAAGTATGTAAGGTAAAGACTGAGGCCCAAGGGCTCCCTTAATGCAGGCTGGCATTTCTCCTGTTGGCGTGTCCTCTGTAAGCAGAATGGCACCTTGAATGGTGTCGGTGCTGTACTTGTAGATCACCATCAGTACCCAGTACCCAGGCTCCCCCAAGTGTCTGAGCAGGGAGCAAGAGGCCCATTGTTTCACTGCCAAGATAGAAACTAAATGAAGCTCAAAGAGGCCAGGGCTGGCTCAAGGTCATGGAGCATCCAGTTATCACTCTGTTTTGTGCTTGTTTCTCTGCTTAGGCACCGGGATGAATGCTCATTTATGACCCTGGCCTTCCTTGGCTCTTCCTCCTTGGTCTGCTACTTATAGCACCCGCTCTCCAAAACTCTCTGGCTCTCTTACTGGGACAGGAGCCAAAATTCAAAATATTCCAAATAACAATTCCACAGTCTCCTGCCTTCACCAAAACCACATTCTATATTTCTGCCCACTCTTTCTATGGATATTAATGATGTGTCTACCTTTCTAGTTGCTTTGGCCTCAATTACAAAATATTCAACTTTTATTGAATAAATGCTGCTAGATGCCAGCACTTTTTCAAAAAAAAAATTGTGCTTCAATTTTTTAAAGAGAGAGAGTGGGGAGAGAGTGATGGAAAAGGCATGCATGTGGCAGTTAGAGGACACTTTTTTATTTTTTTCAGAGTCAGTGCACTCCTTCTACCCTTGTGTGCTTCTAGGGTTCAAACTGACCTCTTTCCAGATAGTTTGACTGAGAAGGTCCCCCATAGGCCCAGAATTTTGAATACTTGTTCCCCAGTTTGAGGTTTAGGAGGTGTGGTCTTGCTGGAGGAAGTATGTTCTTGGTGGTGGGCTTTGAGGTTTTAAAGCCATGCTGCACTCCTACTTTGCTCTTTGCTTGGAGTTCAAGATGTGAGCTCTCAGCTTCTTCTCCAGACACCAAATGTGCCTGCTGCCGCATCTTCCTATTTTTTTTTTTTTTTTTTTTTTGGTGGTGGTGGTGGTGGTGGTGGTGGTGGTGGGAGACAGAGTCTCACCATGTAGTTCTCTGGCTGTCCTGGAACTCACTGTACACATCAGGCTAGCCTTGACCTCATAGAGCTCAGCCTGGCTCTGCCTCCTGATTTCTGAGATTAAATATGAAAACTGCCATATTTGGCTTGGTGGTAACCTCTTAACCCTCTGGTACTGTAAGCCCAAATAAGCCCTTCCTTCTATAAGGGACCTTGGCCATGGTGTTTTTATCATAGCACTAGAAAAGTAACTAATATACCAAGCTCAAGTAGCAAGCACCTTTACTTGCTGAGCCATCTCACCAGCCCTAGAATTTGTTTTGTGCATAATTAACATAAACACCAAAGAGTGCACATATTGACTGATGATCACGAAGTGCACATCCTGCACTCACTCTCATTTCCCTAGCTTAAGAAGCTGAGCAGGAGCAGAACTTCAGAGCCCTCCTACCTTTAGGCGTATCACAGATCATCCATCCAATACCTCTGTGAGTAGTTTAATGCAATTTACATATACACATTATTTTTCCTTAAACCAGCTAATTGAATTTTGCCTCAAATATCCAACAAATTAGGCTTTTGGACACACTTGATTTTTCTTCTTGCTATTACTCTATTATATACTAGCGTACATATAGAACTACTGAATTTACAGCGATCACTCATGGACTTCTAAAACCCTCCTCTGCACTATCAGCTCATACCACTTGCAAAGTGTATGTTATATTTTGTGGGACATTGCACAGAGGAAATTAGTGTAAAGAGAAGTCTGTCTCTAGTAGAAAAGTTTTTTAAAAGGCTTTGAATCTGATGGGGCAGCATCTATGCTGGACCTGAACTCTGTGGCTATGAAGGGGTGGCTTTCATTCCAGTCTCAGCAAGTCTCTGAGAAGACACCCTCACATTATGGCTGGCTTTTCATGAGTGCAGTTGCAAATGGAAGGGAAAGCAATCCTCTGCAGGGACTAAAAACGGGGGAAACTTCATCAGGGCTGAAAGAAAGTACCCTGCTTCGGGTTTAGGGCCTGTGACTGTAGCCCACTGGGACAAAATCCCCCAGACCAGGGCTGAATAAACTTGGGTAAGCCTCAGAATTCAGGCCCTCCAGTGAAACATCAATCTGAAAAGGCCCCACACCAAAAAGAAATATATGCAGGTCATGGCAGATGGGGCCAGTCATGTGACAAAACAAACAAACACCTGGCCATAGAGTTGGCTTTCGTGGGTCCAAGACACAAGCATGTAACCTTCTGGCTCAGTCTCTTTACCCTAGTCTAGTTCTCCATCTTCTAATTGGGCCCAAAGAACCAGGGCATTGCAGGAATGAGAACATGACTAAAATGACAGGCTGGCTCTTGTCCCAGCTTTGGGGCTCCAGGTGGCAGTCTGGAGATAGCACTGACTCCTGGCCACTTCTCTATCCTTCCTTTTTTTTTTTTAACCATCCTTAAAGACAAGGGAATCTGCTGATGAGATGGCAAGCAAACATCTCTTTCACTTTGGAGACATGGCCCCCAGTGGTGCTTTCAAGCCCCAGATTTCTGTCTCTCCTCTGCTGATTTATCCGAAGCATCAAGCATGGTAAGGGCTGGAGAGTGGGGCCTTCCTCTAACCCCCTCCTCTCCAGACTTGGCTGCTCCTGGTTTTATTTATTTGTTTGTTTGTTTGTTTTTGTTTTGTTTGGGGGTGGTTTTTGGGGGGAGTTTTTTATTTTGTTATGTTTTGTCAGGGCTTCTCTGTGTAACAGCCCTGGCTGCCCTGGACTCACTTTGTAGACCAGGCTGACCTCAAACTCATCAATCAGCCCGCCTCTGCCTCCCGAGTGCTGGGATTAAAGGCACGCGTCAACCATGCCTGGCTGCTGCTCCTGGTTTGATTCAGACTGAGCTTATGCCAAAAACTCCTCAAACTCTATATGATGACACCACAATAGTCAGTCAGTCTCTGTCTATGTCTCTGTCTGTCTCTCTTTCTCTCTCTCCGTCTCTCTCTCTCTCTCCCTCCCTCCATGTTGCACAGTGATCAGGGGAGCAGACCTTCCTAGCCCCTCTCCACAGACAGCCACCTCAGAGTAGGGGACCAGTCAGAACAGCTACTCACAGCCTGTGCAGCTCAGATGTCCTTTTTGATAACGAAGGAGGGGTGAGAAGACTTGAGTATGTGGGGCAGGAGGAGCAGTGTGTGGCGCCTTCAGACGAGCCACCAGGAAGGAAGATCAGGGGAGGTCTGCAGAGCAGGCTGGCTGCCTCCATGGTTCTGCTAATGCTTCACCAGCTACTGGCAGGGTGGTCTCTTTTCACTGGCAGAAGCACATTGAGGCATTCTCTATGCCAGGCCAATCCCAAGACACAGCCTCAAGCCACTGCTGCACAGCCCTTGAAGAAAGCTATCACATAGGGCTACCACATAGAAAGGCCTCTTGGAGTTGTGGAACAGTTCTAACACAGCTAGTGCTTAAAAGATGCTGAGACTCACAGCCAAGCATTAGGCAGAGCTCGGGAGTGCTGTGGAAGAGTTGTGGGGAAGGATAGAAGGACCCAGAGGGGACAAGAAGGCTTCAAGAAGACCAACAGAGCCAACTAACCTAGACCCATGGGGGCTTACAGAGATGGAAGCACCAACCAAAAAGCATGCATGCTCTGGACCTAGGCCTTCCACACATATGGCACCAATGTACAGTTTGATCTTCATGTAGGTTCCCTAGTAAGTTGAGTGGGTGCTGTCTATGACATGGACTCTGTTGCCTGCTTTTCCATCACTTCACCCTAACTAGGCTGCCTTGCCTGGCCTCAGTGGATGAGGATGAGCTCAGTCTTGACGCAACTTGATGTGCTGGGGTGGGTTGCGGGTGGGGGTGCTCCTTTTTCTGAGGATAAGGGAAGGAGGGTGGGACAGCGGGACCAGGTGGAAAAGAGGGAAAGGGCTATAATCTATATGTAAAGGAATATGTAAACTAAAAATAAATTTAAAAAAGAATACATTTTAAAATAAGATAATCAAAAAATGAAAGTGTTCAGACAGAGAATGTGAGTAAGGAACAAGGCTTTGGGGAGCGTAGTGGCATTTGAGTTAAAGTTTGAGGAACCGCCTGTAGGGCTTGGCCGTTAGTCTTACGGTCTTTTTGTTTTGTTTTGTTGTTCTTGTTTTCATTTGTTTGTTTGTTTGTTTGTTTGTTCGAGACAGGGTTTCTTTGTGTAGCCTTGGCTGTCCTGGACTCGCTTTGTAGACCAGGCTGGCCTCGAACTCACAGAGATCCGCCTGCTTCTGCCTCCCTAGTGCTGGGATTAAAGGCGTGCGCCACCACCACCCAGCTCAGTCTTACAGCCTTATGAAGCAGATAGATGGGAAGCACGTCTTAGCACGCACTTCTTATGTGCCTGATGCCACGTCATAGAAGTCTTGCAGTACAATGGTTTTCCCCTCCGTATGCACAGTGAATAAGTCCCAGGGTCTAGAAACTACTGATAGAACTGGACCATGAAAATAGACTAGAAAAAAAAAAAAGAAAATAGACTAGAGTTTTTTCCTTTTAACTACCTACATGCCTATGATACAGTTTAATTTATAAATTGGGCACAGTACGAGATGAATAACTATAACCAGTCATAAAACAGACAGTAAATATAATAAAGTTATGGGACTGCAGGCTCTCTGTTTCTCGACACATCCTGTTGTGTCATGTTTACCTTTGTTGTGATCATGTGAGATAATACAAAGTCCATGTGATGAGATGAAGTGGAGATGAACGATGGAGATGCTATGACAGCATCAGACTGCTTATGACCTGACAATATGCCAAAAGGGCTGGGTGTGTTGATTTACTCCTGTAATCCTAGCACTTGGAGGCTGAGGCAGGAAGACAACTGTGAAGAGTGAGACCCACACACAATTATCAGGAGAATTAAACTATGGCAATGGGAATGGTTGGGTGTCAGGAGATGCTGTCAGTAGCTGGGATATTTCATAGGCGAAGGGTTTTTTTTTAAAGGCATTTTAGAAAGAGTTTGAGGTTAGAAGTTACTCTCTTCAGTTTTCAGACTCCAATAGTTCTGTTACATTTTGTTCAGAAGGGGGTCTATTGAAGGCTCAGCTGGTAGCACAATGCGTGAGCACTTGCATTACCATTCACAGGGTCCTACCTAGGCTGGATCCCAAGCACCTCAAAACACACTTGCTTCGGTTGGCGTCCTCTCTCCTGAATCAACTTCTTCAACACTGCTTGAAATGTGACAGCAGTTTCTTCTGTGGCACAAAACTGTCCTAAAACTTTTATAGTTTTCATCCACCCCAAACCTATTCTTGAGCCTGTGTATCCAGCCCTTACCGGGGATCCATGGCTTGGCATCATTCTCTTCCTAGCTCCCTTGCTGGAGTTTTCTTATATGGTTCTGATGGCACACGTTACCAGTAACAGTTGGAACACATTTTCTGTTCATGTCTTCCACCCACAAATTTCATCCCTTTTGCGTGCATTTCTCCTTTCTTCACAGTTTTGCAGATAGATTTGTTCTTACCATAGTCTTAGCAACCTTGGCACACAGCTCCTCTTTCCCTCATTAACTTGAGAACTTTCACTTCATGGAAGCTCTTGGTGGATTTTCTTTGGCATAGCCAAATTGTTAGGTAGCTAGTTGGATATTAGCAGGATTAGAGGGATTGGGGCTGGACTGCTTTCTCATATCAACAGCTTGTAAAATTAAGTTCTCCAAGTGCAGGTCTGATCATCTAAATGAGACCTGACATTTTTCCCCCAAGACAGAGTTTCTCTGTTTTAGCCCTGGCTGTCCTGGAACTCAGTCTGTAGACCAAACTGGCCTTGAACTCACAGAGATCCTCTTAGCTATGCCTCCCGAGTGCTGGGATGAAAGGTGTTGCACCACCACGACCACCACCACCCAGCTGGCACCTGATTCTTATCTCTGGCCTGGGATGAGGGATGCCATCCTGAACTAATCAGAAGACTATCAATTGAAACTGTCTAAACTTGGTTCCAGGATGCCTGAAGCTCATAAAATTATTGTGTGTAGGAGGATTTTTGATAAAGAGCAGAGGTATACTATTGTACCCTCTTGGAAGAGTCCAGATGGGCCTGTCAATCATCTCAACAGGAAAGCACCCCTTAGGAAAGCTGTTCCAGAGACAGCTTTAGAAATAATATAGTGCCTGCCTAAAATGTAATTCAGCAGGATAGTCTCTCTTACTGTTGTCACTCCTACTACTTGAGAGGGTGTTTACAAAACTCCCCCTGGTCACTGTCCTCTCAATGTTACAAACTGGATCTGCCTACCATATTACATTTTGTGCATCGCACCCAAATTCTTTTGATGGAAATTATAAGGACAGAGGAAGGAGCCAAAGGGTGGATGTGGGTGGACCTAAGTGACCATCTCTCTTCTTGGTATTTGGGGCCATTATTAAGTAAATTTAGGATTGCTTGAACCGAGATGGCTAAATGGCCAAGGAAGTAGGTAGAAGATACAGTGTATGGACAAAAGATTAATTTAAGTCACCAGTGGCTCAGAGTACTATGAGGTGAGCTTCCATCACGTCACTCAGAACGAGGCACAGTCTAAACAACAACTAATTGTTGATTTCTGGAATTTTCCAGTTCATGCTTTTGGACTTTGGTTAATCGTGGGCAATGGAAACTTCAGAAAGCAAGATTAGATAAGGGGAGACTACTGTAGCTTACAAGTCAGATAATTTTTATTGCCTTCCCAGTACACCAATGAGAAGTAACAGGACTGGGATTGAGTGAAGAGGGCCAGGGATGCAATAGAGTTTACAGAAAGCAGATGATCATGTGGTGTAGGCACTCCATATGAAATGAGAATTAAGAGGAATGATGCGGAATGCAGAGATATAGGAGGGGGTCTACCTCTGCAGAGCTCTGTTGTTGTTGTTTTCTAAACTGGTAGCAAAGTTAGTTAATGTAGAAACCTAAAGGAAGAAGAAACTACTAGGTGTTTCTAGAGATTTTAGAGTCAAAGCCTGGGTTCTGGCAGCCATAATAAGCTAGGCTCAGCTGCTGGTCCTCAATAGGCCAATTAAAAAGACAAGCAATAGGACCCAGTATGGTGGCACATACCTTTAATCCCAACACTCTGGAAGCAGAGGTAGGAGAGATTCTGTTAGTTCCCTGCCAGCCTAGGGTTCACTGACTCCCAGGCTAGTCAGGGCTACATAGTGAGACTTAGTCTCAGAGAGGAGATGTGCAGAAGAGAAAGAAGAGAAAAGAAGAGAGGAGAGAAGAGAGATTATGAATTACTGGTTTAAAAAAAAATAGAGGAAGATGCTGTGAGTTCGAGGCCAGTCTGGGCTACAGAGTGAGTCCAGGACAGCCAAGCCTACACAGAGAAATCCTGTCTCAAAAAACCAAAAGAAAAAAAGAAAGAAAGAAAGAAAGAAAAAGAAAAACAATTTCAGTATGACCACATAGGGAAGAGGAACAAATAAAGGGGTCTACTGTACCCAAATCCGTCTTCAGGGTTCTAATATAAGTTTTAGGTTTAAATAGAGGGCAAGAGGTATGTATAACTGTCATAATTAGGTTTTTATTGCTGTGATAAAACACTGAACAGATCTACCCTGAGGGAGGAAGGGGTTTATTTGGCTAATACATCCCAGGTCACAGTCCATCACTAAGAAGTCGGGGATGGAGCTGAAACAGGAACAGAAGCAGGAACCACAAAGGAGTGCTGCTTACCGGCTTGTTCCCCAGGGTTTGCTCAGCCTGCTTTATTATCCAACCCAGGGCCACCTGTCCAGGGGTGTCACTTTCCCTGGTCAATTGAACTCACCCACATCAATCAAGAAAATGCCTCTCCAGACAAATCTGATGGAGGTGCTTCCCCAAGTAATGTTCCTCTTTCCAGGGGTCTCTAGTTTGTGCAAAGTAGACAAACCAACCAACACAATAACTAGTCAGTCCTGGTCAGAGTGTGACCCCACCCATCACTCACTTATAATGGTCTACTCTCTGTCTATCCAGCAAGGTAGTCTGGTTAGTTGTGAAAAGTGTGAGAATTTTTCCCCTGGGAGGCAAGTTCCTCCTCTGGCTAGCACCAGGACTTTATTCTTATCCTGTACAGCATTTCCATTTCTTGGGGTTACTATTTCACTAATCTGATAGCCAAGGGGATGGGCCCATGTGTCTCTTTTAAATATCTTCTTTCCAACCAGGATGGTTCTAGAGAGATCTTGAGCAAGATGCCTCCCCTCTCTTGTATATCTATAGACTGGACTGGACTCTACCTGTTTGACGGGGCTGTTCTGAGGAAAGTCTGTAACGATGGCCTTGAACTGTGCTTTGAAGAGCTGGAAATATAGATCTGAGGAGGGCTTCTGTAGCCTTAATCATATTCATCTTACATTTTTTTACATTTGTTCATTTTGTTTATGTATGTTTCGCCTGAGTGGATGCATTGCACTACATGTGTTTGGCACTCAAGGAGGTCAGAAAAGTACATCAGATCCCCCAGAACTGGAGTTACAGATGGTTGTGAACTACCATGTGGGGGCTGGGAACTGAACCTGGGTCCTCTGCAAGAGCAGCAAGTGCTCTTAACCGCTGAGCCATCTCTCCAGCCCCATAGTCAACGTCTTGGCCAAAGCAATGTGTGCACAGATCTGTCCAGTTCGTGGCCATTCACTCATTCCTCATCCCCTCTTGCCATCTTCTCTCTCCACACTTGGAAACCCCACCTTTTCTTGCTCACGCTCCCTCATCTCACCGGAGACAGAAGCTAGAGTCCCATGTGTACAGCTCAATTGAATTTTATTCTCTTTCAACTTTCCAAATGTCCCACACTCTGGAATCACCTCACAGTACCACCAGTATCTTTCTAGGTTTCTCTGACCTTCATTTTCATCCATTTTTACAATATTGAACCTTCCAAGACTCAGACTTAGGACCTAGCATAAAGAGAGAAAAGATGAAGAAACGAACGTTCCTCAATATTACCTTCAAGATTTTTACCAGGTTCATGAATCTCCATGATTTACCAAAAAAATCCTATTCCTACATCTATTTTCCCAAAATGCTTCCCCTGTGGGTACTTCCTGCTTGCTCTGGGGCTATTTCCCAATCCCTTATTTTGGTCTCATTTTGGTGCCATTGGGGACTTCTTGTCACATTCCACAGTGAGCTCCAAAATCCAAGTAGGGGTCCCGCCATCTTGCAGTTTCCTTGCCATTTCTCCCTCATGAGGCTGGGACAGCTGGTCACTAATCTGAGGGATGTGTGTAGATTTGTTGAAAATGGAAGAGACCCTGGACAGCTGGGTCCCTGGAGCTTGCAGTCCCTGAAGTTACCAGTGTGCTCTTTCCTTTTTTTTTTTTTTTTTTTTTGGTCCAGCCAACTCGTCATTCTGCATGACCCAGTCCATTGGGAAGTACTTCCCCTCCAGCCCTCCAGACAGAAGCAGGTTTTTTTTTTTTTTAATTCGCCTTCAACACTTTTAATTCTTCTCTGTATTGTCATCACCTTTGGATGTGACAGTCACCCCTCCTACAAGGTGACTTATGTCCCTTGCTCCTACCACTAACTAGCACAGGGCTTGGGCAGAGCAGATCCCTGGGAACTGTTGGCAGAATGTCTAAATGACAGGTGGATGAGGATGTGTGTGGATGGATGTGTGAATGGATCTCATTTTAGACCTCTTGTCCCCAAATCAGAGAGTTCTGACCCACACCCACAATGCTCTGTGGCTGTGATTATGACAGACACAGACAGGCCCCCTGTCCCTGTGTCTGATGACATCAGCACTGAACAGTCTCACTGCTGGCCTAAGTGAAGCCGCTCAGGGCTGTCTGTCTCCAGCAGACTTGATTCCAGGACCGATGGCCCTACCTTCCTGCCAAGCTGTTGAGACTGGAACAGGCTGCTGAGCCAGCACCACCTGCCCCTTGTCACTTATCCCACAGGGCTGCAGCACTCGCGACAGGCTGCTGCATGTGTGTGAGAGAGAGGGCGAGGAGAGAGCGCGCGCATGCGGAGCGCGCATGGATTTTCTGTGGGACACGAAAAGAGCCTTCTCATTGGCTGCCGGGGGTCCCAGTTCCAGTCTGTGAATCTCTAGGCTGCTGGCTCTGCCCTCCCATGGGAAGGCAAAACAGGCAAGGGAGGGGAAAGTGGAGTGAGGCTTCAGGTGTGTCTGACAAGGAAGCAGGTACGCCTGGTGGCCGCATTGGGCATTCCAGAGGCATCTGGACGTGCTAACGCCAAGCCTGCAGCCTGGAAGCCTCGTGCTCTGCCTAAATTTCTTCAGGTTAGGACTGGAGCCCAGAACCCACTGGCAGCTGTCACAGAACTGGATCCGTCCCTCAGTGGAACAGGGAGCTGTGTCACTTAGAATTCCTGGGTAGCACATTCCTTCACTGGTCCCTGTCACACTCATGGATGAGGCTCTGTTATTGGCCCCTCGCTCCTGCAAGCTTCTGCAGATCCAGAGAGCAAACGGCAGCAGGAATGACAGCTCTGAGAGCAGAGGCAGCCAGGGACAGTAAGGGCAAACGAGTCGGGTCCCGGGGGTTGCGGGGGCTGGCCCCATGTGCCGCCTCAGATGAGGTGGGGGTTGTACACAGGGTTTGCTAGGGTTCTTTTTTGGAACCTGGGCTGTTAGACCTGACAGGAGCGCTGAGCAAGGGGGAGGGGATAGAG
>OU015760.1:49786556-49824900 GCA_907169655.1 Acomys percivali
AGAGAGAGAGAGAGAGAGAGAGAGAGAGAGAGAGAGAGAGAGAGCGCCCTAGCAGGCTCTAGTCCAAGTGAGAGGTTCAGATCTGGACAATACTGTGCCAAGGGCACAAGTGGGATTTGGAAGAGCCATGTGTGTAAAAAGCAAAGCTGAGGTGATGTAAGCACCTGGGGAGGAGCACAGGTCGAGGAGGAGGAAGAGGAGGAGGAGAAGGGGAGGAGGAGGAGGGGGAGGAGGAGGAGGAGGAGGCGCGGCGCGGTGGCCGCGGTGGCTGCCAGTCCAGAGCAGAATGATGGGCAACTCTCACTACAAGCAACCGAGGAGTAAGAGCCAAAGCAGCAGGATGCATTCAGCAACAGGTACTCTCTTTCCTTCCCTCCTTCCCCCCCCCCGCCCCCCCACCCGCCCCCGGGCTTCTCTAGCCAGGGCCTCCCTGGCTCACAGGGCCCCTGACCCTTGGCGTGACTTGCAGGGGCTGCAGGGGGGCGGGGAGAAAGCCTGAGGGAGATGCGGGTGAATTCCCAGATCCCCTGCTCCAGTGCAAGGCTGAATTGCATAAGTCTGAGCTCCCTGTGCTGGCAGGAGCAGGTTTCTTCGCCAGCAACTCTGTGTAGCCTCTGGAGGGTGGCTGGAGCGCCAGCTACTGAAGTTTATTGCTAGCACGGTGCTTTCTCCCTGGAGCCATGCACAGCTTACCCTTCAGGAGTCTCCTTTGTTATTCAAACCTCAGGCTCTCCCAGCCCCCAGCCCCGCCCCACACGTGTACACCCACACCTCTCAGGGCTCTACCTCGGCTGCCGCCTGCTCAGAGTAATCCAGATGAAGCTGTTTCTTGCTGTGTAATGCCCTACCCCCCACCTCCGGGCCCCAGCCCTGACTGAGCTCCTCTCCCTGCAAGGACAGCTTGGAGTCTGTTGTCCTTCCTACTTTTCAATGTACTCTTCTTTGTCCACTGTGCCCCTCCAGAGGCGGACTCAAGGGTGCTGCCATAGTTTCCCCCAACAACTTCTTCCTAAATGCCCCGCAGTGTGGAGATCAGGGTCTGGAGACAACTTTTGCTAGCTCGCCTTTGCAAGGTAGTGCAAGAGCACTGGGCAAGGAACCCGCCACTCTCATCCTATTCATGCCAACTTAACTTTTATCCCCTTCCCCCGTTTTGAAACCTGGGCCTCAGACATTCCAGGAAAGGGCACCACCACTGAGTTGCATCTCCAGCCCTCCTCTCTTGGCAGCACCCCATTTTTTCTCCCTCTCCCCCCCCCCCCGCCCTCACACAGTCACAGAGGTGCCCAGAGTTCTCTCTGTGCGCATTTGGGAAGCTTTCGTCCACTATCCAGGTCAATGGGAAGGAAAGGGATGTTTCTGCCAAGTGTAAGTCAAATTTACTGCAGAAAGTAGTAGATGGGTCAGTGCCATTCTGAAAGCATGTCATGTTCCAACACAGAGGATGCCTCTGTCTGTTTCTGGGACTCTGCTGGCCAGGCGTTTAAGGGTAGCTGTGCAAGGCTAGTCATAGTGGCAGCCCTAGAAAGAGAGGATCTCACAGGGTGTTTGGGAGAGGCAGCTGGAAGAAGGTCGCTAGGGATGTGCTGATGAGGCACCCCCCATCCCCCACCCCCCAACCCCCACCCCTAACCCCTGCTCCTGGGACCCCCCTTCCCCAGGAGTATTGCTTTGGACTTCAGAGGAAGCTGAATTGTCTCCTTTGGTGGACTAACTCAAGGACAAGATTCTGAGTATTGGAGTTTCTCTGTAATAGTCTAAGAGCACACTCTTTTAAGGTTACTATTATTAAGTAAGTGGCTCAGCCGCCACCTTCTAGCATCTCCTCCTCTGGCATGGAGATGGAGGCTCAGGCCCTGCTGGTGAACACAGCGATGCTTTGTTCAAAATTTGGGTAGTTACTGGCTGTTGTTTCATTTCTTAGCAATTGTTTTGTGGTTTCGATGCCTGCCCCAACTCAGGGCCTTCCTGGAGGCAGGAACTCCTAGAGCAGCCTCTCAGAGCATGAGGAGGCCTTGGCCTCTTGACCACTTCTCCCTTCCCCAATCAATACTTTCCACCTCCTAATCCAGTGGCTACGCCTGCTCACTTAACTAGCTCTAGGCAGCCCCAGAAGCCCCCAGGATAAACCCACTCCCATTAGGTAGACCTAAAGAGTTAGTGTTCAGTTCCCCATCCCTTGCAGTATATCCCCTCACAGGCTGTTCAAAGAGGGAGAAAGGAGCAACCAACCAACCAATCTACCATGCTCTCAGAGAAAAGCCGAGACCCTGCCTGGGAAGTCCTGCAGTGACTGGGAAAGATTTCCCATCATTAAATGCAAATGTCCTGTCCTCAGAGGTCTCAGCCCCGCCTCCCCCCTCTCTGTCTCTGTCTCTCTGTCTCTCCCTGTCCTCTCTGTCGGTCTATCTGTCTGTCTGTCTCACTGGCACCTCTCCCTTAACAGTCTACCCTGAGGAAACCACTTCTGTAGGCTTGACCTCTGTGCCGCTGTCTGCCACCAAGACTAACATACATAACCCAGGGCTCCGGCTCCAAGCCAATGTCCCGTGAGCGCCCCACACTCAGCTGAGCACAGCTTGCTCCATCCTTTACCTTCTTGCTTTTCTTTCTCTCTTCCTTCTAGAAACTCAAACTAAGAACCTAGGAGTTATCCTTCACTCTGCTCTCTCCTTGATCTCACACAGCTTTCCCCTGTGCACCCACCCCACCCTTTACCCAACAATGATTTGTTGCTGAGGCTTGTTCTGAGACATAGCCCCCCCTGCTCCTCTGGTCCAATGCCAATGTCCACTCTTGCCTGTTCTAGACCTGACTTCCGGCCTCTGTCTCCGACCTTCTCCTAGCTAATCTAATAGCCAACGTAGTGTTCTTCCCTGGTACTTTCTTGTTTTGCTGACTTGGTTGGGGTGGGAGTGTCAAGACTGAAGCTCAGCTGTGGCAGCAGATCCTGAGTGGCCTTAGATGTATTGTAGATGGCAGAGAACACTTCTTACCTTTCAGTTCTGTATGTATTCTAATGCCTAGTAGGAAAATCCACATAGTATATCAAACCCAGGGTGTCTCAAGAGTTTTTATTAGGGTAAGGTTAAGTGCTTTTCAAGTGAGTCTCTCTGGATGAAATGATTAATAGTATGCTTGCTGCATGAAAAAGGCAAAAGTTGAGAAGCTGGCAAAACAGTGCTTGAGCTTTGGGGTGGAAGACAGTTTCTGGGATAAAGTGTATGTTCCCAGCACATTTCAGTGATCTTCAAGATTGGGCCCTTCCTGCTTCACCAACCTTACTTGCTTTCACTTCTCACCCTAAACTTGATGATACAGTCATACTGAATGGCTTCTTTTCTAAAACCACTCATTCACTATTTCTATGGTTTCCTCAGCCTGGGGCATATCTTCCACCCCCACCCCCTCTCCCCCACCCCTCCACCCCCATTGTGCTCTGGCAACTTTCTATTTGCTCTTCAAAACTCTCATCCAGCATCATCTCTTCTCTGACATCTTCCTCATCTAGGCTCCATCCTGCATCACTCTTTATGCACATTTGATACATTCTCATAATTTTACCAGTGCAGATGCTGCTATTTTTGTATTATTGACTATTGAAATGTAGTTTGATTTTGTAGTTCATGCTGACTTCAAATTCCTTTCGCAGCCAAGCATGGCCGTGAACTCCTGCTCTTCCTGCTTCAGCCTCCCCAGTGCTGCGATCACAGGTGCATGCCACTGCAGCTGGGCATGCTGTTCGTTCATTTACTTAATCCAGTGCTGGGGGCTGAACAGAGGGCCTTGTGCATATTTGGTATTGCAGCTCTATGACTGAGTTCCACTCCTAGAGCTGGGGTTGCCATTGTGCACTTAAATGGATTTCAACGACTACACATCTGGGAGGATAAGAATGAGCCCATGACTAGGCCTCCCCGCTTTCCTGCCCATGAGCCTGCTGGTTACTTTAAGCAAGTCATTTGCTTTTGTAGCTTGCATCTTTTGGCTGTAACCAGTCGGGGAGATCCTTGGTAGGGACTTGCAGGGAGTTGGGAGAATGCACTATGAGCTGGCTTGGAAAGCTTTTTGAAAGTTGACGTTGCTTTTCAAATGGGGGAAGGGTGCTGATCACAGAATGGGGAGCACTCCCAAGCTAGAAGCAGACATGGGCCCTGCATGTTTGAGAGACCAGGGGCAGCCACTAAGCTCAGCAGTTGGTCCAACTGGATAGGGGGAAAGGTGGGGTGGGAAGACACAGCAGCAGCATGTGCAATCCCAGCAGGACTAAGAACATAGTAGGCTGCTTTGAGGGGCGAAAGCTTGTCTGCCAGCTTCACAATCTGGAAATGGTTTCTCACCAGCTTCCAAGCCTGTCACTCCGTGAGCAAATGTGGCTCTGCCACCCTGTTCTTCTGTATGTGGTGTGGTAGTTAATGTGTGTTTGTGGCACTGTTACTACCTAGCATATGCATAACTTTCCATATGGCTGTAACAGGCAGGGGATCCTTGGTGGGGACATGCAGGAAGTTGGGAGAATGCACTATGAGCTGGGTTGGAAAGCTTTTTGAAAGTTGACATTGCTTTTCAAATGGGGGAAGGGTGCTGATCACAGAGGACCTTGCAGAGAAGGGAGAGCGACCTTGCGTTCGTCACACACTGACTACATGCCAGCACTTTACATCCACTGCTTAACCCTTTGAACAACTGCCAGGGATGGATTGTTGATGCCATTTTACAGACGAGAAAATGAGAACCAGAGGGAGGACTGTCCTAGCATCTGATAACAAGGAAGACGTAGAAGAAAAACTTGAGCTCATGTTTGTCTGCCTTTTGAGCTGGACCTATTATGGTTGCTTCTCAGCATCTTTGTAGTTGTGGCAGGAGTTAGTAACCCTGGAGACTGGGTGCTGTGGAAGGAGGAGGCCATGGCTCCGTTCTGGTAGGATGAGCAAATCTCTATAGCAACAAAGACTGCAATGCCCAGCTTGGTAAGTCCCACCATATGTCTGTTTGATAGCACGTTTGTATTGTTGGAATAATTGAGCTCATGAGGCTCTGTGTTGGGCCCAGAAGCTAGAGCAGAGAAGGCCTGTGCTATTACGAAAGTGAGACTCATGGACTTAAAACTAGGTGTTTAGAGAGGCTTCAGGTCCAGAGACAACTGTTATCAGGTTGGCTTCCAGAATCTCCCTCCCCGACAGGTGTGGTGCTGTGAGCAAGGCGACCCATGCTTCAGGCTGAAAATGAGTACACTGTTCTCTTGTTCTCTGTACCAAAACAAAGTGAAGGATTCATTTGATTACATTTTGAAGGCATTTTTATAGTTGACCTGGCCCTTTCATCTTCACAAATTTATTGAATTTACAGCATCCTTGCTATCATCAAGATGGAAACTAGATGACAGAGACTTAGGAGGAAGTCAAACCTCACCTCCCCATCCACGACTTCTTCCCAAAGACATATTTTCTAACCAGACTTAATGGTTTCATTGGAACACAAGGAATGGGTTAAAATTCTAGACCCATAAACAAAAATATTTCCCAGCACCCCTTGCTTCCGATAACTGACAGACATCCTTACAGCAGAGGTATGGGCTCTAGAGGTTAGGGCCCATCATCGTACTCACGTTGTATTAGTTACTTTTACATATCTATGACCAAATACCCAAGAGAAAAACTTAAAAGAGAAAGACTTTGAGCTGGGCTTTGTGGTGCACGCCTATAATCCCAGCACTCAGGAAACAGAGGCAGGCAGAGCACTGTGAGTTCGAGGCCAGCCTGGTCTACAGAATGAGTTCCAGGACAGCCAGGACTACACAGAGAAACCCTGTCTCAAAAACAAACAAAAAAAAGAGAGAAAATACTTCTTTTAAAAGAGAAAAGAGTCATAGTTTGAGACGGCTCAGTCATGACAGAGTATGATGGTGGAAACATGTGGGGAGCAGGTTCTCCACTTATGGGGGCCAGAACACAGAGCACAGAGAAAGGACTGAGTGGGGACCAAGTAGAACTCTCATCCCAGTAACCTCCCCCTTCTAAAGTCCCCACTGCTTTATAAAATAGCACTGTGGACAGAACAAAACACATAAGCCTACAGAGGACATGACATAGTCAATGACACCCACATATCCTGGACCAGAACTGGAAGAAAAAAAAAGATGAAAAACTAAAACAAAAAAACAAAGCCAAACTAACAACAAAACATAGTGACCATCATAATGTCAAAATACAGGGAAATGACTAAATTTAGAGCATCCAACTTCACTGAACCATGGTGGAGTCATGTGAGCACTGATGAAGAAAACTATTGAGGAACATGAGCAATGCGTATAAAAAAATAAAACATAGAGGGAAAAGGGAAGGGAGAAATGTTATAATTATAATCTCAAGAATTAAAATTTTAAAATGTGGAACATAAAAACACAAAAACCATCTCTGCATGTGGTCAAGAGTGGGAACAGAACTGTGAAGAAATGAAAACTTGATTGATGTGCAATGCAGGGTGGGTGAATCTTTCTTTGGCTTAGATTTCCATTAGTACTGATGCATGGTCTGTGCAAAGAATAATATAAACCATTAACACATAGAGCAACTACACTGGCAAGTCTGTCATACAAAAATCAGGTGTCTTTTGGTCGGGGGGGGGGGGTGGCATAGGGAATGTGGTGGAATTAGTGAAGAAAGCCCATGTTTGAATAGAAGCTCAGGTCCTCATATTGCATCTTTGGAGGAAGTTGTTTATCTCAGCCCTCATATTCTCAATTTCTTTGTTGATAATATGAGGATAAGAATAATATAACAAAGCTCGGTGGTGGTGGTACACACCTTTAATCCCAGGACTCGGGAGGCACCAACCTGATTTACAAAGCGAGTCCAGGATAGCCAAGGCTAACACAGAGAGACGCTGTCTCAAAAAAACAAAACCATCCAAACGATGGTCAAGAACAAATGATCCAAGACGTTTCAAAGGACTTTGTAAGGTATAAAATGCTGAACAGTATAAAGCAGCAATTCTCATCCTGTAGGTCATGACCCCCTTTGGGGGTCAAATGACACACAGGGATTATATATCAGATATTCTGCATATCAGATATTTACATTATGATTCATAACAGTAACCAAATTATAGTTATGAAGTAGCAACAAAAATAACTTTATGGTTGGGGATCACCACCACATGAGGAGCTGTATTAAAGGGTCACAACATTAGGAAGGCTGGGGGCCACTGATGTAAAACCTTACCATGTACATATCATATACATATTTTGAAGAAAAAGTGCTTGGAACTGTTGTGTTTTGGATATGTTTTAAATGTGTCACCTAAAGGTATGTGTGCTGGCAGCCTGGTCTTCAGTGTGGCGATGCTAAGTCAATGGAAGTAAGACCTGGAGGAAAGTATGTAGGTCGCTGGCTGGGACTGTGCCCTCACAAGAGACTACTGGAGTTCTCTTGAGACCCCAGTTAGATCCCACAAGAGCAACTTGTTATAAGAGCAAGTCTGATCTATGAATTTCTCAGACTTTCTGTCTCTCTGTGTGACCTAACCTTCTCACACACAAAGCCTTTTGCCATGCTGTGATGTAGCTAAAAAGCCCCTTCCCAAGGCCAAATAGATGAGACCTTCTAATCTTGGATTTCCAGCTTCCAAAAATGTGGCTTAAATAAACTCTTTTAGCAGTATCCACCCTTTGGTACTTTGTGATAGCTATTGAAAACAGACTAGTACAGGTATTGTTTCCCACTGTGCCCCTCTATTGACCCCAAAGCCATTCTGGGCCCAATGCTGCTAGTGGCTTCAGATGGTGGGTTCCTTTTCTTGTGTGAAGTTTGATCAAGCAAATGAAGGTTTTAGTCTTGGAGGAGGAATAACCTGGAATATGTTATGGTAGGTTGCTTTCCTTTCCTGAAACACTTAAATTCTGTCGAGAGACGTTTAGAATAATCGGTGAATGGCATAACAAAGACTTCCTCAATTTATTGCTTCCTGAGCCAGACTTGACCAGTTCTGGCTTGTGTCCTTAGGGAGGTGACCTAAGTTCTTGGAGTTCTCATGGCCTCCTTGGTCAGTGCCTCCCTCATAGGATAGTAGTAAGAATGAGGTAAGGTACGCCATTAAAGCACCTGCTGTGTAGTAAGTACTATTTGTGAGCTGCTTACTGCTTGAGACTCCCAGAGTAGGATAGGTCTCAGGGGTTTCCTGAGCTCAATAAGGGAGTCGTGGAGGGACATAGAGTGTTATATAGCCATGGCTATCTTATTTATTTATTTATTTATTTATTTTAAAAATCCATGCAGGCATATATTGTATGCTGAGAATGTAAGACTGAGACTTCTAGAGAGATCTCTAGCTATTCTCGGAGTTCCTACTGAGAGACAGGGCCCATTGTTGATGCAAATGCATAGGAATTTATTGAGCCGACGTGAAGGGGTCTGCCAAGCTCTTTTGAGTTGGAGACCCTGAGAAGCAGAGGCATGGGCCTTTTATAGGTTTTAGACAAAGAAATGAGTTTTACAGTATGTGATGGTTGAAGCAGTCACAGGGGAGTTAGGAACTTTTCTTAGTTGGGAAGGGTAACACATTCCTGAGAAAGTGGAAATTTTAAACACATGCTGTAACACAAACTTTGTCTTTGAGTCAAGCTGGACTCTGCCACACACATAGTGACATTGCTGTCTGTCCTTGGTTCAAGCTGAACCCTAGACAAGCTGGCTGTCCTTGGTTTAAACTGGACTCTTTAAGCAGAGGAGATTTACAGACTTTGGTCTTAATGGGGGTCCTTAAGGGAGGACTGGGTAGGCCAGCTTACATTTTCCCAGACTTTGACCTTAATAGGGGTCCTTAATGAGGGGGGAGCCGGTTCCTTCAAGAACACCTCCACACCTGCCCTTCCTTTTCTAGCCCTTTCCCTGCTCCAGTTTGTCCCCTCATTCCTTACAATCTCATGTGACTTTAAAAAATGTAGGAACCATGATTGACAGCTGGCTTAATTGGTTTATTGTGGCTATCTCTAGTTGCATGCAGCTTCCCAACAAATGACATCACCTTGCTCTTCTTTATGGCTGAAAAGAAACAGCATTGTGCCAGGAGCAGTGGGGCCTCCCCATAATCCAAGCACCCTGGGAGGCAGAGGCAGGAGGATCTCCGTGAGTTTGAGGCCAGCCTGGTCTACAAAGTGAGGTCAGGACTTCAGGACAGCCAAGGATACACAGAGAAGCGAAGCCCTGTCTCAAAACAAAACAAAACAAAACAAAACAAAACAAAACAAAAAACCAACCAAAAAACAAACAAAAACCAAAAAAGGAAAAAAAGAAAAAAAGAAAAAGAAAAGATGCTCCATTGTGTCCGTATACCACATTTTCTTTCCCTCCTTTGTTTTGACACCTTGGTTAGTTCCATAACTTAGCTGTTGTGAGCAGTGTTGCAATAGAAGTTTTTCTGTAAATACTTATCTTTAAAAAAATGTTTAGTGCCGAGGGTGCAACCCAGGGCTTGTGCATGCACAGTTGAGCCCCGCCTCATGATTGTTGCATCTTTTCATGTCAATATTGAAGTATCTTCCATGGAAAAACAGACATTTGCACTCTTACCATGTTGGTTTTGTTTTGTTTTTTGGTTTGCTTTTGGTCAAAGTTTTACATCTTTGTTTTCGTTTTTTTGGTTTTTTGGTTTTTTGTTTTTTGAGACAGGGTTTCTCTGTCCTTAGCTGTCCTAGACTCACTTGTTGACCAGGCTGGCCTTGAACTCACAGCCATCCACCTGCCTTTCTCTCCCAAGTGCTGAGATTAAAGGCGTGTGCTACCATGCCTGGCCTCTCACCATGTTGGAACCCAAGCATTTTATTGTGTTTATTGAAGAAGTGGGGAATTCAGATATTTTAATAAACATGAGGTGTGGGTTTGGAAACTACCAGTCTTCCATAAACTTTTCATTTATAAAGACTCACAGAACTGAGGTGACATTGCCAAGGTCACTCAGCTCCAGCGATCAATTTGGACAACAGTCCAGCTGCTCTCTTACTGCTGCCACCCATGATGCACTAGAGTTGTCCCTTTGGACCACTAGGATTTTTCTAAGGACCACAGTGCAGAGTACCTTGGGTCACACAGCCATGGAATGTAAGCATAGTGCGTCCACACAGGAGAAACTAGAAGGGCCCTCATACTGGAAAGATGATACTTGAAATGACCAAGAGGTCCCTGGTAGAACTTGCATGCTGGCAGGTCAGCTCTTTGTCACCCTTGTCAACCCTTTGTCACTCAAATGATTTGGGCTGGTATAGCCTGCTAAGTGCCATCTGTGCCCCTATTGAGCACATGTACTTTGGATGCAACCTTCATTTCTCTCAACAGCAGATTTCCTATTTCAGAAGTTAGTCTCTTGCCCAATTGTCCATGAACACAGATGGAGGGTGTGGGGTCCTGGGTGTATTTTGTTCCCTGTCACTTGCTATTGGGGAAGGTAACACAGGGCCATCTCTGGGAATTCCCTCTGGGGTTAGGACAGTTAGGGTGAGGAGTGCTATTTCCAGCCCTTAAAGCTTGTCTCAGAAAAGATATGCTGTTACCTTGGCTACGCGGGAGTAAGAGATGTCCACCATCTAGCTTACAGCTCCTTTGCAGTGCTTTGACCCACCTCTGAGTGAGCCAGGAAGACGCATGAGCTGCCAGCATCTTCTTGCGGAAGACACTTTGGAGACCCTATTCCTGCCTCTGAGCTCTGGCTTGGGGATATCTGGCTTCCTAGTTATTTATCTTCACACTTCTGTCCTCATCTCATGGCTGCACACTGTTGCTTCCAGTGCAAACCAAGAGTATGGCTAACAACCTTCGGTAGAGGCCTAGAGATGACATAAAGCCCTAGGAGGAACACCAGGAAACATAGACAGGCACTAGCAGCGTTTGCATTGAGCCACGCAGTGTTTTGCAGCCATTAGCTCAGTCCACACAATACCTGCATAGTATGAGTGCTTTTATTGTCTCGAAAAGAGAATACATATATTTGCAACCGTACTTTCTGTAATTTGTGGTGGCCTAGAGAAATTAAGTAACTTATCCAAGAGCACACAGGCATTTAAGGAAGAGGCCGGGTGACTGGGCACTATAAAAATCTGCCCATATGAGGGAAGTAAGATAGTCACCGTGGCTTTACCCTCTGAAGTAGCTACACATTACTGTTGAATTTCAGCGTCTCCCAAGAATTCCCCCAGCTGGGCCTGAGTACACGGCTTGTCATCCCAGCACTTCGAAGAAAGATCCTGAACTCAAAGTGAGCTTGGGCTACATAAGACACAGTCTGGGGGAAGAAATGTGTGATGGTTCTCAGCGTGGGAAGATTTTAAACTATGCCTCGACTCTCTACCCTTCAAAAGTCTTGGTCTTATTGGTTTCATATAAAGCACAGGCTGCAGGGAGCAGGGAAACGGTAGACCAGAAGGCTGCAACGGAACACCTCAACCCTCCGGACCTGCACCTGACACCCATCTGCCATTTTGCCTGTCTCTCCACCTATGACTGTAGCTTTTTCCTCTCTAGCAGCAACCAGACTTCCAGAGAGGTAGCCTCAATCCTCTTTCCTCCCTTTCCCTCGTTAGCCTGCTGCAGTGTGGCCTCTACAAAATCCCCTTCTCCAAGTTCACCCGCTCAGTGTTGCTAAAGTGAACATCACCGCTTGGGTACCAGCCAATGCCATGCTTAGATGTAGTCCCTTAGTCTTTTTTTCCAATGGCTTAAAAAAAAAAAAAGCATGCGATAGAAATTTGTCCTGAAGGTAGGACCTCTCCCCCAGAAGCTCCTACCCTGTGCTGAAGGAGTTGAAAATCTTGATACAGGTGATTTCTACCCCCACACTCCCAACCCTCAAACTGCAGCCCCATCTCTGTGTCCCTGGCAGAAAGAGAGGAGAGCCCCGCTCATGCTGAGTCTCCTCCCATGCTGTAGGCAAGAACCAGTCATGCATCCTCCTCTGATTAGAAAAACTGGCTAGCGGGACAAGGCTCAATCCCTGGCCCATACTTGTTTCACTAGTAGAGCCCTTTAGCCATTTAGTACTGGGTAACAAAGGAGTCCATTTGTTGTCGGCTCCTGGCCCACTTGTCTTGCTTCTGTGTCCTTGTCCTTCTAAACGTACAGAAATAAATTTGGAAAGTTGCGTTTTCAGTACTTTAAAGCCAGTGATTCTTTCATGCATGGTGCCCTGGGAAACAGGCTATGTTAGAGTCTATGAGGCACTGTGTGAAGGAGCTAGGAGAAGCATTGAGGAAGGCTAGCAATCTTCTCCCGATGCCCCAGAGAGTGGGGATGGACTCCAAGTCTCCTTGTCCTCTGGCATGTGTACCCTATCTCTCGCTGAGCTTCACTTTCCTCCCCTGTGCACAGGACCTGTCATCTAGTTCTTCTGTCCATGGTGAGGGTGCCCTACACTGTAGAGTCTTGACATGGCTGTGGAGTAGATCCTTGCTAAGAGCTGGAGAAACCGAACCGAGTTACACCCAGCTGTAGTTTACAGACTCGTTCCAGGCCCAGAGGGAAAGTGTGTGTGTGTGCGCGCTCCAGAGACTTGCAAAAAAACAGGGCCTATCTCTGCGCACGTCTCTCCTGTGGGAAGGAAGGGGCCTGCACGGTGACAATGGAGCAGGGCGCTGACTCAGACAGCCCGGTTCCTGTTCATTTCCCCTCCCAGCAGGACAACCACTGAGCTGAACGGGAGGTCAGCCCTCCAACGAGGCTAGGACTCAGCCTTTGACTGAGAGCTGAGATCCTTACATAGAGAAAGATAAGCCTAAGTCACAGACAGCTCCCCTCACTGTCCATCAGCTGGGAGTGGGACGAACAGGGCCATTGAGATTGTGGGTGGAGAGCCAGGGGTGTGAAAAGAGAAAGGTGAAACTCTCATTTTGAATCCAGAATTGCTTTTCCTGGACTGGACTGCCCAGGAACTCCACTGGACAATGTGATTGATGGGGCCAAACTGATCCAGCCAGCGTGCTGGGAACTAGCTAAGGCTGTGGCCCTGGATGCCCTACTGAAAAACCTAGGCACAGGTTTGGAACAGCGTGGAGCCCCAGGGCTCTGTGTTCCCAGTGTGAGGCTGACACACACGTCTCTGTTGTGTGAGGGTTGGCTGGAAGTGGAAGCTTCCACTAGGATGGAGAGAGGAGAGTCTCTTACCCTCTTCTGGAGCCGGGGAGGTGAGTCATTGGGAGAGGAGGGGTGGATGGCCAAGTTGGAGAGGGGAGAAGGGAAGGAATTGTGGGCTCTTGGTGGTGGTGGTAGTGGTGGTGGTGGTGGTGGGGTTATGCTGTGGTGATAACCTGGGCTGCCTCAAAAGGGAGGGAGACCCTTAGTTCTAGAGGTGTGCAGAGACAGGCCAGACAGAGACTTGGACGACATGCTCTACAGAAGCTCTAAAATTGGGCGGTTCCGGATCTAGAAGGGTTGGAGGCGGTCACATCCGAACCCTGATATCTTGTGGTCTTAAGGGGTTGTAAAGGTGACTGAGGAATTGTGCGTGCATGTGCATCTCTCATTTTCTTTAAGTCAACTTAATGTAGATTCTGAGGCTTCGTCTTTCAGCTGAATCTCAGTCAGTTTGGGGGCTTACCCTTGCCTTTAGGCTTGCACTAAAATGCCGGATTTGCTTTTGCAAAGCACGGTTGCTGAGAGAGGCAGGTAAAGGGTACTGTCACTGGCCATTTCCACATGTGCTTCCTAGTGCTGTCTAGACTCAATTCAAGCCAGACCTCCTGGCAGTAAGATAAGTTCAGGGTCCTGGGAGCTTTGTCTGGCTTCTGCAAGGAGTTCCAGCCAGGATGGGGGGTGGGGGTGGGGGTGTAACACGACAGGTCTGTGTCTGGAAACATCTGGGAAGCTGCTGTTTTGGTGGAGGCAGCTGGCAGGACAGAGCGTGAGTGAGTCCGTGGGGTGCCTCTGGGGCTCTAGTCAGCCCTTTGTAGCTGGAGTAGGCTCAAAAAGTATTTATGAGCTCTTAAAGTGATTAGAAAAGCAGAGAGACGCAATCAAAAAGAAGTAATGTGAGGACCATGCATTGCAAGCTGCCATGGAGAGGAATTAGAGGGAAGTGGTGTTTAGTCTTCAGGTCTTTGAGGGGTTGTCATGGGCTGACGGGACTAGATGGGGGTCTGTGTAAAGTCTCATGTGGCATAGTTGGGGCCGGTAGACAAGGAGGCGTTTCCTACCAGGCTCTGCACAGATGCGCTGGGCAGCTTAGAGTTGCCGATGTTCAGCAGCCTTGGAGGGAGAGTGTGTCTTCTCTCCAGTCAGAGTGGGATCCTTTGATGGGAAGCAGGCCTGGGGCGGGCCTTCCTCTTCGGCTGGAAGGAGATGGGAGGAGGGGCAGCTGTCACCTTGGGATGTAGACCTGGCCCCACCTTGCAGTTGCCTCCCCCCCTCCTCCCTCCACAGCTGCTCGGCTGGTTGCAGCCCCCTCAGTTCCCCTCCCTTACACCCAGCTCCCTGCTTCTACTCTCCCTCACTTGCCCCACTCTGCAGCCAAGGGTGGCTTTCAAATCCCCCAGCCACCTCCCATCACCCCCTGGTGAAAGTCCCCATTTCTTTTTTCTTCTCTATTGCCTCCTTTCTACTCTAAAAACAGAACAGAGATAAGATTATTTCTCACTCTAATACCACTCTGACATTTCATAAATCTATGTCCTAGGCGACTGGAAAGGGCTATATTTAACCTTGCATCTTGTAGCTTTTAATGGAAGGCTCTGCCTTCTAACGCCACAGGAGACCCAAGGCCTGGCTTTCTTCTCTGCTAGCCTAGCCAGCTGTCTGGAAGGCCAGAAGCAGTCTCACCTTCCGGTGAGACGGTCATCTCTTCATCCTCAAGCACCCACCACCCCGTCTGTCCCTAAGTGAAGAAGGCCCCTGTCCCATCTTCTAGAAGGGAAGATCTAAGATCTTCTAAGGGGCCCTTTAGCTTTCTTATCTGCAAATACTCTCATTGACCACAGAGGTAATACAAGTGGGTGCAGCTGGTGAGCACAGGCTAGAACACACAGCCTGGAGAACATGGGCTGGGAGCTGGGCTAGGAAACAGAGCCAGGAGAAAAAGAAAATGTGTTGTCAGGGGCCTGGTTGGACCGCAGACAGGGAGGAGAAGTGATGCTAAGTAAGGTGGCAGGCTTAGTACAAGAAGCATTGCCTGATGGGACCGTCACAACAGTCCTGGCATTACCTACATTATACCCCAGTGAGGAGGCTTGGACTAAAAGGAATTCAATGACTTGTCCAAAGTCCTATCTGTTGAGAAAATGGCAGCTGGAGTCAAACCCAGGCCTATCGAAGTAAAGTCTGGTTACTTTACCCAGAGCCAGGAGATCTGTGATTGAATCGGTCTTGCCCTTTGGAGCAGTTCTTATGGTTGCTCCCTGCTGGAGCCTTGCACAGACTCTTGCTGCACTGCCAGTCATCTCGGCCCAGGCCCACTTCAATTTCTGCCGCAAGCTGAGGAGTCCAGCCTCGTTAGTTGGGTTTTCTTGTTGTTGTTTTATAGTTAGTTTTGGTTTTGGTTTTGGTTTTGTCTTGTTGGGCAAGAATCTCACTGTGGAACCCAGGCTGGCCTCAAACTGAAGGATCTCCTGTGTGCTTGGGGTTGCAGGTATGTGGCGTGGTGCCTGGCCGCTTCCCTGCTCTCAGGCCTTGGAACTGGCTTTTCTCATACTGTTCTCATCTGCCTTGCTGATAATAGCTTCTTGGATCACTATAAAAGCAGTAAGCTATACTCCAGTTTTCCATAGCTGCCGTCAACACTGCTAACACTAATGCTTTCTCTGGCCTGGGACAAATTTCATCCCCCATTTTGTCTCAGGTTCCCCAGCTGCAATGTGCTATGGAAGAAATTCTCTAAAAGCATTTCCAGTTCTCCAAGTCTAGGATGCCCAGGGTCCAGTTCCCTGGCCAGCCCTGCCCCTGCTGCCTGCCTTCCTTTTTTTTTTTTTTTTTTAAGTTTTTCAAGACAGGGTTTCTCTGTGTTAGCCTTGGCTGTCCTGGACTTGTTTTCTAGACCAGGCTGGCCTTGAACTCACAGCGATCCACCTGCCTCTGCCTCCTGAATGCTGAGATTAAAGGCGTGTGCCACCACGCCCGGCTCCCTGCTGCCTTCTTGGTGGTGTTGGAATAAAGCTCACCACAGCTGTAGACTTGGAAAGCTTTGCTGAGGCAAGTGATTGCCTCAGAACCAATCCACAAAGCGACAGCTCGGGGATAACAGCTACATGTGCAAGCCCTTTTCTTGTTTACCAACTTTTCACAGTGGGCAGTGTGCGTGGTATGTGTGCTGGGGCTTCCAAGGCAATTTTCAGGGTACACAGTACTGCTGTAAAGAACACTGAATTACATGGTGAGAAAATGACTCTCTCTCCCACTTTCTGATTACCTTAAGGAGAAAGTTTCCATGTGGTACTATGCTTCAACCTCTATAATGCTTGCTAATCTCCTGTTCTAACAAAGGGAGACCTGCCTCAGGCTCAAAGACAGGGACAGGCGACAGTATCTACTCAGAATTTTAATTACTGTGCTCTGTTTCTATTGCAATTTCTTTTTACAGTTGCTTTCTAATTATGGCAAGCGATACTTGTTTGCTTTCTGTTTCTGTGTTTGTTTGGGCGATGCTGAGGATCAAGCCAGGGCCTCGTGTGTACATGCAATCCATCACTGAGATCCATCTCCGGCCCTTTGTTGCCATCCTTGTTTTGGGAGGTTGCTATTTAAAATTGATTTCAATATAATTTTATCATTATTATTTTATAATTTTTTGAGCAGATAGAATGTAGATTTATTAGTGAAAAACAGAAAGAATCCTTAAGCATGGGAGGGGTTCCAAGAGAGAAATACCTTATTTATTTATTTTGTTTTGTTTTTGTTTGTTTGTTTGTTTTGGAGACAAGATCTCATAATGTAGTCCTGGCTGGCCTGTAAATTGATATGTAGTCCAGGCTGGCCTCACATTCACAAAAATCCCCCAACCCTGTGCTGCCTCCCAACTGCTAGGATTAGAGGATTCTGAGGCAGTTTTATGTACTCCATCCAGTCTAGCTTCAAACTTGCTTTGGAGACAAGGATGATCCTCCTGCCTCTACCTCCTGAGTTTGGGATTTTTTGTTCTTTGTTTTTGGTACCTCAGTGTAGCCCTGGATGTCCTGGAACTCACTCTGTAGACCAGGCTAGCCTCAAACTCACAGAGATCTGCCTGCCTCTGTCTCTTGAGTGCTGGGATTAAAGGCGTGCGCCACTACCACTCGATCTGAGTTTGGGATTTTGTGTACTACCATACCCAGATCTATATGAATGCAATTAAATATATTATACATATATGTGTATACACACACACTGAGTTGGAGAGATTGTTCAGTTCCAATAACAGCATCCTAGCATGCTGTTTTCCTGCCTGAATGCTTGGCATGCAAGTGTGAGGACTACAGTTCAGATCCTCAGATCCATGTAATGTTGGGAGTGTGGTGGTCCACCTATAATTTCAGCCTCAGAAGGCAGGACAGGGTTCCCCAGAGCAAGGTAGTTGGCAAGACTATTCATATTGGTGAGCTCTGGATTTGATTGAGAGACCCTGCCTCAATAAAGAAAAGTGATCAAAGCCTGGCGTGGTGGCGCACGCCTTTAATCCCAGCACTTGGGGAGGCAGAGGCAGGTGGATCACTGTGAGTTCGAGGCCAGCCTGGTCTACAAAGTGAGTCCAGGACAGCCAAGGCTACACAGAGAAACCCTGCCTCAAAAAAGAAAGAAGAAAGAAAGAAAGAAAAAAAATTGATCAAAGATGATTCCTAACATAGACCTCAAGTCTCTGTGTGTGTGTGTGTGTGTATGTGCAACAAACATACCAACACACACATACATACACACATGAAATAAAAAAAGGAAAAACATTTAAAAATTTTTTTTCAGCATGCCTTTAATCCCAGCACTCAGGAGGGCAAAGCAGGAGGATTTCTGTGAGATCGAGGCCAGCCTGGGCTACCTAGTAAATTCATGACAGTCAAGAATATATATAGAAGGGCTTTTGTCTCAAAAAGATAAAAAAAAGATAAACAAACAAACAACATAATTTTTTTTAACATTTTCAAAAAAATATATAAGAACACTTAGAGGAAAAAGACAAAGTGAATAGTAAATAGAACCGCTGATCCCAAAACTTGCGGGGATGGGAGCAAGATGGCTGCGGCTTGAGCCCCTACTGGAATGAACATGTAGGCATTCCACACACTCTCTTGGAGTACCAGCTATAGAAGGCCTTGCATGACTTTCCTCTGCTGTCCTAGATGTTAGTGGCCCTATTCTCTCCAACCGTAGACTCAGTTGTGCATCCTAGCTTGCTGCTCCCTGACTGAAATGCCTCACACATTCCTGTCCTTCTGCCCAACCTCAGCTCGTGGTCGTCGTCGTTCAGGACTCAGGGTGAGCAGCTCCTCTAGGAAGCCCCTTCTTCGAAATGCCTGGGTTGAGTTCTGCTTGTGGGCATACACACACTTCTACTATAGCCCAGCTCACCACTGTGGACTTGTTTGTTTGCAGACCTAAGTTGCCTGCCCTCTGGGTTCCAAAACACATTTCCTAAGGAAAACTTGGAGGGTGGGGGTGAGGATAAAAATGTAACTGCAAGTGAAGCCTGTGACAGTGACTGGACCCTGGGGACTGTCCTGCTCCTGGGATCATTTGGAATGGAGACTTCCCAGATTCGGAGCCAATGCTCACGCAGGCCACAAGTCCAGTCTCGGGAATGCTTTTGAGAGTATTGAGGTGTCTTTGGGAATTGTTATCTGAAGTCAAAAGGACAGCACAGTTGCTTTAAGGAAGAAGTGGGCTGTGATAGCGTTTTAATGACAGCCTCAGCCAAATGTGGGGGCTCTGGTGCTGGCGTGGCCGGTCACAGGTGTTCCAAGTTTGGCTGAGTCATTCCTTGGGTGCAAGGTGTCCCTGCAGCTGGAGCTGGTGGAGCACAGCCTTGGGCTAGGCAACTCTGGGTGGAGAGGGGACCTTGCAGTTCCTCGGGAGGGCTATCAACTTGCAGCTGGCTTGCTGGCCAAGCGAATAAGACCCAGTCAGAAGGAGAATCTGAATGGTGCATCGCAGTGTCCACCACAGAGATCTGGTCAGGGCCCCTGAGGCTGGAGTGCTGGGGAAGCAGTAAGATGAAAAGAATGGTGGTTTAGAGTACAGATTGGCCAAACCTGCTGGTGCGGGCCGTAATCACAATTGCCGGAGAGGCTGAGGCAGGAGCATTACAAAGACAGAAACAGTCAGGACCACCTAGAGAGTTCAAGTCCAGCCTGGGCAATTTAGCAAGACCCTGACTTGTAAAAGACCCATAACAAGTTTAAAATAAAAATTTTAAAAAAGGCCAGGATGTAGCTCAGTGGTAGAGCACTTACTTGCCTACCATGCATGGCATGAGGAAATGAGATCAATCCCAGTACTAAAATCACCTCCCCAACGACAACAAAAGCACGTGGTAGCAGGGCTTTGGAACCCCGGGTATGCTATTCCAGTCCCTGGCCTTAAAGGACACAGAGACAAGAAAGTCACAAGGAGCTCTGGTATAATTGGTGCAAAAAAAAAAATATGTAAAGGGACTATTGAGAGCAATGTGCTAAGTGTTCCTCCTGTGATATGTACCAAAAGACCAGGCTGCCTTAACACTTTGTTCTTGCCTCTCTCTTGGAGACCTTATTATCTGGGTCTTCCCTTAACATATGATTATCGGCCTCAGTGTACACAGGTGAAAACTGAGATCCGGAGATTTGCTTCAGTCCTCACTGCAGGTCAGATTTCCCCCAAGCTGGGACGCCTCCAGCACAGTGTGCTGTCACAGCCTGTGCCCTCTCCCCAGCACCGCCTGCCCCCTCAAAGATACATGCAGTCCTCGGCAGTTTGCAGAGTGCTTATTACATATTTTTCATCTTGACACAAGCCTGCAAGATAGCAAAATAACGGTGTCAGAAGAAAGTAGACTTCTACCTTTGTTTTCTTAACCTGCCTGATATGCAGTTCAGAAATAGATGTATTCAGATCATATTTCTATCGGTGACATTCTTTTTTATTCCGCTTTTCTTTTTCCTACACGTTCTTAACCACCTGTGAAATTCTTCCATTGCATTCATCTGTTCTTCTATATCTTGTATCAAAAGTGAGAAATTGTCATCAAAATCAAGTTACTTCCTTTTAAGCTGTGAGGGGAGAAATAGAGGTTTCATAATTTTTCAGCCTTCCCCAAAAGCAGATGTTCTTGGTTTGAAACATGAAAAATATATGAGATCAAGAATACATCTGATTTTATGTGTGATTAGTACTCTGTGAGAGCTTTTTCTCATTTTTCTTAATTTTTTTTTCACATTTTTATTTTATAGGGCTTGGGGATGCTATGATACACACGTGAAGGACAGAGAGCAAACTATGGGTGTCGGTTCCCTCTTTCTATTATGTAGGCTCTAAGAATCAGATCCGGGTCATCAGGCTTAGTTGCAAGTGCCTTTACTCACGGAACCATCTCACCTGCCCAGGCTAGCTTTCTTGTTGAAGGGGTGGCCTTAGAGGCCACCCAAAAGCCCTGTTTGAGGCACTGGGGCTCTCTCAGTGACCTTCCCATGGCCCCTTGAATGTGCTCTCTTTTCTGCATCCAGCCTCCTCTTTAGACCCCAAGCCAAGTGTATTTCTTTCTCTTCATTCCCCGTCTAAAAGATCCCTCCGATCCTCTGTCTTCTCCTATCAAGTGCCAGTGAGCATCAATTTGGAGGTGAAACAGAAAGAGTCCCCCCATCTCCTCCAGTGGGTTTGATTGCAGTGCGCCTGGCCTCAGAGTTTATCTAAAGCAAAGCTTTTCTCTAGAGTTTTCCTAGCAGACAACCACACTGGCAGTGGCTCCGTGTTTACAGAAGGAAAATGTTCATGTTCCCAGCAGAAACAAATGCACACGGTCCATGGCCCTGCCTGAAGTTCACATGACTTCATTTCCCATCACTGTCACAGGACCCTAATTTAAATTTCCTTTCTCTTTGGAACTACCAAAATACTCTGCTGGCCTCTTGGGTTAAGCAGGGCGGGCGGGATGGTTCATTTCCTCAACTTCCTTGTAGGGAGCATGCAGTAAGTAACTGGGGCCAATGTGGAGATCAAGGGTCAGCATTTGGCTTTAGAGATTAGCAAAGTAAAGATCCTTATCAAAGTGTAATCTTCAAAGAGTTAAAACATGAGCTCCATCAAAAATATATTGTGATCAGATGTCAATGATTTGTTTCACTTGCCGATGAAGGAGCCAGTATTACATTAAAGCTGGTTTGAAGAACTACAGAAAGGCTGGAGGGATGATGCAGTGGGTAAGGTACTCATCATGCAATCCCCAGCACACAGATAAACGCCAGGAAGGTATGGCAATGTGTCGCAGAAATCAAGGAAGACACCCAACTTCAACTTCTGGCTTCCACACACACGTGCATACGTATATGTACATACTCCCACCCACACATATGAACATGGTACACACACATGCACATGCAAAAAGAGAGAGAAACACCTGAGAAATAAACATAGAATTACCTCAAAAAAGGGACTCTGATGATGGCTCAGTGGTTTAGAGCATTTGCTGTTCTTGCAGAAGGTATAGATTCGATTCCCAACACCCACATAGGGGCTCACAGCCATCTGTAAGTCTAGTTTCAGGGGAGCCAGTGCTCCTTCTGGGCTCTCTGGGCATTGCACATAAGTAGTGCACAGAGATCCATGCAGGCAAACACCCATATATTTCATTTTTTCTTTAAAGAATTATCTCAAAAAATTAGTAAAGAATTACCATGTAACCTGGAAGTCCAACTTGTAGGTACAGACTCCAAAGGACTAAAAACACTTGAGCAGATACCTGTGCACGAATGTCCATGGCAGCAGTGCTTATAATGGAAAGTTCAAAGTAACCCAGATGGCTATCAGTGGGTGAAAAGAGAAATAAAATAATGTGCCCTATGCATAAAATGGATTGCCATTTGACCATAAAATAAAATTCTAACACATGCTATAATATGGATAAGTCTTGACATTACTCTAACTGAAAGAAGCAAGATACAAAGAATAAATTTTGTGTAATCTCATTTACATGAAGTATCCTGAATAGGCAAATTCATTACGGCAAAACATAGATTAGAAATTACCAGGGCTAAGAGGAGGCAAGTAATGGGAAAGTAAAAGAATAATGGGGAATTACCACTCCTTTAAAATGCAGATATTTATTTATTTATTTATTTATTTATTGTGTGTGTGTGTGTGTGTGTGTGTGTGTGTGTGTGTGTGTGTGAGACACTGTGGAAATCAGAGGACAGCTTGTGGTGGTCAGTTCTCTCCTTTCTCTACTTTGGGTTCCAGCATCAAATGGAGGTCACTAGACTTGAAGCAGGAGCTTAAACTCACTGAGTAAACTCCCCGGCCTCGAATTTATTGCTTCATAGATACATAGTTTCAGCTTAAGATGATGAAAAATAGGTATAAATAGTACTAGTCACTTTACAGCATTGTGAATATAATTAATGACATTAAATTCTGCACTTAGAAATACTAAAAAAAAAGTGGGGAGGATGGGCTAGCCTGATATGGCTCAGCAAGCAGTTAACATAACATACTGCTCTTACAGAGAGCCTGAGTTGGCTCCCAGCTCCTACAATGGCCTGTAATTCCAGTCCCAAAAGGATATGGCACCTCTGGCCCCCATGGGCACCTGCACTCACATGCACAGACCCAAGTACAGACACACATACACAGATCTCACATGGTGGTTCACATACCCCTAAATCCAGGTACAAGCAATCTGATATGCTCTTCTGACTGCTATAGGCACCAAGTGCACATGTGTTACAAATACATACATGCAGGCCAAACACTCAGACAGGAAAAAGAAAAAGAAAATTAATACATTTAATAATTTTTTAAAAAGAGCTAGGATGTAGCTAAGTGGTAGAAGTCATGCCTACCTAGCACCTCAACACAAAATATTTTTAGAAATAGATAGGAGAGTCTCCAAAAGAAAACTGAAGTACAATTATAAAATGGGTTGTTCTGTGAGGTAATATAACTATAATTTGGGGGGACCGCTTTTCCTGCTGAACAGAATTAATTTTAATTGCTATCGGACAAAAATCATTTGCAGCTTATCATTCTCCTGAAGGTTAACTCACAGCTTCACAGAGTCTCGGCCTTAAGCAATAATGGCTAATAGTCTAGGTCCTGCAGATGGTGTTTTCATCTTTACTGAAAGATTACTCAGTGATCTTTTCTGCCTTGTCATACTTTACGTAGTTTTTATGCTTTTCTTTCCCTTCCTTTCTCTTTCCTTCCTTCCTTCCTTCCTTCCTTCCTTTATTCCTTTTCTTTCTTTCTTTCAGATAGGCTTCCCCATATTCCAGGCTAGCCTCCAGCTTCATAAGTAGCCAAGGATGACCTTAAACTTCTGATCCTTTGACCTCCACCTCCACCCTCCGCCGTGCTGGAGTGACAGGCATGAGCCCAACCACACTCAGTTTATGCAATACTAAGGAGCCAATCCAGGGCTTCGTGCATTCTAGAAAGACACTACCAACCAAACCACGTGCCCAGCCTATAGTGTTTTTCTTAATACCTTAAATAATGCATGGCAAAGAGCAATAACCATGCAAGTCTTCATGAAAAAGCCCTTACTTTATAGTTTCAAGGCCTGACTATCTTGGATACTACCATCTTGGTGACATTTCCTGGTGTCACATTTCAGGCCCACTTGGGTCTTTACTGAGCATGAGCTGCTGTGCTGAGCATGACCTGATGCCACCCACAAGGCCAGAACCAGAATTTAACTCTTGATCTACCTCGAGTGTCCTAGGACATCTTACAGAAGCACTTGGAATCTGGCTAGAGTTTGGAAGAGTATTCTCCAGTATCCTTCCCCTTGGGGCTAGCCAGAAGGTATCTCCCCATCCCTGGCTGAGCCTGTCCTTGCCTGCATCCACTGATATTTCCACTGAATGCTATCTGGTCTTTCAGCTTCCCTGGCCCATGGTAGTGTCTCCTGAATTTAAGTCATCCATGTACAGGAGCCACCCATTTCATTCACTATTTGTACTATTTTCTTTTTCTGCTTTTGTGTGTTTTGTTTTGTTTTTCTTGCGATAGGATTTTGCTGTAAAATAGCCCTGAGTGCTCAAGTTCATGATGTAGCTCAAACTAGCCTTGAACTCCCATACTCCTGCCCTAGCTGCTTAAGTGTGGAATCAGCCATGTGCCTTCAGTCCAGCTTATCTATACTGTTATACTATTTGGTAACTTTGAAAACACCTTTCTTTTTCTTTTCTTTTCTTTCTTTCTTTTTCTCTTTTCTTTTTTTTGGGGAGGGGGTTTCGAGACAGGGTCTCTCTGTGTAGCCTTGGCTGTCCTGGACTCCCTTTGTAGACCAGGCTGACCTCAAACTCATGGCAAACCACCTGCCTCTGCCTCCCGAGTGCTGGGATTAAAGGCATAATGCCACCACGACTGGCTTGAAAACACCTTTCTTTAAAAAACAAAAAAAAGTTTTTAACTTCTCAAAAATGAAGATAATATGCTGCCAAGTTAATAATAATGCTAAAGAAAATGTTCACTAGAGTACCCCAAGCCACTTCCACTTCCTGCTTGATTCTGTTTTTTGAAAGTGATGTTCTGTGACAATTTCATGTATGTGTGGAGACTGAACTTTGAGCGTTTTCACTCCTCACTACCTTCACTCACCCCCCACTCCCCATCATGCCTAGCTATGACAGTATTATTTTTTATATGTGCAATGTAGGTGTATGTCTGTGCGTGCAGGTGTTTGTGTATGTAAGTATGCACATGGGCACACAGGTGTTTGTGTATATGCACATGTGCACACATGAATATGGAGGCCAGAGGTTAATGATCAATGCCCTCCTTTAGTGCTGTCTACCTTTTTTTTTTGAGACAGGGTCTCTACTGAGCCTAGAGCTTGCCACTTGGCCATTACTGGCCAGCTAGCAAGTCATGGAGCTCTGCCCATGTCCATACTACCTTCCTGCAGCACTGAGAATACAGACATGCCACCATGCCTGGCTTTTTACAATGGTCCCAGGGATCCAGATTCAGGTCCTCATGCTTGTGTAGCAGTCACATTATTGACTAAGCCATCTCCCAGCCCCCAATATTGTTTTCAAGAGAGTGGGGTGGGGCGAGCGCAGGGGAATAAATAAAATTGCACACCGCAACAGTGGAATAGTACACACCACCAGCTTGCCTGAACAAGCAGCACCTGGATCCACATGGATATCTCTCACAAACATACCATGAAGCAAAGCAAGTGAACTGCAAAAGGTTACGTACAATTCGACGTGATTCAGAATACACAAAGCAATATGGACCAGCTTAAGATTTGTGAGCACACACGAGGCACCTTTTTAAATATGCATGTGGCACAGAGACATCCAGTTCAGGACGGTGCTTCCTCTGTGCAGCTGGGGAGGTACAGAAGCTTCAGCTGGGGCAAATATGGGGAAAGAAATTTGTTTCTAATAGTACTTTTGCAAGGCTTGAAATAGCTCAGCATCTAAAATGAGAGCAAGGCAGAGGTTGTTTCTGCTGCTCTTTTTTTTTTTTCTTTTTTTTTCTTTTCTTTTCTTTTTTTTTTTTATCTTGGATAGGAAACTAAGGCACAGGTTCATGAATATCTGGTACCTTGGAGAAATAGATAAGCTTCACAGGAAGAGGCCTCACTCTGATTCACTGAAAGCCTGCTCTCCCCAGACACTGGAATAAACAAACCCTTGGGATGGAGCATTTGGATGATCCAGTTCTCATCTTCCTAGTCCACATGGATGATGGTGACTCCTGGGATTTGCCAGTTACCCTCATACTAGAGCCCATTTGCCCACTGGGAGAGCTCTGACTATATTGAGCCAAATGTGAAGAGTATTTGGGGCAAATGTTCAGTCCAGCCTTAGATGTGGTCACACCTTTTGTTGTGAGTCTACCACTGCACGGTAAAGCAAGAGCATCCCAACACTTTCTAGGACCAGAATTCTGCCATGATGCCTCTTGCAAGCAGTGTTGCTTAATTAAATGATACAGTAAAGACATCAGGCCTTATCAGTACTACTTGGTCTAAAGCAGAAACTAGGATGGGTGGGGAAGGCTGTCTCTCAGTGCTTGGCCCCCGTTGCCATGGCCCCTGTTGCCATGGTTCCCAAGCAGTTTCACTTATGATTTCCCTCAACCATTTGCTTATGGCATCCATCAGCAAGCAGGACCTAGAAACCCGCTCATGCAGACCAAGAAGCAAGCTGATAACAGAAAAGATGAGTGAGGAAGGGAAATAATTAAGCAAATAACAAAGAAAGTGGAGGTGGAAGGAATTTGGTGTGAGGCCCAGAAACGGTTTGTTATTGTTGTTGTTGTTTTTTTTAATCTTTTTGAGATGTAATGAGCTGAAGAAGCTGGTCAGAAGTTGCCTACAAGTCCCCATAATGTAGCTACCATGTGGCACAGGTATCGCAGCTCCATGACCTGGATTTCCAGAAAAGTCCTAGTTTTAAGTATTCTATTCTCTTTGTCAGACCAAGAATCCTGGTTTTTTGATTCAGAAAATAAGGTCACTGTAGTTACAGTGGCTCTCTAAGTCATCCAGGAAAGCCTGATTTAGAATCCCTCCCCTGGCTGGTTGGCAGGGAGTCCCCACAGGACCGGCCTCTGGGCCCTAAAGGCCTGAGTGAAGTGGCCTCTTATTCAGCCAAGAAATATCAAAGTGCACTGCCTGAGTGCTGTTTTCTTCAGCTCTGTAGTTCTCTGAGGAGACAGAACCAGAAAGGCATGGCATTGTGACCCCTTCAGAGCTGGATTTCAATGCATGCTGCATTAGCTCTCGTTGATGTAGGCAGTGCTCTGAGCCTTGCTTTCCTCACCTGTAAAATGAGAGCAGAGAAGGGCTGCAGCAGGGCTGTTCTGAGCATCAGCTGAGCTGTTGGCTCCCTTTAGAGTGCAATGAGAGTGTTGGCTGTTAACATTCGCTTCTTGGAGCCACTCTAGGTGGCTCATGGCTGTAGTCCCTGTACCCAGGAGGCTGAGGCAGGAGGACTGCCAAGAGTCTAGACTAGGCTAGGCTTTATAGTGAGTTGTTCAGGTCAGCTTGAGTTGCAGAATGAGACCTCACCTCAATAAGAGAAAAAGGAAAGGAAAGGAAAAACAATCTACTCCTTTATTTGACAAATAAATGTGTCCTCTATGCCATGCACGAGGCCAAGCCTGGGGATATGAAAGTGAGCAAAAATCAGACAGGGTCCTTGCTGGCATGATGGTTTCTAACCAGAGAGGTAGGCCGACTTTGGTCAAAGATTACCTCATGCAAAATCCAAGCAGAAGAGAGAGATGGCAGAAGAATTCTTTTCTTTTTATTTACTTTTTGAGACAGAGTCTCAATGTGTGGCCACGAGTGGCCATTCACCAGGCTGGATTTGAACTCATTAGAGATTGTCTTGCCTTTACCTATAGAGTGCTGAGATTAAAGGTGTGCACTACCATGGTCAGCCTGAATTCTTCGATTTGTGCTCATCTTATAATTGATTTTTAGGTTAGCATACAAAGAAATTGTTTCGTTGTGAGATGTTCATGTATGTGTTGTTGTACTTGGTTCTCAGTCCTTCTCATCCCCAGTATCTCCTGCCTATCTCCAGCTGGGTACCTAAATTGACTGTGCTGGGGGGCATGGATCGTTGGTCGAATGCTTGTCTAGCATGAGAGTAGCAGTGGGTTCTTATAAACAAACAAACAAATGATTGCAGCTCCTGGGTAGAATCAGAAGGCAGGAAGAGCTTTGGGGGACTTCTGCCTGCCCATGATGGCAGCTTACACTAAGTGATGCTGGTAGTGCCGGTGTGAGAAATGATCAGGCGTGTGTAGATTTTAGAAATAGAATCAATGGATCTGAGTGAGGGGCTGATTGTGGGGTGAGGAACAGACAGTAGGTATCTTGACTGACTCTCTACATGCATGGCTTAGGTCACTTGGAATGGCAGCCAATCCCAAAGCTGCTGAGGGGCACTGTTTAAGGTTCCCTGTCCCTTTTGGAGAGCAGTATGATGCCAGTCCTTCAGTTCTGAAATCAGTTGCTAGACTTCATTGTCAATGGACAGCCATTTAGCATTTAAAAGAATTTACTTTTGTGAAGAATAATAAAGCCAGATCTTCAGTGGCTTTGTGTTTGATGCAGATTTTCCTGTAAAGGTAAATCCTTCACTTCCAAGGTTTGAATGGATTACCTTAAAAATAGCATAGTTTTCATTAAGGGAGACTGTAGAAAACATTCTCTAGCCTATGGTCTCCTGAGGGCCAGTATATGTTCTTTGAATTGGATTCCTTTCAAACCTTTAGCCCGGGAGCTTTTGTTCTGAGAGGCCAGAAGACAAGAGGGGCTGAAAGGGACGGCCATGGAAAGGGCCAAGGACAAACTTGAGTCTCATAGCTGTAGGTAAGCATTCATTTGAGTTCTCTAGGGGACTCAAATGATTTATTGTCATATTTTGCTTTTTTTTTCCTCCTCACTGCATTAGCTCCTTAAACCTTTCTTTTAAGCAGGGAGGGAGTGGGGTTCAAATAGGCACCCAAGGCCCCTCTTTATTTGAAACAGTTTGTTTCATGTGCATTGAGAGTGAGTGCAATAAAAAAAAATGTGCTATTTTCCCACACCACTTGTCCCCCACTCTCATCAGCAGGGCTTTCATTTCTCAATCCATGCAGGCCCACCCTTCAGAAGCTATTATCTGCTGACAATTGGTGGGGATCTCTTGCCTTTTCTTCTTCTCTCAATTAAACTCTAAGGACTGAGATTCCCATCTGCCTTGGAGCAAACAAATCTCTTGTTACATCTACTTCCAGAAGCTGGAGAGCTTTTCTCCTTTCTCCACCCTCTATAGTTCTCTTTTTCAGAAGGCTTGACCCTCTTAGCCGATTTTTAACTGCAGGTGGCAATTAAATTGGTTTCCCAAAGTTAGACCAAGCCATCTTACCCCTTACATTTAACCCATCCCTGGTGACCCTTGAACCAGAAAAGAAAAAAAAATCATTTTCTGGCCTGCTATTTTTCTATCCCTAAGCAGGCCCATGCAAATCTAAATATGACACAATCACCAGGCAGGATGCTTTAGCTCTACATGGGTCTTTGCTGTCTCCTTTCCATAGGGCTGGCTATGCTAGCGACAAGGGCACTGTGACCTGCCCCACGCTTTCTAACATAGAGGTTAGCCCTGCTTGAGAGGAGCCAAGGACCAACAAAAGAGTCTTCACTCACAGATCCTTGTGGGGTTTGAAAGTGGAAAAGGAGAAGAAAAGGGACAGAAAAGGGAGAAGAAGAAAGAAGAAAGGAAGAGGGGTGTTTACAAGCACCCAAATAGAAGCAGCTGTGAAAATAGAAACTGGTTTATTTTCCCTTTAAGAGTCTGATTATAGAAACTATTCTAGTATGTTGTCTTAATGTATGAAATAGTAATGTATTTTATCTATTTTTGTTCTTATGGTTTCCATTGGCAAAACCTCACATTTGTTAACATTTCGAATAGTACCTACAGATCTCAAAGGGAAAGGACAGGTCACAGTCATACCCCCATCCCCCCCCCCCCCCCCCCCCCCAATCCCCCCCCCCCCCCCAGGAGGCCCGCCATGACAACAGTAGCTTGTGTGTCACTGCAGACTTGTTCCCTATGTACATAACTCTGGGTGTGCTTTGCATGTACATTGAAGATGGCACCATACATTCTGGCCCTTGCTTGTTTGTTTGTTGGTCAGGGTGTTATTTGTTTTTGAGACAGCATCTTGCTATGTAGCCAAGGCTGTATTTCAACTTGTGCCCCTTACGCTTCAGCCTCTAGAATGCTAGGAATACAGATGTACACTACCACATCCTCCATTTGCACCACGCCCCCCACACTTTGTGGTCCTTAAGACTGAATCTATGACCTCACATATGTTAGGCAAGCACTGTGCACTCTACTACTAAGGTGTATCCTCAGCCCTCTTTTTCTTTTTTTGAGACAGGATCTCACTGAGTTACCCCATTGGTCTTGAACTTACCCTGTAGCCAGGCTAGCCTTGAATTTTTGATCCTCCTCGGCTTCCTGAGTAGCTAGGATTCTAGGCATGCACCACCATGCCCTGTCTTGGCTCTCCCTCACCCCACAGCACCTCGAGCCCTGCTTTTTAGTTTACTGTTAACTCTGATGTTTTCCAACTTCCTCTTCCTTATTTTGTCTGTACTAGGGACCTAGGTCCTTGCATGTGCTAGGAAAGTGCTCTATCACTAAGCTATAACCCCAGCCCTCATCCCATTGTGAGTATGTACTATGATGTATGGAGCCATCCCAAATGATAGACATTTACTTAAAATAGAAGATCCAGCACAATTCTAACCAAGAGAAATGTTATGTGAACCACAAGAACAAGCCACATAAGATATTTAGGATTTTCTAGTAATTCTCAATTATTACACATACACATACTCTGTTCTGTTTGGTTTGGTTTGGTTTGGTTTTTTTGAGACAGGGTTTCTCTGTGTAGCCCTGGACTCACTTTGTAGACTAGGCTGGCCTCGAACTCACAATGATCCGCCTGCCTCTGCCTCCCGAGTGCTGGGATTAAAGGCATGCACCACCACACCCGGCCCGGTAGTCACATTTAAAAAGCAAACAGAGGACTAGAAGCAGAACTCAGCAGTTGAGCACTTGACTCACTTGTGTGAAGCCCTGAGTTCTACCCCTAGCACCACAGAAAAGTAAAAGAGATGAGATTAATTTTAATGATATATTTTATTTAATCCAACATCAAAAAATATGACTACATGTAATCAACATTAAAATTGTTAAGGCATTGTACATTCTTAGTCAGACTTTTAAATCTAGCGCATACTTTACAATGCCATCCGATTTCAAATGCTTAAGAGTCACACGTGGCTGGTGGCAGTGGCAATGGACCGTGGAGGTTGAGCAGGCAGGAAAATCTAAAATGTCACCTCTGTGGTGAGCCTCTGTGGTTGGCAGGAATGGATTAGGAACTTGGATGCTGCGACTTCTGGGACCTCTTCAGCTTTGAGTTGTGAGCAAAGATGCCTAAAGGTCCTTTTCTTCTCTGTGAGCTTCAATTCCACTGGCCAGAGATGAGAAAAAGGCTTGCTACTCAAGGGCGTTTTTGAGGCTCAGCACAGGTTCCCCTTTCTCCACCTTCAGGGGTGTCTGTGCTCAGAACTTCTTACAAGTTTCATTGTACTCAAGACCCAGTGCCCATTTCCTTTTTTTTTTTTTTTTTTTCAAAAGCTGAATCGTGTGGCAACAGGGCTTTGAGTAAAGCCCTCGCTCTGAGGTCAGGGGAGGGTGTGGTGGGAGGAACCCACATTGTGGCTTACTCAACTGTGAGATCTTAGCTTGGGTGGCCCACAGCTGCTGTGGTCCTGTGCAACGGTGGTGGCAGCCATGGCATCACAGCCTGGAGCATGGAACGGTGAGCAAGGGCGCGGTTGCTGAATGTAAGGGGATTTGAGGTTGGGGTTTGGTACCTGATGGTGCTGGCACTGTGGAAGGAGACTAGTGTCTGGAGATGAGCCATCATCTCCAGGGGATGAGACATCTAGCTTTGGCCAAGTCGGAGTCCACTAGGCCACTTTTGGGAAGCATGTGGACTCTACAGTAGTCCACAGGGCTGCCCCTGCCCGACCACCGCCCCCCCTCCCCGAGGTTGGCAAGATGCTGAGAAATGGGATTATCCCTTGCAGGGCCACATACTTTCCCTGGGCAAAAGCAGTGGCTCAGTGCCAGCTGCTTGATGATTTCCAAGCCAGCTCTCCTCCCTTGTCCCCTCTCCCTAACTGGCCAGCTACCAGAACAGAGCCTGGGACTAGCCAAGGCTCAGAACAGCTTTGCTGCAGGAGAAAATAATTCACTCCTGTGGAAGCCTGGGAGGGAGGCTCTTGGTCACCAGAACCGCCTGCAGTGTCCCCGTTGCCTCCAAAGTGCCTAGGGTGGAGTGCCAGCACTCTTCTTTCACCCTCACTGATCCCTTTGCCAGCCCTGCAGCCAGGAACTCGCAGTGGCATCCAACTCCTGAAGGGCCAGGCAGCAAGCTAGCTTCTTTCTGCCCGAGCACACAAGCTGTAACCTCCCAACCAACCAACCTAAGCTAGTAAAACAGGATGATTTCATGGCAATGCAAAATGCAGGCGTGATGGCTTTCTGGCTCCCAACATCCTGGCCCTTCACTGGCTGGCCAAGACCCAGAAGCCCAGTTCAATATACGTCTGTCCCAAATGGCCATAGCACAAAGGCTCATGGAGAGTCTGGCATGTCTATGGGAACTACCCAGTAGTGGCCTCAGATGGTGGGTGTATCCATGAATATGGACATATTCTTCCGTGGAGTCACACGACTTGGATGTTGTTTTTGGTTGTACCCCTCACTCTCAAGGTCCCCAAGCTTAAACTTGTCGCCTGGTCACTTTGGAACATTGTATGTAGACACCTGGGTGCCCACTGATCTCCTCCCCTAAGAAAAGGTCCCAAAGTAAAACTAACTGGGAGAGGGTAGGCTTAGAGACAGTCTTGTGGCCCTGCCTCTCCCATCATTACTTCAAAACCCTTTCAAGCTGGAGCGTCCTACCTTGAGACTCAAGAGCAGGAGGGTTGCCATCCATTGGACTTAGTTCAAGTCTTAAGCCTGTTGTCTCCTATATATCCTCAATCAAAAGTCTTTTCATCTCCACTCTGTGAAATGCGGCTAAGAACATCTGAGAGTTGCATCAAGAAACAAATGAGAATATGGAATAGATTGAACCCTGTGAAATTACCCAAAGTAATTTTCTGTGGTTCCATATAATATAAAAAAGTACTTTATAAAAGAGAATACACTATAATAAATAGTTCTAAGTACGTATTCTTATTCTTAAGAGATACAATTTCAAAGTCACAGAACATTGCCTTTTGAAGAACTAAGTAACCCTTTCTTTGATCAGAGTTATGGGCCATAGTGACAGAAACCACCTCTCCACCAAGACAGGATTGTGGGCATTCTCTGGGGCATTTGAGCTAGGGAAAGAGGGGACCAGGTATTTTTCTAAAAGATCAGACTGGCTCATGGAAAGCCCAGGATATGGGCAGGAGGCTAGCTCCTGATAACTCCTGCCTATGAACAATTTTTCTTAAAAGCATCCTCTTGCTTGGGGTAGGAATGCTCCCTCCATGGGTCCAGTTGCAATCTGGAGGCTGCTAAAAAGACAGCCTTTCTTTCCCATGGCGCAGAACCATAAGGGCCCCAAGTAGCAGGGACCTAGCCGCCAATCTTGCCCTCCCTAATAGCGAGCATCAGGCCTGTGTAGAGCCTTTTGACTTTTTGGAGTCCTGACAAAACTTACATTTGGACTCCAGTGGGTGAAGCCGGGGAGAGAGAGCTCTCTTATCTTCTATGACTTGGTGGCAATGCAAGTGGTAAAGATGACCTACCTTTCAGGCCAGAAGGGACTGGGAGGGGCCTTGAGAAACGAACAATTGCAGTTTGGATTCTTCATTGTACATCACTGTCCTGGGCTCTGCAGGACATTTCATATGTGGTAGCAAGAGAAGGATGGAAAGCACCCTGGAAGCCCAAGACCCTCACGGTCTCTTAGAATCCTAGAATGAATGCTTCGCTAGGGGTTCCATAACCATAAACAACCCCAGGAACTTGGTACCTGGTGCTTTTTTTTTCCTAAAAAACTTTCTTTTTGAGGGGGGGTTTGAGACAGGGTTTCTCTGTGTGGGCCTGGCTTTCCTGGAAACTCACTCTGTAGACCAGGCTACAGAGTGTACGGGTGTTCTGCCTGCATGTATGCATGCACCACATGCATGCCTGGTACCCTCTAAGGCTAGAAGAGGATGGTCAGAGTCTCTGGCACTGGAGTTACAGAAGGCACCATGTGGGCACTGGGAATCGAACTCTGGGGAGTTCTTTTTTTAAATAATTTATTTACTTTTATTTTGTGTGCATTAGTATGAAAGTGTCAGATCTCTTGGAACTGGACTTACAGACAGGTGTGCGCTGCCATGTGGGTCCTGGGAATTGAAACCGGGTCCTTTGGAAGAGCAGGCAATGTTCTTAACCACTGAGCCATCTCTCCAGCCCCATCTGGGGATTTCTTGATTAGGCCAGTAGAGGCAAATGAAGTCACTCAGAACCAGAAAGTTCTGGAACCAGAAAGTAAGAAGGTCAATGAAGATTACCCCACCTCCCTTCCCCACCCCAGAAATTGCTCAAGTGGGCTCTGCGCTAAGCAGGCAGTGAACTGTGCTGCTCTGGGCTCTGAGCCCTGGCAGCCTCTGGCGGAAGGGCTACCCAGAGAGCAGCGCTTTGACCATGATGAACAACAGGCTGCATGCCATTTGTTCAAGGAAGTACTAGTATCCAATCATAGCTATGGTTAGAGCGCCTGTAGCACAGATGTGTTCAGCCAGATGACCACAAACCTCTAATTGGAATTTAGCCTGTTTTCCAAGCAGTGCATTACAGTAGCATTAGCGGTGTCTAAGCCTTTGTCTCTAAAGAAACCACAGATATGTCCCTGTGTCACTGAAGCTGCTGCAGATATCTTGAAAATTTGTTCCACCCAATGACTACTTCAAAATCATGGTAGTTACCAGAGCCACTGCTAAATCCTGTTATTTAATGTGTTAATGATAAAGCACAGGTTGCCTGCCACTAACTTTAAATCCAGCTGACTTCCTTTGCCATCCTATGTGTTTTATTTTATGCTTGTGAAAACATTCTCAGAAAAGGTCTATAGATATTGTCAGATTCCCAAAGGAACCCAAGCCATAAAAATATTAAGAGATCAGAGCTGGAGAGATGACTCAGAGGTTAAGAGCACTGGCTGCTCTTCCAAAGGACCTACTTTGATTCCCAGCAACCATATGGTGGCTCATAATTGTCTGTAACTCCAGTTCCAGGAGGAGCTGATGGACTCTTATGGCCTCCTCAGAAACCAGGCTCACACATGATACACACACATACATACAGTGTTTGTTTGTTTGTTTGTTTGTTTCATTAAAAGCAGGGCCTGGAGAGATGCCTCAGGACACTGAATGCTATTCTAGAGGACCCAGGTTCAATTCCCAGCACCTATATGATAGCTAAGAACCATCTATAATAAACTCCAGTTCCAGGGCATCCAACCCCCTCTTTTTTACCTCTATGAGCACCAGGCATGTGCACACACACACACACACACACACACACACACACACACACACACACTCAAAACATCCACATACATAAAGTTGTTTTTTTAATTAAAAATATTAAGAAACTATGTAGGAGGCTTAACAGGAAAGCTGTTGATTGGGGCCAATGAGGATTGGCCTCAAATGCAAAGATTGCAAGTGCTACTAGGATTCTGTAGGTGCCAAGGAGTTCTGCAGGGTTCTGAGCAAGAGGCTGCCGCAAATGAATTCTGAAGGCTCTGTCCAGCGTGGATCGGCAGTAACACCAGAGACTTGAGGGGACAAGCAGGCCAGTGAAAGACATTTCTGCCTTTCCTATGTTGAATTTGAGACTAAACACTTAGATACGCAGGTGAAGATGTCTCCCAGGCTCTGGGAAATGCAAGTGGGCAGCTTGGGAGTGCAGCCATGGCAACAGAAAGATTTGGGAGTCATCCTTCATTTGAGTTGATCAAAGAAGCTCTGGAGTAATTGAAGTCACCAACAGAAAAAGGGTGGTAAGAGAAAGGCTAAGACAAGGGCTTGGTTTCTCCAGGGACCACATTTCCAAACGGATTTGTATGCAGAGGTTTGCCGGTGACCGATTGCTGTTTGAAGGGAGAGGGGACCGGGAGCATTGTTTGTTTCTGTTTCGTTTTGAGAAAAGGTCTTACCATGTAACCCTGGCTGGCCTGGTGCTTACTGTGTAGCTCAGATTGGCCTTGAATGCACAGAAATTTCCCAACTCGACTTTTTGTCCAACTTGAGGGGGACTACTTTGTAGAACAGTCCCCTTTAGTGAGTGACAGTGACAGGAGTCAGAGATAAGAGTTGAATTCTTCCATACTCTTGCATGAGAGACCTCGGTCCAGCCTGTGGTCCCAACAGAAGCCAGACAGCTAGACCTTCCTGTTATTGCCTCAACAAGGTATTGTCTAGATTCTGGGTGCAGACAAGGGGACTCACCTTGGACAGGTTCAAATGTGAGCCACCTATCAGCCCCCGTGCCAGTTTAGGGATGTGTGCCCTGGTTCCAAACCAGGTCCAGGCAGCAGCTCAAGGTCTGTTGTCTGAGTGTTGCAGAAAATGCAACTTCCCTGCACAGACCGCTGAGGAGTGAGCCCCAGATGGAGCTGTAGGACCAAGGAGACTTGGTACATGTAATTCTAGGTCCTCAGTATTTCCTCCCATTTAGAGCCAAGCTGCACAGCATGGGTTCAGGAAATTAGAGGGATTGGGGCTTCTGCCATTCTCCGCATAGTTTGTGCTTAAAAGCTTACCAAACTAAGCTAGTCAGTGGCACAGAAGCAGGTCTGTGGTCTCTGTGTTCCTTCCTTCTGGGGTGACCCATATCTCAGAGAGAGAGTATGTGTCACCACATTGAGGTTACAGCCCTGTTCTACGGCCTGTAGGTTGCCTGGGAAACCTGATATTGTTGCAGCCACCAAAGAAAAGGAGGCTGAGCTTCATTTTAAAAGACAGGAAAAAAAAGTTGGCTTTTGATTTTGACTTTCATGTCCTCATACGAACGGACAAGGCACAAATTCTTCCTAACACTTGAAATTTAGAGTAGCTCTAGGAAGCTTCAATGTGTGCACACACACAGAGACACAGACACACACACACACACACACACACACACACACACACGGTGGGGGGGGGAGTTCCGATTTGGTAACTGATAGGCTAAAAGGCCAAGTGTAACCTGACAATCGTTTCTCATTCTACACAGATCTTAAATAATTTAAGGGCCAGGATTTTGGGTATATGCCTGTAATAAATACTTTGGAGTCTGAAACAAAGGATCTCAAGTTCAAGGGCAGCCTAGGCTACATAGTGAGAGTCAGTCCCTTCCACTCCACCCCCCAAATGAATGTCTGGGCATTCAGCTCAGAAGTATAGCTCAGTGTTAGAAGGTACGTCTCACGTACATGTTCAAGATCTTAGATTTGATCCCTAGCACCAAAATAATTGGGTGGCCAATGGACTGGTTTTATTATTTCTTTTCTGAGCCAATGTACTGGTTTTGTTTCTTCTTTGAGTCACTCTGTAGCCCAGGTTGGCCTTGAGCTCATATCATTCCTTCTACTGAGATTGGACATTCGAGCCAACACACCAGGCTACCAATGCACTTCTTAAAACTTTAAGATGTAGCTGTCATGGAAGCGTCGGCTAGAACTGAGGAGTGCTGTCCCCCCTCAGGCCCCATTTAGCATGCATCTCTCGTTAGCACTGGCTGCCTGAGTCCTGTCAGCTAAGATGCTCAGGAGCCTTAGACTTGCAGAGCTGTGATGATGCTCTGTGTTGTCACTTTGCTCATGGTGGGCAGGGGGGGGGCTGTCTGTCCCCTCCTCCTCCATAGGCACCAATGAACAGGAGACACTCTTTGGGAGTTTGGGGAGGAGTGATAGGCATTGTCGGGTGAAGTTGGGGAAACGTCACCAGAGAGTCTAAAAGGCTGAAAGAACCTGCTGCTAGAGATAAAAGGGAGTGTGGGGCGAGGGAAGGCAGTCCAGAGCAAAGGGAGGGGAGAACGGTGCTCAGCATGTAGAAGAGGCGTATGTGAGGCTGAGAGAAGGTAGCGGTCAGACCTGGGGGTCTTGACTGCTGCGATGAGGAGCTTCTGGCTTTGGTGGTTTGCAGCAAAAGGGCGAGCTGATCTGTGGGGTCTAGAAGAGGGGCATGGGAGCCCCGTGCAGGCTGGACTGCAAACGAGCAAGATATGATGGGAGGGAGGAAGAGCAGCAGGTAGAACATTCTTGCAGTTACTTAGGTGAGAAGTAATAAAGCTTCGGTTGGGCAAGGTGCCAGGGAATGGCAGAAGGAAGGGAACGGGATTTAGGAGAGCACACTGACTGGTCTTGGTGACTCCTTAAAATAGGAGAGGAAGTCTGCGCAACCTGGCACACGAATGTTCTCTCTGGTCCCAACCACAACTTAGCTGTTGTATTTTCAGGGTTCTGTGCCAGCCCTTACCCATCCATTAACTCACCAAAGATCACCTATCAACTGTCTGGCCAGTGGACTCTTGTCATACTCCTTAGGCACCAGGCAGAAGGAAACCCAGTTTTCACACCTACCTGGAAGGTACACACACACACACACACACACACACACACACACACACACACACACA
>OU015760.1:49824910-49853332 GCA_907169655.1 Acomys percivali
CACACACACACACACACACACACACACACACACACACACACACACACCCCTTTGGCTATAACATAATACTTTATGCCTTAGTGTACATCCTTACTAGGTAAAGAAACTGAGGTTCATCCATTATGTCAATATGATTTTCTCAGGGTCTCATAGCTAAAATTAGTGGCAGAGCAAGGATTTGAACCTGTGAAGTCTGCTGCAGAACAGAGGAACTGCCCAACACACGGTCCCTATTGACTAATCTATGCTGGTTGTAGCAGGCTAGTAGCATGTGCACACCACACACTGCTTCTACACCCAAAATCCTGAGTCTGCTGGTGGCCCTACAAGTTCAGGGGACCTCCCTACAATCAGGTAGGGAGGAAAGTAACACTGAGCATAGGCCACCAGCACTACAAGCCATGAAGCAGCCAGTTTGAATCATATTGTATCTCATTCCTGCCCCCAAATCAGTCCTTCCAGTAGCTTTCCCGTTATGCTAGGCATCAAATCTAAGTTCTTGACTGATGGTCTACAAGACCTTGTGGCAGCATGGCTCTTGCTCACCTCTGCAATGTCCTTTAAAAAAAAAACTAGGGAGACCTAGTGGCACTCAGAGGAAGGACAGCAGGTCACCGAGAAGAGACTTGATACCCTATGAGCATATACAGGGGGGAGGTAATCCCTCTCAGGAACAGTCATAGGGGAGGGGAATAAGGGGAAATTGGGAGGGAGGGGAGAATGGGAGGATACAAGGGATGGGATAACCATAGAGATGTAACAAGAATAAATTAATAAAAAAAAAACTATACTCTCCCTCAGTCACACACCAAAAATACATTGACCCGTACTGTCATTCTTTCCCACTCCAGAGCCTTTGTATTTGCCATTTCCCTTGCCAGGAATGCTAATTTTTCCTCTTTTGTATGACTGATTTCTTATTGTACTATGTATTTCCTTTGCTTAAGTATGAACTGCATCTTTACAGTTCTATCTGCCAGTGTCTATGTGACCAGTGCACAGAAGGAATTCTGTAAGCACTTATCAAATGAGTTAACTCATTGTCATGGCACCAACTACGTCCTGGGCCCTTTACAAATATTATTTTAGTGTTTAAAAACATCCCTATGAGTTAGCTGTGAGGATCTCCGTTATGTAGATGGAGCACAGAGAGGTGATGTGACTCAAGCTGCCTCCCCTGTAACACATCACGTCAAAGCATGCATTCAAATGTGGTCTTTAAAAAGAGGGTTCTTTTTTTTTCAGATTTACTTATTTTATGTGTATGGGTCTATGTATGTGCACCAAATTTGTTCCTGATGCCCAGGGGGTCAAAAGAAGGCATCAGATTCCCCTGGAACTGGAGTTATAGATGGTTGTGAGCTGCCATGTGGATGCTGGGAACAGAACCCAGGTCTTTGGAAAGAGCAACAAGTGCTTTTAACTGCTGAGCCATCTCTCAAACCCCATTTAGTGGGGTCTTAATTGAGAATACTCTGGACTCTTTCTTTCTCATACCATTCGGTTGACTGACCTGAACTTCCTCAGGAAGGAACTGAAGCAATTCTGGCAGTCACTAGCTGGGGTTGTTTAAGCATGCTGGTTGTGCTGTGTTTTCATTTTTGTGTAGTAAAGACCCCAAAAGTACCTTGGAAAGCAAAACAGAATTCCCCACTCAAGTGAAAAAAAATTAGCTCTACTCCAGTGGGAAATGTGGTTGAAACCCACAGAACTGAGCATCCTCTGGAGGATGCCAGGAATAGAGGAGAAGATGCTTCCTACTGGCCCGGAAAGGTTTTTCTCTTGCAACTTCTAATTTGCTTAGCTCCTTGCAGCTCAAAGCAGGACATGCAGAATGCAGAAGCTCTGCGAGCCCCTTCCAGCCTACTGCATCCCAGCCTGCATTTCCGTGAGGTCCCCGGGGACTTGGGGATTCCTAAGCACAAAACATTTTGGGAAGTGGGTGTCGTAGAACAGCAGCCCCTGAATACTGGACTGGGACTCCCCAAAGGCTGGGAGGAATGCATGCCCAAGACCTCTGTGCAAGCCTGATCACAACTGGCCTCTCCGTATTGCTTGCTGAATCTGACCACCCATAGCCAGCCACCGATGGAATAATTAACCATGCACTTTCTGCAGTTCCGGTCTGTGCTCCCCTGAGGGAGGTCCAGCAATATGGTGTTTGGATATGGAAGCTCTAGACTTCAGAAAGATCGTGACTAGGCTTGTCAGTAACCCCTTCTTCTAGCCTTACACCACAAATGCCCCCAAGAAGAAACAAACATTTAAGGTATCAAAACTGTTGCTCTCCTTGCTGTGGCCTCTTCAGCTTACCTGGCCACTGGGGTCCCTATGCCACTTCTCAAATGCCCCCTGGAAATTCCAGCCCTTCCCAAGGTGCAGAAGGTGTTGCCAAGTGCTGGCTACCAAGCCCTCGCTGCACACAGAACCAAAATAAACCCCCGTTGATATGGAAACGGGTCAAATTATTTTAAGAAAAAAAAATTACTCCTTCATTAAGTCGTGTTGTTATAGAAACCAGAATTAGGAAAGTAACTTGGCCATGGAGGTTAGGTACAATGTTTAGGGACAGGAGCTTTTCCAAATAGTGGGAAACAATTTGTGAACATGTTTCCCTGGCTTTTGTCTCCATGCCAGGAATAAGTGTGAAGGTCAGTTTAGGATCCCATTGCCACATCTGGATAGGTCACTGTGTGTAGGGCCTTGCCAGTGGGTTACACCAAGGCCGACTTATTTAAACTGGAACTAACTGAAGGAGTGTTCAGAACAATCCAGTATGCAAATTAGTACACATACACAGCCACTCAGCAGGAAAGTGAGTGTCCCAACTTTCTAGAATTAGAAGAAGGTAGCTAGACCTGAAAGAATTAGCAATACCTAATTTTCATTGTTTGTTTGTTTGTTTGTTTAAAGACAGAGCCTCACTTTGTAGCTCTAGCTGGACTGGAACTCACTATGTACACCAGACTGGCCTCAAGCTCACAGAGCTCTACCTGCCTGCTTCTGCCTCCTGAGTGCTAGGAAAAAGTATATGCCACCACACTGACCATAAATGTAATTTTTAAAAAAGATTTATTTATTTATTTATTACTTATACAGTGTTCTGCTTGCACATACACCTACACACCAGAAGAGGGCCCCAGATGTCATTACAGATGGTTGTGAGCCACTATGTGGCTGTGGGGAATCGAACTCAGGACCTTTTGAAGAGCAGACAGAGCTCTTAACCTCTGAGCCATCTCTCCAGCCCCATAAATGTAATTTTTAAAAAGTGAAAGAAATCCTAGCTGAGCCTAGTGTAGTGGTACATGGCTGTAATCCTAGCACTCAGGAGGCTGAGGCAGGAGGATGGAGACTTCTAGGCTAGCTAGGCTACAGAGTGAGCCCTGCCTCTATCTCAAAAAATAAGTGTTTTTAAAATGACTGAAGATTTAGTTTGGTGCTGGAGTGCTTGCCCAGCACATGCAAGGCCCTGGGTTCTATCCCTGACATCACGACTCTGAAAAGTTGAAACCTTATCAGTTTTTTCACATGGTTTTTAAACTTGTAATTTATATGTATATATAATGACACGCATACACATATATAGTTAAAAATCCATGACTAAAAGATTCTCAAAGAGAGCTTTAAAAAAAAAGATTTATTTATTTACTATGTGTACAGTGTTCTGCCTGCATGTACACCTCCAGGCCAGAAGAGGGCATCAGGTCACATTATGGATGTCGTGAGCCACCACGTGGTTGCTGGGAATTGAACTCAGGACCATTTGGAAGAACAGCCAGTGCTCTTAACTTCTGAGCCATCTCTCCAGCCCTCAAAGAGAACTTTTAAATTCATTTTAGCCAATAAATACAAACATAAAAATTACATGATTCAGCGGGGCAATGTTTCCATGAATGTATATATCAGGTGATGTTTAAGTCAGATTAACAGTCAGCTCTTCAATTGTGTATCTTGAAACTGTATGTGCCTTTGCAGAATGTGTTGAGAAATTAACTGCTACAGGGATCTGAATTTTAACATGGGTCTATTGTTTACCAACTGTGACCTGAGCAATTTATACAGTTTCTCTTGGCCTCATTGTTACAATGAAAATGTGTTGTGAGAATTAGAGATAATGTATGCACAGGCCTTGTCCGGTACCTGTCATATAGTAGAGACCCTGTAAATGCTTTTGAAAGCTTTTAAAATCAGTTTGTGTTGAACCTGACTCAGAACAAATAAGTCAAATGTGAAGCTCAGAATGGATATTTGGGTGTCCCTGGATAGTTCTAAAGTTTAGGCGGGGTTGGGAACCCTTACCTTCAGGCAAGTGTATGCCCAACCTGGGCTAGAATTAGAAGAAAGTAGCTAGACCTGAAAGAATTAGCAATACCTATTTTTCATTGTTTGTTTGTTTGTTTAAAGACAGAGCCTCACTTTGTAACGCTAGCTGGACTGGGACTCACTATGTACACCAAACACTATACTGTTTGGGCAGAAAGAGAAACATGCTTATAGAGGAAACAGTACTGAATACTCGAGCATACAAAAGCCATCACGTGGGTATCTCCCTCCGGATCAAACTGTGGGGTTCCAGAAATGATGACTATGGCCCCTTCCCTCAGGAGGGACTTTAGTAGTAGAAAGGACAAAGGTTAGCAAGCAACCAACAGTATTTATGGTCAAGTCTGCAGTGGGGATGCTGCGTGTGTGACCAGATGTCAAGCTGTAAACTCTGAAAAGCTGGCTGGAAGAATTGCAGGACTAAGCATGAGGGTGCCATTCATCTCAGAGCTAGGGAGGCTGAAGTGGAATTCATGCATTTGTTCATCCCACAGGCATTTACTGAGCACCTATTATGTACCTCAGACTATGGCTATGCTGGCAACCAAGATAGTCAAGGCCCCTGGCTTTAGGGGAAGGCAGGGAGTCTAATAAGGCAGCCAATAAAGAAGAAAAGCTTTAAGTGGTGAAGTGTGAAGAAAAATAGAGTGATATGGCTAGAGTGGTGATTCGGATAGGGCCATCATAGCAAACATTACAGACAGCCTTTCTGAGGGGATAGCTGAGCCCACTCAAATGATGTATCTGGCAGAGTGAATAGTGAGGCAAAGGTCTTAACATTGAAATTGGCCTGGCATATTTGAAGAGCAGCAAGAAGGCCTCTGTGATGAGAAAAAGATACAAGCAAAGAGAGTAGTGAGCATTGAGACCAGATCCGGGGCAGGGAGTGGAGGTCAGCTCATTCAGACCCCGGCTCTTGTTAAGAACTTGCATTTTAGTATACTATGGTGAGAAGGAACAAGAAAACTGTGGGATGCGCTTTGCCTTTCTCTTTACTAACAGCTTGATGTAGAGTTTACTTGCCATACAACCCGCCTATCTAAAGTATACAATCCGGTAGTTCTTAGCATATTATTGCCAGGCATGCTCAACTGTCACCACATTTGAGGCCGAGATGTTTATCACTTTCTACCAGCCCCTCTATTCATCCCTACCATAAGGCAAGCACCCTTCTATTTTCTGTCTATTTTGGACACTTCAGATAAACAGAATCATACGATGTGGGACCTTTTGCGACTGACTTCTGGTACTTAGCATGACGTCTTCAGGGTTCCCACATGTTAATGCCATAGAGCAGCACTTGGTTCTTTTCATGGCTGAATAATGGCCCGCTGTTTTACTTTTTCTATTGACATTTGATGAACATTTGGGTAGTATATTCATTACTTTTCTATTGCTGTGATAAAACACTATAACTAAAAGCAACTTAGAGAAGAGAGAGTTTATTTGGGCTTACAGTTCCAGAGGGTTAGGGTACGTGATGTTGAATGGAGAAAGCAGGCACGTGTCTTTAAACTCTCAAACCCTGCCTCCCGTGACATATTTCCTCGAGCAAGGCCACACCTCATAAACCTCTCAGTGTCATCAATTGGGGGACCAAGTATTCAAATACCTGAGACTCTGGTGGGGGGCACATCTCATTCACACCAACACAGGAGGTTAATTATCTTTGCCTATTCTACATAATGCTGCTCAGAACACTTTATAGTTTTTCATATCTTTTGCGTAGATGCCTGGCGTAGGTGGCCAGGTTACATGGTGATTCTATGTGTAAATTCTCTGTTTAGTCATTTGAGGAATTGCCAAGCTGTTTTCCATAGTCACTGCACCATTTTTCTCACCAACATTGGTATCAGCTGTTTCCTGATGCTGGCCATCCTACTGGGTAAGAAGTGGTCCCATAGTAATTCAGTTTGTGTTCCCTTGTGGCTTTGAGCTTCTTGTCATGTGTGTTGGTCATTTGAAACAAAGCTTCACTTTGTAGCCCAGAGCAGCCTGGTACTCCCTGGATACACCCAGGCTGATATCAGTTGGCAGCACCATGCCCAGCTGTTTTCTGAGTGGTTTGCCTGCCTCTATAGCTGTACCACATGAATCCAGTGTCAGAAGAGGGCAGAAGAGGGCATTGGATCCTCTGGAACTGGCTGTGAGCTGCCATGTGGGTACTGGGAATTGAACCTGGGTCCTCTGGAAGAGCAGCCATTGCTTTTAATTGCAGAGCCATCTCTCCAGCACTTCCTTTTTATTGAGTTGTCAAAAAAAAAATACAATACTCTAGATTCAAATTCCGTATCAGAGACATGATTGGCAAATATTTTCTTCATTGTTTGAGTTGCCCTTTGATTTCCTCCTTTTTATTTGCTATTGAGAAGTTCACATATGCATACAATGCATTTTGTTCAAATCCAACCCCCATTTCCCCTTCAGTTCCTCCCCTATCCCTGCCTACCACTTTCCCCTCACATCTTCATGTCTTCCCTTTTTAAACCCACTGAGTCCACGTAGTGCTGCCAGTGTGGATGTGGGTGTAGGACTGGCCACTGGAGCGTGGGCAGCCTAGCAGGAACTGCATCCAAAGTAAACTGACCGTCCCTCGGTTAGCAGCCTGGATTACCCGTAGGTCCCCAGCTAAATGGGACCTCATGAGCCCCTCCTCCCTTGTCCATGCTGGAGTTTTGCCTGCCTTGATCTCGTGCCTGTCTTTTGCATGCAGTCCCAGCTACTGAGAACCCTTTCATTTTCTCCACGGTGAACCTTGAACCTCAAAAGTTTGTAACCTCAATGAAGTCCGGTTAGTCTATTTTTTTTTTCTTTTGTCGCACATGTTCCCTTTTGGTAGTGTATCAATTAAGTCACAGCCCATTCCTAAGTGAATTTCAAGATGAAAATTGCTTTGGGCTGCAGTGCCTCCTTTGATAGGAGGCAGAGCGAGTGACAAGGGACCAAGCAAGAGAAGGGACAGCAGGAACAGAGACAAGCACTTTGTCCACGGCTTTCTGACCCTTCTGAGAGCTCCCCACCTAGCCGCAGATTCCTGGCTGAGGGCGGAGCACTGGACCCAGGCACGCTGGCCAGCCAGCCTCGGTTTCTTGCAACACTTTTACAGACGTGTCACTTCCTGCTCTTCTTTCCCGCTTTGAACCTTGCTGGGCAACTCAGACATTTGAAAAGACACAGGCCAGGTCAGAAGGTAATTTGGGGAGCTCTCAAGTGGCTAGAGAGGAGCCTCTGTCGTGTTCACTCGGTATAGGACCTAAGGAGAGCCCTTCCTCGTCCAGGACCTCAGTTTCCACGTCTGATGCTTCCTTCTGACCTCCCACAAGCCCCTGAGCCTTCGCTTCTTGGTTCTCACAAGGTAACTAAGCAATAAATATTTATCACGGTAGCAAGGGAGAAGCTACACAAACGCAGACTAATGTTTACAGTATGATCGCATCTTTGTTTGACAGAGGAAAACGTCCAGAAAGATACACCCAAGGGATCAGCAGTGCTGGCCTCTCATGTCACATTAGGATTTTCCTTGTTCAGTCTGTTTGCTTTGATCTCTAACCGTGATAAACTTGTCTTTGAAATGAGAATAAAAAGAAAAGCATGACAGATAAAAGTTGACAAAATTTTAAAGAGAGAAGTTATCTAGAAACTATTAGCGGGCGAAGGGAGTGGGAAGGTGGCAGTGGGCTGTGTCGTCTGTCAGTGGTAGAGATCGCCTCATTCCACAGACTTTCCTCCATGCCAAGTCAGCTATACTGACAGTGGTGCAGGAGGGCTGGTGTGTGTGTGTGGGGTGCTCTTGAGAGTCTCATCTGTGGAAAGTGGGTGTGCCAAAGGGCTACTGTAAACTCAGTGCTGTCAGAACAAGCCTCCTCCCCCAACACCCCCTCAATGCAGGGCGGGGGGCGGAGGGTGGCTCTGGAGCTGAGCTGGATCCTCTGTGTTGCTCTAAGTTGGAGATGAGGTCACAGCTGGAGAAGGAGGTGTGACATTAGATAAAGCAACCCTCAAAGCGGCTGGATAATAAAATGCCTTCTTTTGGCAACCCCAGCATCAGGAGGGTAATCATTTATTCCTGCAGAGAGATCTGGGTGGCTCGTCAAAGCACCCACCACTTAGCAGAGGTCACCTCCGTGAAGGTAGATATTAGGAGTTTGCTTGCTTGCTTGCTTGCTTTTTCCCCCTCTTTTTGTTCTTTCTTTCCCTTCCTTCCTTTCTTGCTTGTACATATGTGTGCCGAGACTTGAACCTAGGTCCTCACACATACATACTCAGCAAGCTTTCTTCTACTAAGCTGCAACCACACTGAAGGGATTTCGAAAAAAGAGAAAAAACCATTGTTTAACTGCACTGAGTCCTGACTGCATCTCCACTCTAGGCACTGGCCTCTGTGCAGACTCACTGTCCTTGGGCAATGAACAGTCTTTGCAGGTTTGCGTGGGCGGGTCCCTGGTTTAGGCGCTTCCCGGGATCCAGGCGCTGCTTTGGGCCCTATAATCCTTTAACATCTCTGGAAGTTATTAATGAGGAAACCTAAGGTCAAGGAGTTCATACACCTAGGTTAGGTAGAGTCCTTCTCAAAACTAGATATGTCCAACTCCAAGGTGCCATTCTCTGCTTCTCTGTCTCCTCTCTCTTCTTCTCTCTTCTCTCTTCTCTCTCTTAGAACATAACTGCCCAAACTTCCTAACTATTTGTTTCTTGGTCAAATGGACAAAGCTTCCCCCTTGTTAACACTGAGCCTGTTGGTTGCCCATGTTCACCAATCAATGTTTGCTGCTCTGGGCTCAGTCAGCAGAACCCTGAGCTGATCTTAGTGAAGCCCTTACTTTCCTATAAGTCTGTTCCTTTTGTAATGACGGCTTTTTTTTTTTTTTTTACACCATGAACAAGCCTGAATTTCCTCAAGTTTGGGGGACAGAGGAGGTTGTAGGCAGTCCAGCTGAGTTAATCTTGAGTTAATCTTATTAGCCTGTGAGATCAATTGGCTGCAGGCACCAGGCAAGTGACAGCACAGGCATTAATTCAGCAGCAGTTGGAGCCAGGGACTGATTTATCAATCCCTTTAATGGACGGGATCACATTTAGCTAATTGTGTCGGAAGCTGCCACAAAGAAGATGGTCTCCTTGTGATATGGGTCTCCTGCAAGGATGAGGGAATGAGAGAAGGGGGTGGGTGGCAAGTCAGGCCACCTTCTTGGCCACTCCTGTTTGGGTTCCAGGTGTCCCTGAGCTATGTGTTATTGTCAAAGGCAGCATAGTGTAAGGCAGTGCTTATGAAAGCCTAGTCGTTGCGCCAAGACCATCAGTGTCCCTCAGGAAACTGTTAGGCATGCAGATGTCTGGGTTCCATCCCTCAGCTGGAATATCTGAAAGTGGTGCTAAATATTCTGTGGTTTTATTTACCCCCAAAGAGTTCTGAACACCAATTCTGGTACCAGGAAGCCTGGGTTATATCTGTTTGATCTTGAACAGGCTCTGTGACCTCTCAGTGTCTCAATTTCTTCATCGGTAACACGAGGGAAATAATAGCATCTGCGGGGCTGGAGATGTGGCTCAGAGGTTAAGAGCACTGGCTGCTCTTCCTAAGGTCCTGAGTTCAATTCCCAGCAACCACATGGTGGCTCACAACCATCTATAATGAGATCTGGTGCCCTCTTCTGGCCTGCAGGTGTACATGCAGGCAGAGCACTGCATACGTAATAAATAAATCTTTAAAATTAATAGCATTTGCTTCACAGGAGATATATATGTATATATTCCTTCAGCATGGCAGTGGTTTTAAGTGGATTGAAAGTCTCTGTGATTTGCTAAATAAAACTCTATCATTACTGCGGTGGTATATGTGTATGAATGTGTGTGTGTGTGTGTGTGTGTGTGTGTGTGTGTGTGTGTGTGTAAATGGCCAAGGTGAACTTATGAGTGATTTCTTTCTATGGTTGCAAACTTTCGAAATATGGTTAGAGATAGTATATCTTTAGAATCTAGTGAGTACACGCTGATGAAGTAGAGAAGCATAATAGTTGATGAATAAGCAATGGGCAGAATGGAAGTCAAGATGGCAACTGAAGACTAGGGTGGCACGACCGCTATACATGGATCTCTTCCCCATCTAAGCACAGGAGGCTGGTGACATTGCAGTAGAAGCGAACTGAGGGTTCCGTAAGTTTAGATGGGGAAAGATATGAACAAATGTTGATTGCACCAGAGGAAGCTTCACCACAGTATTTAAAATGGCTGGGCTAGGGAGGTCAGCGGGGGAATGGCTTTGAGACTAAAGGGTGGACATAGCAGAGAGGGAGAGAGTCCATCAAAGATGCAGGCAGGGTCTTAGAAGCTGTGCAAGTTCATTGATTGCTGCGGCAATGTCTGAAACACCTGATGATTGGGCTGCGAAATCTGATATGGGGCAGAGAGAGCTGATTGTAGGGCCAAGATCCAGCTCAGGTGATTGGGGTAAGAATGTACAGGGTGGGGGTGGGGGCGGGGCGGGGCTGAGCTTGAAGCTACAACCACATATGCTACTTCCAGCTTTACCTGTCCCTTTTAAACTATGGTCCCCAGAATATAGACACTAGTAAGAGTTTAGTATGGTGCTGCCTGTAAAGAATATTTCTTTGCATCCCAGTAAGCACTTTAATCATTGATGGGGCTAATGCCTATTAATATATGGTCACCGCCTGGGCTTTACTGAGATGCACTGGGATTGTTGCAGTTTGTCATATTTCCCCATCTTGTCTTGATCTTTCAGCACATTTCTGCTTTGTAAGGCTTGTTCGGTTGTGGATTTTGTTTGTTTGTTTTGTTTCAGAATAGGTTTATTGAGACAAAGCATGAACTCACCATAAAATCCACCTGTTTCCAGTTGTGCAATTCAGTGGGCTTATACTACACTGAAGGAAGTTCAGGGAGTTTGCAGCCATCACCCTTATCAATTTTAGAGCATCACCCTAATATGCCTATTATCAGTCACTCACCATTTCCTCCCAAGCCTCTCTCCAGCCTTAGGCAAGCATTGATATACTTTCTGATTTTATGAATTTACCTGTTCTGGATGCCATGAAATGGGATCATTCACTATGTGACCTTTTGCAGCCAGCTTCTTTCACACAGCTTGATATTTTCAAGCTCTATCCATATTGTAGAATGTATCAGTACTTCTGTTTCTTTGTATAATTCATTGGTTTACGGACTTGCCAGTTGATGAACATTTGGATTGGTTCGCTTTGAGGCTAGGGTAAATAATTGAGCTGTAAACATTCATGTTTACATTTTATATGGGCATACGTTTTCATTTCTGTTGGGTATATTCCTAGTAGCAAAATCGTGTTTGACATCTTTGGAGATTGCAAAGCTGTTTTCCAAAGTGGATTCATCAGCAGTGTATGAAGGGAGTAGTTTCTCCACATCTTAAACAGCATGTATTATTATTATTATTATCATTATTATTATCATTATTATTATTATTGCTATCCTAGTGGATGTGAAGTAGTATTTTTTTTACTTCTGTTTCCCTGATGATTAATTGTATATTGAACATCTTTTTGTGTGTTTGTTGGCTATTTATATATCTTCATTGGAGAGATATGTTCTAAGCTCCCCTGCCAATATTTGATCCAGATTATTTACCTCATTGATTTATAAGAGATGCTTAAACATTAGGTGCAAGTCTCTTATCATATACATAACTTGCAAATATGCTCGCCGAATCTCTAGGATGTCTTTTCACTTTCCACCTGGAATTATTTGTGACAAAATGTTTTCCATTTCATTGAAGTCCAGTTTGTATGTATTTTTCTACTATTGTCATATCTAAGAACCCATCTAATCCAGGGTCTCAAAGACTTATACCTATGTTTCCCAAGTTGTATAGTTTCAGCTGCTATGTATAGGTCTTTGATATAGTTGGCTTTACTTTTTGTGTGCACATAAGAATGGATTTCAGTTCCATTTTTTTTTTTTCATTTACCTAACCAGTTGCCCCGATACCAGCTTTTGAAAAGACTGTTTCCCTTGAGTGGAATTGGCACCTTTGTCAAAAGTCAGCTGGTTGCTTTATATATTTAACTGAGTTTGATAATTAACAACTTATTTATCAAAAGCTTATATAAAGTTTTGAAATCAGTAAGTGAGTCCTCCAACTTTTTTTTTTTTTTTTTTGAAGATTGTTTTAGCAGTTTTGGGATATCTTAATTCTCATATAGACTTTAGGGTCCCTGTGTGAATTTCTACAAAGAAACTGAAAGTTTTAACAAGAATTGTGTTGCATCTCTATACCAATATAGGTAGTAGTTTAGTAATATTAAGTATTCTGATCCATAAACATGGAATGTCTTTCTGCTTGCTCTCATAGTTAACTTTTTCATCTTGTAGCTTCCAGTATACAAATTTTGCACTGCTTTTGTTATATGTGTTCCTGTGTGCTAAGTTCTTTTTGGAGAGGAGGTGTTGGTACTTCAGATTGAACCTAGGGTCTTATAAATACTGATAAAGTGAACCTCTGAACACTATTCTCAGTCCTCTTTTTATTATAATTCTTTGGAATTTTGTGTTTTAAGACCAGGTCTCACTGTGTAGCCCTGGCTGGCCTGCAGCTTGCTCTGTAGATCAGGCTGGCCTTGAACTCATAGAGATCTAAGCTTCCCCTATTTCCCAGCACTAAGTTTAAAGACATGTGCCACTATGCCCTGCTATAAATATATTTTTAAGAAGAATAAAGAACCTGGGACAGGTGGTTCCAGATTCTCTGTCTCAACAACACCCACAAAATGTGTGTGTGTGTGTGTGTGTGTGTGTGTGTGTGTGTGTGTGTGTGTGTATTTACTTTATGTGAGAGAGACAGAGACAGAGAGTAGGCAGGTAGGTAGGTACATACATATTGGGGTACACATGTGGAGTTCAGAGGACAGCTTTTGGGAGTCCCTTCTCTCCTTTCATTTTGTTGAGGTATTATTTCTCTTGTTTCTGTTGCTGAGCAGTGAATTCCAGGATGGCTGGCCCACAGATTTCCAGGTGATTCTCCAGGCTCTGCCTCCTGTGTCTCTATAGGAGGAGTACTGACAGTATAGATGCTCACCACCACATCTGCTTTTCTTGTTTGTTTGTTCTTTAAGACAGGATTTCTCCTTGTGGCCCTGGCTTTCCTGGGACCCACTGTATAGACCAGGCTGGCCTTGAACTCACAGAGATCCACCTGAATGCCTTCTGAGTACTGGAATTAAAGTCATTGAACCACCATGGCCCAGCCACATCTGCTTTTATTTATATTTCAGACATGGAAGCCAGGTCATTGGGTAGTGATTTTACCCATTAAGTCATCTCTCTATCCCACATTACCTTATTTTTTATGATGGTATTGTAAATAAAATTGGGTGTTTTTAATTAGTGTTCAGCACTGGATAACAAATGAATTGTATATGCCAGGCTGGAGCTCTTCCATTAAGCTACATCCCTAACTCTTTTTTTTAGAATTTTTGTTTGAAAATGTGGCCTCACAAAGTTGCCTAGGCTAGCCATGAACTTGATAGCTTTCTGCTGATCCCTTTTGAATAGCTGGGATTATAGGCTTGCAATATTTATCATTCCTGATTTCATTTCAGATTTTTGTTGCAAGTATTTAATAATACATGGTTTTTTTTGTTTTTGTTTTTGTTGTTGTTGTTGTTGATTTTGTTTTTCGAGACAAGGTCTCTCTGTGTTAGGCTTGGCTGTCCTGGACTTGCTTTGAAGACCAGGCTGGCCTCAAATTCACAACGATCCGCCTGCCTCTGCCTCCCGAGTGCTGGGATTAAAGGCGTGTGTCACCACGCCTGGCTTAAAGTAATCTTTTTTTTTTTTTAATTTTTGTTTTTGGGTTTTTTGAGACAGGGTTTCTCTGTGTAACCTTGACTGTCCTGGACTCATTTTGTAGACCAGGCTGGCCTTGAACTCCCAACGATCCACCTGCCTCTGCCTCCCAAGTGCTGGGATTAAAGGCATGCGCCACCACACCTGGCTATTAATAATACATTTTTATGATTCATATGAAACACACTATTTCTAATAGATTTCTAAGAATCTTTCATGCATGAGATCATGTCTTTGAAATTTAATTTACTTCTTCCCTTCCAATCTGTACATATTTTATTTATTTTTTATTTAATCATTCTGGTTACAACCTCTATGTATTAGTTACTTTTCTGGTGCTGTGATAAAATATTATGATCAAAAGGAACTTAAGGAAAAAAGAATTTATTGTAGCTTATGGTTTCAGAGGGCTAGAATCCATCCTCATAGGGAAGGCATGGCAGCAGAAGCAGGAAGCAGAGAGATCACATTTCATCTGTAGAAGGGAAGCAGACAGCTGGAATAAGAAGTGGGATTAGGCCATAAAGCTCTCAAAGCCTACCCCCAGTGATGAGTGATGCCTTTCCTCCAGGAAGGCTCCATCTCCAAAAGGTTCCATAACTTCCCCTAAACAGCATCACCAACTGGGAACCAAATGTTCATATATATGAGCCCGTAAGGAGATTTCTCATTCAAATCACCACACTCCAGTATAATGTTGAATGGAAGTAGTAAAGAGCAGACACCCTGCTCTTGTTTCTGATCTTAGAGGGAATGTATTCAGTGTCTCAACACATTAAGTGTGATGTTATTGTTTCTTTTACATGCCTTTTATCTATTCTTAGTTTGTTTGCATGCTTTTGACATGAACGGAGAATGAATTAATATGATGCATTACATTGATTTTCAGATGTTAAGACAATCTTGCATTTCTTGCAATCTTGCATACTACCTGGTAGTAGTATATGATTACTTTTATATATTACTTGATTTGGTATGCTAACGTTTTGTTGAGAATTTTTACGTTTATATTGATAAGAGATAATGGTCTGCACTTGTGTCTTTTTTTTTTTTTTTTTGCCTGCAATAGTGTCAGAGTAGCACTGGCCTAGTGGAAAACTGTTACATTGTCATTGATCTTTTGAACGAATGTATAAAGAATTGGTGTTAGGTTTTCTTTAAGTATTTGGTAACTTAAGCAGAAAATCCATGTGTCTCTGACCTTTTCCTTTTTTAAAAAAATCATATCATATGTATGTATTGTATTGTATTTGTTCATTCATTTTTTAAAAGATTTTTTCTTTTTTAAAAGATTTATTCATTCGTATTTTATGTGTATGGATGTTTTGCCTGCATCTAAGTCTGTGAACCACATACATGCAATGTTCCTGAAAAGCAGTAGAGAGAGTCAGATTTCCGGGACCAAGCTGCCCTATGAGTGCTGGGAACTGAACCTGGGTCCTCTACAAGACCAGCAAGTGCCCTTAACTGATAAGCCATCTTCCCAGGCCCCTGGGCTTCCCTTTGTAGATAATTTAGTCTCCTTAGTTATTATAAGATTATTTGAACTTTCTATTAGTTCTTTAGTCACTTTTAAAAGTTTTTTTTTCAGTAGTGTGTGTGTGTGTGTGTGTGTGTGTGTGTGTGTGTGTGTCTGCAGGCATGAGCATGCCACAGAGCATGTGTGTCTTAGTTGTTGTTCTATTGCTAAAAAGAGACACCATGATCAAGACAGCTCTTATAAAAGAAAGCATTTGATCAGAGACTTTACCTTTTTAGAGGCGTAGTCTATTATTACCATGCCAAGGAGCAGCATGCATGGCTCTGGAGCAGTAGCTGAGAGCTTTACAAGCTGATCCAGAAGCAGCCAGAGGAGTGGGGAAAGGGAGGAAGAGAGGGAAGGAGAGAGGGAGCAACAGACATATAGACTGGACCTGGACCTGACTTTGGCCTTTGAAACCTCAAAGGCCATCTCCAGTGACACGCTTCCTCCTATAGGATCACACCTCCTAAACCTCTCAAACAGTTCCACTTCCTGGTGACTGAGCATTCAAATATCCGAGCCTGTGGAGGCCATTCTTATTGGCGCCCCCACCATGTGTGGAGGTCAGGCAGCACCTTTCTAGAGTCTAGTCTCTTCTCCTTTTACCATGGAGATAGAACTCGGGCCATCAGGTTTGCACAGCGAACACTTGTATCTGCCGGGCCATCTCGCTGGCCTCATCTTGAGTCACTTTTGAGAGTTTGTGACTTTCCAGGAATTTAGTCATTTCATCTAGGCTGTCTTTTGGATACACAATTGTTCACGGTATCTTCCCTTCTACTTCTCTTGTTTCTGTAAGGTCAATTATAGTGTTTCCATGTTTACTTCTGAGGTTTAGTCATTGAGAGCCTTCTGTGTCTTATTCTTGGGTAGTCTAGCTGAAGTTCTTTTGAAATCCCATTTGGGCTCCTTCCGCCTGCGTTTGGGCATCTAAGAATGCCATATGCATGCCCTTTACAGGCAAGAAAGTAAGTCTTCTCCTCCTTCCTGCATGTGTAGCTTTCAGCCTGAGGCCCAAAGCATTCTTTTCTGTTCCCTGTGCTAACTAAGGCAGACTTATTCTAAAGCAGTGTCTTTAGTACCCAGTGACTGTGGCGCAGAGGGCCATCACAGCCCTACCTCTCACTGTGGGAATTAAGCTGCAGCTTTTTAGTACATGGCCCTCAGCCAAAGCCGCTCATTTCTGAGTAAGTATGAGCGCCTGGAACAGCGCCGAAGGCATCAGGTTCTGACCAGCAGGGGCCCCTCAAGCAAAACATTGTGGCTAGCCCTGGGGCTTGATCTTATAGAGCACTGTCTCTGTTGTGTCCTGAATGGGAGCAGAAGCAAGGAAGGCCTCCTACCATTGTGACCATATGTCTCCATGGTCATAGTGCCCAGAACTGTGCTGTCCTGGTTGGCAGGGACTCAGGTGACAAGTGAGACACTCAGAAAGGCAGGCAGAGGCATTTGAGATATGAGACTAAGGTGGATTCTGCCTGATGATCTAGGGTGACTAACCCAGTTGGGAGGTTCTCTCCTTTTCTCTGTATGCCCCAAGCCTGCCCCAGGTCCTGTGATAAAGCATTCATTAGCTCAGAAAATATGTTAGAGTCAATAACACGTCTACTTTGCGATTGTTTCCAGACTCCTAAGGAGACATCTGTTTCTCCTGCAAGTAGGTCTCAATTTTAAAACAGAGCAAAACCCCACCGACATCTCCTTGGTGAGAAAATAAAGGAGAGAGTCAACTCTCTGGGATGGGTGTGCAATGAACAAGAAACCTAAACCAACTGGGCCAGCATCAGCCCCACCCTGGGCTGCTGACTCAGGACCAAGAGGAAGAGGGAGCTGCCAGACTTCATGATTTCTGTAAACAGTTCTTGAAAGAGAAACCACACACTTGTCCCTCTGCCAGCCCACAGCTTGTCCTCACAGCTGACAGGGCAGCCATTGTCTTTTCTCTGATGCCCTCTGGCAAGGCTCCTTCAATTGGATGGAACTCCCTGGATCACCAACAGGTCTACGGCTAGAACTTAGAAGATCTGAGAACTGGGGTAGAAAAATGATTTGATTTTTTTCCCCCACTAACCATGAACAGAAGTTTATCATTTCCTCGAAGTATGAGTGGAGGCAACAGATCACAATGATGTTAGCTGTATCGGGACTTTCTCACCAAGAAAAATCACAGCTAGTTTCGTATCGTGTTACAGTTGTTAAATCTCAGAAACCAGCAGACTCTAATCTCTAGATTTGCCATTAGGCCTTGTGATTTAATTTGTTATTAGGGATAGAACCGAACCACAAAATGATTTTGTAAAAATTATGACAGTTTCATATGCTTGATCTCCTTTGTCATACTATATATTTTATGCATGTAAGGCAAGGAAGACTGTATCTCAAAAAATGTTATTATAAGAAAGAATCTCTGCCTGAGATCTTAGACTAGTTCTGCTTCTTGAGCCTAGTTTTGTTGTTTTGTTTTGGTGCTGGTGTACTTTTGTTTGTTTACTGAGATCTTTTTTGAGGTGGGGTGGGGGGAGGTGTCTCAGTATGTAGCCAAGGCCGGCCTTAAACTGGAAAGCCTCAGTTTATCCGGTGCTTGGCTTAAAGGCATGAGCCACCGTGCCTGGGTCCTGGTTGTGTGTCGTTGTTTTGTTCTTCTTGAGACAAGGTCTTACTAGGTAGCCAAATCTGGCCTGGAATTTGTCATCCATCTGCCTCAGTATTGAGGTTACAGGTGCGGGTGTGAGTGTGTGCCTAGCTCTCTTGGGCCTCATTTCGAGCCACAAAACTTTGCCTGTCTGCATGACATTGGTCGGCTTCACCTCCACGCTATGTATCTTAATCCACTAAAGCCGGACTGCTAGCACTACTCATAGGAGTGTTGCGGTGATTACTAAACGTAGAGCATCTGGGCTTGACTCACGGTCAGTCCAGCTAACTAGGTCTGGGCTATTATCACCTATCAAAGATGATAGAACATACCAATGAGCGCATTAATGCGTTCTCTTCTCACCTCCAGTTTTAGAAAAAGGGAAGCAAGACCCAGAGAAGCACAGTGATCAACTCAAGAATGGTAGAAGCTGAGGTCCAGGGCGAGTCTCTATAAACCTAAAGCCCAGTGGAGGTCACTCTTCACAACAGAGCGAGAGGACGTCACTGCCCTCAGAGAGAAAATGGACATTGCCAAGGATCTCAGCTAAGAAGGAGAGAGCAGGAAGAGCTGTAGAGGTGGCTCAGAGGTTAAGAACACTGGCTTTTCTTCCAGAGGTCCTGAGTTCAATTCCCAGCCACCACATGGTGGCTCACAGCCATCTATAATGAGATATGATGCCCTCTTCTGGCCTGCAGGTGTACATGCAGGCAGAGCACATTAAACAAACACATTTTTGAGCCAGAAACCCTGTCTGTGGGGAGAGGGGGAGCAACTAGCTCCCTGGCCGTCTGAATAAGCTAGGCTTTGCCTCCTGTCCTCAATACACCAATTAAAGAGAGAAGTAATAATGAAAACCAGATAAAAGTGGTTTTCAGTGTGGCCACATTGAGATGAGGAACAAATAAAGAGGTCCAGTGACTCCCAAGTTGGTATTTGGGGTTACAGATGTGGAGATGAATCACTGACTCACTACAGTTGGGCTCTGATCTGTCCTGCAAGTTGGTCTGATAAGTTGTCAGGCCTCTTCCTGGGAGGCAAGTTTCTCCTCTGGGTGACACCAAGGCTTCAGCCTTTCCCTACTGCCAGCATGGGATTCCTGGGAAATTTTTAATTCTTTGGGCTCCATTGTTTCAGAAGTCTAATAGTACAAGGGAGGAGCCTGACTCTGTCATTAGAATATCCCCTCTCCTGCTTAGATGGTTACAATTCCTATTGTCTCCCCTCTGGCTTCTTGTGAGGACCGCCCCAGGTTCGCATGCACACCACCAGCCAGGTCTAAAGGGCCAGCCCTCCTTCAAAAGGCGCTACTAATGCAGCATCCATAGTCTGCGGGGAAAGTCCACGTTCTCGTAGTGCACAGGCGCTGTAGCGATGTGCTCATATTACAAACCCAGAAAACCCTTGTTCGTCCTAAGTGGAGTTCCAGCCTCATGGTTCAACGGGGCCAGGAGTACGGGGTGAGGAGGAGCTCAAAAAGGCAAGGCTGCTTGGGAGCAGAGGTGGTTTCATGACGGAAGTCAGCTTGGATCTAAGCAGATTGCCACTGGAATGGAGCCAGGAATGTTTGTGAATCCCACCCCTTTTCCACTTCCCTTCCTTCCCTCTCTCTTCAGAAGGGTCTCACTATAGCACGTGTGTGCGTGCACACACCCGGTAACCTCAGCTCAGATGCAGAGAAAATGGGTTGATTAGTAGAAGCAGATATTAGAGGCTGCTTAGACCAGTGAGGAACCACAGCAGTAGTCTAGGGGAGAGATGATGAGAGGCTGGACTGAATGGGTGGAGAGGCTGGCCTGGCTAGACTGTGGCTTATTCCATACCCCGCCAGGTTTTATTTATGTGCAGTAGGTGGGAAAAAAGACAGGAATTGCAGGGGAACTGACCCTCCTTGTTTCTGCTGCATGTGGGTCCTGTAAGATAAGACCTGCCTCACCCACCCCCCAACGCCCCAGCCGTGGCCAGCACTTCACACCTCCCACTTTAACCTTTCTCATATTACCATCCTGGGCCCCCATGTCCCAGTCCCACCCTACTCACCTTCAGGGTGCTGCTGAGGTAAGGGGCCCCTATTCTACATCTGTGAGAGACAGGCAGGAAGGGAAGGGGGTGCAGGGAACAGGTCAGAGCCTGCTCACTGTCAAAGGAAATAGCCACCCTTTTAAGCCTTTAAGAAGCTGTTTTCTTCCAAGTAGATCCCCTGTTACCAAGGCAACTTGAGAAGTCTGGGCTTTTGTGTTTCTGCCCAGGGTCCCTGGGGAGAGATGGCCTGATGTGCTTTCCCTAGTCTGGGCAAGATGGAGGACCTGCTAACTGCAGGTCCTTGTAGAGTAGTCTCAACCTCACTCCTTAGGTGGTTGTCCCCAGGAGTCCCACACTATCCCTTCCTGAGCCCCAGAAGCCAATTTTGGTCACAGAGGGCCAAGGCTTCACATCGATAGGCCCAACTTCTCTAAGACAAATGTTTGCACACCCACCCTATGGGACTTTCCCTCTTAGAATCTGAGGCAGGGGTCAGCTCACACCAGCCTGTGGTATATGCGGGGGAATCATTGTGGCATCTATTTCTCCAGTTTGTACTATTTATTAGAACCATACCTGTGGCCTGGTGCCCTCTTTGGGAGCTGTATGGAAAGGGTTGGAACTGGCCAGTGAGTGTCATCGGAGCTACTTAGTCCCCACAGCTAGGCTGGCCATTCGAATTCCCTAGGAAGCTTTTCAGACATAGGAATCCCAGAGACTTATTCTATGGGTGGTGTAGGTAGAGAATGGGAGCACAGATTCTGGATGTCACCCTGTTGGGGTCACCTTGAGCCAGCTGTGTGAACTTTCAGATCCCAGTTTCCTCACTTAAAGATCATTTAAAGGACAGAATGAGCATCTGTCTTCCTCCATCTCTTGGGAAGATGGTTTGGGGTGATCTTTTTCATCCTTCTGCCCCTTCCTCCTTCCTTTCTTCTATTCTGGCATTTCCTTATTCTTGGTATGCAAAAAGGCTGCCGTGAGGTTCAAGGTTCCTTTAGGTTGGGTGCCCAGGATTCCAAGTGGAGCCTGTCTATCTTTGGGTGGCAGCAGCAACCCAGAAAAAACAGTGACATCTTTCTATAGTCTGCCAGCTTCTTCAAGCTATATCTCTCACACTCAGGCTTTTGTGAGGCATGGGGAGGGGTGTTTTCTTTTCCTAAAGCCTGGTTGCATTTTCATTCTAGGTTGGCATCCTCTAGTCCCCTAACCATCTTGACACCTACAGGGATCCTCAGCAGCTACTCCTAGGTCTCCACCCAGAGGCTTATTTATACACCTGCTTTTTTCAGTTATAGACCAGACTGCTGCTGCTGGTCTGCTGTATCCCATGCCATGGGCTGGTTCTGTGAATTAAACAATGTCTAAACAAGCAAACAAGATGTGTCCAGAGAGAGGATGGGGTTGAGGGCAGGCCTGGAAGCCCACAGGACAGGTACACAGTTGACCCTTTTTCCTCCTGTCCTTCACCTGCTCTCATTAGTCTTTATACAAACTGACCCCAAATTGCCCCTGCCTGCAACATCATGAGAAATCTCTAGACTAATGGGTGTCCTGTTGGACTCCCTAAGGCCTGACAAGGAGTCCCAGTACCCACTGGGACAGCTCACAGCCTGTATAGCCCCGTCCTTCCCCAAGATGAACGTCAGCCACTGCCTCTGGGTCAGCCTTGCTGGCTTTCTCTACAGAACAGACCACCACCTGAATGCTACCCTCAGAGTCCCCAGATACAGTCCACTTGACGCAGAGGCCCCCATCAGACCTAAGATTCCTGAGATTTGGCTTCCTCAGTTCTGAAAAGAGACAGCATTGCCTGCCTGCCTGCCTGCCTGCCTGCCTGCCTGCCTGCCTGCCTGCCTGCCTGCCTGGATTGCAGCAGTGTTGGGTGAAATGGTTCTTTCTCCTCCCTTTCTTCCTCTCAAGGGGTCAAGGGCAAACATGTTTCTGTAACTAGTACTGTCTCCCCCCTGGAATCCTGTGAGGAGGCAGAACAGGGCAGAATCAGGAGACAGGCTTGCCTTGTTAGACAGTAGGCCCAGGGGAGTCTCGCGGCAGAGAAGAGCTACCCCAGGAGCTGCCTACCAACAACTACAGGGCCTTAAAAAAGCTGCTTGCGGTCACCCTGTAGGGCATTGGCTTCTAAGCCTGTAACCTTACCTTGAAGAGGGTGAGACCAATAAATAACCTGCTGCCCAGGGTGCTTATCAGGATGTAGGATAATGGCAGAGCCTCAATGCCTAGCCCAGCACTCACAAGTAGCAGGGGTTCAATAGGGAAAAACGTGTTTTAACTCATGCCTGAGAAAGCTAAGCAAGTCCCAGAATGGGGTGCAGTCTGCTAGAAAGAAGCAAGGAAGTCTTGCTGGCCCCCCTTGGCCTGCTCTGGGAATTTGGTTCCAGCTAGTTCACTGGAGTCCCATAGCACCATCTAGTGTCCCAAAGTAGAAGGGCCCTCCCTCTCCACCCTGCCTGCCTTTACTCCTTCCTTCCAAGAACTGCGTATCATTGCTGGACCTTTTTCCCCCCTAAAGGATTTCAAGGCTTCAGGCTAGTACAGATCAGTTAAAGTGCCTGGGAAAGGAAGTAGCACAGATGCCCATTTATGTTTGTTCAGTAACACAGACGGACACAATCTTTACACACCCTTATGTTTTTTTTTTATTGAGGAGAGAAAGCTTTGGCATACAGAACAATTTCTCTTCACAACACGATAATACAACAGTAACAGTAATAACAATAACACATTTGCTTCTCCAGAGCCTCTGGATATCTTTGGGCTACCCTCATACCCTGCATGCACCCACCCCCTCCCACCCCACCCCCACCCCCACCCTCACCCCTTTCAACCCCGAGGAGGCACTCAAAGCTTCGGGACAGTTCCTGTAGCTGTCACATCACAACAAATATTGAAGATCTGGGAAGGAAGAGGAAAGGTCAACAGAAGTTCAAGGCCCCTCTGACCCCAGAGGCCCACAAACCAGTTTAGTCCCCATGTGCTCTCTCCCTGGCTGAAGCATCAAGTGTTCAGGGTAAGAAGCACCATGGGGCCAGGCAAAGCCTGTGCCAAGGCGGTCTGTGGAATTTGCGGTACAAGCCACCTGCTCTTTGTACTTCTCCACAAGCACACGGGCAGCATGACCAGCACGGTGACATCAGCAGACAGGGTCCATAGCTTCGAAGAATAATGTTTTTCCCCCCTCGGGAACGCTCGCCTGAGGAAATAAGCTGGAAAAAAAAAAAAGACACAAACCAGAGTCTTCACATGGTTCTTTACTCTTGCCCTGGTGGGATCGGGGAAATCAAACAGCTGAAATGTCTAACACCTCAGGACGGTGAGATGGCTCTGCGCCACACAGATGACAGCCACTTCAGTCCTGCTGCTGGCCCTCCAGCAGGATGGCCTCAGCTTTGAGAAAATGCAATGAGAACCCACTAGAAAGAAAGAAACCAGTGCTGCTCCTGTGTGGCGAGATTCTGGATGTTTGTGAGGGGGCCTATTTTGTCCTTGCGGTGTTCTCTGCTTCCCAAATGTTCCACAATGACTATATGTTAACTCCTCTCTTTTGGGGGTGGAAACCATTGTAAAAGGTAGCAACAGGTTCTAGGAACCCTGTTCCACTGAGCTTCCGGCTAAGAGAGACAAAAGTGCTAAGCAAACAGGCCCCTTACCTCTGGCTGATGACTAGCAGTCTCACCGTAAGCCAGTCTGAGGACTGGCTCTGTCGAGGACTCCTGTTCCTCAGGTTCCTTCTTCTGGTCTTAGATTCAAATTCTAGGGCCGGCCTCTCATCTTCGGACTCCAGTGAGGAAGACATGCAGGGAAGAAACCCTGTTCTCTTCCCGCTGGCCACAGACACTTGGGCTGCACTGTCCCCAGCTGCTAGGCACTACACAGGAAGTTCACTATGCAGGGACAGGCTGGGCCAGCAGTGAATTGGGTTACCGTGTTGTGGCCAGCATTGATAGAATACATGTGTAGATTTCACTGCATAAACGGTATCTTCTGGACCCAAAGTGAACCACAGGTCTCTTTCTAGGGACACCTAAATTTGTGCCCAAAAAGTCCCTGGAGTATATATAGGAGGAAGTCACCCCTTAAGCCACCCTGGCTAATTGAAGTTCAACAACAGGCCTGGGAGAGAGTGACCCTCACGTGACAGCCATAGAGGTGCCTAGACAGCAGTGCTACAATGAATGTAGTCTCTGGAGAGCCAGCCCTGGCTTTTCCTTTCAGAACTGAGGACTCCTTAGAGTCAGAGGGGCTTAAAGAGCAGGCCAGCAAGGCCATCCCCACAATCTTGAGCACAGTCTCCTCAGAGGCCTCCGGCTGAGGCTGCAGCCCAAAGCCTAGCCGAAGAAAAGAAGGCCCTGTTCCCGGTTCACTCTTTAGGATGTCACACTGAGTTGTGGTGTTGCTGCCACCTCGGGCCCTCCTTCTAGCCATAATACTTTTAGGCAACATCAAGGGGAAACTGGCCAAAGCCTGTTCAAGGGCCCTGGTGCAGGAGTCTGAGGGAAGGGTAAACCCCAGCGCTCAAAGTGAAGTCAGTTTGCCACCTTCAGCCAAAGAGAGCCTAAGCTCTAATTCTCCGTCAAGCCGTCCACTGTACACGTGCTTTGCATACTCTCACTGCACTGGCTGGAGGCTCCTCTTCAGGCCCTTCTGCTGGAAATAGGGCCACTATATACGTCTTGGTGTTGTCCTATTCACTGTCTAATAAGTGGCCTCAGCAGCGTTAAGAGTTTAGGGTAGCCTGTACTTTACATCACTGACTGGGGCAGATCCACGAGGCCCTGGGCAAAGTCCTGTTGAACCAGTCAGGATAAAGGTGTAGAACACAGGGCAAAGATGCACAAGAGAGGCAAAGATTGGGGACAAGTAGAGGAGAAGACAAAGGTGACCAGTGCGCGTAGAAGAACAGGCCCAGAGACTTGCTTTCCAACTAGTACGTGGACAGAGCTGAGGACATGGCAAGAGGGCTTCGAGTACTGACCTCTCCTTTCCTAAATGGCCTTGGTTGGGCACATTTCACTCTCTGGTTGTTGTTACAAAACAGTCTGGAATTCTGCAGGTCTTCTTTGAGGTCTCCAGGGCTGGAGCTTTCTTAAGGACTGGGCAGTAGATGGGGCACAGACAGCAGCAATAGCAAGGTTAAAGGGTGCAGTAGAAGGGTGTGTTCCCCTATGGCCGACTCACCCCAGCATTCACACTCGGATTCGGCCTTGAGTAGCCCGGTGGCTCCCCTGGCTAGGAGTGAGGCAGAACAGCACCCCCGAGGAGGGACGTCTTCGCATTTGGCGTTGCCCCAAGCGACCTGCATGGCCAGTGAGTGGTGGTGAGCTGTAGAAGGGAGAATTGGTACCTGGAAGGCCCTCCAGAGGTGGGACTGGAGTCTGGTTCCTCTGTCTGCTAGAATGGATTGTGGAAGGTGGTACGCCCAAGTGATTCTCAGCATGGTAGCCTATTGCAGAGCTAATGGTCTGGGTTGAAGTGTCAACAAGGAAAGGTTCATCCATCTCCATCAGCTCTCCATGTAGGCCATGATGGTGGGCAGCAAGTGTATACATACGTGTGTGGATGTGGTCATGCACATACACATGCTCATATTGGATCTCCTCCCTCCCTTCCTCCTGTTCTAGTTCCAGGACCCTAAGTTCTAATTCATCTCCTTCCTTGTACTTATTGTCATCACCATCCTCACTCCTCCTCATCTCCTCCTTGTCTTCCTCCTCTTCCTCTTCCTCTTCCTCCTCTTCATCCCCATCTTCATCTTCATCTTCCTCCTCATCCTCCATCTCTTCTTCCTCTTTCCTCATCTCCTCCTCTTCCTCCCTCATATCTTGTGGGAAAGCTGTCATGTGCTTCCTCTGGTCCTTCAAATACAGCCTGTACCTGCCCGCCTCTTCACCCTCATCCTCATCCTCACTGTAGCACTCTATTCCTTCATTGTCATCCTCATTAGGAATCGGATCCAAGGGGCAGAAGCTATTTTGAACTCCAGGAAGTGAGATTGGCTTGGGGACGCGCACTTTCCTTTCTATCTCCACACACTCAAGAATCAGCTCATCCAGGTCTGCCATTTCAGTTGACCATAAGAGTTCCTTTCGGAAAAGTTCTGACAAGCCTTTGAGGAATTGGTTTTGGAGGCGACAGTCATCCCAAGACAAGAACTGGGCCAAGAACTGAAAAGCATCTGCATAGCTGCCCAGGGTACAGTGTCCCTGCTTGAGCTTGCGGATGGCCTTTTTAGCCACATGTGAGGGGATGGGGCCACAGAATTCCTTACGGAGTTCGTCCAGGAAGCGCGGGAAGTTGGAGCACAATGAGCTTCCTTCCTGGGTGACTGAGATAGCCCAGTCTCTTGCCTCGCCTGTGAAAAAGGAGATCAGAAAGGCCACCCGGTCCGCGCCCCCAGGGAAGTGGTCTTCATGGTCTGCTATGAAGGACTCTAGCTGCATCAGAAATTCAGCCAGGTAGACTGGGTCGCCTGAAAAGGGTTCTATGTCTGGCCTCTCCAGCGGTGGCAAAAGGACCTCTAAGGGTGGCTCCTTTGAGGTAGGAGAGTGCAGCTCTGGTTGGGACAGGCTGGGTGACAGAGGCGGGTCAGTGGACCCCTCGGGGTTGGTATAGTCCTGGACCACATTAATCAAAAGATCATCTGAGACATAGTCAGGATCTGTGCGTGGAGGAGGCCAGCACAGGAAAGGCACTTCCTCCACCGGAGTGGGATCGGTCTCATGGAGCAGGAACTCAAAGTTCTCCTCCGCAAGAACCGGCACTATTGGCACCGGCCAGTGGATGTAGCTCGAGGCATTGCCCCGCAAGGAATTAACCTCGGCCAAGGCTCTTCCGAGCTGCAGGCCCAGATGGGCATTTTCTCCTCGAAGGGCATTTAACTCCTCTCGCAGGGCCACATTCGCCAAGAGAAGGCTATTGAGATTTCCCGCCGCCTCTGACATCGTGACTAGTTGGGGGGTAGGGAGTTATGGAGACTGCAGGAGGAGGCAGAAACACCGAGGGGTGCGCAGGAGGAGACCAAAGTGCTGTGACAGGGCTACAGGGTGCAAGTGAGCCCCGGCCACACCCACAGGGGCTCCGTTCGGGACCGTTACCTCGTGGCAGGGGTCGGAGAGCGCCGGCAGCGGCACGGGACCCGGAGGCGGTAGGCGCAGGACACGGACCAGACGCTGGCAATGGTGACGCGGACAGAGACAGGCAGAGTAGAAGGGAAGGAACCGCTGCAGGATCTATCGAGGAAAAATCTTGCAGACAGCGATCTCTCGCCTTTTAAGCACAGCCACAAGCGCCCCCAGCAGGGGCGGGCCTTCGGGAACGGGGGAGCCCACTGGCTCCCGCGGCTGCGCTCTCACTCACTCTCTCCTTCCCTAGCTGCAGCTAACTCAGGTCGGGAAAATGCGACAGCGACTGCCCACTCGAGGTCGTCATGGCGACAGCCAGTGAACGTGTTCCTCTCCTCGGGCAGGCCCCCGAGTGTAGAGGAACTGCTTCGCGAGGCGCAGCTCAATCTCCAGAGCCTGTTGCAAGGTACTGCGAGGGAGGGGGGCTGCCTCGAGGCGGCTGCGCAGCAGGAGGGAGGCAAAGAAGAACCCGGGAGCAGCAAGCAAGAAAGAAAAAACACTTCCAAACAATCTCTCTTTTCACCTTCCAGACTGATGATGCTAAGACTCTGTCTCCAGGGCTGTTGCTCTCTCCCTCCCTTTTTGATTCATTAGTCCATAAGGGGAAACATTCAGGCCAAGGTGAGGTAGTGTGTCTAGCAAATTCAGAGAGAGGGATGGAAGACCTCCAGCTGTCCTATTGGTCACTCATACTTGGAATTCTGGCACCAAAAAAAAAAAAAAAAAAGGAGGGGGGAGACATCTGTAGGGTCTCTTAACCTGGACTCCACACACTCTGCTGTTGTATTAACCTCCCAAGCACAATGAGCTTCTCCATAGAAATCACATCCCCAAGCTGAAGGTGTAGCTCAGTGGTAGCCTGTGCAAGGCCCCAGACTCTATGTTCAGCACCATACACACACACACACACACACACACACACACACACACACACACACACA
>OU015760.1:49853342-49928356 GCA_907169655.1 Acomys percivali
ACACACACACACACACACACACACACACACACACACACACACACACAGCCATCTCTTGCTACCTTTGCGTTTCTCTTACTACTCAAGATTTTTCAGAAACACTGGACACAGAGCTGGATCCCCCAAGAGGTGCCTAATGGAAACCAAATGTACAAAGGGCCTTATCGGTTCTTATTTCTCCATGCCAGCAAACATTAACTCCAGTGCAGTTGGGCCTCCCAACTGAGATGCAGCTGAAACCCCTAACTCTCGGCAAAGGGCAGTGGTAACCTTAGAGAAGCAAGATGCTGAGAGGTAGCCACGAACCCTGTGTCCAGCAAGGAAGGGCTACCATGCAGGAGGAGAAAAGAGTGAATGTGCTGTTACACATTAGGACCAGTACGCAGAAACTCAGAGAGGCACATTCTACCTCCGACAAAAAAAAAAAAAAAAAAAAAAAAAAGAACTTCCCCAACATGCCCAGGAGCCATAGCCCAAAGGAAGGAGTGTTCCTTAGGTGTCTGCCCTGATACTGAAAAGGCACCTGGAAGGGCTTCTGAAGAGAGTCTGAGCATAGAGGAGGGCTCTGCTACAGAGAGCCAGCCCTGAGAGCGAGCCCCAGTACCAGATTCGAGCCCTCACGTTAAATGCATTTCATCTAAGCCATTGCTTGGGTCATCCCCTTCCAGTCTTCCATGGACTTATGTCCTCGTGTTGTTTGTGAACTGTCTTCTAGCCACCACCGCCTTCAGCTTTCTTACTTTTAGCCTCCCTAGACCTGACCCCATCCACAGGGGAGCCAGATCTAGAAAACATCAAGTATGAGTCCTTGCAGCCAGGTATGGTGGCAGAAGCCTGTAATTCCAGCACTCAAGAGGCTGAGGCAGGAGGATCTTGAGTTCTGAGGCCAGCCTGGGCTAGATGAAAGACTTTATCTCAAAGAAAACATAAAGTTCTTGTAATCCAAGACAGAGTTCCAAACTGGCCTTCTCAGTGTGGATCTCTTCTTGCGTCGTGCAGTGTTTCTTAGAACACCTGAGGAGATGCAGAGCCTCAGAGAATGGAAGGTTTAACAAAGGGTGTCTATATCCTGTGTGTTGGCTCCCAGTTGAGTGCTTAAGGTGGGGACCACTAAGAAAGGGCATGGTCCTCAAAGCAGCCCAGCCTGATTTACTGAATTTCTTTCCTCCTGTGCCCTCATGGTCCTGTGAACCAAGCACTTTTCCATTTCTGAATCCAGTGGCCAGAAAATAATGCAAAGAAGCAATGCAAGCCGGGCTGGGCAGCTTAGTGCAGCAGCCTAGCTCATGGTCCTCCCTGAGCCGGGCACTTGGCTGAGGCCCCCTAGAGTGTGTCTCCACTCTGCTGTTTTTCAGAAGACTATGAGGAACAGTATTCAGAGGCCAGACTTCTGGGGCAGACCTTCCGCTCTTCTGATGAGGCCCCTGAGCCTACTCCCAGCCCAAGGCCCCAGTCTGCCAAGCGTCTGGAGTTTGTATTGATGGTGAGTTGCCTCTTCCCCAACGTGGGAGAGCCAGCATGCACCCACCGACAGGGGATCCTGAACTGCTTATGTGATCCCCACCCCCTGGAAGCTGCTGCTGTTGATCACTGCTCTCTAGCAGGGCTGCCTCGAGGTCCCACTGGGAAGGGTCCTGCACAGCGGGGGCCTAGCCTGGCAGCCTGTACATGCTTTCCTGCCTTCAAGAGGACTCCAATCATTCTGCCTAAGCAGCCATCCTATGGGCACCAGCTCCTCACCACTCAGAAGCACACCCTTTCCATCACCCTCTCTCCCAACAGCCTACAAAACGGCAGCTGAGCGAGGATGAGACCACAACCCAGGGTGTGAGGGCCCCGGAGGCCTGCCTGAGCCTGTCTCCTGCCAACAAGCAAACTGCCTGGAATGGCCCCTTCCCTCTGCCCATCCTAAAGGAGAAGCGCTGGCTTCAGCCCTGCTCCACGCAGTCTGACCTTGTGCCCATCAACATCTCTGGTAGAGTTGCTTAGCACCACCTGTTTGCTTCCCTTCATGCAAACATCCTCTCCAAATGCACTGGGTGCTGGGGAGGGAGGGCCACTCTGTCTGCTATTGGTTCACACTACACTGTCCAGGCCATGACTCCCAGGGAATGGAGGTTTGCTGAAGAGGGGACTGTGACTCTTCCCTCACCCCGATCCGCACTGCCACTATAACTGATACTGTGTAATAGCAAACACCGTGTAATATAGGATGTGCCAAAAGTTTTCTGAACTTGGGTATTCCTTTGAGCTCGTGAATTTTGTTGGTTTTAGGTAAATATAATATTAGAAAGCCAAAGTTTGGAATGTACTGATAATAGACAGAAAGAGAGGGACATCAGAGTCCGTGTGGCGTTCATTGTTTGTTTCAGGTAAAGGCTGGGTCTGGAATATATAGATTAATAGGCAGAAGGAGAGGAAAGTCAGAGTCCATGTGCTTTCATCGGAGTGTGACAAGGGACACAAAGGGCACAGAGAAAAAAGACAGAAAGACCAAAAAGGGACCCAGGATGACCTTGAAGGGGGGGTGCTTGCATTTGTCTTAGCTTCCTTTCCCATTGCTGTGATAAGATACCCTGACAAAAGCAACTTAAGGGGAAAAGAGTGTATACTGGTTCACAGCTCAAGGTGCAGATCATAAAAGGCAGCAGCTGGAGCTTGACAGCGGCTGCTCACGTTGTGTCCATAGACAAGAAGCAGAGGACAATGAATGCTTGTTGCTGCTAAGTTCCCTTTCTCCAGCACTAGGGTCTGGGATCCCCTGACCAAGGATTGGTCCCATCCACAGTTAAGTTGGAGTTTCCTTATGTAAGTTAATCAAGTGATTCCCCCGAAGGCATATCTCCCAGGTGGTTCTAAGCTCTGCCAAGTTGACAATGCTATCTCAGTCTCCAGACTGGGGTCACATGGAACTCCTGTTTCCTCCTCCAGGGGCTGGAAAGAAAGTGGTCAGTTGTATTAGGAAACCAGGAAACCAGGCAGGGGCCGGATGAAAGCCAGACCTCAATGATGTGAAGGGGGCCAGAGGAAGCCTGGAACCTAGCACAGCCCCTGTTATGTTGGAAATCGTTGAAGGCCATGAGGGCAGCTCTGGCTTTGTGTGGTCATGCGGCTTGGGTTCATCCACTGCCCCTAGAGTCATCATGAGAAAGAGAGAGACTAATATAAATTAAATATGATTGTAACAAGGGAAAGCCCATGGCCTAAGGAATTTTGCCAAGGGAAATAAAACTGTGATGGGAGACTCACAAAGCAACATTGGTGGGCTCTGTCTAAACAGCTCTCTCTCCCTTTCAGGCTGTTCTTGAGTTTCTCCTGCAGAGCCATTTATTTGCTGGGAAGGGGCTGCAGCGGGGTGGCTGGGAGGGGAAGGTCTGCTCAAGCAGCCACCAAGTGAGAGACAGAGAGGAGAACTGTCTGTCTAGCCCCATGGACCATCTCACCCTGACTTTGCCCCCAACAAATTTCCAGAACTCAAGGCTGACCCAGCACTTTAAAAGAATTAGATAGGCCTCAGGCGACACAAACTGCCCATTGTGGTTATATGTGGCCAAGTGGCTATACGATAGACTATCAGGCTGCTTCCCAAATGTTGAGGTCAGTAGGACAGCTTCTTGGAGATACCATCTTCACCTGGCCCCCTTTGAGAAAAGATCGCAGTCAAGCCAGGCATGATGACACATACTTAATAATTGCAGCGCTCTGGAGAGGCGGGGTGATGAGGTCTAGTGCAGGCTGGATAACCAAGCGAGTCCTTTGCTCACAAACGCAATGCCCAGGAGTACAGTGGTAGAGTATTTGCTTTGAATATAGAAGGCTCAGGGTTCTCCTCCGCCGCCCCCACCCTCCACCACACCCCACCCCACCCCACTCCACCCCCGCAGCACAGGAGAAACTTAATGGTTACAACCAAATACCATTTAGCCTCAGTCCCTGCTCACCCCTGGCTATGCATCTGGCAAGGACTCCTAGGCTTTAAAAATGTCTACCTAGGCCCCTTCTCCCAGAAAGCTGAATGTTCTGGAGTTCAGGTCACGGAGTTTTTTGGGTTTTTTTTAACACATTTTTATTGAAAAATAAAATAATTCATATTACATCTCATTTGCTATCCCATCCCCTGCATCCTCCCATTCCTCCCTCCCTCCCTCCCTCCCGCTTTCACCCCATTCCCCTTCCCTATGACTGTGACTGAGGGGGACCTCCTCCCCCTGAATATGATGCTAGGGTATCAGGTCTTTTCTTGGTAGTCTGCTATCCTTCCTCCGAGTGCCAGTGGGCCTCCCCAACGAGGGGACATGGCCAAATATGGGGCACCAGAGATCGCAGGTCATGGAGTTTCAAAAGCTACCCAGTTTATTTCAGTATGGAGCCAGAGTTGAAAAATGGTGCTTCCCCCAGTAAATCTAAGAAGTGCAGGTGAGCTAGGTGTAGCCTGTAAAACCAAGTGTGTGTATCCAGGAGCAAACTGGGAGGGGAAGAAGTGCTACCTGCCTGGATGCTACTCATGTCCCTTGCTACTGCCATCATCCCTTCTCTCTATCTCAGACCAGTTTCCACGGAACGGGAAACAGAAACCAGGATGCACCCAAGTGTCTTTATTTTGACTACAGGGCAGCAGTTTGATAGACATGCAAGTTTTCGACACTCGCTGTTTAACACTGAGACAGCTGTGAACCCCAAGTCCACCCTGAGGCGGAGGCGGACCATTATTGGATTCTCTAACTTTTCTCAGCGAGACCAAGGTGACCCCAATACAGTTGATTCCTTCAAACCTTTTCCCCACTTCCCTCCTACTCCTTGCCCTGCAAGTGGCAGTTGGCAGCAGGGGACTGGAATAATTTCTAGGGAGAGGGACTTGGAATATCCTAAGAAAGCCAATGTGGTAATTAATGGTAACCAAGGGCTCTTGGCAAGACCAGCAATTGAGTATGGAGAGCAGGTATCTCAGGCTAATAAAGCCACTGCATGATTGTTTTCCATTACAAATGTAATGCAATTTAGGGATGAAGTACACATCTTTAATCCCAGCATTCAGTAGAAGAGGCAGGGAGATTGTCTCTAGTTTAAGGCCAGGCCAGTTTGGTCTCCATGAGTTCTAAGCCAGAGAAGAACTACATAAAATGAGGTCTTGTCTAAAAAAATTCAATGTTACCATATATGCCAAATTTAGGCAAAGAGAAAAAGTAGGGTATCACCACCCCCCTCAACTATCATCTGTGGTGACCCAACACGGTCACTATAGGAACTAAAGTCTGCCTGGGATTTAGTTAACGTTCAACAAATGCTGGCTATTATGAATTGTTACGTTGGTAAAGTAATAATAATAGTGATGTTATAACAGTCATTGCTGTGGATATGAGAAAACTTCTGGAGATTGAACATCTGAATGGTGTTGTAAGTCATTTTATGTTCAAAGGTTAAAAAGTGACAGATGTGCCGGGCGGTGGTGGCACATGCCTTTAATCCCAGCACTCAGGGAGGCAGAGGCAGGCGGATCACTGTGAGTTCCAGGTCAGCCTGGTCTACAAAGTGAGTCCAGGACAGCCAGGGCTACACAGAGAAACCCTATCTCAAAAAACCAAAACCAAAACAAACAAACAAACAAACAAACAAACAAAAAGTGACAGATGCCAGAAATACAGCATTCTGGCAACCGCCAGATCCACTGCTGGGGCTGTGAGCCACATGGTGCTGTGATTTTTCATTAGTTTAGACACTTCTGCTCCAACCTCAGAACTGATGAATCCTGAGGTCCGCTGGTCTCGTGAGCCCTGGGAGAAAATACGGGGTAAACCCGAGGTAGCCCTATGTGACACTTCTACTCTGAAAAGAGCCACCAAAGCTTGAAAGCCTTTGGCAGCCATGTGGCCAATTCAAGGGTACCCCTGTGACTCACTGTGTAGTGATGGGCAAGAACCCAACTTCCCCCAGCATCCTCATCTGTGAAAAGAACCAAGGAATTCTAACAACGCTGTTGGCAAATGCTGCTGGCACAAAGTTGATGTTCTTGTCACAAAACAGCTGGTGGGGGATCACTTTCTATACCACTAACATGTATTTTCCACCTCCAGGTCACAGCAACAGCCCTGCAGGCAGCCTGGCCCACTCCACCGCCTCAGACATCAGGCCTGGCCACTCAGCCCCACACGTCATTCAGGGAAGAGTTGCTGTTGGGCAGGAAGCTCGGTTCCCAAGTCTCACCTCACCAGGACTGAGACACTCTTCCAGTGAACCCGGAGACGCTCACCAGGCACGCAGTGGCCCAGACCCTCCTGGCATGGAGAGCATGGCAGTGGTATACAGTGTCCCCAGTTCTTGCAATGGACCAACGGAGTCAACGTTCTCTGCTTCCTGGAAGGGAGATGCTTTCACATACATGACTCCAAGTGCCAGCAGCCAGGGCAATCAAGTCAATGAAAATGGAAGGAAACCTTCCTCGGGGAATTCTTGGGTCTCTCTGAACACACTCCCACCTCTGGTCCCTAAGGAGGCGGCTACTCTCTTCGTTACCCGTGATAACCCAGCAGGATGCACTGGGCTACCCAGCTACTCTGAGCACCCTACCCAACAAAGACAAATACCAGAAAGACCTCCCAAGATTGGCCTTCTTGCCCGTGGTACCTCAAGGCTAGAAACAGGCCCAGGTGGGACCAACAGGTTCCGGGAGCGGTCACTGTCTGTGCCCACAGACTCAGGCGTCATCTCGGTGGACTATAATGAAGAACAGAAGGCCAGTGAGGTCCGTATCCTGCCTTATGCCAGTACAAGCTCTGAGGGTAGTAATAGTACTGACAACATCGCGGCCCTCAGCACTGAGCAGGAGGCACGGCACCGAAGGCAAAGATCCAAAAGTATTTCACTCAAGAAGGCCAAAAAGAAGCCCTCTCCACCCATGCGAAGTGTTTCACTTGTCAAAGATGAGCCAGTCCTCCCACCAGAAGGGGAATTGGTACTGCCCAAGGACCAGAGGCCGAGGAGCCTTTGCCTCTCCTTGGAACACCAAGGGCACCACTTGTCTCACCCAGATGCTCAAGGTCACCCAGCTGTGCCAACGCTCAAAGATCCAGAAGGTACGCAGTTCTCTCACCACTGGTATCTCACTGACTGGAAGTCTGGTGACACCTACCAATCCCTATCCAGCTCCAGCACTGCCACTGGCACCACGGTCATTGAGTGCACTCAAGTTCAGGGAAGCTCGGAGTCTCTGGCCTCCCCTTCCACCTCCAGAGCAACCACACCCTCCCAGCTCTCCATTGAGGTGGAAGCCAGGGAAGTAGCCTCCCCTGGGAGGCCCACTGGGCTGATGTCCCCTTCCAGTGGATACTCCAGCCAGTCAGAGACACCCACACCCACTGTCTCCATGTCTTTGACCCTGGGCCACTTACCCCCTCCAAGCACCGGTGCCCGAGTCCGTCCAGTGGTACCAGAAAGGAAGTCCTCACTGCCCCCAACATCACCAATGGAGAAAATCTGCAAGTCACGGTTATCATTTGACCTACCACTGACCTCGTCAACCACCCTGGATCTCTCGGGAATGAGTATCTCCATCCGCAGCAAAACCAAGGTGAGCCGCCATCACTCTGATACCAATTTTGGAGCCAAACTGGCACAGAAAACTAGTCCAAACCAGCCAATCATGCCTATGGTGACTCAGTCGGACCTCCGTTCCGTCCGCCTGAGGTCAGTTAGCAAGTCTGAGCCAGAAGATGACCTGGAGAACCCCGATTACACTGAGGAACCTGGAACAGAAGAAGTCTTCACCTTGCCAGAGAGAAAAGTGAAACCTCCCATAGCCGAGAAACCTCCACTGGCCCGAAGGCCTCCAAGTTTGGTCCACAGGCCGCCCTCTCTCCCTGGAGAGTATCCACTCACTTCTCCTACTATGGCTATGACACCTAGGAGCTCCGGTCCACACGTGAAGCAGCTCCCCCAAGACAGCTATACAGTGTTGCGGAAACCAAAGTCACCCAGCTTCCCTGGTGGCAGGAGCCCAGGGGAGTCAGCAGCAGCCTCCACCCTTGTCTTTACACCTCTTGCCAGTTCCTCTGGTGCTTTCTTCTCAGGAACACAGCAACCTTCCCAGGCCAGTGTAGAAGACGGGGGCCCCAAGGTGAGAGCCCTGCCTGAAAGGATCAGCCTCCAGAGCCAAGAAGAAGCTGAGAAAAAGATGAGCAAGATTCCACCTCCAGTACCAAAAAAGCCCAGTGTGCTCTACCTGCCTCTCACCTCCCCTGTAGCGCAAATGGATGCCTGCATGGCAGAACCAAGGCTGCCTTTCAGCCCCATCATCACCCTGGAGGAAGATGCCAAGTGTCCCTCCACTGGTGATGACCTCAAGTCGCCTGGTAAAAGGATGACTTTGGCTCTTCACGTTGACAGTGAAAAGGAGACCATCTCTCCAGGTTAGTAGGCTGTCTTTTGGCTTTTCCCTTCTTCACTTGTAGGAGGGATGAAGGTGAGAGGCTGGAGTTCAGAGTCAGAGCAAATGCCTCAGTATGACCAAGTCAGTAGGAGACACATCTAGAGGATTCCAGTTAAATCTGAAAGGGAACCGAGAATTGGCCCTAATGTTCTAGGAAACAGGACTGACCCAGGACAGATCTCCAAGGCTAAGGAAGGCTGGGAAATCTACCCTTGGCTCAGGCACGAGGACAACAAAATCCTCTGATTCCAGACCCTATCTGCCCAGCCATGCTCACAGCCCCTGCCCAGCTCACCAGACAGTAGTTATTTTTTTCTTCCTTCCTTCTTCCTTCCTTCCTTCCTTCCTTCCTTCCATCCTTCTATCCTTCCTTCCCTCCTTTATTTATTTGGTTTTTCCAGACAGGGTTTCTCTGTGTAGTCCTGGCTGGCCTGGACTCACTTTGTAAATCAGGCTGGTCTCAAACTCACAGAGATCGACCTGTCCCTGCTTCCCCAGTGCTGAGATTACAGGAGTGCACCAGAAAGCCTGGCTTGACGGTAGTTTTCTTTAGCCACACTAAATTTAGATTAATGCACAGGACACAGTACTCTACAAGACCAAGTTCAAGTTTCCTGGAAGGCTTGCGGAATTCTGAAGCCATGTGCTGTGATATCCACCTGCACGCTTTCTCACTGTCTCCCAGAAGAAAGGGCAACAGTCTTCCTTAGATGGTTTGATTAACTCTTCCCATAAGGCTAGGGTAGTTAATGATTCTCCTTTTTGGTTGATGTTGTTTCTGTGGCTTTTTGTTGTAATTGTAAGATACAGACACACTTCTATTTCGACCACTTCCAGGGGGCGGGTAGGCCCCAGGTTGTATTGAGTGTCTTCCACTATCTCTCTCTACCTTACTTTTGGAGACAGAGTCTCTTACAGAACCCAGAGCATATTTATTAGCTAGACTGGCTGGCCAGCAAGCTCTGGGCATCTACCTGTCTCCACACGCCCAGATCTGGATCACTAGGGTTGTGGAATGGTTTCTGGCTTTTACATGAGGGCCAGGGATCAGAACTTGGGTCTTCATGCTTACATGGAAGCTGCCTTACTAACCGAGCCTCCTCTTTGGAGGTGGAGTTTCACTGTGTTACCTAGGTTGCCCTGAAAGTCACAATTCTACCTCAGCTTCCCAAGTGCCGGGGTTGTAGATGTGAACTACCATCCCCAGCTTAATTTTTAGCCATCTTTAGCTATGTAGTAACCCATCTCCAGAGTGTTTTTTATCTTGCAAAAACTGAAGGTCTGCACCCTTGAAACAGCCTTTCCTCCTCCCCTGCTGCCCCGGCAACCACAGTTCTGCTTTCAGGTCTGTGGACCCGACTGCTCTGGCTACAGAGTGGAACCATAGATTTGGTGTCTCATTTGTGACTTGCTTATTTTCATTAATGTCCTCAAGGCTCAACTGTGGTTTTCATCCTTTCGAAACTTTAATACTGAGCATCACAAATCTCCTGACCTTCTTTAAGCTGATTTAGACTTTCAGTGTAAGTTAATCACTGTGACAAAAGCAAGTGAGCATGTCAAAGCCACGGGTTATTTTCAAATATGCATCGTCTGACTCCACAGGCTCCCTCGGATTCAAACAGGTCCCATTCCCTGCCTCCCACTGGGTGAGGATAATTGCTTTACCCTGCTCTCAGTATCTTGAGTTTTTTAATTATGTATTTATAACAAGGGGGCGGGGGTGTGGCTCAGTGCTAGAGAGCTTATCTAGTGTGTGCAAGGTCCCGAGCTCCATCCCCGGCACTAATTTTTGTCTCAATAAGTAAGAAAACAAGAACATGCTCAAACAACCTGTTTTAATGAAAATCATGCCTGAGACCAGGGCTGTGGGCCAGTCTTCACCATGTGGGCACTGAAAGGCCTGGGACTAAACCATTAGCCTTCTGAACTTCCGGTTCCTCTTAGGAAAATAGAGACATCAGAAGTCTCCGCTCTGCTGTCCCTCCTGAGATGTTTTGAACATCAAGCGAAATAATGAAATTGAGTGCGCTTTGTCCTAGCTATGAGAGTCGAAGTCATTGCTTTTGGTTCTTATGCCTAGGGAGGTCTGTGGAACCAAGTACTGAAGAGAAAAGTTTAATCAGTGATAAAACAGCTGAATGGATTGCGGAGGAGGATGATGACGTGTTTGTGGCTTCCCGCACAACTGAAGATTTATTTACTGTGATACACAGGTCAGGATCATTTTCTTCTTTGTAATTGCAATTGCTTTCCCCTTTTCTACTTGAAGAAAAACTGCTGCCTCTGAGTAGCCATTAGAATTGCAACTGGATTTTAAGTTGGGGTACCTACGTATGTGAGCACAGTGTGGGACCTCACATCTCTAATTCACTGATGTCTTTGGGTGAAGCAGAGAAGGGGGAGGACCAGGTGCTGAGAGAGGCCTCTCGTCTCCTAGCAACTGCTTGGCCTATTGTGTCTCCATCTGCTCCCTCACAGCTCTGCCTGCAGTCAAGACATTTAACCCTTCACAGAATCCCTTGCACCACAGAATTCTATCTCAAAGTGACATGGAGCACTGGACAATATATGAGAGCAGGGACTTAGGCAGAGGGGGAACAGAGGTGGACATAGAGGCATGAAGCAGGCGCTTGGTGATGAGGTGCCTGCCTCTATGAGATCAGTTACTGGAGTGGAGCACCAGTTCAAATCAGTTCCAAACCTCTGGCTGTCTTCATTCAGTCACTGAGCTACTGGCCTTGACTATTTGAAGTTTGTTCTTGCTCTCAGAACGAATAAGGACTGAACCTGTAGGATAGGGCAAGTGCCTCCGGTTGTGGGCATTGATAAGCATGTGGAGAAGGGACCTGGGAGCTAAAGAGGTGAGGAATAGCCCATCAGTACAAGGCTGTCTTATGCATGTCCCTGAACACTTTCCTCAATGGCAATGCTTCAAAACGTTGCTGGCTTGCTGGTCCCTGAACTCCCCTGGATTCACTCAAACCCATCTTTCTCTCATTTAGGTCCAAAAGAAAGCTATTGGGCTGGAAAGAGCCTGGGGAGGGCTTCGCAGGAAGCAGACCCAGTTCCCATTCGCCTGTGAAGAGCACAGCTGATTCTCCCACCAGTGAGTCTGCTGCTGCCGCAGGGCCAAGTGGCAGTGCCTGCCTAGATGCTGGCAGAAATGATGATTTCAAGGCCTTGCTCCAGAAGAAGGGAAGTAAGGCAACTCCCAGGACCCGCCCCTCAGCGGCCGAGCTGCTGAAGACCACTAACCCCCTGGCACGAAGAATTATTGCACAGTTCTCAAAAGACTATGAACCCACTGACAACCCTAGTACCTAAGCCTGCTTCTTACTTACTAGACCTGGGAAGACAAGGGGGAAGATAGAGTGCTTTAGAAAGGAATCAACCACAGGAATGACGAAAAGAATCTATGTCTTTGATGTTAACTCACACTCTGGACAACAGAGAGGCCAACGCAACACAACTGAACTCGCCGGGCACTGGAATAGGCCTCAGACCATCTGCTTTTCCATGCTTCCATCCTTGCCGGGGACTGAACACCAAGGTCCTCCTCATCTTCCAGCGCTGTGCGCTAAGAAGAGATCCTCAGATTTGAGAGCCTGTGTGCCATCTTTTCAATGTCCTAGCTGCTTTGTCCATTGGCTCCTGTCACTGAGAAGCACCGTGGGAGAACAGATTGGGGACTTCCAAACCAGGGCTGGGGACAGAGGGTGCCAATTCTGATGATTATCTACTCTTCCGGGGAGGCCTTAATGGCTCTATGTGAAGACACAGAAAGACACCGAGGCCTCCTCAGACCACAGTGTGGCTTTCCTCCAGAGCGAGTTCTGCAGGTGTGCACTAATTTCAGCATGGGGTTGATCAGATGGCTTTTGTGGTGCAAAATATGAATGTGACTCTTGCAAAACTTCATGCCTTTTTCAGTTTGATTGTCTATGCGGAGATCAGGGTGATGAGTTTTAATAAACTTCTAGGACCCCCCCCCCCCATTAGCTAGAAAAGATGGGACTGGGTGGCTTTGGCTGAACCAAGCTCAGCAAACGAATGAGACATTTGTTCACTCCCATCTAGCCAAGGTAACTTGCATGTGTGCCTTGAGGTCTTTCAAGTGTCTGTCAACATGGGTAGCCCAGCTCATGCTGTATACTCCAAGAACTCTCATTTCACTCGCATGTACCGTTCATCACAGGAAGTCATTAGGTGAAGGACTGGCATCATCAGAGGCTCCAAGAGTAGAAAGGAAGAGTCTCTTGCCCCACGTCATTCGATTCCGGGTGTGCTTTCTGTGGTTGTTTGGGTTTTTGTTGAAAGGAAATCTGACTCCGTTTCAAAACTCGAGGACCTGTAGACTGAAAAAGATCTTCTCAAAAGCAAAAAGGCTATGGCCCAGAATACAAAAGGGCTACGTTTTTGCCATTTAGGTACCTGCTATTTGGCCAACTTTCAGCTAGCCATGTGGGGGAGAGCAGAGCAGCTAGGATCAATAGACCGCTGAAAGAGTTCAGAACAATGCAATTAACCCTTCCCTTCCAAAGCCAACAAGCACTGGCTGTTCCTATCAACTCAATTTTGTAAGCAGAGCAAGATTTCCCGATTGCCGTGCACCTGGTCTCTGAGGGCCTGCGGAGAAGATCGGCAAAGCACTGAGCTGAGAACCTGCTGGCCAGCATTGGGAAGTCCATTGTCTTCTGGTTCCGAGGGGCCAAAAGGAAGTGAACTTGTAATATGCTTTGAGAAAAAAAAAGGTTCCCTGGCCCCTTCTTCCTGCACCCTGTGCCCTACCAGAGTCCTTGCTCAGCCTCCTGGGGGAAGCCTTAAGAGATCCAGGGCCAAGCAGATCTTCATTGTGAAAAGGCATACGCCATACCAATGGGAAGCAAGCTCTTAGCTCAACTGCCCATACTCCAACAAGGCAACGTGGCTGAAAAAAAAAAAAAACTACCCTAGGTGCTGAGAAGACACAGGCCTCTGGCGTAGAAGCCCTGGGCGGAGAGCCTTAGTTGGTTTTGTCAGGTTCTGAAGTCTAGACAAATGAAAATAGAGCAAGCTCACCGACTTTCTTGCAACTAGCACGCCCCAGATGTAGAAAGAAGCCGCTTAGATAATAATAGACAGTTGGGGCAACTCTAGTTCTTTGGAAAGTGTTTAAAGCCTATAACATGAAGATCTAAACAAAGTTTCATTAACTTTGGCCTGAATTTAAACAAGAGTCAGGCAGGAATGTGGTATACCGTTTTGATCCCAGCACTGGGGAGATGGAGGCAGGCAGATTTCTGTGAGTTTGAGGCCAGCCTCATCTACATAGTTAGGACAGCCAGGGCTACATGGTGCCACCCAGACTTCAGTCTCAGTGTTGTTTTATATAGAAGTATCATACCTGGCCTGAACTCAGAATTCCAAAAGACAGAGGCACGTCCCTCTGGAGGGAGATGAAGGAGCGGAGGCGGGTGCCCATGCTTGCTGTCTCCCTGGGTATCTGCTCCTCACATTGTGATTTGTCGAATGCTAAAGTATGAGCGTATGGGACTCTGTATAGGGCTTGCTACTTTTGCTGAATTTTGTTTGTTTGTTTCGTTTTGTTTGGGAAGTGTCTTGTTTGTTCTTTCTCATGGGTTTTGCCTCTCCTCTCGCCTTGCTACCTCTAGAGGTGTCCCCCCAAAAGATTGTAAAGCTGAACGTTTAGACCACTTGAGGTTGTTTCAGTTAACCGAAGCCTTGCTTTCCTCTGCAAAATTCTGTGTGTGCCTGGGATGTTCAGAACTCTTCTCCATCTCTATGACCCTCAGAAGCCTGTTAGCACAGAGGGCGTGGGGCCGAAACTTTACAGTCAAAAAAAAAAAATTTAGGACTGGGGCTGTTCATTCAGTGTTTGCAGGGAGCAGACCTAGTCCTAATTATTATTTTTTTTTAATCTACCAGTCATTGATTACCACAACACCAAGCATCTTTCTAATACTTAACCTCTCTCCTGTCCTTAACATCATAAGCAGCAACTCTGTTCCCTGGGCACAAGGTGTGCTGCCTGTGAGGCTGGGGGAGAGAGGGAAAGAAAACCCTTCAGAGAGGTTCTCAGGGAAGTTGTTCCCAGAGTACCCACTACAGATAGCATACACTGTAAGTTGGGGGGGATGAAATTGGCCCCACGTGGTCTCTTTCAAGCTGTTGCTATCCTATTTCCTATCAACTCCAACCCTTAGTGGCAACTGGCTCTGTTAGGGTAGCCTAGGTGTAGTCAAGGATGGGGGAGACCCCTTCCACCCACACCACCCACACCCACACCACCACCACCACCACCACCACCACCGCCAAGATGCAGTTAATGCGTTGCACTTGGTGGGTATATGTCTGCGGCTCAAATGTGACTGGTGGAAAGCAGGCTAGTCTTAGTACAAAGGCTGACTTTGCGTGTGGCTCCTCCCTCCTCTTTGCCTAGATTCCTGGCCTGCCTGGGCCTCTCCCACCTGCCTCCAACTTATCCTTCAGTCCTAACACCATGAACTGCACCTGTACCAACAACTCAACCACAAAGGAATCAAGGCCACAGGCAACCAATGCATTCATATTAGTTTCATGACCATAAGGTTAAGGTTCCCCCCCCGCCCCCCCCCCCCCCCCGGAACAAGCATTCTGCCTGACAGCTACTTTATCTAGACAACACAGATCCAGTTCCTGTCTCGGTGTACCTCTTCCTGAGCAGATCTACCAATTGCACCTGCCCCTAGCCTCCGCCTCAGAACCAGTCAGGCAACCAACACCCGTCAGCGCTCACTGCTTCCTCCCTCTGTGTTCGCCAAGTCTGTGGCACAATGGTGAGCTTTTCCTTTGATTTGCCAGGGCCAAGAGTAGGGTGAGGCAACTGGGGAGACACCCACTCTTAAGGCCCCCCCGTTAGTGCCTTACCCTTGCCACGTGGCCCTGTGATTTGCACTCTGTAAAGTAGTATCACATGCTCTTCTTCTGAGCGTAGTTCTGATTTGGGGGCGGGTTGCTTGCTGTTTCTCTATTTTTTTTCCCTCCTTTTTTTTTTTTTTTTTTTTTGCCAGAAGCCTTTGTATGCCTAAGCATTAAGGAATCTGAACTATTATTATAAACATTTCTAAATCCTCCTGCTCCAGCTGGCAAGTTACCACCCCGGTCAGGAGGAACACTACGGCCAGAGCCCTTCCACAGTCATCTGGCGGTCTGCCCCTGTGACCTTCTGTCTGTTCTTTCTGCTTCGTTCTCCCTCGTAGTCCTTGTGGCCCAACACCGATTCTCCTCAGTGCCTCCTACTTTGTTCTCCTCCTAAGAAAAAACATGCTCTCAGGAAAGGGATGGATCCATTCGCTTTGAGACTGGGAGGCTTAATGCTACCTTTTCCCGAGGGTAGCTTGCATTTGAACAGGGGAACAGCCTTAAGCCAAAGGAATGAAGTTAGTGCAGAATGTTAGGCATCAACTAGTCGTACAAGTTATTTTTCACCACGGGAAGACCAGACTCCCTGACAGCTGGCTCCAGAGTAGAGAAAAATTCCAGTTTTCTCCTAGAATCATTGTAGTTAGTAGCTGATGGTCAATTATCTAGATAATAGCCTTGTGCTATTTTCCTACCAAGAGACTCTGAGAAAAAGCTACTTAAAAGCCTCTGAGAAGGCCTAGATCAATCATTCATACTGTACATTAACATGTCTGTGTAAATGGAATTAATACTACTTACCATTTAGGTAAAAGATGCAAAGATTTAAGGAGTTTGTGAAGTGTGTCCTGTTTGTGCAAGGTGACTCCGTTGAATCCATTTCTTACTGATGTCAGTCGTCCAATTACCAGTGGTGATTATTAAGTTGGTTGGAGGTGCACTGACTAAGCACAGGCCTCCACTCCCCCTCCCGCCATTCTGTCTCTGTTGTGTGCTATGACTCCAGCTTGGTGTGAGAATGAGACCTTATCTAAACCACAGCCCCCAGTCCCTTCAATGCCTTTGCATGTATTTCAGCTATAAGTGACCAAGATAGTAAGGACTTAAAAGGACAAGAGAGTAGAAAAGAGGTACAAAACAGTGCCTTTGTCAAAGGTCAGCAAACAGTACGATGATTTTAAAAAGACACAAAATAAGCCAAGTCAAGTTATTTTGAAAATATTTTCAAGTCAGTGTATGGAGGACTATGGTGGCGAATGGTTTTCAGACATATGTTGGAGGCACTTTAATAAGATTAGCAAAAAGATATTTGCCTAATGAAGAGTGTGTGAAATAAGTGTATACCTTTGTTCAATACAGGCCCAAATCTAGGCCTCTGGTTCTCAAAGTGTGGTCTTGGGACCACCAGGAGCAACATATGAGAAGAGGGGGAGGAGAGAGAAAGAAAGATTACTCCTTTAAGCCCCCCAAAATCACCAGAGCCACGCCTCTCCAACAGGTTACCAATCTTTCCTACTGTCATAGTTATCAGTCTCTGGCAAAGAGGGGTGTACCATCTTCTTGGTCAGCTACCCCTTTGTTTGGTGTTTATATGCAATTGCCAGATTGAATCAGGCCCATCTGGCCTGGTCTGTGTTTCTTAAATAGTAGCAACAACAACAACAACAAAAAGATGATGGCAGTTATGTTTGGTATTACCAGCCCTTCAATAAGTGTCCTCATCATGGTGGCTGTCTCCAGGAGGGCTCTAGCAGAAGAAACACATTTGATTTTGAGGTTCTGCCTAATGGAAGAAGTGTGGCATTTGATAGTATTGACCTCCCCCCTACAGGGAGACAAACTTCTGAACCAGAGCAACCAGTTAACCCCTCTCAGCCTCTTTGTAATGCTAAGCTTTATAGAAATTTATTCTGTATGTGGTCTTGAGATTTTTCTACGTCCAATTTTATAAAATGTTCTGCATGCAAACAAAGCATTGTGGTCACTGTACCAGTCACCTCAAAGCCATTCCTCTTCCATGTGTGTGCTGGTGAAGAAATACCAACATGTATGTTCTGATGTTTCCTGATCAACTGTAAATTACATTTTCATTAATTTTTAAATGAGATATATTTACTCTGGCTAGCAGTTAAAATTTTATTCTTTTTATTATCTTTCATTGCTACCTTTTTCTACTGACTCCAAGGCTTACTTTGGGGGGGGGATTTCTTATTTCTAGAGTGTTGTATTTCTCTTATTTCTATATTTATCTATTAATCACAGAATGTAAGAGCTGAAAGGGACCAACCTCCCTTGTTTCATAGAGGAAATTAAGGCCCAGAAGGGTCAGGTGGCTTACCGAAGGTCACACAATGAGTCTGAGGCAGGGCCCAGCCTCAATTCTAGGTCTCCAGCCTCTGGTATGAATGTCTTGTCATTTAAAGCACTATATTTATGAAGGACCCATGACTGGCTTCTACTTGTCTGACTCATTAATTTCCCAGGTATTTCAGTGAAGAAAAAAAAAGTATATGCTTTAAGGGAACATGCACAAGCGTTCTTTAGTTAATCCAAAGAAAATCTGGTTTTTAGTTTAGAAACTCATTTCCCTCCATGTTTGCTATCTGTGCCCTACTTTGTAGAGTGGATGTTTTTCCTAAAAGCTATCTGGGAAAAATTGATTTATACAGAACAAATTTCACTCTGGTAGGAGAGCCTCCCTATGTAAGGGAGTCTTCCAGGGGCTTCTTTTGGAAAAACAAAACAAGACTTTTCTTGTCTTTCGTTCCTTAAAGTCTTTAATTACCTATTAGTGTGAATTTTTGTACTTGCTGTTTACTTCAAGTAGGGCAAACCAGTGTTAGCTTTCCTAGAATTTACTAGAACCTTACCTTCCTAATCTTTTTGAGAAATCTTGAGACTGTTAGATGCTTATGAACTATTCAATTATATCCTAGAAACTTTCCTTTACTTGATATTTTACCAATCCCTGGGCTCAAATTCCATCTCAACCTGATCAAATATAGCAGAGTTCCCTAATCAGTACTTATCTATATACGTGGTCTCTTTTCCAGAGCATTCGTTGCCCAGTATTCCTTAGTGTGCTCTTAATTTAGCCATCTCAGGCCTCCTTCCATAAATCACACATACCTCACTGTCCTATGGACTTGCAGACACTATATACCTTGTGTATTGTACTAGTCACACTGAGCAATATTTTCAGTTACTTCCAGGTTCTCATGTCTCTTGGCTCTTTTGACCTCCCTTTCCAGCCTCAAAGACTTCTCTCACCAGAGACTGATGGGATTCCCCCCCCCATCATTTCAGGAAATCAATAAACGTTTTCTCCAAAGGGCCTGAGAATAACTGTTTTAGGATTTTGTGGGTCACATATGGTTTGTGGCAGATTCTTTTTTGTGTGGTTGTTTGTTTGTTCACTTGTTTTACAACCCCTGGAACATATGAAAACCAATGTTAGCACACAGGCCATGCAAGGCTGACTTCTGATCCACACTACCATTTATGTGACCGGCCCCCTATGAAAAGTTGGTGAGAGTTGGCACAATGGCTCAGCATGTAAAGGTGCCTGCCCCCAAGCCTGATGAGCTGCTCTAAGTTTGAGGAGAACCCACACGGGAAAAGGAGAGAATGAGCTCTGGCAAATTATCCCCTGACCTCTGCACACATGCCAACACACAGGCTCACACATCCAAATAGATAAATGTAATAATTTTAAAAGGGTGAGTCTTGTACCAAAGGCTGTTACTAACTGCCTCGTGTATACCATACCATCAGACTAGTCTGCCAACACTGGGACAGGAACAGGTGAAGAGGGGATGCATATGGCAGTATTTCTCTGTCCCTCTATATTGCTATAGAACACCTAATTTCTGTCTATGGATCTGTCCCATTCCTTATGTCTTTGTTTGCCCAAGATTGATGTAAACTGGTCGGAAACTTAACTTAGAACCTTTGTCCTATCCTTGCTCTCTCTGTCTTGGGGTACCTGGTCATATCTCACACTCCTATTTCCAGTTTAGGGTGCTCTCATTCAAAAGTCTTATAGCATATTCTATAAGATTGCAGTTCAGTTTACGATTTCCTGGGGGGGGGAACTACCAGCTTCCTGATTCCACGGGTTGGTTTGAAAACCCAGAATATATACATAGCTCTGTCCAGTGCAATTGTAACCTGTCACTAGACAGCATGGAACCCCAGCAAGAAACCAATGGGGTGCAGGAAGTATTTGTGCCAGTGTCCCCTGCCTCCTGAGTCCCCATCCCTTAGAGTGCATCATCCCATCCCTCCAACCAATAGGCATCCAACATACCATGTCCTGTTTTCTTCACTCCTCCCTCTGTCCTGGTCCCATCCCAGCCCTCACACTTGTCAGGAATTGGAGTTCAGATTCACAGTTCTCACATTTCCTGTGTACAAATTGTGGTAGACCAGTGGCTGCAAAAGTATACACCTGTGTGAGTGTGTTTTCTGTACCTGGCTGCGAATCCCACTTGAGCATGCACAACATACAGTGCTCTCATTGGTCCTCTGGTCCAGGGCCAGATCCCATGAGACTGGTCAAGGAAGGGAACGGCAGAGAAGAGGGGTCCTGAGGCACCACTCCTTTTTGTCTTTGGAGAGCTGCTTTGCCTTGGCTTGTGCTGGCTCCTTTCCCATGGAGCCATGTAAAGGAACTCCTCTGTGTCATTCCTGGCAGGCCAGCAGCCATGGAGCTAGGACTTTTATTGCATGTGGATTTAGTCACTGGGCCATAAGCTGTGGCTTTTCAATTGCAACAGACTTACTTCTTAGGCCCTTTAGCTTGATTTCTGTCATTTGAGCCCAGGGATCTACCTATTTCCTGAAATCTAAATTTCCAAACGTCAGATTCAAGTAACTTTCAGGGTTTCCTTTTTCAAAGCACCCATGAAATGGTTCATTTCTGCCTTCTGTTTAGGATTTCCAGAATTAGGAAGGGAAGGAAAAGAGGGTTGTGCCTTGGACCCAAGAGGAGCCCAAATAATACACCGGCTCAAAAGTAGATTGAGGACTCAGAATGGGTCGGCCCTGCCTCACAGCCCAGGGTTGCACTGCCTTGGTGGTGCAGTCAGTGCTCCTGGGCCCACTATGCCCTGAAGACAAAAGCCAGATGAGAATGCACAGAGTGATGGCCCTACACTGAAAGGCAGGGGCAATGCCCACCCCAGGGATGGGACTGTATCCTGGATTCCGATTCCAGGAGAAGCAGTAACTAGGAGAGATCACATACCCCATCTTTGTAGGATTCCAACAAACTAGAAGGGAGTCTTCCGTGGGGTGATATTACAAAGATAGTTTCTTGTCTTTCTTTTCCTTGTTTGTTTTGTTTTTTTCCCCCAAGATTCCTTACTGGCTTGCTACCAGCAATTGATCTGTATTCTTTATAGAGCTAGAGCTGTTTGTGTCTTAAAATAAACTTTTTCTGTTAAAACGATTTCCTGCTTGCCTCCCTTGATTTCACTGGACCGATGCCTTAATTCTGGAGCAGGGCCAATGCATGCGTTGGCTTTACCAGCTACAATTATGGTACTGAAGCAACCACTTTCCCGACTCACAACATGTCAACTGTGGAGACATGTTTTTGTGAGACAGAATGTATTCATGAGGCAGGTAAGGGGCTGGGTGTCCTCAGATGTCAAGAGGCCACCCAGCGGACATCTGGCACAAGTAGGGAGTCAACAAAAGCAGCCCTCCTGTACTAGGAAAGCCAAGCAGGCAGCGATTATTATCATAAGCACACAGCTAAGGCATCATCTATAGCAAAGCTGGTAGAGACTAAATGCATTGCTCAGCTGCATGGCCTCCAAAATTGGGATTTCTTGTTATTTTCTTCTTCATGGCGCTTTGTTTTTTGCTTCGAATCAATCCCAGGGCTTTACATATGCTAGGCAAGTACTATACCACTAGGCTAGGATTCCAGACCCAAAATAGTGATTTTTAAGTTCTACTAAAATCATAAGCTAGAAAGTTTATTCACGTCTTCCCTCAGCTTCACCTGGGACTCACATACATTACATTTGGTGCGGACAAACCCTACAAGCCCCTAATAAATATGCGAGCCACAGTTTCTTCCAGAAACATGCCTTAGGCCCTAAGGCTTAGGGTATCTGGGCAGGTGATTTGTGTTCCAAGACTTCCATCTGAAAGAATCAAGTTCAGCTGGTCACAGAGCTTACATGAGCTGTAGATGTGGGTAACAGTCATTTGCTACTTTGTGGGTTCCTTACTCTCCACTATTTTAACCCCCCTAACAATAGATAAGAGAGGGAAAAGGGGATGAAGTTATTGTTACTTAGACTACCTTCTGCTGATTAGGAGCACTGAGTTCCTTGGGGCAAGTTTGATCTTTACTATCAGGATATTTAATTTTTTCTACTTGTTTCTTTGTGCATGACTATTTGGCAAACAACAATCAACAGCATCCAACCACCAACCAGCCAACAAACAATAGCCACGCTGCTTCTGGGGGCCTTAGAATTTATAGATCTTCTGAAAATTTCCTAGAATTCCAAATGTCACACACTCACAGAAACTATCTGAAGCTGGCAAAATCATGCTGCTGCTAGAGCACGAGGCAAGTCCTAGTCGCCTGCTGTGAAGCCGCCTCTTATTCCCACACCTGGGATTAAAACAAAAACATAATTCAAAAACCTGAGTTCAATGCTAGAATCTACATGGTAAAAATAAAGAACTGAGCCGGGCGATGGTGGCGCACGCCTTTACTCCCAGCACTCGGGAGGCAGAGGCAGGCGGATCGCTGTGAGTTCGAGATCAGCCTGGTCTACAAAGTGAGTCCAGGACAGCCAAGGCTACCCAGAGAAACCCTGCCTCGAAAAAAATCAAACAAAAAAAAAAAATCAAACAAACAAAAAAACCAAAATTACAAAATTCTCACTACAGATGTATATAGCACAAGAAATTGGGCAACACTGTCTCCCTACTTTGTTTTCAGGCTCGATAAAGCCACCCCGCCTTGAAACCTCAGATCCCACCCCACCCCCCAGTGACACACCTTCTCCAACAGGGCCACACCTAGTCCTTCCCAACGAGTCCACAAACTGGGAACCAAACCTTCAAATATATTAGCCTAATAGGGAGGGGGCGCATTCTCATTCCAACAACTGCAGAGAGAGATCCAGGTGACAAAATATACATTCATCACAGGCATCTTTCTCTGCAGAATACTACATGCTACACAATGACAAATTCCTATTTTCTGACACCCCCTTTCATAGAGCTCACCCAGTCGACACTCCAGATCAATTAAGGTTCATTTGATTATGTTTATGGCTTTTTAAAGTTGCAATCACCATCCGGGGACACATGCCTGCAACCTTCATTAGACTTGGTATTTCCTGTGCCCCACTAATATCCCTTAGCAAATTCTTGCCAAAGGAATGGCATGTAACGTCAGCACATAACTAATCTATCCGTTATGGAATAAAATGATGCTAATAACTACCAAGCACCTGTGATGGCCCAGGTTCCAGTTGCCCACCATTGCCTTCTCTTATTCAGCACCTGTGTGACGAGCTCCTGCTCCACAGCACACACAACACTGACTGCTGAGGAGAGGCATGGTGTTTGCCATGAGCTGAGCCATCCCCAGGGCCAGAACTAACAAACCCACCTTCCTGTTTTTGCATAGTCGCCACTCTAGCTCTGTGTTCCTGTGGTCACCTTTCCTCTCTCAGCATCTTTTCATCAGTGCCCACTGGAGCCTCAGTTCTGCGGCCTGATAACTAACTCCAAAGGCCCAAACAGAAAGCCTCCTTCAGTCCCTTTCATAGCTACCTGGCTGGCAGGTTCTTGAGAAACTACTCTGGTAGGCCTCTCCTTAGGGCATCCTGCTCTCCTATAATCCTCAGCACATGGGAGGGAGCAGACCCCTCCCCCTCCTCACTGCACCTGCCAGTTGTTGAATGCTGACGAGATTCACATCTCAAGGACCCAGCAGTTCCACTCCAACATGTATATCCTGGGAAAATGTGTATGTGGTTCCTAAAGGCATAGGCGGTCTGTTAACAGCATTGCGCACAACAACCCGAATTGTCCAATTGCCAGCAAAAGCAGAATGGAGCTGGGCACCGTGACACATTCCTGTAACTACAGAACTTGAAAGGTTGGATGGGGGGGAGGTAATGGAATTTGAGGCGAGCCTAGATTACAGAGTTGAACCCCGTTTTTGTTGTTGTTATTGTTTATAAAGTAGATGTGTAAGTAGATGGCTTACAATTCAAGGATAAGAATCTGGCATAGTGGGAAAGCATGGCAGCAAGAGGCAGGCATGGCGGTTGAGAGTGCAAACCTTCAAACTCGAGCAGGAACCAGAGAGAGTGACCTGGAAATAGAGCAAGACTATATAAGCTCCAATCCCATCCCCAATGACATGCTTTCTCCAGCAAGGATGCCCCACTTAAATCTCCCCCATTTAAGTGCCACAAACTGGGAGCCGAGTGTTGAAATACCTGAACCTATAGGGGATGTTACACATTCAACCAGCACAGCAAGTTTGAGGCAAACACAATGTGACAAAGCTCAAAAAATAGTAGCTGACCAACTCATGGTCATGTCAATTACTAGTCTATTTTATCACAAAAATATATGCCCTAGGTTTAACAGATAGATATGATTCTATAGATAGATAAGGTAAAATAATTAGATAAGGTCTTCACAAGCCTCAGAGACCTATAGAATATGACATTTAAAGATGTTTTCATTATTTTAAAGATTCACTGACAATGAGACAAGTTAACTCCTGGCAACACCCAGCCTACCTCAAAGAGGATGATGAGCACCAAAGAACCTTCTTTCGGAGATGGCTTCAAATGTGGCAAACAAGCCACTGGGAAAAATGTCCTCGTTTCTACCACAGACAGAATTCTGCCTAAAAATAGTCAAGCTTGGATGCAGGCAGAGTTTTGGGTGACTGTTCAGGCAGCAAACTGTATCTGTCATTTTTTCATTTTGGAAACTGCTAACCTGCACTCCCAGCATACTCAGGTAATCAATTTATTCCTTCTTAAGTCTCTGATGGGGTTGAAGATCAGATAGTTTATTCTTACAATTAAGCTTAGTTGTTTAGGGGTTAAGATGTTTTTAGGTCTAGATAGATGTTTTAAGTTGATAATGACAAGATATGATAGATATTGATTTACATTCAGTATTTTAGTCGCACCAAGATAGGAAGGCTGTTTTCTTCAGGGCTGTCAAATACAAATAGCCAAAACACTAAGACTGTAACATTTATATAATTCCTGATTGTGTCATGGTTCTTCTTGCTATATATATTTTATTGTATATATGTGTAATAATATAAATGTATATGTTTAAAAAAAGAAGAAAAGTAAAAAATAATAATTTCAAAACTGAGCCAAGCAAGCATAGTAGCATACATCTATAATCCCAGTATTGAAACAAACCAAAGTTTGTGAGTTCAACAAAACACATGAAAGGGTCCTCAAGCAAATGTCTATTTCCTGAGTGGTGGCCACAACGTTCATTTGTAACTAGTTTTATTATAAGTGTGCCAATTAAGTAGACATCTGGTTAAGGTACATGGTGTTTATACATGTGTGCTGTGTAATGTAATTAAATAGTCTCTCTTCCTCCCCCCTCCCCCTGGAGTGCTGGGGATAAAATGCAGAACCTCATGCGTGCTAGACAAGCACTCTAGCACCAAGCTACACATGCCCAGCTCACAACTAGACAGGTTTTTAAGACTCGGATACATTTCTGAGTTACCCTAAATTTCAGATCCAGTGTAGCAGGGTGGAAATGTGTCCATCGGAGAGAGAGATGGGGACGACACAGCGCGGGGGGGGGGGGGGGGGGGGGCGGGAAAAGAAGGGGAAAGGGGGGGGGGCGGGTGGGGGGGGGGGGGGGGGGGGAAGCTGCAGAAAACTGGGAAATCAGCACGGCCTGCTTTACAGAATGCGGAGGAGGGCCGAGAGCTGCTTATTCACGTCCTCGTGCCCTGATGAGAACACTCTTACACATTAGGAAAAATGAGTGGAGACACAAACAGACAGGAAACAATCCTATCAGGAGGCAAGCATGTGGGGAACAGTCTCTGCTCCCTAATGAGCAAAGACATACGCAATTCAATTGGCCTTTTTTTGCCAATTATAGTAGTGAAAATGAAGTGGGAGGAGGAGGGAATGGCAATATGTCAGGCTGAGTAGAGCACTGAATGGATGCATGGTTACTGGTTGCTAACACTAAGTAAATACCAGCCTTGAAAAGAAAATCTGGCAGTATGCTCTGGGGAATTTTAAATGCTCATATCATTTTACTCAGTAATCCTATTTCTGGGAGTCTATTCTAGGAAAATTAGGTAAAGGAAAGAAGAGGCTATATAAATGAGTCTAGACATGATTCCCAAAGCTCACTTTTCACCCCAACCCCTGTGGTGGGGCCAGTGTCTGCCTGGCATCAATGCTCAAGGGGCTCATATGGTTAAAGCAGAATTGAGAATTCCTCGATCCTTCCCAAGGCAGCTGTTTCCCACTGTCCCGATAAACCACTACTCTCTTGGCCCACAGATCCTTGCAACAGTCTCGCAGTCTCCCATCTGCCTTCAATCTTGCTTCTCCCCAGTCTGTTGTCCACACAGCAGCCAAAATAGTGTTTTGTCTCGTTTCTTAGGCAAACATGCTACAATGGCCCCTTGTTTAGTTTTGTTTTGAAATAGGAGTCTTGCTATGTAGCTCGCGATGGCCCTGCTATGTTTTAGAAATTTTAAAGCATTCTAAAGACAGGTGTGCTGGCTCACGCCTGTAATTCCAGCACTCTGGAGACTGAGGCAGGAGAATTAAAAGTTTGAAGGCAGTTTGGTCTTTAAAAATAAACAAAAAGACTTTGTCCAGAGCCATCTAAAACTGTATAGTCAGTTCCCTCTGTTTGCTGAATAGAATCTAAACACATCCACAGCCACTCTGCTTGAGCCCACAGTGGACTTCTTTGTGTGTGTGTGTGTGTGTGTGTGTGTGTGTGTGTGTGTGTGTGTGTGTGTGGTTTTTCAAGACAGGGTTTCTCTGTGCAGCCTTGGCTGCCCTGGACTCACTCTGTGGACCAGGCTGTCCTCAAACTCACAGTGACCCACCTGCCTCTGCCTCCCAAGTGCTGGGATTAAAGGCGTGCGCCACCATGCCACCCCCACCTCTGGCTCACATTGACCTTCTTACTCTTACTGTTTCTTGAAAACAACAAACTCTCTCCCTCCTCCAGATCTTTGCACCTGCCACCTCCTGCCCACAATCTTCATCCTCTCTCTCGGCTTCTTGGATCTCAGTCCCAGGCTTGCAGAGGAAGGTCTGTGACCTAGCCTTCTCAACCTCCCTAATGCTGCAACCCTTTACTACAGCTCCTTATGCTGTGCTGACCTGCAGCCACAAAATATTTCCATTGCTAGTCATAACTGTAATTTTACTACTGTTAGGAATCATAATTTAAATATATGTGTTCTCCCATGGTCTTAGGTAACCCCTGTGAAAAGGTCATTCAACCCCTCCCCTAAAGGGTCACGACCCACATGTTGAGAACCACTGTTAAAGCTCCCACCCTCCCCAGTTCCTATTATCACCCCACCTGGCTGACTCTTACAGCACTTAATGGAACCTGAAACAATTTAAGGTATTTATTTGCATGGGGCCCCGTTTTCTGTGTCTCCTAACTGGAATGCAAGCTCCATGAGAACAGTGCCTATGTGTTCACAGCTGGATCTCCAACACCTTAGGGCAATGTACAAGTGAAATGAATGAATGTATAAGAAAAGTTGACCCAGGCGTGGTGGTAATCCCAGAACTCGGGAGGCAAAGGCAAAGCATCTCTGTGAGTTCGAGGCCAGCCTGGTCTACAGAGTCTAGGACAGCCAAGGCTGTCCACAGAGAAACCCTGTCTAGAAAGAAAGAAAGAAAGAAAGAAAGAAAGAAAGAAAGAAAGAAAGAAAGAAAGAAAGAAAGAAAATGAGAGAAAGCAAAGCTCTGCCAAGATTTGTGGTAAAGAACCTTTGTAATGCTACATTTGTTGAATATATTAATGATGCCAGTTTAGGGGGAAGATGCCTCAGGAAATACCAGCAGAAGTAGTGTCTTTTCCAGCTAATGTAATGAAAATAACAGAGGCTTCATGTAACTGCAAATGTATACTCCAGTCTTGGTTCTGCCCCTTACTCCCTATGCTATCTATGACAGATGATTTGAGTCTCTGAACGTCAGTGTCTCCACATATGAGGTTTTTATTTGTTACACATGCATACATGGGGACAAACTTTTGCACACATAACATGAAAATAAAGAAATAAGGACAGATGTGTTACCTCAGCAGGTAAAGGATTTGACACCAAGCCTGATGACCTAAGTTCAATCCCAGGACCTCTATTATAGATAAAAAGAGGCCAACTTCTACAAGTAGCCCTCTCATCTCCAAAGTTATGCTGTTGTGAACATAAACCTAAATAAGTGCTGGACGTAGTAGCGCACACCTTTAGTCCCAGCACTCAGGGAGGCAGAGACAGGCAAATCACTGTGAGTTTGAGGCCAGCCTGGTCTACAAAGTGAGTCCAGGACAGCTGAGACTACACAGAGAGACCCTGTCTCAACAAAACAAAACACCAAATCCGTAAATAAGTATAAAATCAAACCTTTAAAAAAAAATAGCGTCCCACAAAAGTCTTCACTTACCAGGAGATTGGGATAAATGTGAGGACATCCTACTGAGATTCTAGCTAAGAGAAATATAGGAGATGGGGAAATAGAAGGACTTAGAAACCTACAAGAAGAGCATCTTGACGGGTGGATCAGGGCCCAGCAGTGTCTGCTCAAACTATTGCACTAAGGACAATACAATAGTAAACATCGAACCCCTACTCTGATCTACCCAATGGGCAGCACATTCTCCACAGTTATGTGGAGAGCGGGGACTGACTCTGACATGAACTCTGGTGCCCCATATTTGACCACCTCCCCTTGGTGGGGAGGCCTGGTGGCACTCAGAGAAAGAATAAGCAGGCTACCAAGATGAGACTTGATAGCCTATGACCATATAGTGGGGGAGGAGGTCCCCCTCAGTCATAGACCTAGGGGAGGGGAATAGGGTGAAAGTGGGAGGGAGGGAGGGAGGAATGGGAGGATACAAGGGATGGGATAACAATTGAGTTGTAATCTGAATAAATTAATAAAATTTAAAAAATAACAGTGATTGTTAGTAATGCAGTATGTAATTCAAAATAATTCTCCACGTTTCCTTTTAAAATCCTAGGGAGCATTCCTGGCCTGATTATTTTTGTTTTGTTTTGGGTTTTTTTTTTTTTTAAACAGAGTGGCTAGGAACTCACTATGTCACCCAGACTGGCCTGAAACTCACAGCAATCCTCCTGCCTTGGCCTCCTGTGTGCTGAGATTCTGAGATTCTGGCACTGGCTCCGTGTAAGTTTGATTCTATCCAGTTTCATCAACAAATACTTACTCAGTCACATCTAGCCTGTGGAAGTTCTGGAGAGTGTTGCGGTTAATTTACCAGTATAGCCTAATAATGTTTACTATTAAGCCTATAATTATTATTATGGCAGTATTTTCTAACCCGCTAACAATCAATCAAGACACAGACACCTGTTATATTTTTAAATAGCCTTAGTTAACCTGGGGCAGGGCAGATATTAATCCCCTAAACTACTTCCCATAGTGGGGCAGGTATAGAATACCTGTCCTAATTCCATGCCATCTGGTTCTAATAATGTCTATCAAACTACCTCCCATCCATAATCCCAAATACTTGCTAATGTTCTTCATCTGGGCCAAATCCTCCATCCACGCCGGCCATGTGCTTCTCTTCCACCTAACCCATGGCGCCATACCTTCTTCTCTCCTCTTCTCAGGTCTCTCTTTCTCCCAAGATTCTCTCTGTCTCTCCAAGACCTGGAACCTTAGCCACACCCTTCCCACTTGCCCTGCCCAGGTGTGATGGCCTTTTATTGGTCAAATAGGTTAGGCTCTTAGGCAAGGTTCAGGTGGGTCACAGAGACAGCAAGCAATAATTAGCATCAAAATACATCAGACCAACCTCCAACAGGAGAAAGTTCCTTCAGGAATCTCTAGCTGTAATGTTGCTCACAAACCAAAGAGAGACAGGTATGTAAACGATGCACAGATTGCTCACACACACTGTGCTGGTTGGTTTTGTCAACTTGACACAAACCTAGGCATTTCTGAAAACAGGGATTCTTAACTGAGAAAATGCCTCCATAAGATTGGCCTGTAGGCAAGTGGTGGGGCATTTTTTAAAATTATTATTGTTGTTGTTGGTTTTTTTTTTTTTTTTTGGTTTTTCTGAGACAGGGTCTCTCTGTGTAGCCTTGGCTGTCATGGACTCACTTTGTAGACCAGGCTGGCCTCGAACTCACAGTGATCTGCCTGCCTCTGCCTCCCGAGTGCTGGGATTAAAGGCGTGCGCCACCACCGCCCGGCCTTTTTTTTATTAATGATTGATGTAGAAGGGCCCTTCTCTCTGTGGGCAGTGTCACCCATGGGCAGGCGGTCCTGGATGGCATAAGAAAACAAACTGAGTAAGCCATGAACAGCAAGCCAGTGAGCAGCACTCCTCCATGACTCTGCATCAGTCTCTGCCTCCAAGTTCATGCCTTGTCTTCTTGTTCCTACTTCCTTGACTTGAGGTGACTTGAGAGTTCGAAGAAGAAATAAATCCTTTTGTTCCCAAGGTGCTTTTGACCATGGTGTATAATTATAGCAATTGAAACCCTATATGTATGTGTACACACACACACACACACACACACACACACACACACACACACACACAGTCTTTCCTATCTAGGTTCTGCCCCAATTCTAACTCTGTTTGCTTACACCTTCCTGCTTCAGTTCAGGTCCCTTCAGCTTCTGGATTTGGCTCCAACAAATCCTTAGAATAAAAGATTCCCCTGGGGGCTGGAGAGATGGCTCAGTGGTTAAGAGCTTTTGCTGCTCTTGTAGGCAATCTGGGTTTGATTCCCAGCATCCATATCAGGCGGCTCACAACTGCCTGTAACTCCAGCTCCAGGGTATCTGAGGCCCTCTGGGCTCCCAGGGCACCAGCATGCATGTGGTACACATAAATAAATTCAAACAGATACACATACACACACACAAACAAACAAACAAACAAACAAACCTTTCTTTTAGGAAGGTTAGCTGGGTGGTGGCGGTGGCATGTGCTTTTAATCCCAGCACTCAGGAGGCAGAGGCAGGTGGATCATTGTGAGTTCAAGGCCAGCCTGGTCTACAAAGTGAGTCCAGGACAGCCAAGGCTATCATAGAGAAACTCTGTCTTGAAAAACCAAAAAAAAAAAAAAAGGAAGTTTCCAGTGGAGTCCTCATCACAAAGATGATCCCTCTATCCTTCTGTGTGCCTGGGTAGACTGAGTGGACACTGGCTCAATGCCCTTATCAAATGTGCATGTGTAGATGTCTGCTAATGTGATGCCTCTTTCCCTTAGTGGTCTAAACCAGCTCTGGCATAGGGTTTCTGAATGTTTTGCTAGAAGGGGACATCTTGCACTGACACACACACACCATCATCTACCATGCCATCATCAGCTTGCAGTGCCTTCATTATGGTATCAATGCATTTTGTGAAAGAAGAAAGGCTATTCACCCCTCCAACACACCATGGAAGACAGAGCCATTTAGTCCCTGGAGAGTGTAAGCGTCACTCTAGAGGCTCTGTTCAGATTAACTTGTTTCCTAAAAACTCTATGAGTGATACAGTACCATTGCCCCTGTTTTGCCCATGATTGTTACAAATACTAAGTGACATAAGTGAGCCTCCTGCCAGACATGGACAAAGGTGAGATTCTTCCAGAAACATTCTCCCTGCTGTCTATGGTGCATTGATATTTGTATTGGTTTAAATTGCCAACACTGCTTCCTGCATGGGTCACATAGCCTCCCAAAAACAAGGCCAACATCAGGTCAGAAGCAGGAAAACTCTAAGACACCAAGAATTATCCACTAGAATCTAGTGACTAGTGAGTAGATCAAGGAAGCCTCATAGTCACTTTTGGGAAAAGTGTTTTGTTGAGATCACAAAAGAGTGGCATGGGTGACGTGGCTGAAAGACATGCTGTCTTGAAATAGTGTACAGCTAATCCTGACCCCTAAAGAGATCAGGAATGATTACAGATTTCCAATCTGGAACAAGCTCCCCAACCCTACCCTAAGGGCCATGATTAATTTAATTCATTTTAGGATGTCATTTCAGTGAAGCAAAGGCCTCTGCCTCAACATGGCACAATGCCCAGTAATGGCAAACTGGGGACTTAGGCATTGTTGTGGTCAGTGTTAATTGTCACCTCAACAGGAGGATCTGGAACCACCAAAGAGACAAGCCTCCAGGGACACTGGTGAGGAATTACGTTGATTAAATTAATTGGGGTGAGAACACTCATCCTAAAAGTGGGTGATGTCTAGAAAAAGGAGAAAGTGGATCTGTGAGGAAGTCAGTTTTCCCATGTGTTTTACTAGCACCTGGGCTAATAGCTGTAGGCAGGGCCAAGCCCAGTGTGTGGATTCCTTGGCCCTGCTGATGAGTATAGTCGTTTCTTTGGATTTCATGCTCACAGCTTCCTGTCCTCTGCCCTTGGCTGTATGAGCTATATGAGTTGTTGAGCCATATAGGCCATGCCTTTATAGCCATCAGTGGAACCATATGGGTGCCGTATAGAACTCAGGACCTCTGGATGGAAGCATTGAAGAAGGGACCTTTATCTCCTATCTGAGGCCTTGGCTGAGGAAAGAATGGGAGAGGGGAGTGAGTTGGGCACAAGCATTCATCCCTTCTGCTTCCTGACCAGCTGCTTTAAGCTCCATCACTCTCACAGTTTGTCATTTTTGTCCTGCTGGGCCTTGAACCCAGAATGTCAAGGGTGGTGGGAAACTGTTTTGTCACTGAGCCACACCCCTCCCTGCTCCTAAAGGAGGGATCTTGGTTACTGAATTAGCTCACAGTAGAGTAAGACCTTCCAAGAACACTTGTGTCTGTAGCTAGGCCGCAGGATTGTCTTAGGAAGGGAAGACCCCAGCTAGAAGGGGCTCTGAGCACTTCAGAAGTGCCTGTCTTGTGAGTCCTCTCCAAGGCCTGATGCCAACTTAGCTTTACTGGGTGCTTTCTGACTCAGGCAAAAAAGACATGACCTTGCAGGTATAACTTTTAAGAAGAGAAAAGGGGGAGGATGGTGTTAGGATAAGCTAGGATGTGGTGGTGTATTAATATGCATATATAGTTTTCTTTTGTTTTTTTTTGTTTTGTTTTGTTTTTTTCGAGACTGGGTTTCTCTGTGTAGCCTTGGCTATCCTGAAACTTACTCTGTAGTCCTGGCTACTCTCAAACTCACAAGAGATCTACCTGTGTCTGCCTCCCAAGTGCTGGGATTCATTCCAAGGACTTACTCGGGTATGGCCACAGTTAGGGTAAGTGTCCTGTAGCTGTTTCCTGTGGATGGAAACATTCTTTTCTGGAAGTAGTGGGAGGCTTACAAGGCTTCTGAAATTCACAAGAAATTTACAAAACAAAGCCTCTCTTTGAGGCTTCTTAAAAGGTTTTTTTAATGTTGTTTATTCAGTGTGAGTGTGTGTGTGTGTGTGTGTGTGTGTGTGTGTGTGTGTGTGTGTGCGCGCGCGCGCGCGCCTCAGTGCCTCAGAGGGCAACTTGTAGGAATTGGTTTATTCCTTCCACCACGTGGGTCCCAAGGATCAAAGCCACATCATGGTATTTGGTGGCAAGCATTTTTTGCCTCCTGAGCCAGCTCACGAGCCTTCCCTGGGGTTATATAAGTGGTAAACAACCGCCAAAGGACAGGAGACACTTCTGTGTGGCAACAACTGCACGGTGTGTAGGGGATCCCACTGATGTGGCTTTGGGAGTTGCCACCCATGCTAGGGTAGGCTTTTCAGTGACGCAGTAGCCTGAGTCACCTATGTCAAACTTAAAAATAAATGTTAACAGTTCTGCAGGGCACGGTGGCACAGGCCTGTAATCACAGCACTCGGGAGGCAGAGGCAGGTGGATCGCTGGGAGTTCGAGGCCAGCCTGGTCTACAAAGTGAGTCCAGGACAGCCAAGGCTACACAGAGAGACCCTATCCTTTTCAAAATAGAGTTCATGAAACCATAATATTCTTGGAATAACAAACTGATCATGATGGGAGACTAGGTCAATGGTTGTCCAAAATTAGGACAAGGAGCGGGGGGGGGCCGGTGCTGTAGCTATCAGAGACTAGCAGAAGGCATCCTTGTCAGTGGGACTATTCTGTGTATTGCCTGTGACAGAAGTCATACAACTCTGGAATATGGTAAAATTGTTTGGAATTAAACACACACACACACACACACACACACACACACACACACACACTGGAAGAGCATTAAAATGGGTGTGTTGTATCAAGGTCCATTTCTTCATTTTGATATTATACTATTGTTTTGCATTCTGCTGAATGAAACTGGATAAAGGGTAAACATGTTTTAGCCTCCCCACCTCCCACTCAGGTTTTTTTTTCTGAGAAAAGGTTTCCCAAATTAGCTAGAAACTCCCTGTGTACCCAGACTGGCCTTAAACTCACAGCTATCCTGCTGTCTCAGATTTCTACATGCTGGGATTACAAATCTATCATCAAATTGACACACAAACAGGCAACTTTAAGACATGACTTCCCATGCCAGGTGCACTCCTTTAATCCCAGCACTCAGGGAGGCAGAGGCAGGTGGATCGCTGTGAGTTCAAGGCCAGCCTGGTCTACAAAGTGAGTCCAGGACAGCCAAGGCTACACAGAGAAACCCTGTCTCGGAAAAACAAAACAAAACAAAACAACAACAAAAAAGACATGATTTTCCTGCCATTGTCTCAAAGTCTCATGTTAATATCCTAAAATAAAATACTGTCCAATTCTAAAGTATTCAAACATCTCAATACTTTAAAAATCCAGATTTTCTCCGGGCAGTGGTGGCACACAACTTTAATCCCAGCACTCGGGACCCAGCACTCGGGAGGCAGAGGCAGATGCATCTCTGTAAATTCGAGGCCAGCCTGGTCATAAAAGAGAATCCAGGACAGCCAAGGCTACACAGAGAAAGCCTGTCTCAAAAAACCAAATAAATAAATAAATAAATATCCAAATTCTCTTTAAAAGTCCAATGTCATTTTAAATGTAGGCTCCTATAAAAAAAATTTTTTTTAAAGTTACATAAACACCTTTATTCCAAAAGGAAAGAACCAAGGCATAAAAATAATCACACCAAAGCAAAGACATAATCTAGCAGTGTAAATCCAAATCCTATAGCTCAAAATCCAACATCTGGGCTCAAAAGGGCTTGAGTGACACCCCTTTCCAGCTCTGCCAACCTGAGTTAGATATGGATACGTTCTCAGGCTGTCTCCACGCCACACCTGAGGCTATCCTTGGCAGATATCCTATGGTGCTAGCATCTTCAAAGTGAGGCTTCACCTCACCAATGGTCTCCCAGAGCCTCTCTGCAGGAACTCTGACCCTGCCATAGGGTGCCAAACCTTGGCACTTCTCCATAACCCCTTCAATTTTGCATCTTTTGTGCCTTCAACTAGTACCATATGGATGATGTTTACACTGAGAAGTTTAGCTTGAGATGTAGCCTGACCACCTTGGACCACAGCTGTGTCCCTTTCCTATTGTCTCAGGAAGCACAGGAAGTTCCACTTCAAGGATGCTATTCTAATGATCACAGCCACCAGTGTAATCAGCAAACATGGATTCTTCCCTGCCCCCTTGGGTTCTGTTATTGGTTGTTGCTTGTTTTTTGTTTATTGTTTTTTGTTTTTCCAGACAGGGTTTCTCTCTGTATAGCTCTGTAGACCAGGCCTTGAGTCACAGAGATCCACTTGTCACTGCCTTCCAAGTGCTGGGATTAAAGGCGTGGACTACCACTGCCAGACTGCAAACACGATTCTTATATAAAATATCACACAAATGGCTGGTGGCCTGATCCCTGATAAGATCCTTGCTCTCTTCTGAAACATTTGGTCCTTCATTATTATCTGTGTTACTCTAAGTCTTCAAAGTCCCTGCAAAGATGGCCATTAAGCTCTGCCTGCAGTATACAACAGTTTTTCCAGCCCATAATTCCAAGTATATCCATGTTCCTTTCATAAAAAACCATCTAACGCAATAAAAACTGACATGGTCAGATCCATCATAGCAAGACCTCAATTTCTCTGTACCAATTTCTGTCCTAGTTTCATTTCTGTCGCTGTAATAAAATACCCTGACAGAAAGCAGCCTAGGGGGAAAGGGGACTTTATTTGGCTTACAATTCCAGGTTACAGTCCCTTATTTCAGAGAAGTCAAGTCAGGAACATAAAGCCTAAAGCCGCCTGTCCACAGTCAAGAGTAGAGAGAAAATAAACATTGATCTTTACTTGCTGGCCACTTATGCTTGCTCAGCTGGCGTTCTTCACTTTTACACAGTTCAAGATCCAGCCTGTGAAGTGCTGCTGTCCACAGTGGCCTAGATCTTAAACTGTAAAAGAGATAGATAGATAGATAGATAGATAGATAGATAGATAGATAGATAGATAGATAGACAGATCAATGGGTGGGTGGATGGTTGCATGGATGGATGCATAGATGGGTGAATGAATAGGCAGACAGACAGATATAGAAATGCAGGACTAACAAGGTGGCTCAGTAGGTAAAGGTGTTTGCTAGGAGCTAGAGAGGTGGCTCAGTGGTTAAGGGCACTAAGGCTGCTCTTCCAGAAAGCCCGTCTGGAGTTTGATTCCCAGCACCTACATGATGGCTCACAACTGTCTGTAACTCCAGTTCCAAGGCATCTGTTCCCCTCTTTTGGCCTCTGAGGACACCAGGCATGCAAATAGTACACAAACATACATGCAAGCAAAAGACTCTTACACAATAAATAATAAAATAGTTTTAAAATTTAAACAATGAACAAAGACAGCTAGGCACGGTGGCACATACCTGTAATCTCAGCACTCAGGAGGCAGAGGCCAACCCCAGCTGCCCAGCAAGTTTGAGTAAAGCCCACGCTACGTGAGATCCTGTCTCAAACAAACAAACATGAAAAGATGTTTCCCTAGCCAGGCATGATGGCATGGCGCCTTTAATCCCAGCACTAGGAGGCAGAGGCAAGCGGATCTCTGTGAGTTTGAGACCAGCCTGGTCTACAAAGCAAGTCCAGGATAGTCAAGGCTACACAGAGAAACACGGTCTCAAAAAAACAAAGAAGCAAAGAGGAGATGTTTCCCTGAAGTTGTCTATAGATGGCAAACACATGAAAATCCATTCATCATCACTAGTCTTATTGCATAACTAAAGAAAAATGCACACAAATTAAAAGTAAAATTACAGGGCACAGAGGGCTTGAGAGATGGTTCAGTAGTCTAGAACTTCAGCTTCGCAGAATTTGATGTCTTCTTCCGACCTCTATAGGCACCAGAACACATGTAAGCACACTACCACAGAGACAGACAGACACACACACACACACACACACACACACATAAATAAAAAGAAACTTTTAAGCTCGGTGTGGTAGCGTATACCTTTAATCCCAGCACTCAGGAGGCAGAGGCAAGAGGATTACTGTGAGTTCAAGGCCAGTCTGGTATATAAAGCAAGTCCAGGACAGCCAAAGCTAACACAGAGAGACCCTGTCTCAAAAAAACAAAAGAAAAATAAAAGAAACTTTTAAATTTCTTTGAAGTCCTTACAAAGAAATATTTAAAATTCTTTTTTAAAGTAAAAAGTGGCCCATGCCTTTAATGCCAGTGCTCAGGAGGCAGAGGCAGTGGGGAATCTCTGTGACTTCAAGGCCAGTCTGGTCTACATAGAAGAATCCCAGGCCAGCCAGGGATCCACAGTGAGGCTCTGCCTCTGGAAGAGCAGCTTCTTTCCAGCCTAGTTGAGAAAACATAAGCCCTGGGTTCAGGGAGATGTGTTGCCTGGAAGGATGGCTCAGCGGTTAAGAGCACTGCTGCTCTTCCAGAGGTCCTGAGTTCAATTCCCAGCAACCACATGGTGGCTCACAACCATCTGTAACTGTAGTCCCATGAGATCCATTGATGCCTTCTGGTGTGCAGATGTATATACAGGCAAAATATCCATATCCATAAAATTAATTAATTAAAAAAATATATAAACAATTCTTTGTCAGTGATGGTGCACACCTGTAATCCCAGCATCAGGAAGCAGAGGCAGGCAAATCTCTGAGTTCAAGGCCAGCCTGGTATACAGAATGAATTCCAAGACAGCCAGGGCTACACAGAGAAACCCTGTCTCAAAACAAAAAGCCCTCAGTTTGTAAAGGTAAATAGAGTTATCCAGATCTGTCTGACTTGCTATCACAGAATGGCCATCTGAGCTTCCAGGAGGCAGAACGGTAGGGTCACAAGTTGGAGGCTAGTGTGGGCGACATTGAATGTCACCCCCCCCCCAAAACGTAAAACATAAAAAAGAAAGAAAAGAAAGCATCACAGACAGGGACACCATCTTATAAGATAATGGGGGGTGGGATTGAAGGCCTCAATTAGGAGAATGACGGTGTCAGATTTCTGTACCTAAGAGCTCCCTTTTTTTTTTTTTAACTTTTTAAAAAGTTTTATTTTTATTTTATATGCCTTGGTGCTTTGGTTGTAATGTTTGTGTGTGAGGGTGTCTGGTCCACTAGAACTGGAGTTACAGACAGTTGTGAGGTGTTGGGAATTGAACCAGGGTCCTTTGGAAGAGCAGCCAGTGAGTGCTTTTAACCCCTGAGCCATTTCTCCAGCCTGAGAGCTCCCTTTAAATGCCACTGGTGGCTTAAGGATCAATAGTGAGACTGCTCTAAAGGTATATAAAATGTGCAGGAAGCCGGAGCAGCAAGGAGGAGGGTAAGGGACGGTACCTAAGACCATTAGTGAGGAAGTTAACAGTATGGCTAATGAAGTGTTCAGGAATGGAGTTCACTGAAGGCTGTAGGGCATTTTGAAATGTTACCAAAAGGGCTAGCAAGGCGAATCACTAGGTAAAAGCCTAATGACCTGGGACTCACATGATGGAAGGGGAGAGAAAACTCCTACAGGTTGTCCACTGACTCCAACACTTGGTGTGGTACGGGGGGGGGGGGGGGGGGGGGGGGGGAAGGAGGGGAAGAGGGGCGACAGGAGAGAGAGAGAAAACAAGCAAATAAATACATGTTTTCATTTGTAGTATTTGCTTTTTTTGAGTCATGGTCTCCTATATAGCCCTGGGATGACCTAAAACTCCCTAGGTAGACAGGGCTGGCCCTGAACTCATATAGATTCATCTCCTGACTGCTGAGGTTAAAGGTGTACACCACCAGGTCCAGACACAAATAAGTATATCTTTTAAAATAAATGCTACAACAACAAAAAAAATGATGGATTGTCGCGTCCCACTCGACCAGCAAGGAAGACATGGCACCCGGTTCTTCTCTCAAGCAGTTTATTCAGGCTCTTCTTGCGGTCTTCTCTCCAGAACCACTCCCCTCATACCCTTTTATAGACAGCCAAGCATCCAATCAAGCAACGCCACGTTTCCGTACTCTATTGGCTCTTGAAAGCGGAACTATTGCAGGCAGCGGGCCATGCCCTAATAAGGACTTGTTTACTACTTTTGAGGCAAAGCTGGCTACATGCCAGGTGCCGTCTTGGGGCAAGGCACACAGTAGAATACTGTGGCTTCCCACAATGGATTGATGGGGGTATGTATGAAAAGATAAATCTAACACGTTCACTGTTAATGATTGGTTCATAGCAGAACCATTGTGGTGATGCATGTCTGTAGTCTCAAGTACTCTAGAAGTAGGAGGATCACTGGAGGCCCAGAGTTCAAGACCAGCCTGGGCAGTATAGCAAGATCCTGTCTCAAAAAGTGTGTGTCGGGGGGGTATAGAGGTAGCTCAGTTAACAAAGTGCATATCGTACAAGCATGAGGATTGAAATTCAGTCCTTGGCACCCACATAGAAATCTTGGTGTGGCTGGGCATGGTGGTACATGCCTTTAATTCCAGCACTAGGGAGGCAGAGGCAGGCAGATCGCTGTGAGTTTGAGGCCAGCCTAGTCTACAAAGTGAGTTTAGGACAGCTGAGGATACAAAGAGAAACTCTGTCTTGAAAAACAAAACAAAGCAAAACAAGCCAAAAACCACAAAAACAAAACAAACAAACCAACCCACACAAATAAATCTGCCAAGGAAACAAAAAGAGGTGTAGCTAAGCAGTTGAGAGCATGTGTGAGGTCCTGAGTTGAACTCCCAGCTCTACACAGACATAACCAAAACAACCAACAAAACAAATAAACCAAAACAAAAGCTATGCGGAAGCTGAAGAGAAAGCCTCTGGTTCCTAGAACTATACCATTGATATGGATTGTTCTTGAATGTCAAATCAACACTACCTCTTGGAAAATCCACCCGATAGCTATATTGCTTACATAATGCTAAACAAACATGGATGGAGGTCTTCCTCTCTGAAGCCCTCTTGAAAAATCAGTTACTCTCTGCCAGCCGGTGGTGGCCCATGCCTTTAATCCCAGCACTCGGGAGGCAGAGGCAGGCAGATCTTTGTGAATTCTAGGTCAGCCTGGCCTACAAAGTGAGTCCAGGAGAGCCAGGGCTATGTAGAGAAACCATGTCTCGAAAATCCACCCTGCCCCATAAAAATTCTTCAGCCAATGTCTGTAGCTACAAAGACACATCAGTCATAAGAGCAATGTCCCTGCATCCGTTTCCTATGATGGCTGATCTCTGTGGTGGCTCTCATCTCTCCTGAAATGATTTTCTTTTCCTGGATTCAATCATCAGATGTGACTCTTTTCTACTCTTTGTTAGTTACTTATTTTGGTTTGGTTTTTGAAACACTGTTTCTTTATGTGGCCCTGACTGAGCTGGAACTCACTCTGTAGCCTCTGCTAGCCTCAAACTCACAGAAATCCGCCAGCCTCTGCCATTCGAGTGCTGGAATTAAAGTCCTGCGTCACCACAGCCTGTTCTTTTCCACTCTTGATTGCAGCTGTGGGGCCCAGAGAGCCCTGTGCACCTGCCCACCTGGGGTGAGATCAACAGGATCTCTGTGTTGTCACTTCGAGCTTTTCTTTTCAGAGTCAGTATTGCTGGGCTCACTAAAAGATGAGAAACCACAGCCTCTTGTTTCCGGTGCAGGTGAAGTGGGCAGTGAGACTAGGCCAACGTTGGTGTAGCTTTTTTTTTTTTTTCTGGGAAGAGAGCTGTCAGCTTCCCTTCCTGAGTTCCCTTGTTCAAGAAATCCGTAGATGCCTCAGTCAGAGGAGACAATTACCAGAAAATACAGCTAGCAGCCATTAGTGGCTCTGAGTCACTCCTGCACCACAGCAGATGTTACCATGGTTTCCAGGCTGAATCTTCCTCCTCTCTGCTCCCTCTGCCCTCTATTCAGTTAATTTGTCACTCTGCTGCACGCTCCTCCACAGTCGGTCTCCACAGATTGATGCACACTTAACCCTGTAGAGAAGCAGGCTTTTTGGTTGCTTCTTTCCCCGATAACACTACCCTTTTCTTTTTGTAGTGGTTTTGAGATAGACTCTCATGTAGCCCAGGCTGACCTTGAACTTGCTAGAGGGCGAAGGCTGAACTTGAATTTCTTATGTTCCTACCCAAGTGCCAAGAATTCAGGCATGTGTCATTATACCTGCCCATTGCCCCCCCCCTTTTTTTTTGGAGCTACTGGTCTTCAGGCACTGCTTTAGACTGAAATCAATCATACACAGAGGCTCGGCTATTGTCTTCATAGCTGCGATTATCTACTGCAATACACAGAAGGTTTACAATGGTCCAGGGCAGATGCACCATCCATTCCCTTTAGTTCTTTGCTTTGTCATGTCCTGTATGTGTGGGAGTGCATGTCCATGTCTATGTACATGACTGTGGGCATGCGGAGGCCAGATGTCAACCCTGAGTGGCATTCCTCAAGAGTTCTCCACATTTTTTAAATCAAGTCTCTCATTGGGGACCTGGGACTCACTCTTTTAGATGGACTGGTGACCTTTCTGTGACTGGCTCCCTAGCACTGGGATTAGAAGCACACACCGTGTCCAGTACTCTACACAGGTTCTGGGCATCAAACTCAGATCCTCCTGCTTGCATGACAGGCACATAGCCTGCTTTTGACCCCACCTGCTCTGAGATCTTCTGGCTGTGTAGCCCAGGGTGACCTTAAACTTTGGATCTTTTTTGCCTCAACCTCCCTAGTGCTAGTGTGATGTGCACCGCCATACTCAGCTTTCACAGTGACTCTTCTTCACTGGGGTCTGATCACGGGCTTGTTTCGTTCCGACTGCAACACTGTTGTAGCCACCACTTACAGGAAAGGCCCCTTCCAATTAAAAACAACCAGACAAACCAAAAGCAAAGACAAAGAGGCCATCTGGTCCACCTGGACCTAAGTAACAGTCAACACTGTTATTGTTCACTTCCCCACCCATCCCCCCAACCAGATATGGGAAGTCAGTGGCAGAGGATAGTGGTGGGGGTAGGAGGGGTGAAGAGGTAGGGGGTGTCTCATTTCTGAAGTGGAAAAGCAATGACTCCCTCCAGCCATAGGGCATTCTCCACAATGGATACTGCCAATCAGAAACAAAGAGGGGTCTAGAAGTCACAGCATCACAAAACAAAGGGGCCCCTCCTTAGGGCCTGAGAAATACCTTAAATCCTCTCTAGGGCATCCACTTCCTAGGCCAGCAGAGATTGGGCAAAGATTCAATTTAGGATTAGTTGGTGGTACAGGGCTGTGGTCTAGCCTTCAGGAGGCAGAGGCAAGAGGACCGGACATTTAAGTCCAGTTCAGGCTGCAGAGGGAGAGTCTATCAAAAACAAACAAACAAACAACAACAACAACAAAGAAAAAACTCTAAATTTTGGCCTGGGGTGGGTTCAACGGTAGAGCTTTTGCCTGGCTTTTGGAAGGTCATGGGTTTGATCGCCAGTATTGCAAAATCTAAGCTGAGTCAGATAGCTAAGATGGAACAGTGATCTCATGGGATAGGAGAAAAGATGTCATAAATAAAAATTATTAGTGGAAGAGGGAAGGATTGTGGGTAAAAGGAGAAAAATATATCCAGGTGGCACATGACTGTAAACCCACGATCTGGGAGGCAGAGGCAGGAGGCTAGTGGAAGCAGCAGAACAGTCTAGACCCTCTGTCAAAAACGGAGACTAAGTATGAAAGGGATAATGAGAACACACTGAGATGCAGTCCAAAGCCATTCATTTTAAGTAGACAGCCGAGTCGGCCGTTGACCATGAATTCACTCTCATGATACTCTACAAGCAGAAACTGAGCCTAAAAGCTTGTTCAAGGCCACAGGGCTAATAGAGAGAGGTTAAAAGCAGACTACGCACTTCCAGAAACCAAGCTTTAAACTGCATTATGCTGTGCTGTCATGTGAATTTTAAGCCAGGTGGTGGCGGCACACTTAGTCCCAGCAATTGGGAAGCAGAGGCAGATTAAGCTCTGTGAGTTCGAGGCCAGCCTGGCCTACAAAGTGAGTTCCAGGACAGTAAAGGCTACATAGAGAAACACTGTCTCAAAAAAAAAAAAAAAAAAGAAAAAGAAAGAAAGAACAAGAAAAGGAAAGGAAAAAGGAAAAAGAGGGCTGAAGAGATGGCTCAGTGCTTAGGGGCACTGGCTCCTTTTCCAGAGGACTTGATGTTGCCATAGAAACAGCCTGGCCCAGGTTGCTTAGCTGCCAATGCCAGGGACACAGGATAAAAAGGACAAACCCACCACCCATTGCTCTCTTATTCTTACTTTGTCTCTTACTCGGTCCCCCTCTCTGTCCCCCTGGGGCACTCTCCCTTCCTTCTCTCCCCAGGCTTCTACAATAAATCTTATAACATGTATGTTGTGTGGCGCATATTTAACACCTGAGTGCAAAGACCAGCATCCACATGGCAGCTAACAACTGTCTGTAACTCCAGTTGCAGGGGACTAAAAACCCTCACAGACAAAATGCAGGCAAAAAAATGAAACAAAAATTTAAGTTTTTTTCAAAAGGAAAAAGAAAGACTATCATATAAATTGACTGCAGTGGTCACATGCAGTCCTGCTGTATAGTATTAGCAGCTTGTCTGTCTTTTAGGTGCATATATATGTAGTAGGTAATATGTAACTTTAAAAAGCACGTTCTACACCTTGGTCTGTAATCTTCCTTAAGGCGATTTCGGTACACACAGCTTATAATAGTTACTTTAAAATCAATTTAGGCTGCTTCCAATGTTTCTCCATGACAGACTTCTGCCACAGGCAATGAGGTGGTAGGTTTTCCCCCCATCTTTTGTACCCTGTCAATTACTGCTGCAAAAATTAAATAAATAAACAAATGAAAAATGAAAAACCACTACGGAGTGTAGGAAACAGGACAGAAGACCGCTATCACCTTAGCTCTCCCTGATTTCCCTTTGTCTAGCATCCCCAGGGGTTTAGCAGGAGACCACGCCAAGGACCTGCAGTGGCCTGAGGCTCACATTGCGCATGCGCGGGGGACGTGGGCGGTTGCGAGGGGGGGGAGCACGTGAAGGGGGCTGCTGGTGGTGGGGGAGACAAGAGAACACAGAGTGGGGACGCAAAAGAGGCGGTGTGAAAGGAGTGAGGAAAAGCTAAGGGGCAACCTTTGTCTCCGCCTCTCCGTAGGGCTTCAGCTTCTTATTGGTCAAGCAGCTCCAGCTCTCATTGGTCAAGGAGCCAAAAGATTGGGTCTGTCCCAAGCTATGCCTGTCTCCGAAACCACGGCGGAAATGGTTGATTGTGAAGCTTCCTTCGGGCATTATTTAGGACATACCTATGGGGCCTAAAGGGGCCTTTTTCTAGCACCGGACCGGAACAGTTGCGAATTCAACGGCAAGCTTAAGAGATGCCGCCGAAGGGGAAAAGTGGTTCTGGAAAAGGGGGGAAAGGTAGACCGCCCGAGATAATCCGGGAGCGTGGGAGGTCGATGAGGAGAAGGGCGGTAGTAGGCCGACAGCTGTAGGGGTCAGAAGGCGAGCAGCAGGTGACCAGGAGCCCTCGGAGACGCTACGGTTTATGTTTGGGCGGGCCGCGGGTGAACAGGGACCCTCCGAGCCGCTATGGTTATGTTTGTTTGTTTGTTTTCCTCCAGTAAATCAGAAAATGCACGAGGGGCTGCTACTTGAAGTTTCAGTACAGGGACCTTCGTGGCGGATAGTAGAAGCTGGTGGGGGTGGTTTCTCGCCACCTGGAACTGTTATTTTAAAGGTTTATTACCACTAAAATTTAATCTGCTGAATCGCCAGCAATAAAAGGAAGCCGACACTAGTGGTCCATATAGGTCTCATGATGTACACCCACCCCGCTGAGGAGGGTGTTAGGCACATCGCTGTCAGGCTAGAAAAATAAGACACAGCTCTTAGTCATCCCTGGAAGAATTGGGGAAGATAGTAGCCAGAAAATACTGTGCTGAATGTAGTGCTGAGAGATAGTGTGTTACAGAAGGTGGAGAACGGGTAAAGAAACAAACTGGAGACACTTCAGGCAGGCCAAGATAAGCAGCGGCAATAGGGTAAAGCATACTGGACCCAAGAGCCCAGCCCTAAAAGCGCCAATGGGAAACAGCACTGTTTGTGTGCTAGAACATTGCTGAAGTAAAACTTCAAGACAAATTATTGATAATTTGGGCATAATTAAAGCAGAAGCCTAAACCATGGGGAGTGTTGTATATGATGTTAATAAGGTCAGTTAGGGGCCAGGAAGTCTTTTAAAGAGATCGTTTCAGAAGCCTGGCAGTCTTGGCACACACCTTTAATCCCAGCACTAGGGAGGCAGAGGCAGAGGCAGGTGGATCTTTGAGTTCGAGGCCAGCCTGGTCTACAAAGCGAGTTCTAGCACAGCTAAGGCTACACGGAGAAACCCTGTCTCGAAAAAATAAGAGAGGGAGGAGAGACAGAGAGAGAGGGACAGGCGGGCTGAGGCACAAAGATCTGAGTTTGAGGTCACCAAAAGTACCTAGAGACCCTGTCTCAAAACAAAAACCAAAGTAAACATGAAGATAGAATTATGCACACACACCCTGCCCCCCCAGACCTGGAACTTTGGAAATATTTAATAATCAGTTGTTAAACTGAATACTTAATCCAGGTGTAGTCCTTAGCTACCTTGGCCACTAAACAGTTAGTATGCTGCCTTTGACATAAAACTTGAGAGTAATAAGATATGCTACCAGTTCTTGATAACCTGAATGTCACAAACTCTTGCCAGGAGGACATTGGTAGGCTTTGTGATAGACTGCAGAAATTAGGCATGAATGCATTCTTTATACATATATACATTGTAGTATATTTTTAAAAATACAGCACTAGCAAGCACTCTACCCCTGAGATACAACTGAAGCTGCCAAAATACATTCTTGGAGATGTTGCATGTTAGAATTGCTAGTATCAAACACATTGTCACAGAACATAACAAATTATATAATTTTATATAATGGCGGTGTTTAGTGTTCTGCCATTAGAAGGCAAGCTTTGGAAGTCTGGAGAATCCAGGCTTCTGGAGCTCATTCATCTATGCCCACATTCATGTCTTTATTTTCTGTGAAGTATTTTGGAAGGCACATTTCCTGTTGTTAGAGGTGAGTCACAGGTAGGTTAACTTGATTCTGTGAGTCACCATGTAGCCTATTGGAGCTTGGAGCTGGAACAGAAGGCTCACCATGTATTATGAGTTGGACCTATCTATAAATGTCAAAGTACAGCTCAAATGAGTTTCTCTCTCATTATTTAAAGGAGGTGCAGCCTCTGGGAGTGACAGTGCTGACAAGAAGTCTCAAGGCCCTAAAGGTGGTGGCAATGCTGTAAAGGTGAGTTGTCTTACTTGTCCCCTTTTTTCTTTGATGTTTTTCCTTTTTCTTTTCTTTTTGTTTTTTATTTTTTGAGACAGGGTTTCTCTGTGTAGCCTTGGCTGTCCTGGACTCCCTTTTGTAGTCCAGGCTGACCTCGAACTCACAGCGATCCACCGGCCTCTGCCACCTGAGTGCTGGGATTAAAGGCGTGCGCCACCATGCCTGGCTCCTTTGTGAAGTTTTAAGGTGTGAGTGTAGATACATCTAGAAGGCAGTGTGAGTAACTTGTTCCTAAGTTAAAGACAAGATGATACAAAACTAGAAACTAGTCTCACTTTTAAAAGGTTGAATTTTCACGCCTTTAGCACTGTTCTTTAAAGTGTGTTAACTTAGGGACGGGGTGATAGCTCAGTCAGCAGAAATGACCTAAGTTTGATTCCCAGAACCCACATTTAAAAAGCTGGGGATAGCGGCACACACTTAAAATTCCAGCACTGGCTAGCTAACCAGCCTAGCCTAATTGGTGAGTTCCATGCCAGTGGAAGACCTTATCTCAAAAGAAAAAACAGGGTGGATGGCACCCTACAAAGGATTATCTTCTGACCGCTACACACACAAACATGAGCACAGATTTGTTACTTTGACCATGGATGAGAGACAGCAAATAGTTACTTGAAGCACTTAATCACCCAACCCCGGGGAGTGTCTGCAAACAGCACTGTACTAGTACAGTCATTTAACAAGGAATTTCTATGTTGGGTCAGGATACAGGAGGTTCAAATAAATGGATTTCCTTGCCTCTACCTATAAATTTAACCATACACATACAGCATAAATGGAAGAGAAGGATGGGGCAAAGTGTGATCTGAGCTGTTCTATTCAGGATACCTATGTCCCTGAGAGACAGTTGGAGATGAGGAACAAAGATCTGGTTTTCTGGGCGTGTTTTGGATGTATGTATGTCTGTATTGTGTGTGCGTGTGTGCGCGCGCGCGCAGTGCCCAGAAGGAAATGTTGGATCCTTTGGAACTGGAATTACAGATGGTTGTGAGCTGCCAGCATAGATGCTCTTAACCACTGAGCCATCTCTGACCCCTGTTCTCTGACCTTGTGTGAGCATTTACCTGTGTCAGGTGGGATTTTGGTGTCGCAAGAAGAGTTTTTATAAGGCATGGTGTAGGCCAGCTATGTCATCTTGTACTCAGTTGTAGAGGTAGTCATTGTTACAGTCTGGGATGAGGGCCATCTGGCTCTGTTGGGCTTCATGAGAGCTGGCACGTTGGTCTCCAGCACGGCATCTTCATAAAGGATGTTGTAGGGTCATTTGGGCTGTGTGTGCTCTTCACTGGATATACTGTACTTAGTATCCAGACCCCAACCTAGGAGAGTACTCCAGTGCATAGAGCTTGAAGTAGCCATCCTGTCCCCAGGTATATGGGACTGGCATGTATGTAGGTAGGACAGTAGATTGGGATTAAAATGTTATTAAGCTTTTTGTTTAAGGCCTGTACCTAATACCCTGATTACCTCAATAGTAACATTTCAAAAACTATAGTTCAATAGCATCGTCAGAGTATTGCCATTGAAACAGAACATTGAGCTACACCCCAAGACTTCTGCCCTATATAAAGACTAGTCCTGCTGCCCTTTTATAACTAGAGCCCCCCCTCCTTCCTTGCCTTCTATTTCCCCAACACATAGACTTTTTCTTTTTGAAACAGTCTTCTTTAGTCAAGGCTGGCCTCAAGTTCATTACATAGCAAAGGGTGGCCTTAAATTTCGGATCCTCCTGTCTCTACCTCCAAAGTGCTAGAATTATAGGCTTCTAACCTGTCCCTTTTTTTTTCCTATCCCATTTTTTAATGTTTTGTTTTCTTGTTGTTGCTGTTGTTTTGATACATGGTTTCACTATGTAGACCAGCCTGGCCTAAAACTCATAGCGATCTGCTTGCCTCTGCCTCCCGAGTGCTGGAATTAAAGGCATGTGCCACTATGCCCAATGATTCCTACCCCATTTTTAATTAAAAGCAGCAACTAATCAGCCCTCTGATCATGTACTTTAATGATTTCAAGAATGTTAAATTAGAGCCAGGTGGGCACAGTGGCGCGTGCCTGTAACTCCAGCACTTGGAAGGCAGAGGCAGGTGGCTCTCTGTGAGTTCGAGGCCAGCCTGGTCTTCTTACATAGTCAGGCCAGGACAACTCAGGCTACACAGAAACCTGGCCTCAAAAAACCAGGGGAGAAAATGTTAAATTGGATGGAATCATGTAGTTTATAACCTTAGGGGAGTGTTGGGCTTTTTTTGTTCAGTGTAATTTTCTGGTAGGTTCATTCAGATTGCTGTGTGTTGCTAAGTTCTGTTCCATAATATGGAAGTGCCATGTGTGTTTTGACTATTTACCTGCCAAAGGATATCTGAGTTTCTGATGTTTCTCAAAGGCCCTGGCACCAGAACTCTGTAGGATCAACCACACCTCTGTACCCACATACTGCTCCCGTGTCACTAAGAGCTGAAGCTGAGTTCACCCCTGCTGAGCCTCCCTCTTCCTGTTCTCCATCTGTTCTCATAGGCTGCAGGTTCTCGTACCCGCGCTGCTCCCAGCACCTCCTAGGCTTTCGGATGTTCTACCCTCTACATCTCCTCAGAAATGGAAGTGCCTCTAAGGGCTTCATCCTCACATTGAGGAGCCCTGACTGCTTTTCCTCTTGCTCATTCACCTGTCAGACCTCAACGTGGGGTCAGTCTAGTAGGCCACTTTCTCTGCATTGAACCCAAACTGCTAGGCCCTGCTCAGGAGACCCAGTCTTGGTGATGGGAGCCCCCCTGAATTGTAATCTTAGCGTGGCTCTCAGTGCTGCTGCTCAGCAGCCCTTTGCAGCACTGCACTGCAGTCAGCAGGGAACTTGGGCCAGTGGTTCTCAACCTAGGTGGTCAAGGCTGAGCCCACCACACCTGCAGAGCTCAATCCTCCAGTGCCTGTGGGCACCTAGGTCTGCTGCATCAAGATCTCTGGGCCCGGGGCCTGCACCTTAATGTCTTAAGAAGTCTGAAGGTTTTTCAAACATCCTGCCAAAATTAAGCAAACACCAGTGTAGTCTCAAGGGTTGGTGTGAGGATTTAATGAGATCTATTTGTGTAAAGCACTCAGTACTTCTATTGTTGTTGTTGTTTTGAGACAGGATTTCTCTGTGTAGCCTTGGCTGTCCTGGAATCACTTTGTAGGCGAAGCTGATCTCAAATTCACACCGATCCACCTGCATCTGCCTCCCTGAGTGCTAGGATTACAGGTGTGTGCCATTGCACTGGCTGTATAACTTGTTTTTAACTCAAGGAGAGATAAAAGAATAAAGGGTTAATGGCACAACTGGGCTAAGCCCTTTTTTTTGAGAAAGTGCTATTTTCAAAAATCTTGAACCCAAATGACCTGAATGAACAGCAAAGGAATCAAAAAATTCCTTAAGTGGCTGGGCGGTGGTGGCGCACGCCTTTAATCCCAGCACTTGGGAGGCAGAGGCAGGAGGATCTCTGTGAGTTCAAGGCCAGCCTGGTCTACAAAGCAAGTCCAGGACAGCCAAGGCTACACAGAGAAACCCTGTCTCAGAAAAAAACATCCTTAAGTGAAAATTTACTGACTTCACAATAAAAATGTTTGTGTTTTCATAATAATATTTGATAATAGTTAAATTACTTAGCCATTAATTGAATGAGTTTGATAATTGGTTTCATTGTTGACTATTAAATTTAATAATTTACCAGCCAGGTGGTGGTGGCATACACCTTTTAGTCCCAGTATTTGGAAAGCAGAGGCAGGTGGATCTCTTGTCAATTGAGGCCAACCTGGTCTATGGAGAGAATTCTAGGGCAGCCAAAGATACACAGAAAACCTGTCTTGAAAAAAAAACCCACAATTACTTAATAATATTTTCACAAAGAATAGAAGCCTCTTTTGTTTAGGGTTTGTTGTTGTTGTTGTTGTTTAATTTTTGGGGTTTTTTGAGACAATGGTTCTCTGTGTAGCCCTGAATGTCCTGGACTCGCTTTGTAGATCAGACTGGCCTCGAACTCAGAGATGGCCTGCCTCTGCCTCCCTGAGTGCTGGGATTACAGGTGTGCGCCATGGCTGCTCCTCAGCTCCTGTCAACACTTACCTTCCTTGGTGCCCTGGGTTGGAGCCCCAGCATCTTCTCAATCCTCTCCTTCCCTTTTTTTATTTATTTACAAACATGGGCTAACTCTATAGCCCAGGCTGGCCTTGAACTCATGATCCTCCTTTGTCAGCCTCTCAGGTGCTGGGTTTATGGGTGTATCCTATCTTGCTCAGTGAAAAGGGCAGTCTAGAAGCTCTAGTTAAATCAAATTGAGACCTGAGCCATTCTTGTCCCCCAGGAGGCTGTCCTTTGCTGTCCAGCTTGTATACCTGTCTCCTCTGAGTGGGACTAGACACATCCTACACAAGGTGCTTGCATGTGTAGAAGGAAAAACTGACTCCTGCAGTTGTCTTCTGACTTCCTCCTGAGCAATGTGGCACACATGCATCCTTACACATACGTACACAATCAATAAAAGGGATCGGTTTTTACTAAAAGGTATTTGCTGGGCTGCAGAGATGACTTTGCAGTTAAAGATATGTATTGCTCTTTTGGGGGACCTGAGTTCAGTTCCTAACACCCATGTCAGGTGGCTCACAGCTGCCTATAACTCCAGTTCTAGGGAATCTGATTCCTCTGGCCCCTGCGGGCACTTGCATGCACATGCACAAACCCAACCACCTATACACATAACTTAATTTTTCTTTAAGATGTATTTATTTATTATGTATACAGTGTTCTGCATGCATGCACACCTGCATACCAGAAGAGGGCACCAGATCACATTATAAATGATTGTGAGCCACCATTTCATTGCCGGGAATTGAACTCAGGACCTCTGGAAGAGCATACTGTACTCTTAATTGCTGAGCCATGTCTCTAGCCCCACAGAGCTTTAAATCAGTCTTAAAGAAGTTTGTCTATCCAAGCACTGTTTTTATCTCTATATTCTGTGTGTGTGCACATGTATATGTTCATGCATGCATACCATGGCTCATGTATGAAAGTCAGATGACAACTTGTGGGAGTTGGTGCTCCCCTTTCACCATGTAAGTTCCAGAGCTCTAACTTAGGCCATCAGGCTTGGCAGCAAGTGCCTTTGACCCTCTGTGCCCCGTTTTTGATGTGTTTGTAGCTCCTATGTCTCTCCACTAGTTGTCCTGGGCCAATCTTTTTTTTTTTTTTTTTTTTTTTTTTTTTTTTTTTACAGTCCAGGTCCTATATTTCTTTTTTTACATTAGGCCATGAATTTGTACGGAGTGGGCTCCAGCAGCACAGGCTCCTTCCCGTGAGCCCTCACAAAGTGAGCTTCTCTGGGTGGCGCAGGCTGGCACACCAGCTGAACCCAGGTGCCCTTCTCCCTGGCTTCCTCCTCCTTCTGGTCATTCTCCTGCACGCGCTTCAGGAAGCTGTCCCTGCTCTTACAGTGCTAGATGTGCTCAATGCGCACATTGATGCTCTTGATGAGAATCTTGCCCTTAACCTGCTTGTTCAGAATGATGCCCACAGCATACTGGGTAACGTTGTAGACTTTTCCGAGTTTGCTGTGGTAACACTTATGGGGCATTCCTTTCTTCTCCTCCTCCTCCTCTTCTTTCTTCTTCTTGTTTTTTTTCTTGTTTTGTTTTTTGAGACAGGGTTTCTCTGTGTAGCCTTGGCTGTCCTGGACTCACTTTGTAGACCAGGCTGGCCTCGAACTCACAGCGATCCACCTGCTGCTGCCTCCCAAGTGCTGGGATTAGAGGCGTGTGCCACCACCGCCCGGCTGGGGCATTCCTTTCTGAACAGTGCTCATTCCCTTGATGTCTACGATATCTGCCTTTCTGTAGATTCGCATGTGTGTGGCCAAAGGAACAACTCCACGCTTCCTAAAAGGCCTGGAGAACATACAGCAAGTGCCCCTCTTTCCCTCTGCGTTTGTCATTTTGGCAAGTTACTGCGAGATGGCTGCCGCGGCTGAATCTGGGGCCAATATTACCCCGGATTTCAATAGTTAACCCTAAGGATTCTTGTCTCTTAAATTATAAGCGAGAAACTGAGTGGCGTGGGATATTCTTGTAGTCTAGAACTTGGAAGAGACAGGAAGATCTGGAGTTCAAGGGCATCCTCAGCTACATACTGAGTTCTTGGACTATATGCGAACCTTGTCTCAGAGAGGAAAGGAGTATTTCCAGGCAGGTTTTTTTCACTCTGATAAGATAAACTAGGCAGCAATTTGTTGAGTGCTGGTTGCATAGCTTCCTTCACAGTCCCATGAGGATAGTCTTGGAGGCTCAAAAGCCTGCCCAAGTTCATACAGCAGAGCTGGGATTGGACTCTAGGACCTAAACATTCAACCAGCTCCATACCTCTTCCAGTTACCATTGAAATACATGGGGAAAGGGGGGAGGTTCCCACCGGCTGCTGCCCACTTTCCATCTAAATCAGGTTTCTGAGATACTGTTTGATTCAGAAATGGGTTTGTGGCAGTCACTCAACTGTGCAAACTTACAGGATGTTCAACGACTGTGAGTCAGTGTGCTGTTTTATAGTTACCAGGGATAATTCAGATGCGACTCCTGCACCAAGAAGAATCATTTTCCTCTAACTGGACATGCTTTTCCCTTGTAGGTCAGACACATTCTATGTGAAAAACATGGCAAAATCATGGAAGCCATGGAAAAGTTAAAGTCTGGAATGAGATTCAGTGAAGTGGCCTCACAATACAGTGAAGATAAAGCCAGGCAAGGGGTACGTTGCTCTTTATCATTTCAGTGTTCTGTTGTCATGCTAGGGGAATGAGGTAGCATTCATAAAACCCTGAGTTTAAGCCCCAGCATTGCAAAAAGAAAAAGTTTCCACCACAAAGAGAATACTAAAGCAAAAACTATTTTCTACATCTGTCATTAATTTTAGCCATATCTTTGTTTCAAGAAAAGCAGAAGTGAGCAGCTTGTGGAACTAAGGATGTAGGTAAATGTGTGGCATATGTGAGGCCCAGGTTTGAGCCCTAGTCCCCCCCCCCCAGTGTGTAATTTATGAGCAGTTGTATAAGAATCATCGGTGTTAAAGGGAAAGCGTGGGGAAGGGAGACTGTGGTCAAAGTACATTAGAGGCTTGTGAGCATGTCCTTGGGAAACCAAGCACCAAGGACACAGAGTCCCCTATGTCTAAATTTGGGCATGACCAACCTTTCACAGATCACCTCAAAATGCAGCGGTATTCTGAGCACTTGCGCTCCATCCAGTCTTAGACTTTTCCCCCTCCCATTTGAGACAGCACCTACGGAGCCCAGGTGAATAATACAGCCCAATGAGCCATTGCAGTCATATTGGGAAAGCTCTCTGAAGCTACAGTACAACTGTTCTCTTTTTAAGGCCACTTGATATCCTGTATCTTTTGGACTTTTCAGGGTGACTTGGGTTGGATGACCAGAGGGTCCATGGTGGGACCATTTCAAGAAGCAGCATTTGCCTTGCCTGTAAGTGGAATGGATAAGCCTGTGTACACAGACCCACCAGTTAAGACAAAATTTGGATATCATATTATTATGGTTGAAGGAAGAAAATAAAATCACATGAAAGACTGAATAAGTGTTTTATATTTTGTTTAGATCTTTAAAAGGTATGAAATAATCCTCATGTCTTGTGAACTGTCAGTGTGAGTTTGTAGGAAAAGATCAGGTGGCCATCAGTATGTTCTGCGGTCACTTTCAGTTATCAGTTCTTAATGAAGACTCATGCAAACTCCTTTTAACTTGTGCTCCCATTTTTCCCAGACTAACATTAACCCTCAGCATGTCTCATAAATTAACTCTGAAACCATGTTCAGGAGTCAAATCTTAGGCCCTTGAAAACCTTGGCATGTAGTTAGTAGGTGAATTGGCACATGAAAAACATAACTCAAGTTAGTCAGCTCTGATCTGCATGGCATGTATTGTCTTAATACAGCACATGGTGGCCAAGCAGCCTTTCAATATCAACTTTCTCCTTAAAGTTATTTTTTATTATTAAGGTGTATTGTTTGTTTATGAGTGTGTACATATGTGTGTGGGTACCCACAGAGGACAAAAGAGGGCATCAGATCCCCTGGAGCTTGGGTTACAGATGGGTGTAAGGCTTTTGACATTTGTGCTAGGAACCAAACTGGTCCTTCACAAGAGCAGCAAAGGCTCTTTAACTTTTGAGCCATGCCTCCAGCTTCTCAACTTTCTCTTTAAATAAATGTCTGTCAGGTGGCTCAGCAGGAAAAGGTGCCTACTGCCAAGTCCGGTAGCCCAAGTTCAGTCCCTGATACCCACATGGTAGAGAGAACTGATAACTGTAACTTGTCCTCTGCCTTAGTTAGGGTTTCTGTTGCTGTGATAAAACACCACGACTATAAGCAGTTTGGGGAGGAAAGAGTTTGATTTGCAAAGGGATGCAGGCTATCCCATTGGGACCCGATAGGCTGTGGTCAGACCTTCAGGGCAGAGGACCCCACCAGTCAGAGGTCTAGGGAGGGGAATATAGCAGAAAAGGAGGAAGGGTGGGACAGGAGAAGCAGGATGTAATGTGAATAAATTACAATTTAAAAATTAAAAAAAAAAAAAAAAAAAGAGTTGGGCCTAGAGAGATGGCTCGGTGCTTAAGAGCACTCTCTGCTTTTCCAAAGGACTCTGCTTTCAAAAGGACCCTAGTTCAATTCCCAGCACCCACATGGCAGCTCACACTTGTCTGTAACTCCAGTCCCAGGGGATCTGACACATTCATACTAATGCGTATAAGATTTAAAAAGAGGGCTAGAGAGCTCAATGGTTAAGAACACTGCCTGTTCTTCCAGAGGTCCTGAGTTCAATTCCCAGCAACCACATGGTGGCTCACAACCATCTGTAATGTGATCTGATGCCCTCTTCTAGCCTGCAGGTGTATATGCAGGCAGAACACTGTATACATAATAATGTAAAAAATTTAAAAGAAAGTAAATACATTTTTTAAAAGTTTATTTTGCTTAGAGTTCTACACTACAGTCCATCATTGAAAAAAGCAGAGCAGGAACCTAGAAGCCAAAACTGAATCAGGCCGGGTGTGGTGGCGCACGCCTTTGATCCCAGCACTTGGGAGGCAGAGGCAGGTGGATCACTGTGGGTTCAAGGCCAGCCTGGTCTACAGAGTGAGTCCAGGACAGCCAAGGTTACACAGAGAAACCCTGACTCGGGGAAAAAAAAACCAACAAAACAGAAAACTGAATCAGAAGCTATGGAGGAGATACTGGCTTTCTCAGCCTGCTGAGGGGTTTTGTTTGTTTTTGTTTTTGTCTTTGTTTAGAACCAAGGACCACCAGCATAGGGGTGGCACTACCCACATTGAGTCAGGCCATCTGATGTTAATCATCAATGAAAAAAATGCACCACAGGCTTTCTCCCTATTGATTTGGTGCTGGTATTTTCTCAACTGAGGTTTGAACCTCTTCCCAAATGACACTTGTGTCAACCTGACATAAAACTAGCCAGCACACCCTCTGACCTCCTCTTGCATGCTATGGCACACAAGGACACGCACACATAACTAAGTGGTATAATTTAAAATTAGAAAAAAGGCACTTAGTTCTCCCATGCGGTTATTTGAACTAAACGCAGCAGGTATTCTCCAATAGGTGGCTAAAGGGACAGAATTTAGCAAAGAAACACTTTTCCTAGCCAGGCTGTGGTAGCACACACCTTTAATCCCAGCACTCCAGAGGCAGAGGCAGGTGGATCTCTGTGAGTTTGAGGACAGCCAGGGCTACACAGAGAAAAACTGGGGATGGGATAAAAAGAAAGAAAAAAACCAATACTTACCCTTTAAGCTCATTGTATGCAGTGCTGGTTGGGATTTGTTTTATCAGATTGCCTGTAGGCAAGTCTGTGAGACACTTTTCTTGATTAATGGTTGATGTGGGCTCTAACACACAGACATCCACCTGCCTCTGCCTGAGTGCTGGGATTAAAGACATATGCCACACCACTCCTGGCCTAATTGTGTGTGTATGACTGTTTAGTCAGTCATGTGTGTATGTGCAGATGTTCTTCAGAGCTGTCCACCTTAGTAGGTTTTTTGTTTGTTTATTTTGAGATTGGTGGGTTTGTAGTGGATGTACATGTATTTTTGTTTTGATCCCAAGTGTATGATGGGGAACAGACTTGTGATGGAACAGGTGATGTTTATCCACGAGAAGACGAACCACCTTGTGTGGGGCCTTGGTTTTTGCCAGCTGAAACACGTCTTAGTACAGACTCTGAGAGGATACACACACACACACACACACACACACACACACAAAACAAAACAAAAAACAGGAGGTAGGAGGTGAGGGTTTTTTGGGTCTTGGTATGGTTTGTCTGTTCATTGCTCCACTTCGAGACTCTCCTAGAGAGAACCGCACCAGAGACCACTTCGGGGCTCCAGGTTCCGGCTGCTGTTCCAGCTCCCAGCACCAACTTTGGCTGAATTGCTGGTGTGCTGAAATCCTGCTGACTATGCCAGGGGGCTCGCTCCCAGGAACTGAGTCCAGAAGGTCTACTTCTCCCGTTCCCATTAACCTCTTTTCTCTCCTATCTAGGGTAGGTGGGTTGGAAGGGAGGTATAAGCATTAAAGAACCTGAAATAAAGTAGTAGGCTTGGAAAAGGTCAAAGCTTACAGGGATCTCTTACTGTCTTGGGGCTAGCTGGTCAGCAAGCCATAGGGATCTTCTTTTCTCTATCTTCCTAACACTGAGATTAGGAACTCTTGTTACCACAAGTTTGGGGAATGGGGAATGGCCTCAGTCTTCATGCTTGCATGTGCCATGGCCACATAGAAAGTATATGGAGATCAGAGGACAACTTGCCAAGCTGGTTCTTGCCCCTGGGTCCTGGGGATCAAACTCAGGTCTTCAGGCTTGGTACCAAGTGCCTTTACTAATGGAGCCATCTCGATAGTCCTTTGTATCTATATTTGAACATTTTTAACTGTTGTATTTATGACATATAAAATGTATAATGAATAATAAAACACCATATTGCTTCAAAAATAAAAATTTGTTGATTTTTTAAAATTAAAATTTTAACTAGTGTGAGGGTGTATATGCATGAAATGTGTGTGCACACTACATGTACCATCACATACATATGGATGTTTGAAGACATCTTTTTTTGTTTTTTGTTCTGTTTTGATTTTTGTTTTTGTTTTTTCGAAACAGGGTCTCCCTGTGTAGCTTTGACTGTCCTGGACTTGCTTTGTAGACCAGGCTGGCCTCAAACTCAAGAGTGATCCACCTGCCTCTGCCTTCCCAGTGCTGGGATTAAAGGCATGCACCACCACCGCCCGGCTAGAAGACATCTTTTTTTTTCCATTTATTTATTTTTTTATTAATTTATTCTTGTCACATCTCAATGGTTATCCCATCCCTTGTATCCTCCCATTCTTCCCTCCCTCCCATTTTCCCCTTATTCCCCTCCCCTATGACTGTTCCTGAGGGGGACTTCCTCCCCCTGTATATGCTCATAGAGTATCAAGTCTCTAGAAGACATCTTTTAAGAGTCATTTACTCACGGCTGCAGAGATGGCTCAGAGGTTAAGAGCACTGTCTGCTCTTCCAGGGTTCCTGAGTTCATTTCCTGGCAACCACATGGTGGCTCACAACCATCTATAACATGATCTGATGCCCTCTTCTGGCCTGCAGGTATACATGCAGATAGAATGCTCATATACATAAAGTAAAAAAAAGTCATTCACTCCAGCTACCTTTACATGGCTTTCCAAGATTGAACTCCGCTCTCCTGGCTTGCTCAGTGGTTAGTCACGGTTCTATTGCTGTGAAGAGACTATGACCAAGACAACTCTTAGAAAAGAAGCATTTCATTGGGGCTGGCTTACAGTGTCAGAGACTTAGTCCATTCTTATCACAGCAGGAAGCATGGCAGCACACAGGCAGACATGTTGCTGTAGAAGTAGCTAAGAGTTCTACAGCAGGATCATCAGACAGGCAGCAGGGGACTTAAAATTTCTGTTAGGAAATCCTTTGGCAGTATGCCAAAGCTATGTCTCCCTTCCCAAAGTTTTGTTATTGTTGATTTTTAGTTTAGGGTGTTTGTTTGTTTGTTTGTTTTTTCAGTTGCAGTCTCTCACTATGGAGCCTTAGCTGTCCCAGAACTTGGGATTAAAGGTGTGTGCCCGCTGCCCCGCTGTCCTGGAACTTGGATCTGCCTGCCTTTGCTTTCTCAATGCTGGAATTAAAGGTATGTGACAGCATGCCCTGTGTTCAGAAGGCTTTTTGTTATTGTTTTAGATTTTTTCATTACGGATGTGTGTGTGCCTGCTGCGTCTTATGTGTAGCACATGCATGCAGGTGCCCTCAGGCCAGCAGACCCCCTGGAGTTGGAGTTACATGCTGTTGTGAGCCACCTGATGTGGATGCTGGGAATAAAACCTGGGTCCTCTGTAAGGGCAATCAGAGCTATCTCTACAGTCCTGCTTCTCATTGTTTTAATTAAGTTCATGAATAAAAACATAAGATTGGGGGTTAAAGAGATGGCTCAGTGGAATGCACCGCCGTGACTGGCCACATTTTGTTTTTCTCAGTGAAAACTGTTACCTATGATTTGTCTCACTCCTCAGACCAAGTGGATATTGACATCTAAAACCTCAGGTAGACAAATAACTCATATGTTGATTTTTTTTTTTAACATTAGGAAAGAGGAATTTGTTAGCTGGGTTTCCACATATACTTGTATCCTTAATGGAAGGGACTAAAATGTAGGAGACTTTATTTTCATGGTTATGGGAACTCTAGGATTAGGTGCAGACTGAATGCTGACTCACCAAGTGGCACATTAATATTTTCAAAGATAGCCGGGCGGTGGTGGCGCACGCCTTTAATCCCAGCACTTGGGAGGCAGAGGCAGAGGCAGGCAGATTGCTGTGAGTTCAAGGCCAGTCTAGTCTACAAAGTGAGTCCAGGACAGCCAAGGCTACACAGAGAGAAACCCTGTCTTGAAAAAAACAAACAAACAAAAGGTAGAGAACCAATTGAACCAATTGAGGAGGTGTCAACTTCTGACCTCTACGAACACACTTATATATCTCACACACATACAGAGACACATAGTAAAAAGTTTACAATGGCCAGGCAGTAGGGGTACACACCTTTAATTACAACACACAGAAGCACAAGAAGCAGGCAGGTCTCTGAGTTTGAGGTCAGCCTAGTCTACAGAGCAAATTCCAGGACAGTCATGGCTACACAAAGAAACGCTGACTCGAAAAACAAAACTATAAAATGATTTATATTCAATCACATTACCATAAAATATTCATAATAACTTTTCACTAAGCAAAAATTTGCACCAATAACCTGTTTAAATTTTAGCTTATCTTTCAAACATCTTTAATGTTTACTCTTTTGTTTTTGTTTTTTTGTTTTGTTTTGGTTTTGGTAAGGTGGATGGAGGCTAACAAAGAGGGAGTCCCTGGGTCTGTTCTGTTCACTGTTGAAGCAAGACACAGATCCACAGAACCCCCTAGGTACTGCCTAAAGGCTTGTTCTAACCAGCCAGGTGAGGTGGCACACACCTGTGATCCCAGCACTCGTGGAGGCAGAGCCAGGCAGATCTCTGTGAGTTCAAGGACAGCCAAGGCTACACAGAAAAACTGGCTTGGAGGTGGAGTGAAGGCTTGTTCTTTTTTATTATTAATTTTATGTTGAATGCTATTTTCATGCACATCAGAAAAGGGCACCAGATCACGTTACAGATGGTTGTGAGCCACCATGTGGTTGCTGGGAATTGAACTCATGACCTCTAGAAGAGCAGCCAGTGCTCTTAACCACAGAGCCATCTCTCTAGCCCCTTGTTCTATTTTTTTGAGTCAGGGTCTTATATATCCCATGCTGGCCTTGAAACCACTACTCCTGATCCTCCTGCCATTACCTCCCAAATCCTGGGATTACAAGTGTGCAGAGGTGCCATAGCACTAGCCACCCCCTGGCCACTTTTAGAAATTGAACAAGCAAAGAATAAACAGGCTACCAAGATGAGACTTGATAGCCTATCACCATATAGAGGGGGAGGAGGTCCCCCTTGGTCACAGACCTAGGGGGAGGGGAATGGGGGAAAGTGGGAGGGTGGGAATAATGGGAGGATACAAGGGATGGGATAGCAATTGAGTTGTAATCTGAATAAATTAATTTAAAAAAAAAAGCTACAGGACACCCCGGGAGCAGTGGGAAATGCAAAGGCAGAGGCTCCGTGTGCTGAGCAAGGTTAGGTAGGAGCAGGGCTGAGGCCATGGTGGGTGATATGGGGACCAGAGTTTGGAGTGCAAATGCCTTTGTTTTCCCCTTAAGTCTTGAATGTGGTGTAAAGAGGCCAGAAGCTAGACATTTGGAGAAGTTATTTTCTCAGGCTTGGAGACCACTAGTAGCACCCACTGGTTTCAGGGGACCCAGGAAAGACTTTCTGTGAAGTCACTGATAAAGTCCAGGTGGTAGCAAGCTGAAGTGGTCCCCAGAGGTCAAGCCCAAGTGCCTTCCTCTGAGTACTTGACATGCACAAGTTTCTGTGGGAGCATCTAAAACAGGGGCAGTGTCCTGTCCTCACTTACCAGCCTTGGTGGGAATAGGTACTCAACAAACCTTTAAGTGACTCTTCATTTTCAGATGTTTATTAAACATTTGTCAACTAAATTGACTTCTTCTAGACCCTGGGGATACATTAGTACACAAAATAAGGTGAGTCCCTGCAAGCATGGAACCAAATAGTGGGGCAATAGTTAATCCTGTACAGCATGCTCTTTTAGGAGCAGGGTTGGAAGCTTGAAATAGGGGGAGCTAGGAAAAATTAGGCTTTGTTCTTGGCTCCTGGCACATACCTCTTAAAAAAATCTCCTGAATGTTTTTGCTGATGAAATGATATGATGGCTACACACACCCCCGCCCCTGTCCCAGCTCTGGAATGGGGACAGGTAGCCATAAGACCAAAGTTTCATTAGAGGGGTGTGGCTGCCCAACTTCAGGGCTATAGCTTTGAGTTAAACACTAATGGCCAACTTCTTAATCAAGTGTGCTTACTTCATTAATTGTATTGTACAAAAATACCCCAACACAGATCCCCAGCACTGCATAAAACACTGGAGTTTGAGAAGGTTTAGGTTAGTTAGCACTTCTCAATGTGTGGGTCGTGACCCCTTTGGGGTTGATCAACCCTTTCATAGGGGTTGCCTAAGATCATTGGAAAACATTTATATTACAATTCACAACTAGCAATATTACAGTTATGAAGTAGCAACAAAATGATTTTATGGTCAGGGGTCACAACACAAGGAACTGTGTATTAAAGGGTCATAGCATTAGGAAGGTTGAGAAGCACTGGTAGGTTAATGCACCTAGTTGCTGGGATTGTTGTGTTGTCTGGAGATATGGGAGCTCCCTGCAACCTCCTTCATACCTATACCTAATCATCCTTTCTATTCCCTGTTCCTAGGTTTATTGTCTTTAATAAACTAAGTATAGTAAACTGTGAACTGGAGGGAGATACAAACTCTTTTTGTAGGCATGTGTTATTTAGCCCTGTCCTTTGAGCAGAATGCCTGCCATCGTCCTAAGAGTAGCTGCATATACTTGCAAAAGATCACAGCTGGGCTTGCTGACGTCCCCCATCACCCCAGGAGGGTCAGGGAGGTTCACCTAATCTTTACCTAAATATTCACAGCTGCTCTAACTGTATGTCGGTAGCCACTGGGTCTCATGGAGGGACTACAGAATATAGGCTGGGAAGGATTAGGGAAGGGGGCTCCATCTTTGCAACCCAGGGGAAGCCATCATCCTGCTGGGTGGACTTTTCCAGTGTGACTGTTTTGCTCACTCATGCTCCAGTCAAAAACCCCTCAGCTATGCATCGAAGGAAACCCATAAACTCTTTGGTTCCCCAGGGTGAATTGTACTTTGGTTTGCCATTAGGACCTTTGGAGATGCGATAGACACTGTTTAGTCCTCCCACACTAGGAGAGAATTCTTTTACACTACCCTGTGAAGGCAGTCTTTGTGGAACTGAGGCCTAAAACGTGCAGTCTCCCACTACTTTGGGTATAGTCCAAACTGAATTGCAGGGCGCTTGTTGGTGTCCAGAACTGTTTTGGTAGGGACTTTCATCACCACCACACTGGGTGTCACAAGTGATAAAAGGATAAAGCGCTCAGTGTTATATAGTTGCTTTTCATTCAGTACAAGATTAAGTCTTGTTTCATCATGAGTAGGTCACCCTGAGCCTTAGCTGTTTCAATTCAAACACAAAAACCACTACCTTCCACCTCAAAGGTTACGGTAAGGATTAACAAGAGGCCTGTGCAATGTATTCAATATCCATTTGCTGAGGGCCATAAGCTAGTTCTTTGGTGACAGCATATACTATGCTACACTTGATATTTCTGAGGGTGAATCACATTCTTATCTAGTCTACAACCCAAAGAGAGGATGTGATAGCATCAAAACACCAGCATAAGTGGGGCATGGTGTTGGACACCTTTTAATTTCAGCTCCTCGGAGGCAGAGGCAGAGGCAGGCAGATCTTTGTGAGTTCCATGTCAGCCAGGGCTATGTAGAGGCCTTGTCTCAAAAACCTGAAGAAAAAAAACATAGCATAACTTGTTTGAATAAAAGCAGTCAAAGCTGAGTGAAGAATGACTAACCAGTTGGTAGTGACTCTAGGGCAGGTTACAAATGCCAGTAGAGATATTGTCTGTACCTAAGCTGGAAGTACAAACTCCACACTGCTAGGAATGTCTTAGAGGTTATTGGAACTAAAGAGTTTCTTGTTAGCAGACAGGCGATTCAGCTGGCCTGCCCTTCAGGATCCTAGCAATTGCTTATGTCATCATCTGCCACCACTAGATGCACCAGAGGCGTGCCAGATATAAAGCCCACCTCCTACTCCCAACTATGTGCTTTTTCTTCCTCTGTCCCCCCTGCTCCCCTGGTTTTCAGCTTCTCTCTGTTCTCTGTCCTAGGTGCCCGCTTTCTCTCCCTCCCTGCCCCCTATCTCTCTGCCCCCATGGCTCACTGTCTCTATCCCTTCTCCAGACTCTCACTCCTCTCCCCTCCCTCCCTCCCACAATAAACCTCCTTATACAAGACCTGTTGCATGGCATAATTCCTTAGGGAGGTACACCTTGACATGGGCCCACCATAGTGTCCCCCCCACATCATCATCATACATCATAACATATCTGCCTATCTATCACCTTGTGAAAGAACATAAGTGGAAAACACTTGAGAAAATTTATTTTCAGATCTGAGCTACTAACAGATAAGATGGTCCTTTACAGAGTAAAATAGAATAGTTTCACAAAAACTTTAGGCACTATCAATTAAAAATAAACACTTCTGAATGTTTGCAAAGTATGCCTAAGGGGGGAAAACTGCAATATTCAAGGGAAGAACTACTGAGCAAAACTTTTATATACAGTTTCGTTTTAGACATAAGTAGGCTATAAAGTTCTCAAGTGTTAAGTTGCTTATACAAACTTAAGGTCATGAGCATGACCTCAGGATCTGCACTTTTTATGTCAAGTGCTTTAACTAAGCAGTTGAGAGCCTCCTGGACCTTCCCACACTCTTTCAGCTCTTTCCCACGAGCTACGAGAGTCTCATAGTCATTAGTAGCCTCCGCTGCTGGATCCTGGGGAGGATCAAGCAAAGGGTCACTTGACAAAGGTTCAGAGGCACAGAGAGAGCTCTGTGGGGCCAGAGAACTGGGCTCAGACACAGGCAAGCTGCTGGGCTCGTTTCTTGAGGCCAGCGTTTCCCCAGAAGGCTCCTCCTCCGTGTGTTCTGAAGCTTCTTCACCACTGTCTTCTGAATGACCTGGAGCACTCTCCTCCTCCTCCTCTTCCTCCTCCTCACTGCTGTCATCAAGCCTTTCTGCCATATCTTCCACATCATCTAAAACCACATTGATTAGAGACCTCCTAGAAGCCAGAGATCTCCTAGAATTTAGGGACGTATTTACATTATCAGGTATTTTAGGTGAAAACCTTCCAGATAGATTGGTGTCATTTTGGGGAGTTGAAGCATCAAATTGTTTCACAGATGAGAATGGAAAGGGAGACATGCTAAATGAACTTGTGCTGGAAGTACCTTTAAAAACATCATCTTCATTTTCGTCATCTGAGAGGATCCTTCTAGCTTTGTTTCTTTTTTTCACACTAATCATTTGTGGTTCTTCCTCACTCTTATTAGATGAATCCAAACTGAGATTAAGTGTTGACTCTGCCCTGGAGTTAGCTGCAGGGCTCTGCAAGTTATTTTCTTTCTCAACACCTTCCAAAAACTTGCTGGAGAGATTTTGTCTAATGTCTGCAGAGTCCTCCAGGAAAAGATTGAAATCACATGCATACTGTGGTGGTGATTCTAAAAGGTCTTCTTCCAACTCCAACTGGGACCTTACTTCCAACTCGCCTTCCATTGCTTGAGCATCCTGCAGTGCACGAGGGGATGCTGACAAGTCATCAGATATTTCAACCACAGGTTCATCTGATTCTCTGTTTTGATTTTCATTTGCCGTGGGACTGCGATGATATGAAACCACACTATCCCGTAGATCTAAATTTGGCCAAAGAGCAGCCTTGCTGGATTGTCCAGGAAAATCATTAAAACTTCCCGGGAGGTTCTCTGGCAGGGCCTCTTGCCTAGGCGATGCTTGTAATGCCTTCGGCACGGCTTCATTTTCAGCTGCAAAATCTTCTGCAGGTCCCACTGAAGAGTCAGTCCAAACTCCTCCTGTACCCCCAGCCCCCTGGGGTGAAGTAGCTACAGTGCCAGTATCAAATGTAGTTTCGCAGTGGTGCCGATCACCTTGCAGCCAAGTAACATCATGTGCCTTTGAGTGCTCTTGGGGCTCACTCTCTGCAGACTGGTCAGAAATGTTTATACTGGCCATTTGAGAACTGATAGCCTCTACCTGGGTAGGATAAGTCAGAAGGCGTGGCTGGGGTTTGTTCAATTTGGGACCTTTCTTCTTCTGTTGATAAGGAAATTCCTGTGCTTTGAGCCAGGCCTCCTCACTGCCAGTTCTTTGTCTTTCCATTGTATATTGAGACTCAGATTCAACAAGGAATTGAGCTTTCTGAACTCTCTGTTGAATATACTGAGAGTCTTCTAGCATGGCGAGCTCTTCTTTAACAGACAGATCATGGGTGAACATCAAATCATGGTCTGAGATTCCTGCTATGCCCAGCGAGTGCAGGAAGGCAATATGCTCATCTAGTTTCTCATCAGATCTCCGATGAGCAGAATGCAGAGGCTGAAGCTGAATCTGGGTTGCCGAGTTCTGCAGATCCCCAACTGTGAAGAGCTCTCTTAACTCTTGTTTGGTGAAATAGCGGAATGGATTCTTCTTATCACCAGTAGTTTGTCTGATTAATGAGTCCTTGAAAACCTGTCTTCTATATATCTTTTCTTCTACAGTTCCACAAGTGATTAGCCGATAAACCACTACATTTTCTTTTTGTCCAATTCGGTAAACTCTATCCACAGCCTGAGCATCAGTTGCCGGGTTCCAGCTAGGGTCAAAAATGACCACTCTAGTTGCTGCAGTTAATGTTAGGCCAACACCACCTACTTGAGTGGTAAGTAGAAAAACCGAGTATTCCTTATTTTGCTGGAACAACTGAATTCTTTTTTCTCGTTCCCAAAGATGGGTAACTGTGCCATCAATGCGCAACGTCTTAAAGTGCTTATTCTTTAAGAGGCGCTCAATGATGTTGAGAATTTTTCTCGACTGAGAAAACAGCAGAGTTTGATGTCCTTCATCTTGAAGTCTCTCTAGCAGGGCCATTAAGAATATCATTTTTCCAGACTCTTGCATCAGTGTATTGTCAGTTAAGTGATCAATGCTGTCTACATCTGAGGCATCTTCTTGCTCATCTTCATCCTGAGCAGAGAATGTGGCAGTCCCTAGATTCAGCAAATTACAAGCTCGTGCAGATAGCAGCCTAGGGTGGTCACAGAGCTTCTTTAAGACACCCAGCTCAGCCAGAGGTGAACGTGTCTCTGTTAACAACAACTTGATGTGATCTAAAGACACAAACTTCCGATAAATTTCCTCTTGTAAAGGCACAAGACGTATCCACACAATGAAATCATTTTTCCTGGTGAGGGAAAGCATCTCACCAATGGTTTCAACACCTGCATTCTCTTTGCTGAGTCTGGCCTCTGGGTGGTCTGCCTTTTTTGTCAGTACTTCTTCTTTGGTCCTTCTGAGAAAATAGGGTTTTATGATTTCCATTAAGTTTTCAGATATCTTCAATCCCAAGGCCTTCTCCCCAGGGGTAGCATCTTTCTCTCTTGCTCTAATAATAGGATTTTCATACTCCATTTTGAAAGTTTTTAATGTTCCTAACAAGGAGCCTTGGCAAGCAAAATCAAATAGGGACCACAGTTCTTGCAAATTATTCTGGATTGGTGTTCCTGTGAGAAGGAGGCGATTACTTGCAGGAACAGCACGAGCACATATTGCTGACTTGGTAGAGGCACTTTTGATCTTATGGGCTTCATCAAGGATGACATAGTCCCATACAAATGCTTGTCCATTAAAGCTTGCAAGTTGTTGCCAATTATTGATTAACATTTGATAGGTAGTGATAATGACACCATTCCTTTGTTGAATCCGTGTCAGGCTTCTAGTACGTTCTCCCTTGCTGGAGCCATGAAAGGTTTTGACTCTCATTCCTGGAGTCCACTTGGCAAATTCTTTGACCCATGTATTAATGAGATTGGTTGGCATGATCAATAGCACATGATTCACAAGTGAAGCATCAAACATGCCAGACAGGAAAGCAATGATCTGAAGAGTCTTTCCCAATCCCATATCATCTGCTAAGATGCCCCCTTTTCTTCCATCCTTATGCAGGCTGTAGAGAAAGGCAATGCCTTCCTTCTGGTGCTCAAAGAGTTTCTCATACAGCTCTCGATAAAGCAGCAAGCCAGAGTTGCACACATCTGTAAATTCATCATCTTCTTCTTCTGCCAAATGCTCCAAAGCTTCTTGCAGTTTTTGGATTCTGCTCATCACCTTTTTGGTGGGAAAAATGTCCTTTGCCAAGCTGAAAAGTTTCAGTGCTTCTTCCAGATCTCCATTCTTAGCTGCTGCTTTGGCTTCTTGCACATATCTGGTTTTTTTAAAGGTAAAAAAAAATATGATATGGGATTAGGGATGTAGCTCAAGTAGTAGACCACCTGCTTGGCATGAAGGAGGCTCTGAGGTCAAGTCCCAAGAAAGGAAACAGACTGAACATTGAATCTATGAAAGCCTAGAGTCCATTTTAGAATCCAGACTGTAGTTGGGCTTTTTTAAAAGAAAGTCTCAATATCTCATGCAGTTCTTCCTAAACTTACTATATAGCCAAGTTGTCCTTAAACTATCCTCTGGACTCTACCCCACTTCATGAGTGCTAAGAATTTTAGGCATGTGCTTTGGCCAATGTTATGTGTGGTGCTGAGGATTGAACTCAGGGCTTTGTGCATACTAGGCAAACAATGTACCAGCTGAAGCTCATCCAGCCCAGTCACTGAGTTGGGTTTCTAATGCCCTCCATTCAGAGTGGCAGAGATTAACAAAAAAAAAAAAAAAGCATTCCATTGTACTTGGAGTCAAGCACTACAGAGGCTGAGACAAGATTATCAAAAGTTCTAGGCTAGGGCAGGTGAGATGGCTCAATGGGTAGAGGGGCTTGCCACCAAGCCTGATGACTGAGTTTGATCCCTGTAACCAAGAGCTTGAAGGAAGCGAACTGAATTCCCCAGGTTGTCATCTGGCCTACAAACATGCTGTGCCATGTGTATCCACCCACCTACACTGACATAGATGGATGGATGTAAAGAAAGAAAAACCTTGTTAACGCTCTAGGCCAGCCTGGACTACAGAGTTAAGACCCTGTTTCAAAACAAAAAGAAATACAGTTAGACATGCTAGTATATGCTTATAATCTCAGTACATGGAAGGTAGAGATGGGAGGATTAGGAATTTAAGGCCAACCTTACCTACATAGCAAGTTTGACACCAACCCAAGTTAGATAAGACTATTTCAAAAAACACACAAGAAAAATAATGGATAATGGATTATAGGCATAAATGCTCAATATTATTATTCCCCAGGGAAATGCAAATCAAAGCTATAGTGAGACTCCATCCTGGCCCAGCAAGATAGCTTAGCCTGTAAAGCACTCTCAGCACCAGCCTTACAACCCCTGGAAGCCATGACAGAAGGAAGAAAACAAGTCCCCAGAGCTATCCTCTGACCTCTGCACACACATATACACAGATATCGCACGCAGTTAACAATAAGTAGACAATTAAAAGAAACTCTATCTCATTCAACTTAAAATAACTAAGACAAGTGCCGGCAAGAAGACAAGAATTTGGGCTAGAGAGATGGATCAGAGGTTAAGAGCACTGGCTGCTCTTCCAGGGGTCCTGAGTTCAATTCCCAGCAACCACATGGTAGCTCACCACCATCAATAATGTGATCCGATGCCCTCTTCTGGCGTGCAGGTGTACATGCAGACAGAGCACTGTATACATAATAAATAAATCATTAAAAGAAAGAATATTATGAAAAAAAGACAAGAATTTGAGTTTGAGTAACAATCTTTACATACTGTTGAAAATATACATTAGTACAGCCTCTATGGAAGACAATATGGAGGTTTATAATCCAATTACATCACCTCTGGGCATTTACCCACCCAAGTCAGTCAGCTTACTCTAGAGACCCCTTCATACCCATGTTCATCACAGTGCTATACATAATACCCAGGTCATGGACTCAGCCAGGCTTCCCAACAACATGATTAGAGAAAGTGTAATATAAATACACAATTGAGTATTAGTTGACCATAAAAAGAATGAAATCAGCGGGGCATGGTGGTATACACCTGTAATCCCAGCACTCAGGAGGTAGAGGTAGGCGGATCTGAGTCAAGGCCAGCCTGGTCTATAAAGTGAGTCCAGGACAGCCAGGGTTATTACACAGAGAAACTCTGTCAGGATAACATAGTGTTAAGAACAGACTTAAACTGCTCAAGATTGTCTTGTAAAGCTTTATAAACAAATATAAAAAGAGTCTCAGTTATTTGTGTGATAGCCGGGTTAAGAGAGGAATTAAGAGAAACAAATGCAGATATGTAAAAATAACTTTAACACTTAGGTCCAGAGGCAGGGCAAGAAACCAGCTAACAGGTATTACATAGAAAGGAGGGACTTGGAAGCATATTTAAGACAGTGTGGAGAAGAAAGAGCTTTTTGGCATTTAGCTTTTGGTTTTTGGCTTTTTCCTTTAGGACGTGAACTAAGTAGGAAAGTCAGCTGGATGCTTCCTCCGCCTCTCTGAGCAAGCAAGTTTCATCTTAGCATCTGACTCCTGAGTCTTTATTGGTAAAATCAAGTAATTGGGATTTTTTTAAAACAACATATGTGTGTGTGTGTGTGGCGAACATGATAAATATCTGTGCATCTATTAATTTGTATACTTACTATGAATTAAAAGTTATATTTTTAAAAAAGATAAATAACATAAAAAGATGTTCCAAGTTAGTTATCAGGAAAATGCAAGCCAAAATCAAAGAGATACCACTTTATAACCCCGTAGTGGTACTGGGGTAATGACTAAACAGTTAAGAATTTCTTTGAGGGGCTGGAGAGATAGCTTAAGAGTTATAAGAGCTGCTCTTCAGAGGACACGAGGTCAGTTCCCAGCACCCACATGGCAGCACACAATTGGCTGTAACTCAAGTTCCAGAGTTTCTGACTCCCTCACACAAACAGACATACATGCAAGCAAAACACCAGTGAGCATAAAATAAAAATAAGCCAAGGCTACACAGAGACACCCTGTCTCGAAAAACTAAAAAATAAATAAATAAATAAAAATAAAAAATAAAATAAAATAAAAATAAATTAAGCAGCTGGGCACAGTGGCACACGGCACACACCTGTAATCCCAGTACTCGGGAGGCAGAGGCAGGATGAGGAGGAAAGAAATGTTATTTGCACACACACACACAAAAATTGTACTACAAATCGTTTTAAATATGGGTAATAGTGAGATAAATACCACCAAAGTAGTTTATACACACACATATATACATACATTCATACAAACAAGTGTCATAATGAAAGCTACTATTTTATATAATACATTCTCAGTAAAAAAAGTTTTAAAAAGATACCATTCAGGCCTTGCTTAAGGTTCCTTCTTATTACCCCGTGCTCCAGGTAGATCTGTTGTTTTGGTTCAATATCCCAAATGAGTGTGCTTAGTGTGTCTTAGAGTTGTTATTGCTGTGATGAAACACCATGACCAAAAGCAACTTGGGGAAGAAAGGATTTGTTTGGCTTACACTTCCACATGGTTGTTCATCATTGACGTTAAGTCAGGACAGGATCTCAAGTAGGGGAGGAACCTAGAGGTAGGAGCGATTGAGAAGCCATGGAGGGCTGGCTGCTTATTAGCTTACTTCCCATGGCTTGTTCAGCCTGCTTTCTTATACTGCCCAGAGCCACCAGCCCAGGGATGACACCACCCACAGTGGCCTGGGCCCTCCACCATCATTAAGAAAATGCCCTGTAGGTTCGTCTACAGCCTGAGCTTATAGAGGCATTTTCTTTTCTTTCTTTTTTTTTTTTTTTTTCGAGACAGGGTTTCTCTGTGTAGCTTTGGCTGTCCTAGACTTATTTTGTAGACCAGGCTGGCCTTGAACTCACAGGGATCCGCCTGCCTCTGCCTCCTGAGTTCTGGGATTACAGGCATGTGCCACTGTACCCAGCTAGAAGCATTCTTAATTGAGGTTCCCTCCTCTTAAAAAAATTTAGCTCCTGTCTAGTTGACATAGTACATTTAACTCATTGTATTAAAATCATCCCACAGGACTGGAGAAATGGCTTAGTGGTTAAGGGCACCGCCTGCTCTTCCAGAGGTCCTGAGTTCAATTTCCAGCAACCACATGGTGGCTCACAACCATCTATAATGTCATCTGATGCCCTCTTCTGCAGATAAAGCACTCATACACAATAAATACAACAAATCTTTAAAATAAAAAATTAAACAAATAAAATCATCCCACAGCCTCAGTAGATAAGAGACCTCTCTTGCAGAGAACATGGGTTCAGTTCTGTCTGTAACTCCAGTCTACACAGCAAGTTCCAGAATAGCAAGGGCTACATTGAGAGATTGTTTCCAAAACAAAGCAAAACTGTGTAAGGAAGGCAGTGACCCCCAAAGGCTCCTGCATGCACATGGTACATATACATATACTCAGGCATACACATGTTTTAAAAGTTGCAAACAGGCTGCGAAGACAGTTCAGCCAGTATAGTGCTTGCTGCACACACATACAGACCTGAGAGTTTGCTACTCAGTACCCATGTAAAAAAGTGAGAGTGGTGGCATGCACTGGGTTTGTAATCCCAAACCTGAGGGGTGGAGACTGGAGGATACCTAAAACTTGCTGACCAGCCAGCCCAGCCTAACAACCAATGGGAGATCCTATCTCAAAAAAACAAGGTAGAAAGCAGCTGAGATTGTCCCTGACCTCCACATGATTATACACATACATACACATGCACACTTATATACATGCACCCACATACCGATATAACCACCCCTCACACCTAGAAATCTATACACCTAACACACACACACACACATACACACACCATCATCATCATCACCACCACCAGCAACACAAACTATTAGAAGTATTTAGACCAAGGAGTTAGGACTTTCAGCCTATATTGGTTGGTCTTTGTCAACTTGACACAAACCTATACATACCTGAGAACAAGTTTTTTTTTTTCTTTTGAGACAGTATCTCTAGGTAGCCCTGGCTAGCCTGGAATTCAGAAAGATCTGCCTGTCTCTGCCTCCCAAGTGCTGGGATTAAAGGCATGCACCACCTGGCCTGGAAAGATGATTTTAAAGAATGCTTCCAAAGCCATGGTGGTGGTGGTAGTGCACACACCTTTAATCCCAGCACTCAGGAAGCAGAGACAGGTAGATTTCTGTGAGTTTGAGGCCACCCTGGTCTACAAGTGAGTTCCAGGACATCCAGCCAGGGCTGTTGCAAAGAGAAAGCTTGTCTCAAAAACAACAACAAAAAACCCACTGAAACTGCTTCAAGGTGTATGTGCATATGTGTGAATTTTCCCCACCCATCTGGTGTCAGAAATGATCTATGTTATGATAGTGCAGAAGAAACTGGGAACGAAAGCCGGGCGTGGTGGCGCACGCCTTTAATCCCAGCACTCGGGAGGCAGAGGCAGGTGGATCTCTGTGAGTTCAAGGCCAGCCTGGTCTACAAAGTGAGTCCAGGACAGCCAAGGCTACACAGAGAAACCTTGTCTCGAAAAACCAAAAAAAAAAAAACAAAAACCCAAAACCAACCAAACAACCAAACAAAAAACAGAATGAGGGGTTAGGGGGGAAAGAGTTGCAGTTATATGCAAGGAAGTTTCTATATTACTGACTCTGAACTTCAATTTATGTGAGGAGGGAAATGAGAAGCCAACATAGGGAAGTGAGAGCTCAACTTGGGTAAGGAAGGGTGAAAAGACTGCATGAGAGGAGCAGAGACCCAGTGATGCCAAATGATTATTCACACTGGCATCCTACACTAAGGTAACCAGGTTGGACAGTGGAATGGTTAAGACTGAAATAACAGAAGTATAATTAAAAAGTGAGTAGCCGAAGGTGATGACACACACCTTTAGTCTCATAGTCCCAGCACTAGGGAGGCAGAGGCCAGCCTGGTCTACAAAGCAAGTCCAAGGCAGCCAGGGATCTGCAGAGAAACCCTGTCTCAAAAATGAGAGAGAGAGAGAGAGAGAGAGAGAGAGAGAGAGGGAGGGAGAGAGAGAGAGAGAGAGAGAGAGAGAGAGAGAGAGAGAGAGAGAGGATCTCTGTGAGTTCCAGGACAGCCAGATAATCCCTGTATAAAAAGCAAGCAAACAAACAAAAAACAACAACAAAACAAAATAAAAAACAAACAAACAAAAAAGATGCTCAGGCTGGTCTTGAACTTGGGTATTCAAGTATTGAGTATCTTAATGAGGCTCTATTTCAAAGGTTTTTGTTTATTGGTTGGTTTTTTGAAACAGAGTTTCTAAGTGTAACATTTCTGACAGTCCTGGAACTTTCTCAATAGACCAGGCTGGCCTTGAACTCATAGTGATCTACCTGTCTCTGCCTCCCAAGTGCTGGAACTAAAGGTGTGCGCCACTACCGCCCTGCTCAAAGTTGTTCTGTTCTGTTCTGTTTTGCTTTAAGTGAAAAAGAATGACAAAGCACTTTCCCAGGAAGCTTGAGAACTGGGTTCAATCACCAAGACTGGGCGTGGGGAGATGATTCCATTAATGAAGTGTGGCTGCAATTACAGTTAATTTAACTTCATTGGATTTAGAAATGCTTAGCAAATTAGTAAAACACACCTCTGGGCTTCTCAAAGAGCAGCTGCAGGGACAGTAAGATTCTGAGGGCTCTGACATGAGTGATCCTTTAATGGACACATACTATGATAACATTATTGGAAGTCTCTTCTGGGCCTACATGTTACCCTTGCCCTCTCCTGTTACTGCTTTGCTTTGTCACATCCTCCCTGTACTGAAACCAATGGAAGCATGAGGAAAAATAAATTCTCCTAGCACTTGGGAGATAGAGGCAGAAGTTCTAGGCTAGCTTCAGCTACACAGTGAGTTCAAGACCAGCCTGTGCTACATGAGACTCCAGAGGCAGTTGGATCGTTGTGAGTTCGAGGCCAGCCTGGTCTACAGAGTGAATCCAGGACAGCTAGTGAAACACAGAGAAAGCCTGTCATGAAAAACACAAAATGAAGCTGGGCGCAGTGGCTCATGCCTTTAATCCCAGCACTCGGGAGGCAGAGGCAGACAGATCGCTGTGAGTTCGAGGCCAGCCTGATCTACAAAGTGAGTCCAGGACTGCCAAGGCTACACAAGAAACCCTGTCTTGAAAAAACAAAACAAACAAAAAAAAAAAAAGAAAGAAAGAACAAAACAAAACAAAACAAACAAAAAAGACAGCAGAATCTACACAAGTCTCTGAAAGGTGGCAATACAGAAAGGGCCGCAGTAACTTGAGGCCACAAGGCATGCAGTATAACTATTATGTTAAATGTGTAAAGGGAAAAGATAACTTCAGAAAAAGAGATCAAGAAACTAAAAGGTCTCTGTGAGTTCAAGGTCTACAGAGTGAGTTCCAGGACGGCCAGGGCTACATAGAGAAACCCTGTCTCAAAAAAAAAAAAAAAAAAAAAAGAAAGAAAAAAAAGGAAAGAAAGAAAAAGAAACTGAAAGGGGCAGGTACTGGTAAAATAATCTGTACAAACACCAAAACTGAAAAGAATGTGATATGCCTTCATGTTATACATTACTTCTTTAACAGCTTCACGGTACTCCAATGTATGGATATGGGTGTACTAGTATTTACTTCACAATTTCCCTATCAGGTATGTAGATTGGGCTGAGATGTAGCTCAATGAGAAAGCACTTGTCTAATGTGCAAAGTGCTACCTAGGTTCAATCTTCAGCACAACCAAACAAAGAATGCAATTATTGTCGCCTTCTAAAAATTCCTACCACTAGCAATAAATACAACAAAGCATGCACATGCATCTATGTGTACACACACACACACACACACACACACACACACACACACACACACACA
>OU015760.1:49928366-49972070 GCA_907169655.1 Acomys percivali
ACACACACACACACACACACACACACACACACACACACACACACACACACGATACCCTGGTGTATGAGGAAACAAAACAAAATTTAAAGAGATAAAAGACAACTTATATAACTGAGGAAAATATCTGATAATATGACGAGTTAATGTTCAGATATCTAGCTTGCCCTTCCTGCTGATGGAGCACCAAAAAGTTCAATACAGCTGGGTTTGGTGGCGCACCCCTTTAATCCCAGCACTCAGGAGACAGAGGCAGGCAAATCTCTGTAAGTTTGAGGCCAGCCTGATCTACAAAGTGAGTCCAGGGCAGCCAAGGCTACACAGAGAAACCCTGTCTTTTTTTTTTTTTTGAGACAGGGTTTCTCTGTGTAGCCTTGGCTGTCTTGGACTCCCTTTGTAGACCAGGCTGGCTTCGAACTCACAGCGATCCGCCTGCCTCTGCCTCCCGAGTGCTGGGATTAAAGGCATGCGCCACCACCGCCTGGCTGAAACCCTGTCTTGAAAAAGGAAAAAAAAAAAAAGAAGCTCAACACATTGACAAAGCCAAACTCTCTACAGAGAATGTGTCTTTCTAAATATATTTCAAACAAAGATGTTTAAAAAAATAACAAATAAACTTCTCACCGCCCCCTACTGTTTTTCAAGACAGGGTTTCTCTGTGTAGCCTTGGCTGTCCTGGACTCACTCTGTAGACCAGGCGGGCCTCGAACTCACAGCGATCTGCTTGCTTCTGCCTCCGGAGTACGCCACCACTGCCTGGCTCAGCACTCTTCTCATCCTGAAATCTTAACAATGAACCTCATAAAAAGACCTTAGAATTTTAATTGCAAAAGAACATTCTTCCAGAAAAACAACTAAACCAGCTCATATATTTTACTTAATTTAATTAAATTCTAAGCTTGATTAATTTTTAAACCTTGTTGTAAATTACATATTTTGGGATATGAAGTTGGAAAGTCACAGACTTTTATAGATAGCCATTGTGAAGACACCAGGGCTTCGACTCTCTTGTGACGCACACACCCATGTACCATCCTTTGATCCAGGTCTAAATATTTATAGACTCATTAACTTTGCTTCACTCTGGTTAGTCTTGAAATTCTTTTCTCCATTTTTATCTAAAAGGAGGTCCCTCAAGGGAGAACCCCTCAGGGAATCTCATCAGAATACTGGTCACACTGTCCACTGCTGACACTAGCTGATCTTTTTTTTTTTTAAATATGCATTGATGCTTTTGCCTGCATGTATCAGTACGAGGGTGTCAGATCTTGGAGTTACAGACAGTTGTGAGCTGCCATGTGGGTGCTGGGAATTGAACCCGGGTCCTCTGGAAGAGCAGACAGTGCTCTTAACCGCTGAGCCATCTCTCCAACTCCCACTGGCTGATCTTTAATTCAGTGGGACATGGTAATACACACCTGTAATACCATCACTCTGGAGACTGAGGGAGAAGGATGGGGAGTTCAAGAGCAGCCTGGGCTTCACATAGTAAGGACCTTTCTCTAAAGAAAACAAAACAAAAGTCCATGCCTAACAGTGGTGGCTAACACCTTTACTCCTTGCACTGGGCAGAAATCAGAGGCAGATAGATCTCAGGAGGCAGACGTGGGTGCTTCCCTGAGTTCAAGGCCAGCCTGGTCTACAGAGTGAGTCCAGAACAGCCAGAGCTTCACAGAGAAACTCCATCTCAAAACAAACAAACGAACAAACAAAACAAAACCCTACAATTCAACAACATAAATCTATATGCTATAGAAAGACTCCATGGTTAAGAGCACTGGCTGCTCTTCCAGAGGACCCTGGTTCAATTCCCAGCACTCACATGACAGCTCTCACCCTCCATAATGCCACACACCCCATTGCAGTTGTAAAGTTGTAATCTTTTCCCCCCTCTACTCATGAGTCATCGTTTTGAACATCTTTTCGTGTACTTGTTTGCTTTTTTTTTTTTTCTCGAGAAAGGGTTTTGCCCTGTAGCCTTGGCTGTCCTGGATCACTCTGAAGACCAGGGTGTTTTGTTTGCCATTGTTACTGTTTTTAAGAGAAATGTCTACAAGTCCTTTACTTATATTTTATGGAGATTTTCTTGAATTTAATATTATTTAGTTTCATTTTTAGAGGTGTGGGTGTTTTGCCTGCATGTGTGTCTGCGCACCACATGGGTACAAGAGCAGGTCAATGCTCTTAACCTCTGAGTCACATCTCCAACACTGTACTATAATTTTAAATAGTTAAATATTCCTCTCCACACTACCAAGCTCCGACTCAGCCATCTGGTGGGAAAGTATTCGTTCACAGAGCTTACTGGCTTCTTTTCTCCTTGTTTTTCCTTCAGCCACCGCCCGTTATAATCGGCCAATCTTTCCTTTAATGCCAACACTCTGGTCGGGAAATGGAGCATTTTACAGCATATATTTCTTTTTCAGATCCCCGTTTGTATTACCTGACTACTAACAACTTGGGGACTATTTTCCTCTCTCTTTCCCGCACAGTCAAGGACTTCATCAGTTAATTGAAACCCGGCCTCTTAAAGAGTTCATACTGAAGTCATTTGACTAAGGTGGCAGGGCGCGCGGAGGCAGCGGGGCTCCCCAGGTTAGAAATCGGGTCATATCCACAGGTGATTCCTAGGGGACCGTGGACATGGGAGTAATACCACCCCAACCCCAGGCTAGGGACTGCGAGCTAGGCCGGTTCGCAGGCCCAAGCATACCTCAGGTAATTCGCAGCTAGCTGTGGGTTCAGTGTCTCGACTTCCGATAAACCTTGGGAAGCCTCCATGGCTAAGGAAACGGGATTTCCAGGGAAAGCCGGTTTTGAATTCCGCTCGCTCCCGCCTTACACGGGCCCGGCGCGCTACCAAGACCGGAAAAGCCATCCGTTGGTCTCGAGGCTGGCCAATCCAGGATCCCGCACTCCGGAAGAGCGTCCTAAGCCCCGCCCAAGAAGGTCTTGCGCCTGCGCCCTAGAGCATTGGTGCTAGCTGGCGTGCGCTTGGTATTGGGCTGCGTGTTCACGTGACTGCTGGCATTTTCAGTTCCGTCAAAACTGCGGCGGTGAGTTTGAGTGTTGAGGGCGATGGGAAGGGGTAGAGAGAGTGAGTAAATTGCATGCTTGTTTCTCTTGTCCTTGTGAGTGGAGGATATTATATTGTAATGTTCCATAGAGGGCTCCACTGCCCCTTTCCCTCTCTGCTAGTGCTTGGCACTTAACGTACTTGGAATTCAAACACCCAGAGGTGCAATCCTGCAACCTTAAGCCGACTGAAGAAAGGTTTTCAAAAGACAAAGCCTAAGCCCCTCATGGTGGTGCACACCTCTGATCCCAGTGTTTAGAAGGCAGAGGCAAGAGGATCTCAAGACCCATCCAACCTGAGCAACGCAGTGAGACCCAGCCTTAAAAAATAAAGAGTGCTGGGCTGTGTCTCAGTAGTAAAGCAGTTGCCTAGCATATGTGAGTCTCTGGGTTCTTTAGTATTGTAAAGATAAACAAACACTAATTTTGTAGACCAGGCTGGCCTCGAACTCACAGAGATCTGTCTGCCTCTGCCTCCCAAGTGCTGGGGTTAAAGGCGTGTGCCACCATGCCTAACTGATTTTTATATTCACACATAGACTCTTTTTTTTTTTTTTTGAGACAGAGTCTCTCTGAGTCCAGCCTGGTCTACAGAGTGAGTTCCAGGACAGCCAGAGCTACACAGAAACACTGTCTCAAACAAAACAAAACATCCACTTATTTATTTGGTAGATATGTGTGTGCCCATGCTGTGGCAAGTGTGTCCTCTTCCCCAAACTTTGGGCCATTTCTAGTGCTTTCTGGAGTCCCATTTGCTCACCCAGGGGCTCCAGTGCTCCAAGGAATGCCCCGCCAGAGCTCTAAATCTTTCTGGCCTCACTCAGCGGCCAGAAATAAGACAGACTGAAGGGAACCATAGAGTGGATAAGAGATTCACAATAACAGCTCTGTATCCCACTTGGCATGTGAAAGGAAAGTACTGTTCAAAGCACTTTGCATACTCAAACTCTTGCTTATCCCCATTTTTAAGTTTACAGTGAATCAAGAATCCCTGTTTCCCCAGTATCTCTCAAGGAAATGGGGTTTCAAAAGCTGTCCCTAAGTTAGGCATAGTGTCACGTGCCTTTACGCCTAGCACCTGGGAAGCAGAGGCCAGCCAGGGCTAGGTAGTGAGGCCTTATCTTGCAAAAAGAAAAGAAAAGAAAAACCCTCTAATCATTGTTAATTTTTAAGTGTGATAGTGGTATTAGTATAATTTCTAAGTCCTTACCTGTTAAAGAAGCATAATGAGGTATTTTTAAACAAAAGGATGGGACATCTGGAACTAACATTGAACTCCTGCAGTAGGGATGCAAAGGAGAGGGGCAAACAAAGATTATTGAGAATTTCTGGGGCTCCTTAACAGAGGTTCACGATGATACTCTCCTCTGGATGTCTGCCTGTGTTTGAACTTTTCTGTACCAGAGGCATTTTAAAGCAAAACAAAACAAAAAGTGATCTGTAAATTACACCGAGTGTCACCTATGCCCACAGAGTGGAAATAAAATAATGAGGCACAGTGGGAGAGTTCAGAATGGGTACGAAGAGAGATGAGGCAGAGTGACAGCAACAGTGCTGGCCAGGCCCTGTCCTACACACTTTACCTATACTAAGCTTTGTACTCCTTACATGAGCTTTCTGGGTATTATTATTATCATCATCATCACCCCTTTACAGATGAGAACACTGAGGCACAGAAAAGTTAAGTTAAACAGGTTTATGAGCTGAGAATATGACTCAGTTACTACAGTGCTCGCCTAGTATGTACAAGGCCCTTGATTCTATCTGCAGCAGCACCCCACATAAAAGTAGGTGTGGTGGCGCATGCCTTTAATCCTAGCACTCGGGAGGCAGAGACAGGCGGATCGCTGTGAGTTCGAGGCCAGCCTGGTCTACAAAGTGAGTCCAGGACAGCCAAGATAACATAGAGAGACCCTGTCTCTAAAAACAAACAAACAAAAAAAAAAACCGCAAAAAAGTAGGTATGGTGTTAATCTGTGACCCCAACTCTGGGAGGTGGCGGTAGGAAGATCAAAGTTCAAGGTCATCCTCAGCTACTTAAATCTTTATCTCAAATAAAACCAAACAAACCATCTGGACGCAATGGTGCGTGCCTGTGATCCCAGCACTGGGGAGGCAGAGGACCTCTGTGAGTTTGAGGCCAGCGTGGTCTACAAAGTGAGTCCAGGACAGCTAAGGCTACACAGAGAAGCCCTGTCTCAAAAAAAATGAAAAACAAGGGTGGAGAGATGGCTTAGAAGTTAAGAGCACTGGCTATTCTTCCAAACGTCCTGAGTTCAATTCCCAGCAACCACATGGTGACTCACAACCATTTACAATGAGATCTGGTGCCTCCTTCTGGTGTGCAGGTGTACATGTAGGCAGAATCTTAAAAAAGAAAAACCAAAACCAAACAAACCACCAAGGGGCTCTAAAACCAAACCCCACCAAATAACAACAACAAAAACTTCTTACTTTTGTGAGGTATGGGACTGGTTGGCGTGCAGTTGATTTTCTGGTCAGCCAAATGCCCCTCAGGTTCTGTCTCTTCCATACCCACCCTTGACCTTCCCATTTCTGCCTTGAGGTAAAGAATACCAGGTCCTCACCAACAGCTGTACTTTTAACTCCCCACGCTCTAGATGCATGAACCCAAATGGCCTCTCAGTCCCCTTCCTCCTCTCTCACCTCTGATAGAATCCTCCTACGTATCCCAGGCTGACCCTAAACTTGAGCGCTTCCTCCCTTAGCCTCCTGAGTGCTGGGACTACAGGTGTGTACCCCAGAAGACTGCTTTTCTTTATAAATCACGTAGATTTATGCTGAGCATGGTGGCACATGACTTTAATCCCAGCATTTGGGAGGTAGAAGCAGACAGACGGAGCTCTCTGAGTTCAAGGCCAGCCTGGTCTATATAGCAAGTTCCAGGGGGAACTGAGCCTACATAGTGAGACCATGTCTCAAAAACCCAAAATAAATTACATAGATTCAGGTATTTCAGGGTAGCAATGGCAGAAACAAACAAAAACCTGCAAACAACACAAATACTATAAAAAGGAACGCCATTCACCAAAAAAGAATGAACTGCTTGATCAGTGTGATGATTTGGGTGACTCTCATAGGCACTAAGTGAGATAGGCCTGTCTCCAAATGTTAACAGTGCTTAATTTGGTTTCTTCATAGTTCAAGGACAATCAATATGAATCCCTAATGTAAATCAGTACAGTACAGAGGTTGCCTTTTGCAGGGGTCAGGTGAGGCATCCAGAAAAATGGAAATGTATGTTTGCTTGTTTTTTAAGATTTATTTATTATTATGTATACAGTGCTCTGCCTACACATATACCTGCAGGCCAGAAGAGGGCATCAGATCACATTACAGATGGCTGTGAGCCACCATGTGGTTGCTGGGAATTAAATTCAGGACCTTTGGAGGAGTAGTCAGTGCTCTTAATCCCTGAGCCATCTCTCCAGCCCTAAATATGGATAATTTATTTTTGTTTTATGTTCATCAGTGTTTGACTGCCTGTATGTCTGTATGAGAGTGTCAGAAGCCCTGGAACTGGAGTCACAGACAGGTGAGCAACCATGTAGGTGCTGGGAATTGAATCCATGTCCTCTGAAAGAGCAGTCAGTGCCCTTAACAACTGAGCCATCTCTACAGTCCAATGGAAATGTTTTTATTAGGACTCTGACTTAAGGTTCCTGCTGAGATGAAACAACATGACCAAAAGCAACTTGGTGAGGAAGGGTTTATTTGGCTTACATATCCTTAATCACAGTCCATTGAGGGAAGCAAACACAGGAACTCAAAGCCAGCAGGAACCCGGAGGCAGGAGCTGACATAGCTCCCTCAGCTTGCTTTCCTATAGAACCCAGGACCACTAGCCCAGGAGTGAGCTCTCCTACAATGGGCTGGGTCCTCCCACATCCATTATCAATTAGGAAATGCCCTACCAGCTTGCTTGCAGATCTTTTTGTTTGTTTTTTTTTTATTTTTTTAAAGATAGATTTATTTATTTATTATACAGTATTCTGCCCACATGTGTGCCTGGACGCCAGAAAAGGGTACCAGATCTCATTGTAGGTGGTTATGAGCCACCATGTGTTTGCTGGGAATTGAACTCAGGACCTTTGGAAGAACAGACAATGCTCTTGGTCTATCAGCCATCTCTCCAGCCCCCACTTTCTTTCTTTTTCTTTTTTCCTTCTTTCTTTCTTTCTTTCTTTCTTTTTTTCTTTTTTTTTTTTTTTTTTTTTTTGAGACAGGGTTTCTCTATGTAGCCAGGCTATCTTGGAACTCACTTCGTAGACTAGGGTGGCCTCAAACTCACAGAGGTTGGCCCGGCCTGTCTTTGCATTTGAGTGCTGGGATTACAGGCATGCACCACCACACCCAGCTTGCTCTGGGATTTTATGGAATAATTTTCTCAATTGAATTTCCCTCCTTTCAGAGGGCTCTAACTTGTGTCAAATTGACATAGAAGTAGACAGAGTAGGCACTTAATACCTATGCATTATAGCTGGGCTGGTCTACAAAGTGAGTCCAGGACAACCAAGGCTACACAGAAAAACCCTGTCTCTAAAAACCAAAACAAACAAAAAAACCAAAATGTTTCCTAGGGAATCTGCTTAGAGAGGGAGAGCACTAGTTTAGGATGTGTAAGGTCTTGGGTTCAATCCCTAACATAAAAAAAATAGACGTATTTGTTAAATATGCGCCACACAGCATACATGGCCCTACATGGTGTAAGATCTATTGTAGAAGCATGGGGCGAGAAGGAAGGGGGAGGACGTCCCAGAGAGAGAGAGGGAGAGAGAGAGAGAGGGAGAGAGAGAGAGAGAGAGAGAGAGACCGTGTAAGAGACAAAGTAACAGTAAGAGTAAGAGAGCAACTGGTGGTGGGTTTGTCCTTTTTATCCTGTGCCCCTGCTAGTGGCGGCAGGTGATAACATCAGAGGTCACTAAGCAACCTGGGGGCAGGTCCCATCTATGCCAACATTCCTCTCTTTTCCTATAATTAAAAATGAGGGCACTGGATTGCTTTTCTTTTTCTTTTTCTTTTAAAGCCCAGTTAACTTTAATTTTTAATATAGTGGTAGTGTGATTTTTTAAGTAGCTTTTGTTTTACTTTTATTGAATGTCTATGATTTACACGCATGCACCAAAATCCCTCTCCTCTCCCCAGTAAAGTAGAACAAACAGAAAAACAAAAAAACTCTTGACACAGAAGCTGTAGTGTGTCACGCGGTATACCCTTTTGTCCACATATGTCTACTTTCAAATGTTCATTGCTATGAGTCATGGGTCTGGTTTGAAGCCTACACTATCGTTACCTGATCCTCACTGGGACTGCTGTCGGATATCCCACTGTTGCCGTGTGTCAAGGAGATTCTTAATCTTTGAATCTGCAGGTCCAGCCCCTTCATGTGTTCCAGCAGGTCATACATGGGGTAGATGTTGGGGTGAAATTCACTCAGAGCCCTGGATCAGGGCCACTCACTCCCTTGTCATCATGGCAGGGCCTGCTCACTCTCCTGCTCCCATGGATTGCTTTTCTTGCAAGGTAAGTTAAAGTATATAAATGTAAGTTTATTGGAAGCAGCTCTTGGCTGCCATGTAAGAGGGAAGAGAGAGGGAGAGAAAGGAAGGGCAGCATATGTCCAGATTATATGGTGAAGGGGAAGGAAAAGCTCTGTCCTGGAAAGGTCAGGGTATGTCAGCCATGTCCTGTAGCAGACACGGACCAAGGAGTGCTGGGAGAACCTGGAGCTGTTTGTCCCGGTCCTCAATCACATCACTCCAGCATTTTGTAACTGGATAAGGGGTGAAGAAATCAATGTCTTTGACTGCTTCATGCTGACAGTGGGGCAGCAATGTGGGGGGGGGGGAGTCAAAAGACTGAAATGTTGGTCAAGTCCAGGAAGAGCGGGCTGTTGGATTGGCTGTCCAGGGTCTCAGAACATCTGCCGCCAGGAGGGGCAATGCAAGTCCAACTGACAGGATCTTTGAGGTTGGACTAGAAACCCTGTGGGTAGCTGCTTTGGCGCTGTCTTAAATGTAGGAAATCTGGCAAGATACTGGAACATATATGTGAACAGAAGACAAAGTTAGTAGGTCAGGGAGGAAGTTTCTTTCGGTGCACATTTGAAACTTTGGGGAGAGTGAGCAGAGACTGAAGTTTTGGAATGAAGAAGAGAAAAGCCTGAACATGGGAAGTTCCTCCCATTTACCTTAGGTGCACATTTGTAACTTTGGGGAGAGCAAAGAAGAGAAAAGACTTGAACATAAGGAGTCTCCTTCCATTTACCCGATTGCTGGTGGTAATTGAAAGTTTTATTTTGGATCTTTGAGTCTGTCATTTAAGTGATGTTAAGGCCAAATTTGGTTGCAGAGGCCTGTAAACTTAGCAGCCCTTAACGCAGGCGTAGGGATTTGAAATTCTCCAGAAGGCACCCTAGAAGACAGCTGATGGACTGTTCCCATGGGGAGAATAGAAATCAGTGACCTGTCAGGGCATCCTCTGAGCACGGTTTGACTTGACAAGATTGGTTCAATCTATTCCAGCAGCTTGTCAGCGCTGGTCAGAGACCAAGGGCATGGCCCGAGCAGATTCTGTCACCTAGCACTGAGATTTGAGACAGGAACAAGAGAGGAGGGACAAGGAACCATGCTGGCAGAGGGAGGTCTCACCCAAGGGAGAAGGCCCTAGATGAAGGGTTTGGATGTAGGGTGGCAAGGATGACAGGACACGTTTGTGTCAACTAGAAGCGAAGACTCGGCCATCAGCCACTGTTGGGTGCAAGAATGTAGCAATCAGCTAGTTAGGGGAGTCCCAAAACCAGGAAAGGGGGAGCAATCCCACCTTCTGAGATAGGTAATAGGTAGGAAACTTTGGCTGTTGGTTGGCAATGCTTACCTGGATTCATTTTGACCTGAGAGATGGGTTTCCTGTAGTGTGCAAGAATCCTTTTTACTTTTCTTTTCTTTCTTTCTTTCTTTCTTTCTTTCTTTCTTTTTTTTTTTTTTTTTTTTTGTATTTTCAACACAACGTTTCTCTGTGTAGCCCTGGCTGCCCTAGACTCACTTTGTAGACCAGGCTGGCCTCGAACTCACAGTGATCCTCCAGCCTCTGCCTCCCGAGTGCTGGGATTAAAGGCGTGCGCCACCATGCTCGCTTACAAGAATCCTTTTAAGTTTGCAAGAGTAGATAAATTTTAGACATGTTAGCATGATCATGTTTTGCAATCTTCAGTGAAATACACATTGTAGAAAAGGGCAGTAGACATATACTTTTGTGTTATAGTATAGCAGAGGCTTATGGAAAAACTTTGGGTTAAAAGCATGAGTACTCAGGCTAGAGAGATGGCTCAGAGAGGTTAAGAGCACTGTCTGCTCTCCCAGAGGTCCTGGGTTCAATTCCCAGAAACCACATGGTGGCTCACCACCATCAATAATGAGATCTGGTGCCCTCTTTTGGCCTGAAGCTGTACATGTAGGCAAAACACTGTGTACATAATAAATAAAAAAAAGAAACATGAATACTCTTTGATCTTATGGATCTTTTTTTTTTTTTGAGCCAGGGTTTCTCTGTGTGGCCTTGGCTGTCCTAGACTCGCTTTGTAGACCAGGCTGACCTTGAACTCACAGAGATCCGCCTGCCTCTGCCTCCTGAGTGCTGGGATTAAAGGCCTGCGCCACCACACCTGGCTGATCTTATGGATGTTTCTGACATCTGTGAAGAGGTAATATGAGGAGGAAAGAAACCATCTGTAGGGCAGAATGGCAAAAGCTCACTTGTTCTTAATTTTTTAGGATCAGTACACATCATGAAAGAGGGGCTTCTTCCCTTTGTCCAGATGTATATAATTTAAACACAGTGAGAAACGTTTAAAGTCTATACTTAAAAGACAAATGAAAGAAAATTTAAAATCTTGAAATTGGAACTATGATAATGGATGATATAGTAGAATGTTTTTTTCCAGAGTTATAAATTAGAGCTCCATTAATTAATGTCAACGCTTTAGACAGTTAATATAACAATAGCATAAGAATAGGAAGAAATATGAAGCATTTTTATTGATTAGGATACCTTAAAACATCCTTTAGATCCTCTGACCCTTTTTTATTTTTTGTTTTTTCAAGACAGGGTTTCTCTGTATAGCCTTGGCTGTCCTGGACTTTGTAGATCAAGCTGGCCTTGAACTCATAGTGATCCACCTGCCTCTGTGATTGCTGGGATTAAAGGCGTGGTGCACCACCACGCCAGCTCAGATCCTCTGACCTTTATAACTTGCATTTACTAACCTTAAAACACCTTCTTAGACCTTTAACATTCATAACTTGCATGTATCAACCTTAAAACACCTTCCTAGACCCTCCAACATTCATAAAACATCTTCTTGGAAGATTTAAGATAGAGGTTAAATTGCTGTGAGCAGTCACTGTCCTTTAGTTTTAAAAAAAATCATAGCTGGGTGTGGTGGCGCATGCCTTTAATCCCAGCACTCGAGAGGCAGAGGCAGGTGGTGAGTTTGAGGGCATTCTGGTCTACAAAGCAATTCCAGCGTAGTCAAGGCTACACAGAGAGACCCTGTCTCAGAAAAAAAATGGTAAAAAGATTGTATCTGAGACCTGTCTTTACGTCTGGTAACAAAGTAGACTGTACTTAGATGACCTGGTAGTAGCGGTTGTAGGACTGAGACTTAAGGCCTGGTTTCCTGTGTATAAAGAGGACTGGGAAGGTATTTGAAACATGGTTATCTTTAACCTGAGGTCTGTGAGTAAGGCAAACCTGTTTGCTTTTTTAAGTAATGTTGAGGTTAAAATACCAGTATGGTGCCGGGCGGTGGTGGCGCACGCCTTTAATCCCAGCACTCGGGAGGCAGAGGCAGGTGGATCGCTGTGAGTTCAAGGCCAGCCTGGTCTACAAAGCGAGTCCAGGACAGTCAAGACCACACAGAGAAACCCTGTCTCGAAAAACCAAAAAAAACCCAAAAAATACCAGTATGGCCTAATAAGGCTTATCATTAGGCCTGTAATTATTATTACAGCAATATTTTCTAACCTGCTAGCAATCAATCACGACACAGACACCTGTTATATTTTAAAATAGCCTTAGTCAACCTGGGGCAGGGCAGATATCAATCCTCTAAACTACTTCCCATAGTGGGTAGGTATGGGATCCCTGCCCTAATCCCATGCCATCTGCTTCTAATAACTTCTATCAAGCTACCTCCCATCCATAATCCCAAATGCTTGCTAATGTTCTGCATCTGGGGCAGATCCTCCATCCACACCGGCCATGTGCTTCTCCTCCACCTAACTCATGGTGGCCTTCTTCCTCTTCTCCTCCTGTCTCTCTCCCCCACAAGATTCTCTGTCTCCCCAAGCCTAGGAATCTTATGTCATGCCTATCCCATTTGCCCTACCCACCAGGTGTGATGGCCTTTTATTGGTCAACTAGGTTAGGCTCTTGGGCAAGGTACAGGTAGGACACAGAGACAGCAAGCAGGAATTAGCATCAAAATACATCAGACCAACCTCCAACAAAGTAAGAGATCTAGTATCTAGTAATATTAACCAGCTAATAAATTGACTAATGAACTAATATGGTAAATTACTTTGGACTAAGGAGCTAATTGTCTATTTTCTAGCTATCAAAGTAACATCAGCTTAACGGTCAATGTGATCAAGGACCTAAGAAGGATAAATTGTAATTTAAATAAATCTATGTCTTAATAAAAATGACAGAGATGACTTAGTCATTTCCCAGTACCTAGACAGTTGTCCCAGGCTTCTGTGGCAACATGGCACAGTAGGCAGAGAAATCTGGCCATCAGGCACAAAGGACAAAAGGCTGTTTCTGTGGAAGGAGAACACATGAGAGACGGACCTCACCTTGTGTTCAGCAGTGTGAGACAATAACTCTCCGGGTTCCCGTTTGTCCATAGTTCAGGCTGGGCCCTAGAAGAGAGCGAGATGTTGGGTGTAGTCTTGTGCCACGCCACCTCCAGTAGAGTCCGCGTGACAATGCTGTTCCACGGACCTGAGGTGACGACCCCAAAAGGGAGAGTCTCCTGGAAAAGGCCATGGTGTTCTTTCTCTTGGAGCGTTGGTAGCAACCTGCTTCCTGGTATTCCTTCCTATTTGCTCTTTTATTCTTCTCACTCATAGTCAAGGCAACAACAAGGTGACCAGGGATACAGTGCCAGGAGGTGAGCTGGACAAAGCGCCAGCCTAGAAACCGCAAGCTGCGATGCCTCCTCCAAATGCGCCTAATTTATTAGTAGTCATCCTGAAAGTTCTTAAGAATAATAAAACAATGGGGGAACTTTTTCAATGAATTACAGCAAAAGGAGGCAGTTGAAAAATCCTCTCAATTAAATGAAGGGTCTTTACCAAAGGCGGAGCCCATTCGAGGAAAAAGTAACTCGGATAAGAGTGAAAGTAAAAACAGAATTTTAATTCCTACCATACAAAACTCCATATGACGTGGCATACGTATTGAGGGGCAGTCTCTGGTATCCTCCTAGATACAGAGGACCCTATGGATTGGCTACTACACCTTGTCCACCTCTCCCCTATACAGGAGTGTGTGAGGGAGGGGATGGGTGGGTAGTCGTCAATGGGGAAAAAGGTGTCAGACATTGACTAACAGCAAAAAGTTAATTTTACAGAGGACTGTCTCTGGCCCCTGGCTCAATCTGAGAATGTAATATCTGACTGTGGCAAGTTAATGCCTTAGAAACAATGATGTTATTACTATGTACTGTGTACTGTGTATTCTATATGCCTGATTGCTTCACTGATGCCCTTGAATCTACTCCATGGAAAACGTAACCACAACGCCCTCCCTGTTTCAAAACGTGTACAAAAGTCTAGTCTGATTGCCTACAAAATACACTCAGATTCAAACTGCCTCTCTATTTGTCTCTGTCACTGCTGAATCCTTGCCCACCAAATCTTCCAGGACTCTTGTCCCAGGGACCCTCCCATACCTGACTAGGATGGTCTGTGGCAGTCTTGTCCAGTGGTTTGCATATCATAGTCCAGAATAGAAAACATCTGCCATTGTGCCCAAATCTTCCTAGACCTTGATGGAATGATTTGGGGACTCTGTTTATTACAATAAGTTTATACATGTTAAATGCCATATTCAGCAGATCTTTGACGGGCTTGAGGCCTACTATATTTGAGTTAAGCAATCTTTATCTGTAGTTATCTGCTCTAAGCAACATCTTGCAAACATGTTATATATACAGTGCTCTGCCTGCATGTACACCCGCAGGCCAAAAGAGAGTATCAGATCTCATTATAGATGGTTGTGAGCCACCATGTAGTTGCTGGGAATTGAACTCAGGACCTTTGGAGGAGCAGTCAGCGCCTTTAACCTCTGAGCCATCTCTCCAACCCCCATAACATTGATTTTTAGTATGACTAAAAATATATTCTTGAATACGTTAAAGGATTTGATCATTTATAATATCTTAACAATTAAAGAATAGGACTTCAGGTTTTATCTCTGTTAAGTTGAGGTCTTTTTTTTTTTTTGGTTTTTCGAGACAGGGTTTCTCTGTGTAGCCTTGGCTGTCCTGGACCCGCTTTGTAGACCAGGCTGGCCTCGAACTCACAGCGATCCACCTGCCTCTGCCTCCCGAGTGCTGGGATTATAGGTGTGCGCCACCACGCCCGGCTGAGGTCTTTTTTTTTTTCCTTGAGACAAGGTTGCTCTGTGTAGCCCTGGCTGTCCTGGACTCACTTTGTATACCAAGCTGGACTCGAACACACAGAGATTCTCCTGCTTCTGCTTCCCAAGTGCTGGGATTACAAGTGTGCACCACCATGCCTGACAAAGTTGAGGTCTTAAAAATCATAAAAATAGTCCATAAACAGAGAACAGTTTCCTGTATGATTTAGTCTATAAAGATTCCATAGCTTATAAAAGTCTAAAGCTATATTATAGATTAGGAAAAACAAGGGTAAATATATTTCTGAGAGTGTTTTTTAAGCTATTGAGAATGATAATTAAATTCCTAAAGTGTAAACAAATGGATGTTCACAGAATTAATATATTTCAATATAGTAATACAGCAGAACATTATAGAACAATTTACAAACCATATTTGGGGGCTGGAGAGATGGCTCAGTGGTTAAGATCACTGACTGCTCTCCCAAAGGACCCGGGTTCAAGTCCCAGCACCCACATGGCAGCTAACAACTGTCTGTAACTCCAATATCTGACACCCTCACACAGACGTAGATGTAGGCAAAACACCAATACACATACAATAAAAAAAAGCACATAAAAACTGTGTTTGAATTCACTGTATCAAACGCACTAGCCAGGAAGACTGTAGTTGAATTCAGAGCATCTGGTGACAGGAGGAACAGTATTTACTTATTTGTCTAGGAATTAGTAAAGGCATAGGTAAATTAGCTTGTTTATCTGAATAGACCTTTATTATCTTGAAATAAAGCATATAAAATATTTTTATGCTTAACTTTCTCTACATTTTTATTAAATACTTTACATATGCAGTTATATTATTACACATAAATACAGTAAACCACCTACAGCAAGAAGAACCACAAAACAATCAAGAATTATATATATGTTACATTCATGGTGTTTTGGCTATTTATATTTGGCAGCCTTGAAGAAAACATCTTTCCTATCTTGGTGAGTCTAAAATTCTGAATGTAAATCATAATTTTATTCCTTCTCAAGTCTCTGATGTGGTTGAAGACCAGATAGTTTAGTTTTATAATTAAGCTTAGTTGTTTAGGGGTTAAGATGTTTTTAGGTCTAGATAGATGTTTTAAGTTGATAATGACGAGATATATAAAAATATTTTGAGCCAGGGTTGAATTGAATATGTAACATATTGTAAAAATATAACCTTGAAAACAGAAAATCAGAGACTAGGTAAAGCTTAATCCTGTATTTCATTGCATCAGCAGAAGCGTAAAAAACAAAAGTTGTATCTGGAGTTTAGCAATGATTTGAACAGGGCTGGCAGCCCTTAGTAAAGATGGCAGGCACAGCCACGATTTTCTCAAAACAAAGATGGTGGCTAGTCATGTGCTTGCCCTCAACCAAGATGGTGACTGGGCAACAGCTCCACCCCCTTTATCCCAAACCCAAAATGCCAACTCACCAAGTGTTGTGAGCTGCCTGTAGTGGGCTGATTTTGAAAGGGCCAGAGGACCCCCACCATGGCTTCTAGCTGCTGCCACCACTTCTGTTGCATTTGAGGTTGCTACCGCTGCACTGCAGCCAGAGCCATGGCGGGAGCTGGAGCTGCAGTAGCCGCTGTCACCAGCACCCGCTGTATGGGTGTGGGTAGGTGGGACCTGGAACCTCTTGTGCTGAGGGCAGCTGCGGGAAGTGGAGGAAAGCTGGAGCCAGAGCTACATGGGAGGATCTCTAAGTAGAATTTAGAATTAAATTTACCTCAGCAGTGGTGAAAACCGAAACCATCACTGCCACCGAGCTCTGGCAGGGCAGGGCAATGGTGACAGCAGCAGTTTAAAACCAAGTTTTGGAGCGTGAGAAAAAGGCATAAGAAAGTAAAGTTTTTATGGTCCCCAATTGCTTTGGCAGTGTGATAAGACAAGTTAAAAGCTACCCGTCTCCAAAAAGCTTGGAGGTCTGACTTGGGGACTTTATTCCCATGGGACGGTGAAGAGATGAATGTATCCTAGAGGGTTCCCAGGACTAGAAACGAGCTGGCACACGCTGGTCAAACGTGTCGTCACACTGTTTGCCAGTGGCCAGGGCAGACACCTGGGTGGCACGATTTCACCTGATTTCAGGATTTTGAGTGTTGGAGAAAGGGGGAAAGAAACCCATACAGGTAGGAGAAAGAAGTCTCGCCTAGGGAAGGTGTCCTGGAGGAGGCCAACTGAAACAGCCAGCGTTGCTGTTTATACTGACCAGGAAGGGAAAACCTGGATGGAGCTGCCGTTAGCGAACAGGAGGCAAATTGTTGCAGGCAGTGTAGCGGACTACAGAGTGCCTCAGCAATACTGGAAAAGCCCTTCCTGGTATGGGAATGTTAAATATGTGCCACACCCCATACATGGTATAATATTTATTGTAGAAGCATGGGGAGAGAAAGGGAGGGAGGAGGGGGGCAGGCATGGTGGCACGTGCCTGTAATCCCAGTGTTGGACCCTGGAGTCCAAGCACTCGGGAAGCAGAGGCAGGCAGATCTCTGTGAGTTCGAGGCCAGCCTGGTCTACAGAAGGAGTCCAGGACAGGCAGTACTACAAGAGAAACCCTGTCTCGAAAAACAAATGAGAAAGAGAGACAGAGACACCTCCCCTTGGTGGGGAGGCCTGAGGGCACTCAAAAAAAAAAAAAGAATACTTGGGAGGCAGAGGCAGGTGGATCGCTGTGAGTTCGAGGCCAGCCTGGTCTACAAAGTGAATCCAGGACAGCCAAGGCTACACAGAGAAACCCTGTCTTGAAAAACCAAAAAAAAAAAAAAAAAGAAGAATAAGCAGGCTACCAAGATGAGACTTGATAACCTATGACCTTGCCCTTTTTATCCTGTGCCCCTGGTGGCTGAAGCAGGTGATGACATCAGAGGTCCCTAAGCAACCTGGGGGCAGGTCGCTTCTATGCCAATAGTCTTATTCTGGTGTGATGGTTGTGTTATCCCAACACACAGGAGACTGAAGTAAGAGAATTGTGAGTTCAAAGCCATCCTGGACTACAAAGCCTACTTAGCGTTCTGGTACAGAGTGGTTGGAGCAAGACAGTATGGATCCTGCTGTCTTGTTTTCAAAAACCTCTGACAAGGCTCTCAGATTTGGAGGATGGAGAAGTTGGAGATGAAAGGGTTATTTTTCCAGCTCCTTGAAGAGAACAAAACTGAATTTAAGCTTAAGGTCTGGATCTGGCTAAGCGATTAGCACAGTCTTACCTATTCACTAACTGGTTCTCCTTGACTAAAAAGAGCTGCCTTTGAATGATAGTGAGTCATTGCAGGCAATAAAGCAGCACTTCTTTGTCAATAGTCTCTGCTTCAAATTTGTCACTAATTCCAGCTGGCCTCATCCCAGCAGATCTGAACGACTGAAAGGCAGAGTGAATAGAATTTGATCAGTGGCTCGCCCCCGCAGGATGAGCCTGAGGTTATCTCTGTGGGCCTTGCCCTGAAAAGGAGTCCCAGTGGTGATGAGTTTTGTACAGAAGCTAAGAGAGCTAGCAGGGGCCTTGCTCCTGCTGTGTGACAATAGCAGGCTGTGGCGAGACCGGAAGCGGAGAGAAGCAAAGACGGCAGCTCCAAGGAAATGATAGCCGAGGGAAGTGGCTGTCTACTGTAATGCTAGCAGGCCTTTTTTTGGCAGTTTACAGACTTGTCTGGACATCAGCAAAGAAACTGGGGCGGGTGAGGTGTCAACAAGGGGGCAATGGCCTCCCCTGCTCCCAGAGTCCTTGATCCTGCAGGTGAATTAGTTTAGTAGCACCGCAGCCCCTGGATCTCTCCAGTACTCACTGAGCCCAGGCAGCTGCTGCATTGGTTCCCTGGCAGGCCAGAGATGCCCGCAAGCCATTATGCCAATGAACCTGTGGGAGACTTAGCCCTTAGGAAAACAACCTCCACTTTACTAGCAATAATCACCGCCCCCAGGAAATAGCCTGTGCCCAGACAGGTGACAAGTGGGCCCCAGGGGAGGAGAAAGGACTTGTAGAGAGGAAACCAAGTGTACTGAGCAAGTGGCCCTGCCAGGGTTAGGGCGTCAGGCAGGGGCGGGAGTGAAACAGACACTAAAGAGGGCCCTGTCCTGTTTGTCTGGAAACTGGAATGTTCTTCTGGACAAGCCAGCAAAGCGTTTCAGTCATTACATACTGGGCTCCTTTGGTAGTGGGCACTTTGCTTGGTCCTGGGATTGCAGAGCCAGGGCATGTCAGTTCCTGTCCATGGAACGACCCAGAGCCTCCTGGGAGAGTGACTGGAGAGAACGATCCAGTCAGAAGTGCTATCATTCATTCGGTCAGTTATTTACTTGGTTTTGGTTTGGAATTTTGTCTTTTAAAAAGGTTTGCCCTAGCTGGGCCATAATGGCAGACGTTTTTAATCTCAGCACTTGGGGGCAAAAGCAGGTGGGTCTCTTTTTATGTATGAGAATGAGATAAGAAGATATATAAGGCAGTAAAATAATAAGGTACCAGATGCCAGACATTATATTATAGGGGTTTATTAAATGAGCATGGAGGGGAGAAGGAATGACGCGAGAGTACCCCAGAGAGACAGAGACAGATGCAGAAACAGAGGAAGAGAGGGGAGAGAGAGATAGAGAATAGAGAGAGAGGCCACGAGGAGGGTTTGGCCTTTTACATGGCCCTGGGCAGGGTCACACCCCCGTGGCGGGTAAGCAGTGACATCACAGGTAGGCAGACTGAAGTAGAATCCTAACATCTCTGAGTTCAAGGCCAGCCTGATCTACAAATTGAGACAGGAGATACTTAGAATAAACATCACAGTGCAATGTCGAGATTGATCCAAAGAGTCCGGTAGAGAAATCAGCATTTGAATGAACAAGGGTAAACTGTACACAGTCCACAAGAACATTATCCCAACACCGTAATAATATGCTGCCAATTATCTCTCCATAGCCTCACCTCTCCCACCCCCCCACCCTTCACTTTTGTTTACTTGTTAAAGACTCCCTCCTCAGACCTTCTCATTTTCTCATTTTCTGCTCTCTTCTTGGAACACTTTTTTTTTCACTATCCACTTATTCTTCCCATACCTTTTTGTCTTGCTACCCCACCTCAGACTAGTGAAGATGGCCAGCATGTGGGTCCCATGTACAAGCTCTTCTTCATAGAGCATCTCCTATACCATATTGTAATCATTTGCTTGTTGGGCCCTTGGAATTACGGTCATCAGTTTGATAAGGGGTTGGCTATCCTGCTTTGTTTTCTTTAGATGGGATATTGCTGTGTTAGCTAGCTAGATTAATTGCAAGGGATCCTCCTGCCTCAACTTCCAGAGTAGCTGGGACTACAGATATGTACCACTGTAGCAGCTAAGAATTCTTTTCCACCATATTCAAGCTCTAAGCACTCTGCTGGGCCCATAGTCCCATAAGGGTTAGCTACGTGAACAGGAGATCCACCTGGTAGTAAGCAGTGCTCTTCCTTAGTTCACCTCCCTTCAAAGTGTCCTAGGTCCCAAGGCAGGCGTCTTTGAAGCCAAAAGTAAGACAAAGTGAGACTAAACAAAGGTGGATGGGTTAACTACCTGGTCACTCTTAGAACTTGCAGTATCTGTCCAAATGTTATATAGAATTGTGTGTAAGACAGGATCACAAGTAGCCAAGGCTGGCCTCCAACTTGTTTGTGTCGTGTCCCCCCCCCCCAGGTTGTCTCTGTGTAGCCTTGGCTGTTCTGGACTTGCTTTGTAGACCAGATTGGCCTCAAACTCACAGCAATCCACCCGCCACTGCCTCCCGAGTGCTGGGATTAAAGGCGTGTGCCACCAAACCCGCTTGTTTTGTTTTTTTCAAGGCAGGGTTTCTCTCTGTGTGTGTAACCTTGGCTGTCCTGGACTTACTTTGTAGACCAGGCTGGTTTCGAACTCACAGCGATCCACCTGCCTCTGTCTCCTAGAGTGCTGGGATTAAAGACGTACACTACTGTGCCTGGCTGCCTTAAACATTTTAGGAAGCTGAGGATGAATTTGAAGGTTGATCCTCCTGCCTCTACCAAGTGCTAGGATTCTAGGTGTACACCACCATACCCAAGTTTATATGGTGCCATGGATCAAATGCAGGACCTCATGCATGCTAGGCAAACGCTACCAGTGAGACATTCCCAACCCCCCCCCCTGTTTTTTTTTTTTTTTTTTTTTTTTTTTTTTGCTTATTTGAGACAGGGTTTCTCTGTGTAGCCTTGGCTGTCCTGAACTCACTTTGTAGACCAGGCTGGCTTTGAACTCACAGCGATCTGCCTGCCTCTGCCTCCCGAGTGCTGGGATTAAAGGCGTGCGCCACCACCGCCCGGCTACTCCTCTCACTCTTAGTGAAAGAGTGGACTTTTTTTTTTTATCTGTAAAAAGGATTTCTTGTAGGGGTCTTCTTGGAGATTCTGAGGTAAAACACACCAATGCTTTGTAAGCTGCAGAGGGCTGCATGTAGTACTTACTGGTAATCAAACAGAAAATGTGTCCTTTAGCTCACTTCTCTTCAAACCCCCATGCAAACACAGGCTGTCCTGTTTTTACGATAGTGTCACTCGCAATCTGGTTACAATTGATTGACATTATCACTTTCTTTATATCTGGCAGGTTCCCAGCCTGCAGCAACATGCTGATCACCACAGAGATGAAAAAAAGCACCCCTGTCTCAGGGTATCATATTTACAAACAACCCTTAAAGTGGATTAATTTGCAGATGGTTAAGCTCATCCTTTCAATCCTGATTCGATTAGTTCCAATTTCAGAGGGTGACATTTTCCGACTTTGTCCCCTTAAGCACAAGCAAAAACTATGGCTTTCTGGTTTTGTTTTCAGCAGCTAGAAAGCACTGGCAGCACAGGGAGGAAAACATACAGATGGAAGGGAAGACTTGGGGGGAAATGCGGGATGTGCCTCTCATTTGTTCACTCACAAACTCCTCTGCTCAGATCCAGTGTGCCAGTGAGTGAACTGGTGCTTGAGATAGAGCTGTGGACAACAGTGGTCTTATGGACCTCACAGTCACTCATGGGAGACAGACTGTTCTGGGAGTTTGCCTTTGTTAAATTGTTTATGTTTTTTGGTTTTGGTGTTTTGTTTTGTTTTTTGTTTGTTTGTTTTTCAAGACAGGGTCTCTCTGTGTAGCCTTGACTGTCCTGGACTCACTTTGTAGACCAGGCTGGCCTTGAACTCACAGAGATCCACCTGCCTCTGTCTCCCAAGTGCTGGGATTAAAGACCTGCGCCACCATCGCCTGGCACTTTTGTTAAATTTTTTAAAAGATGCATTTATTTATTGTTTATACATAATATTCTGCCTGAATGTACACCTCCATGCCAGAAGAGGGCACCAGATCTCATTGTAGATGGTTGTGAGCCATCATGTGGTTGCTGGGAATTGAACTCCAATACCTTTGGAAGACTAGCCAGTGCTCTTAACCTCTGAAACATCTTTCCAGCCCTTGTTAAATATTTTTAAACAAAGTCTTATGTAGCCTAGCCTGGCCTTGGCCTCTCTAAGTTGCTAAGGTTGGTCTTGAACTCCTGATCTTCCTGTCTTCATCTCTCAACTAGGATTACTGGCATGTACCACCCAGCTAAACAGACAATTGTTATTGTGGGGCAAAAATCCATGATGGAAGAGCAGGAAACAGTGTGTATGGCCCACACCTGGACCTAAGACTTTCTTTTCTTTAAAAAAAATATGTATTTATTTATTTTTGTTTTTGTTTTGTTTTTTGAGACAGGGTTTCTCTGTGTAGCCTTGGCTGTCCTGGACTCGCTTTGTAGACCAGGCTGGCTTCGAACTCAACAGCGATCCGCCTGCCTCTGCCTCCCGAGTGCTGGGATTAAAGGCGTGCTCCACCACCGCCCGGCTTATTTATTTATTTTTTTATTATGATGTATGCAGTATTCTGCCTGCATGCCAGAAGAGGGCACCAGATCTCATTATAAGTGGTTATGAGTCACCATGTGGTTGCTGGGAATTGAACTCAGGACCTTTGGAAGAACAAAGGTCTTAACCTCTGAGCCATCTCTCCAGCCCCTAAGCTTTTCTTTACCAGATACTTGCTCTATACCAGGCTGGCCTTGAACTCAAATCTGCTTGCCTTTGTCTCCTGGATTAAAGACATATTTGTATTCCAGCTGGATCACACAGACCTAAGAGGTCTTAAGATGTGATCTCTTGCCAGAACAGCCATGTTCTGAATTGACATTTCTCTATACCCACCGGTTCCTATATACATATTGTGAACATATATTCACACAGACTTACATACATGTACATAAATAAAGCATTAAAGTAATCATCTTTATTATTTTTTTTTAAGAAAGAAGATGTGGTAGTAGCAATTACTTCAAAGTCAGGCCCTCCTGTATAGTCAGTCCTTAATAATGTAGCTTAGGGCCACTGCCAGGAGGCCTTGCAAGAAGACCAAGGCATTTGCACTTGTCTTTGTAGTCAATGCCTTTGAACAAGAGGTGTTTAAGAGCAAGTAACGGGATTCCAGCTTAGTTCCAGGGATGGGGCCATAATGTAGGAGGGAGACTGGGTTGGGGTCAGATGAGGTAGCTGTCTCCAGAGCTTTACTGAGCCAGGGAAAGGAGGAAGGCCTTCCTGAAAGTTACTGAGGTAGTACACTGGTCAGAAGCAAGACAGGCTGCTGGGCCTTGTAGCATGAGACAGTGCAGTGTACCGTGACAGCCTTGTACAGATGGGCAGAGACAACTGTTCATTTTTCAGGTGTGGTGATGTGTGTGCTTTTAACCTCAACACATAGGACAAAGAGGCAGGGTCTTATTATTTTTTTTTAAATGACAGTCACTGCTTTAGAAACAGCTATTTATCAAAAATTGAAAATATTAGACATTAAAAAATTTTAATATACAAATTCAAGATTCAATAAATTATGTTAAACACAAAAATATTAAATACTGAAAACCTATTATTTTCTGGAGTTGAGTGTGAGGCTCAGTGGTACAGCATGTGCTTAATATGAAGGAGGCCCTCGGCTCAGTCCCTAGTACCGGAAAAAAACAAAACAAAAAACCATCCCAAACCAACAAAGTTAAATACAAACAAACAAACCCTCCTCACTTCGTTTTATATTGCTACCTTTTCCTATTATCTGTGCCTCCAAGGTTACTTGCACCTGTTATACCTGCGTGGAACCACAAGGGATCTCTTTCCAACCCTCTGTTTAATGAAATCACATCTGTAACTGTCACACATTATAAATCAGGGCTTGGCTAATTATTTAGAACAGTGGTTCTCAACCTGTGGGTTACAGCCACTTTAGGAGTTGAATGACCCTTTCACAGGAGTAGCATATCAGATATCCTGCATATCAGCAGCAAAATTAGTTTAAAGTGGCAATGAAAATAATGTTATGGGTTGGGGGAGGGGGTCACCACAACATGAGCAAGTGTATTAAAGGGGCCACAGCATTAGGAATATTGAAAACTGCTGATCTAGAAAGAAATGGAGACTTTAAAAATGCAGATTAGGCCGGTGGTGGCACATGCCTGTAATCTCAGCACCTGGGAGGCAGAGGCAGCGGGATTACTGTGAGTTCGAGGCCAACCTGGTCTACAAAGCAAGTCTGAGACAGCCAAGGCTACACAGAGAAACCCTGTCTCAAAAATAAACTAACTAAACAACAAAATAATAAGTGTATTTCTTTTGTAACCATTACTGCAAATGTACAGAAAATTAAGGAAATATTCATACAGGGTTAACAATTGATACAGTAAAATTGTTTATATTATTGAAAATGTGTGAAGTTCTAACATTTGTATCTTTGTTGTTCTACATTCCTCTTCTTTTTGTTTGAGACAGGCTGGCTCAGGGTCTGCCTGTCTTAGCCTCCTGAAAGCAGGAATGACAGTGTTAGCCAGCAAGCCAAGCTTTTATTTTGTTAATGCAAAAAACATGAACCAATACACTAGCTGAAACTAACCTTTGTTTTTATTTATTTTTGTTTTCTGAGACTAAGTTTCCACTATACCTAGGGGGAGTCAGGTACTTCCTTTTTCTTTCTTTCTTTTTTTTTGTTTTTGTTTTTTTGTTTTTCTGTGAAGCCTTGGCTGTCCTGCACTCATTCTGTAGACCAAGCTGGCCTTGAACTCAAGCCATCTGGCTGCCTCTGCCTCCCGAGTTCTGGGATTAAAGACATGTGCCACCACTACCCCGCTTTTTTTTTTTTTTTTGAGACAAGGTTTCTTTGTGTAGCCCTGGCTGTCCTTGAACTTGCTCTGTAGACCAGGCTGGCCTCAAACTCACAGAGATCTGCCTGCCTCTGCTGGGATTAAAGGCGTGTGCCACCACCGCCTTGTTTATTTCACTTTTTCATTCAAGTTCAATGCTGGGGACCCATATAGTGGAAAGAGAGCCAACTCCTGCAAATGGTCCTCCGACTTCCACATGCTTGCTGAGGCACATGGGCACACACATAAAAAATGTTCAAAAAAAGAGTTTAGCAAAAATCAATGAAAGCATCCTGAAAAAGCTGGGCCTCGTGATGCAGGTTTATAATCAAAGTAACTCAACAGCTTGAGTAAGAATTGCCAGCTGGGCCATGTGTGGTGGCGCCCTCCTTTAATCCCAGCACTCGGGAGGCAGAGGCAGTTGGATTGCTGTGAGTTATGAGGCCAGCCTGGTCTACAGAGTGAGTCCAGGACAGCCAAGGCTACACAGAGAAACCCTGTCTCGAAAACCCTACTACCCCCCCCCCCCAAAAAAAGGAAGTAGGGCTGGCTGGGCATGGTGGTGAACACCTTTAATCCCAGCACTTGGCAGCCAGGTCTCTGTGACTTTGAGCCCAGCCTGATCTACAAAGCGAGTCCAGGACAAGGCTTTGTGTAACAGAAAACACTGTCTCAAAAAAAAAAAAAAAAAAAAAGTAGGGCTGTTGTCGAGGTAAACTTAACTGTGTGGGGTTTAGGCCTTTAGAAATGTTTAATGGCTGGGATGTGACAGTCTGGAACTTTGGATTAGAAAAGTTTACCAATGCTGTAAACAGGTCTTAGTGGGACATTTGAGCAGGAGCTTGGAAGATAAGAATGCTAAGGGAAACACAGATAGCAAAGACCTGCTTCAGAAGGTTCCAGAAAAGAACAGGACTCTCAGGAACCTGCCTAGTGCATCACTTACGTAATATTTTGGCAAAAACAAACAAACAAACAAACAAACAACCCACCCACCCTGGCTTTATTTTACCTGTGTGTCGAATGTAAAGATAACAGACTGCTTTGTTTGGCAGAGGACATTTCAAAACAGGAGAGCCTTCAGGTTAGTGCACAGAAACTAGCTGTAATCGTTAAAGATTTAAAGAGACCAGTGCCACTGAAGAGAGACCACCCATGCTTTAGTAAGGCCTAGCAAAGGTGTCCTCAGGGCAACCCCCACCCAATCAGAGGCTCCATCATGGGAGGATCCAAATTCATTTACAGGAAGAAAGCCCAAGTTGAAGGGTCTCCTTACTCTTTAAAGCAACTGCGTAGGAAAGTGCTTCCCTAGAGCCTGCTTACACAAGCTGGAACAGCATCTTATCTGTGGTCCTGTTTTTACTGACATGGAAGGTGCAAAACAGAGAGCTCATAGAGTCCTGCTTAGTGGTTTCAGGGACCAGCCGAAGCCAGGTGATTTGTGGCAAGCCATAGGCAAAGATGCCCTGGAGGTAGCTGGGTGTGAAGCTGTGGAGGTGAGCCTAGATTGCAGTAGAGAGTCTAGGATGTTGGAGAGGCCAGGGTCATGCACTGAGGAATAAAAGCCAATTCAGAAAAGAATCTGTGTGTGGCGAGGGCAGCAGAGCTGGAGAGAGTGGGGCCACACAAGCCGTTTGGGGCCCAGCTAATTCTATTATAAGCCCTCAGTGTTGGACATATAGTTGTAGCACTTGGTGTCTTCCATGCCAAATCTTGTTTTCGTTTTGGTAATTATTTCTTTTCTTTGCTTTGCTTTTTTTGGTTTTTCGAGACAGGGTTTCTCAGTGTGGCCTTGGCTGTCCAGGCTGGCCTCGAACTCACAGCGATCCGCCTGCCTCTGCCTCCCAAGTGCTGGTAATTATTTCTTCCTATGCCCCGCTCTTCTGTTTTGGAATAAGAATTATTATTCTGGGCTATTATATGTTGGAAGTATGTAACATGTTTTTTATTTTATAGGAGTCACAGTAGAGGAATTTGGACAGTAAAATTTTTTTCATTCATTATTTTGGTGTGTGCATGGCTGCACATATGGAGATCTGAGTCAGTTCTATCCCACCACCTTTCTCTGAGTTCCAGGCATTGAACTCAGGATATCAGTCTTGCACAGAAACACCTTCACCTGCTGAGCCATCTCCCACCCTGAGAGACTGGACTTTGAAACTTTTGGAACTGTTAAAGGTTATAGGACTTTTAAAGTTGGAATGAGGCCGGGCGGTGGTGTCGCACGCCTTTAATCCCAGCACTCCAGAGGCAGAGGCAGGTGGATCGCTGTGAGTTCAAGGCCAGCCTGGTCTACAAAGCGAGTCCAGGACAGCCAAGGCTGCACAGGGAAACCCTGTCTCGAAAAAAACAAAAACAAAAACAAAAACAAAAAAAAAATAAAGTTGGAATGAGGAGCTGGAGAGATGGCTCAGAGGTTAAGAGCACTGCTTGTTCTTCCAAAGGTCCTGAGTTCAATTCCCAGCAACCACAGGCTACAATGAAATCTGCTGCCTTCTTCTGGCCTGCAGGTGTACATGCAGACAGAACACTGTATACAAAATAAATAAATCTTGTTTTTAAAAGTTGGAATGAATTTTATATTATAGCGCGGTCATAGCCCTGTGAAAGGTTTTGGATTAAAAATGATGTCTTTCAAGCAGGGCATGGTGGCACACACCTATAATCCCAGCACTCAGGGAAGCAGAGGCAGGCAGATCTCTGTGAGTTCCAGGCCAGCCTGGTCTACAAAGCGAGTCTACTTTGTAGTCTCTAGAATCATCTGAGGGATGGGTCTCTGGGCATGCCTGTGGGGGATTGTCTTGATTGTATTCATTGAAGTGGGACGATTCACCCACTTAAACAGTTCCCTAAAAGTATGGGTGGAGAAAGAGAGCCGAGCAGCAAGCAGTGGATGCATTCATCCCTCTCACTTTCCCATTGTGGGTATGATATGACCAGCTGCCTCCAGCTTCTTGAGTTCCCTGCCATGATGGACTGTATGTACCTTGAACTCCGAGCTAAAAGAAACCTTGTGTCCCTTAATTTGCTTTTGTCACAGCGTTTTATCACCTTAACAAACAAAGAGACTGAGATACTGCTACAGAGTGTGTCTAAGGTCAGTATGAACACTTTTGGACAATTTATGGAGGCCTTGTCTCAAAATAAGGAAGAAAAAGAGGTCTGGAACCTGGGAGTATAGTTCAGTCATATTTGGTCTGGGGGATGTAGGTCAGTTAGTTGGTAGAATGCTGGCCTAGCATGCACAAAGCCCCGGATTCAGTTCCAATCATATGTACTGGGTATGGTGGTGTATATCTACAATCCTAGCACCTCGGTGGTGGAAGCAAGATCAACTGTATAGCGAGCTGGAGCTCAGCATGAGCTACCTGTGACTGTAGGGGGGGAGGGGAGCTTGGGGGAGAGAATACAAGTGTGCGTGAGCCTGGGATACAGCTCAGCAGTAGCCGCCTTGTCTAGCATTGCTTGCTATCAGTATGTGTGTTTACCTACATGTATGTATGTGTCCCACAACCAAGTAAACTATGTGGGTGTTGGCAACTGAACCAGCGTTCACTCCAAGAGCAGACAGTGCTTTATTTATTTATTTATTTGACAGGGTAGCTCTGGCCTGGAATTTATTATGTGGATCAGGTTGGATGTGAGCTCATAGGGGTCCTTCCCTGTCTGCCTCTGCTGGCATGTATTCTTAACTGCTGAGTCTTATCTCCAGCCTTGAGTGTTCTTTTAATCTTTCTTTTCTTTGTCTGTTTCCTTTTTGGCAGTACTGGAGCTTGAGCCCAGGACCTCATGCATACTGGGCTCATGGTATTTAGTATCATGCTGTTTTATGATTCTGGGTAATGGCAGCGAGCCCAGTTTCCATTCAGCCATATGCTCTCCAGAGGAAGCAGCCAGTACTCTGTAAAGTGTTCTGTTGCTGAACTATAGTAGCTTATAGGTTAATGTTATGTATTTACTTGAGGGTTTTTGAAGCAGAGTTGCATGTAACCCAGAGGGGCCTCAGGCTATGTGGCTAAAGATGCATGTAACCCAGAGAGGCCTCAGGCTGTGTAGCTAAAAATGCCCTTCAACTCCTAAACCTGTCAGAAGGGCCTCAGGCTGTGTAGCTAAAGATGCCCTTCAACTCCTAAGCCTGTCAGAAGCGCCTCAGGCTATGTAGCTAAAGATGCCCTTCAACTCCTAACCTTGTCTCCAGTTCCCGAGGGCTGGGATAACGGGTGTGAGACACCACTTTTGTTTCGTTTTCAGATAAGTGTTTCTCTGTATAGCCTTGGCTGTGCTAGACTGTTTTTAGACCAGGCTGGCCTTAAACTCACAGCGATCCACCTGCCTCTGCCTCCCTTAAGTTAGGTTTTTTAAGATCCAATTTTGATTTGTAGTTAACAGTGGGTTCCACATTAGTCCCCCTTCTCGTTTCTTTACACAGCGCATACGAGCCATTTTGTTTGGAAACCTGTAACTTAATGATACATACCTAACTACATGCAGTAATACAACCTGGTAGTGGGATAGAAATCTTCCCTTAGTGAACCCAGGCCTCCCAGATAACCAAACCCCAAACAGAGAGGCCTGTGGCACACGTTTAATCCTGTGAGCAGGACAGGTACACACCTGGTGCCCCCAACCTGGGGGTTGGTAGTAGCCTGACCACTGTCATGTTGCTTGGTTACATTAACCAAGTCCCACTTCCCTACCCAGAGAAAGTTGATCTCTGTAGGGTGGCTTAAATCATGAATGCCCTGCTTCCTTGTCTAAAGACACGTAGCATAGGGATCATGTTTACTAAGCGCTCTTCCTCACAGTGTAAAATATCCTTTCCCCTATGGCACTTGAAAGTTTTCTCATGGTAGCCTGAACCCGCTTCAGACCTCAGCTGTGCAGCCAGTATTAATAAGTGTTTTTGTTTTGTTGGCTGAAGAGAATTCCATCTTCAAAGCTATATCAAACTTTCACAAACATTTCCCACGTTGAGGATAGCTGCTTCAAATTCCCTCGGTGGGCCTGGTGGCACATACCTGTACTATCAGATGTGCAAAGGCTAAGTCAGACAGGAGGATGGAGGGACAAAGAGAGGGAGACATTGATAGAAGGAGAGTGGGAGAGATAGGAAGGCAGCCAGGTGTAGTGGTTGACCCCTGTAGTGCCAGCTATCCTGGCCAGCCTCTGAAAGCCGCAAACGCCAGTGTGCTAACTTACCACTCGAAGCCCATGTAGAATGGTAACAAGCAGAAATGGAGCGTGCACTTTCCTAGGTGACTTGTATCTGACACTCTGACCTTTTTGGTCTGTTTGAGAAGGTGCCAAATATAACATCTCCCAGCACACCAGGGTAAAGTGCTGTTGATGTAAAACCACAGCTCTAACCTCAAAGAGCCTAAGAGGCACTTTATTCTGGATCCAATAGAGACAACGGCCGAGGAATTCAGGTTTCCCCAATACCATTTCCAAGTGATAACAGTTCCATAAACAGAGACATGAATGAATCAAGACACGTAAGTCCTCCTTTAGTTAATCATCCACTTCCCAAGATGACTTGCAGCTGGAGGGTTGGCAGGTAAGGCTCCATTATCATCAGCACAAGACTAGCCTGTATTTCCACATCCATTTCCTAATTCCTTAAAGTTACTTAATATAAAACTGCTTTGTAGCCACGCTGGTGGTAGTAGCGCTTGCCTTAAAGTCCCAGCTCTTAAGGCAGGCAGATCCGCTCTATAGGGTGAGTTCCAGGACAGCCAAGGCTATACAAAGAAACCATGTCTTGAAAAACCAACAACAAAAAACCCTACTTCCAGAGTAGACTTAGCAACTGCTCCTCAAATCCTACTGCTGACAGGGGTATAAAGCCCATGCTGCTGCTGGTGCAGGGACAGAAGCCTCACTGGATAAATTCCTGTTTGTTTTGGTCTCTTATCTCAGGGACATTTTGTCAGCTCCACTGTTGATGTGTGCTTTCTTTAGAAATCACACCAGAAGGCCCCAAGAGACTGATAAACTTAAAGCTGCTGCTTAAGACTGGCTGGCTGCTCAGTAATATATATCTGGGAAAAACAGGCTGATTGTCTGTGTTCATGACTGCATTTATGACCTTAGTGCCTAGAAACTTTCACTCTATATATACATGGTTGGGGGGCAGGAAGAAACCATTTTATTCTAAAGGGCAAAAGGTGCTCAGCTTCTTAAGTCCACACCAGCCAGGGCCATACACTCAACCCAAGCTCAGTGCTAGATGGCCATCTATTCAAGTGGTGAATATAATACCAAGGTCCCGCGGGTTAGAGCATCAGTATTGCACCCATGTGGCTAATCTGACTCACCCAGTAGGTCTCATTAGAAGCACCCAGACTTGCTAGGCATTAGATCTCAATCAGCCTCAGAATGAGTATTCAAAATTTTAAACCACCAAGTTCTGTTTGAACAAAGTGACACAAAAACACAAGTAGTTTCATCATGCTGTTTAATCTAGCATGTTGCTGTGAGAGGCTTGAAAGCATATCCCCAGCATGCCTCCTAGAGACCACTTCACCCACTGCTCTGTTTGGCAGCTAGCCTCTTGTCTCTCTCTTCAGCAATGGTGAGGCGGATTCCTTTTCCTCGGGGAAGAGAAATCCATGGTTTGTTGCCCTAAAGGAAAAAAAAAAGGAATGAAAACTCCATTAGTAGGATAGCATAGGACACAAGTGTCATGTTCCTATTGCTGTGGCTATTTTTACTCAATCACAATGCCCAACACCACCTGAGTTTGCGGGATAGTAGGCATACTTAAGGAATGCCTAGGAAAAACACCCACAAACCACTCACTTAAGATGCACCCCATTATTAGCACTGCTCAGGAATCAGTGACAGATAGGGTGCCTTGGTTTATGGCAAAGATGCCCGGCACTGTCTACTCTCCATGTTTTTATGGACTGCTGGGAAGGGAGACCCAGACTTACCTTGCCAATAACAAAAATGTTGGAAAGCCGAGTGGCAAAGCTGTTGCCATTGGCATCTTTCACATGAACCACATCAAAAGAACCGGGATGTCTCTCTCTGTTGGTGATCACACCAATTCTTCCCAAGTTAGCACCTCCAGTCACCATACACATATTCCCTAGGCAGGAAGAAACAAACTGTTAAGCAAAGCACACTGCAACCCAACCAACCACCCACTGAACTTGCACCAGGTCCCAGGCTCAATCACCAGCAGCTGCAACCCCTACCCCAAACAAAAGCCAATCTAATTTCTATAGATCTGTAGCTTCAAGATCTGCCCCCAACCCCCAATTACAGCTAGTGTAAACCGATGATCTCTTGCCTGGATAACCTCTTGTCCCAAGGCAGTTCTGTTGCTATGGCGATACTCCAGAGATCATATATGTTGCTTATAATTTTGTTGTGCTGGAGATTGAGCCCAGGACCCTGAGTATACCAGGTAGGCACTCAATCACCAGGTTACACTTACAGTTCTTTTATTTAGACTAGTGAAAACCGAAACATTTCCCGGGGACAGAGGCGGCTTACCAGTGTCAAACTTGATGAAGTCGGTTATTTTGCCCGTCTCCAAATCAATCTGAATGGTGTCATTCACCTTGATGAGGGGATCAGGGTAGCGAATGGTGCGAGCATCATGGGTCACCAGATGTGGGATTCCCTTTGTGCCCACAAAGATCTTCCTCACTTTGCACAACTTGTACTAGAAGTATAAAAGGGTTAAAGACGTTAAGCTAGCTCACATATACCTCATTACTGTTGTTTTTAGGTCATGTCACTGGCTTCAAAAACCCACAACTGTACTTTGTGTATTCTGCTCCAAACTAATTATATTAGGAGCTTGTCTATCAACAATTATTCTACCAGGCATTTCAATTTGCTGCACTACTTGATAAGCTTAAAAGAAATCAAATTACTAGAGGCCACTGGGCATGTCCTCTAGCTTGCTGATAACGGGCAGCATGCAAGGAAACTGAAGCCACACCTATTGAATTAACCTTTATTTATAGCCAATTAAGTCAAGAAGCCCTAAACGTATGTGAAAAACCATCTAAAATCAAATTAAGCAAAGACAGTAATTAAAAAAAAAAGCCCACCTCAAACCAATGCCCTAAATATTGTCAAGTCTCTAACCCACCTAAAGTAAAGCTAGACCTACAAATGGAGCTGTGGCAACAGGACTAGATGGAGTCAAGACCCTTTCTACTCCCTTATGTTCAAAGAAATACTTCAAAATTAACCCCATGAAATGATTCTCCCTGTTTCCAAGACACCAGAAGTCACTGCTCTGACTGCCACAAAAAAAGCTCCAAGACACCTAGAGGGACTGGGGACCTAGACCAGTGACAGCATGTGCTCACCATGTGAGAACTGGGCTGAGTACCCGGCACCAAAAGTCAAGGCACACACTAGGACTCACTAAGCCGCTAACTCCTTTCCAGGCAGTTTGAATGAATTCCCACTGCTCTATCTCACCATCATCTAACTTAGAGAACAAGACCTAGCCACTTACCTTGGCCTCCTCAGGTGTGATACGATGAACAGCAAAGCGACCCTTGGTGTCATAGATCAGACGGAAGTTCTCTCCAGTCTTGTCAATGCTGATGACATCTGATATCAAAGAATAAGGCAACCAGTGACCTCACTACCTCACTGTTGAATGGGGGGGGGGGGCACCATTTTTATTATGGTTCCACATAAAATGTAAAGTAAATGGGAATTTGGTTTTGAGAGGCTCTCCCCGTAACACTTAAGCAAAAATACCGTCTTTCTTTTTAATCACTGACCCATAAACCCAGCAGGGTAGGTGATATCGGTCCTGACTTTGCCGTCAATCTTAATGAAGCGCTGCATGCAAATCTTTTTTACTTCATCTCCAGTCAGGGCATACTTAAGTCTGTTCCTTAGGAAAATGATCAGAGGCAGACATTCCCTCAGCTTGTGAGGACCAGTGGATGGACGAGGAGCCTGTTGAAAAGTGTTAAAACCGTCATTTTACACAGGGGTGACGTTTAGAAACTTAAAATTCTGCAGCATTTTCTCCTCCAAAGGATGGTCTGCTACCTCGAGACCAGAGTTTGTGTATCCACTTAAGTGTACTATGTAACACGCGGAGTAAATGAAACATATGTATCAAAGTTGAGGGTACAGGTCTTTAAGAGAGACAAAGATCTGCGCATTCAGCCCGGCGAATAAATAACGCTAAATGTCCACCTTTTACAACACAATACTTACAAACACGCCGGTCAATTTATCCAGCATCCAATGTTTTGGAGCTGCCACACGTTTCAGATGTTTCTTGGGACCACGAGCCTGAGGGAAGTTTTAAAGGCAATACTGTTAAATTGTTTCAGGTCTTTTCAAGAAAGCCTACCTATGTAAATTCTTCAATGAATCGACTTTTGTCTTCTCCTGGTCAACAAATGTGGGCAATATTCAAACTAAGGGTCCAAGTAGAAAAGGCAGATAAGCATTACCAAGCTATACCCAGTGTTACAGTTACACTGCTTAAAAGTGTGCCTGCTCACAAAAAAATTAGGTTCTTTCTACGGCACCATGCTTGTGAATTGCCCAGCGACTCGGATCCTAGACGCACCGGCATACAGCAACATAAAGTCGCCCAGGACCTCAACTCAACTGTCAATCAAAAAAGTGTAGTATTAGCACACAGCTATCTGTTTCTGGTACAAAAATAAAATCTAACCTAGGCACTACCACGTGTACTGCTCCTTTGTATACTAAAGATCTGCTACCGACTTTCACATTCGAGAGCGGAAGAAGCCTTTTTTAATGCTTTGTATACCAGCTACACAATGTAAAGTCTGTGTGCCAAAAAGACAAATGGACAGGCTAGTACCCATTCTCCACGCAGACCCGGCGCCTGCCTGCCCCGGGCTTCGGTTTGCACTGCCGGTTACTCGCAGCTCCTGCCCAGTACAAAAAGCACTTCTCCCAGGGCTAGGAGGATCATGTGTGATCGAGCCCAAGGCCTTGCCCTCTGCGGCAGACTTTCCAATCTAGCTCTAGCCAGTAATCTCTCTCGCCATGGAGCCCATCTCCGCCAGCCTGCAGTAGCGCTTCCTCCGTTTCCACCCTGTAGTCAGCCGCGAGAACCCTGATACCCGGGCCAGTCTCGGTCAGGGAGGATGGAAGCCGATGCAACCCAAGAGCTCGCTATACCCCTGCCTTACCATGGCTGCGCTGGGAACGGAAAGAGACTCGCCTTCTTCCGGCGAATGAAGAAATTAGGGTCGGAGGCTGCGCGCGCCGGAGCCTGAGATGCTCCGCCCAGCTTTAGCCTTACCCAGCGGGCGGGTACTCTCTCTTGCCATCTGCTGGTTGGAGGTCAGAGGTCCCAAGCTGGGAAACCGAGGCTGAGACGCTCCCAAAGATTCTTGGGATTTTCCCCAAGCTGAGTGGTGAGAGCTGGAGATGCTCAGACCAACCGTTCCAGACATCTGCCGGCAAGGAGAGTGCTCCTAGCGATGGTTGGGTGATAAAAAGATACATTTTAACACTTGATACGTTTCTTATACATGGTTGCTTTCATTTTCCAGAATTACTGAGCCCGTTAGTCAGCCTCATACTAAGAGGGTCAAAGACACTTCTTTTTGCTTTTGTGCAGATTGCTGAGGTAATGGAACATCCAGGGTGAGAGGGTAGGATCTCTGCTTGAACCTGGCACTCCGTTCCTGTATATAACACATTTGACGTTTGTCGTACTGTAAGGGAAGAGAGGGAACATTAGAGAGCGTCTGGTTACCTAGCCAGCATAGGTCTGCGTTATTCTACTTTCCTACCGTGAAGCTGTCCTCCATTCTCCGTTTCCTGCTCTGAAGGAACAGAGCCCTCTCAGTTATCTGTGGTTTTTCCCAAGTGGATAAACTCCACCCATCCTAAAGCTCAAAGATCCAGTCCTTTTAGACTATTATGAAGGGGAAATTCTCTCCTCTCCTCTCGTCTCCTCTTCCTCTTTTTTTCTCATGTGTGTGCAATTATGTAAATTTATATAATTTATTGGAATTAATGCATGCTGGGGGAGGAATCACATATATATGAAATACACACACACACACACGTATCTTGAGACAAAGCCTCATTATATAACCCAGGCTAACCTCAAATCGATAATTCTGTTATAACCTGCTGAGAGTTGGGTGTATGGGCACAGACCTCTAAAGTTTATATAGTTAGTGGGTTTTGCTTTTCCTTTTTTTGGGGGGGGGGTTGTTGTTTTGGAGACAGATAATCTCTAAAGCTAGCTTTTAACTTTTGGACTCAAGCAATCCTCCTACCTCAGTCTACCAAGTGCTGGGGACTACAAGCAAGCAGACTATATCTATTTATATTTAATTTTTGAGACATGCCTCATCTTCCCAAGTGCTGGAATTATAGGCATGTACCACTATGGCCAACCTATAGCTTTATTTTTAATTGATAGATGGCAATTGTAGATATTTACAGTACAATTTACTGGCCAGTATTACATGGCTATGCATGTCTATCAGGTCAGAGCAACTGCCACATCTTCACCTCAGACCTTTATAACTTTGTGTTGGAAGCATTCGGTATCCTCTCTACTACCCATTTTGAAGCATTTTACCAAATATTTTCTTTTTTCTTTCTTTTTTTTTTTTAAGCCAGATATTTTCAACCATCACTACTCTACTGCACACCCATTAACCATCCTCTTTCCATCCTTCCCAGGTTTCTATTAGCCACTATTCTGATTAGCTTTTAGTGCAATTAATTTCTTTTTAGGTTTATTTGTCTTATTTTTATGAGTATTTGCTGGCACATAGTCTGTGTACCACTTGCATGCCTGGTGTTCCAGAGGTCAGAAGACCTTGAATCCCCTGGAACTAGATTTATGCATAGTTGTGAACTGCCATGTGGATGCTGGGTGTTGAACCCAGGCCCTCTACAGGAACAAGTTCTCCTAACAGCTGAGACATCACTCCAGCCCTTTTATTTTATTTTAAAGGAAATAATGTTGTATTGATTCTCAGACAATTTCCTGCATATGTATGATGTATTTTAGTCATATTTACATACTTCCATTCCCCTTTGCTACCCCGCTTCTGCTCCCTCTGGAACCCTTCTCTTCCCAGCATGCCCCCTTTGTACTTGAATGTATTGGGTTTTTTTTCTTTTTCGAGACAGGGTTTCTCTGTGTGTAGTCTTGGCTGTCTTGCTTTGTAGGCCAGGATGGCCTTGAACTCAGTGATCTACCTGCCTCTGCCTCCCAGTGCTGGGATTAAAGGCGTGCACCACCACGCCTGGCTATTTGTTTTGTTTTAAGGCTGGGGCTCACTATATAGCCCTGGATGGCCTGGAACTCACTACAACCTGTCTGCATTTGCCTCCTGAGTGCTGTGATTACAGGCCATTTTTTCCAGACAAGGTTTCTCTGTGCAGCCTTGGCTGTCCTGGAGCTCTCTTTGTAGACCAGGCCGGCCTTGAATTCACAGAGATCCACTTGTCTGGACCTCCCAAGTGCTGGGATTCAAGGTGTGCCCACCACCACACCTAGCTTACTGTTTTTTGTTTGTTTTGGGTTTTTGAGACAGGGTTTCTCTTTGTAGCCTTGGCTGTCCTAGATTCACTTTGTAGACCAAGCTGGCCTTGAACTCACCGCAATCCACTTGCTTCTGCCGAGTGCTGGGATTAAAGGCATGGGTCACCACCGCCCGGCTGCTTACTTGGTTTTTGGAGACAGGGTTTCTCTGTGTTGCCTTGGCTGTTCTGGAACTCACTTTGTAGACCAGACTGGCCTCGAATTTCCAGAGATGTGCCTGCCTCTGCCTCCCAGAGTGCTGGGATTACAGGCCTGCCCCACTACGCCCAGCTCTTTCTTTTAATAACTCACTGAAGTAGCTGAGAGTAGTGACACAGGGCTACATAGTGAGACCAAAGGGGGGGGGGGCGGAACTCCACAAAACCCAAGCAAACAAAATTAAATTCGTTTGTTTGAACTTCAATTTTGTTTCCATGTACATGGGTGTGGGGTTGTTTACTGGGTCATAGGCAATTTACATCTCTGAAGAAAAAGGGCTCTTCAGTAGCCATTAACAGCCTAACAGCTGAAAGCTCTCCAACAAAGGATGGGTCCTCACAAGCTCCTCCCTCTTCCATGCCGGAATGTTAATGACTGTCTCTTTCACAGGTCCTGTGGCGGAAACCACAGGCGCTGAATTCACTGGCCATGTTGTGTCCAGAAGTCAGCATTCCTTCCCATCCTTTGGCTCTTAAACTCCCATCCCTTAACACCCGGCTTCCATTACCTTGGGAACTCTGTGTGTGTGTGTGTGTGTGTGTGTGTGTGTGTGTGTGTCTGTCTGTCTGTCTGTGTGTGTTAGGGAGGCTGGCTCTTTCAACACTGCTTGTGGACCCTGGGGCTGTTTGGTTTCAAGCCTGGACTGAGGTACCTACTTAGCATATCAAAGTGGACCTGCCCCCTACTCTGAACTCTAAAGCCCCGGGGGCTAGGCTGCTCTTCCGTATTGAGTGCAACCATTTTGGCTACCGCTCTTTTTGTACCTTTGGGCCTCGTGGCTGCAGCACCTGGTTTCCCTGCTCTCCCTTCCCCTCCCCCCGTCCCCACATAGCCCAGCTCAGTCTACTCTGGGCTCCCCGATGTCACTGCTTCTGCCTATGTTTTCCCACTTATCTATAATAAACTTTCTCTTCCACCCTCTAGGAGCAGTCATGTTCCTTTCCCCTCCCTCCCTCCCTCCCTCCCCACCCCACCTCTCTCTTCCTTTCTTTTCTTTCTTTCTTTCTTTCTTTCTTTTCTTTTCTTTTCTTTTTTTTTTTTTTTTTTTTGGTTTTTCTAGACAGGGTTTCTCTGTGTAGCCTTGTCTGTCCTGGACTCACTTTGTAGACCAGGCCGGCCTTGAACTCACACTGATCCTCCTGCCTCTGCCTCCCAAGTGCTGGCATTAAAGGTGTGCACCACCACACCTGGCTTCTTCCTTTCTTTTCATCCACTGGTAAACACTTCATTCTCCCTGCTCCAAAGCTTAACTACAGCACTTGGCTCAAAGGGCAGGAAAGGGTGATTGACTTGCTTGCTGTCTACTAAGCTGAACAGCCCCAGGACCGAACGGTCCTAACTCATTCCAACAGGCCCCTCGCCACTAACAGGGAACTTGGTACTTCATCCAACACTTGATAAATCGTTGCTGAATGAACAAATCGAGTAACAGCCTGCTCATCTTGCCGTCCTACTAAACTATTCCTCCCACTAGGAGCCTGAGCTCCTGACTCAAGAGGTTCCATTTTACAAATCTTTGTCTCTGCGTTCTCCTTACCCAGTAGCAATCTGCAAAGGAACAGAAGAAAAAGAACTTCTTAGCTCTCCTCCTTGGACAGGGTTAAGTAGGAGGGGAAAGGATGTTCTTTAGTAAAAACCAAGGCAACATCTATAATAAATTATAACTAATTATTGGAAAGGGGCAACTAAGTTGGGTATGGTGCCACACACTTGTGATCCCAGCACTCTGCAGGCTGAGGCAGGCAGGAAGATTGCGAGGTTGAGGCCAGCCTGGGCTATATGGTGAGACTCTGTGGCAAGAAACAAACGAAACAACCAGACACAGTTGTTTGAAGGGAGGCGGTGGTGCCTAGAAAGAAAATAGAGAGGGCAAGACACTGAAGGTTTGTATGAGTTTTAAAGTCTTAGGATCACAGTGAAGAGAATGGTGCAGCTAACAGGATTCAGGGAGGACAGTCCAACAGGGTGGAGCACACCTGTAATCTCGGCACTTGGGAGGCAGAGAGGGGAGGATCACTGTGAGATCCAGGCCAGCCTGGTCTACAGAGTGAGTTCCAGGACAGCTAGAGAGGAGGATGGGGTGCAGACAGGAGGACAAAGAGTTCAATGGTATCCTTGTCTGCTTAACAAGTTCAAGGCCAGCATGGATTGTATGAGACCTAGCTCAAGAAAAGAAAAAAAGAAGAAGAATTAAAAAAAAAGAAAGAAAAAAAGAAGAGAAAGGAACCAAGAGTTGATCTTGGGAGTGAGGGATGACCATGGGCTATCCATTTAGAGAGGACAGGAGAAATGGCTGCCTAGAGCTGTACTCTAGCCCATTAGAAGTGTTGGGGAGATGAATAGCCTGATTTCTTGCCTCCCAGACTGTTGGTTTCTTTGTTTTTGTACCACAGCTTGTCAAAGGACTTGAGGGAGTCAAAACATCCTTTTCAATATTTTCTCTTCTCTCTCAATTTATATTTATACACAAATGGCATCATAACAATAATAAAGGGAATTTGGAACATGATAAGTAAATTGCAAATAGAACCTCCCCAAACACCCTGAACACGTCATCTGTCTTCATTTGTACCCTCTCCTGTTCTTTTTCTGATCGGTTTGTGTACACGCATACTTTTACTTAATTTTAGTCCTAACATTCAAACCATTATGCATTCTGATTTTATTATATTAGAAACATGTTCTGAGTCAGTACATAATTTCCATAATTATCATTTTAACAGCTGCATCATATTCCACTAAGTGGTTACCCCATAATTAACAAAGTTCTCTATTGTTGAACATTTAGTTTCCTTTGCTTTACTTCCTTACTTTTTCTTTATTAGAAATATTGCTATAGTGGACAAACTAGTTTCTTCCTCTTCCTTCTCCTCCTCCTCCTCCTCCATTTTGATTTTCCATGACAGGATTTCACTGTGTGGCTCCAGATGTCCTGGAACTCTCTCTTTAGGCCAGGCTGGCCTCAAACTCACAGAGGTCCACCTGCCTCTTCCTCTGTAGTGCTGTGACTGAAGACATGTGCCACCACTATCCAGCAAGATTTATTTTTTTATGTGCATTGGTGTTTTGTCTGCATGTATGTCTATGTGAGGGCATCAGATCCTCTGGAACTGGAGTTACAGATGGTTGTGAACTGCCATGTGGGTACTGGGAATTGAACCTAGGTCCTATGGAAGAGCAGCTAGAACTCTTTTTTTCTTTTTTCTTTTTTTGATTTTTCGACACAGGGTTTCTCTGTGTAGCCTTGGCTGTCCTGGACTCATTTTGTAGACCAGGCTGGCCTCGAACTCACACTGATCTGCCTGCTTCTGCCTCCCGAGTACTGGGATTAAAAGCGTGCGCCACCACGCCCGGCTACAGCTAGAACTCTTAACCATGGAGCCATCTCTCCAGCTCAGCATGTACTGCTGTGTTTTTGGTTCTCAGCACCCATGTTGGCTGGCTGACAACCACCTGTAACTCCAGCTCCAGGGGAACATCCCAGTGCCTCTACTTGTACGTGGACTCAATTGCGTATACATACATACACATAATCAAAAGTAATACATTTTAAAAATCAAGAAACAAGCCGGTGGTGGTGGCGGCGCAGGGAGAGGCAGAGGCAGGTGGATCGCTGTGAGTTCGAGGCCAGCCTGGTCTACAAAGTGAGTCCAGGACAGACTTGGCTATTACACAGAGAAACCCTGTCTCGAAAAACAAAAAATAAAAATCAAGAAACCAACAAGCAAGCAACAAGAAAAATCCACTCCTTCAACCACTATTTGTTGAATGCCTACTCTGTGTTAAGCTCTACATTATGAAGTAGATAGAGATGGTGAGGTGACTAAGACTGAGCTCTTTCTTGCAAAGAGCTCACATTATAATGGTAGAAGCAAGGGAAGGGGAAAAACTGCTGGAAAGCTGCTGGAAAGGTGGTGAAGGAGGTTGGATCTTGGATTGGAATTCAGCCTGGAGGGACACAATGCTGAGCCACGAAAGGACCACAGAGTTCAGGAGCAGCTTTGTACTGTAGAAAGGTAGATAGATTCCCATCACTGCCTGAAGCATGGCTCCGAGGAAATGTAAGCGGCACGGAGGAGGCAGCCTCAGGGGAATTGCCACTATTCAAGCAAGCAAGAATCCTGTGAGACCCAGATCTGTGACTATGGGACTAGTAAGGCAGGGTGGATTAAAAAGTCACAGCAAGTGGAATAATGACAGGATCTGACTGGGAAGGGATGGATGGGGGCGCGGAGGTGGGGGTGGGGTGGGGTGAGGATAGAGGATGAGGGGCAATTAAGGTGATTGCCGTGTTTCTGTTTTGTTGTATTTACCTGAGCCAGAAGGTGACAGAGCAGCATGCTTGGGAAGAAGGGCAAAGGTCTGTGTGAGATGTGGGTTGGAGGGTGGAGGAACTCTTAGCTGGGAGGTATCTTATATACAGAAGCCTGAATATAGATGTGTGATCTTGGCCAGAGGCTTGAGTTCAGAACTGCTCCATCCTTGATGTGTCCACGGGAGTGACAGGCAATAACCAGGCATTGAGGGGGAGCAGTGGGTCTAGGGCTGTGGTTCTGCAGAGGGTTCTTGGCTAGCATGTGCAAGACTGGGGTCTATCTTCAGGACCACAAAACCAGCCAGAACCCAAATTAGGAGTGATATACTAAAAAAGTTCCCGAAATGTCTTTGAGTAGCATCTGTGCATTGCTAAGAGGGAGTCCCAGAGGGTCTCTGTGAGTCTCCCACACTGGTGCCAGCTCTGTACTTGCTGAAACTTTTGCTAATGTAATTTGTTTTAATTTGCACTAAACCATGCTCGTGACGTTGCACTTTCCCCCAGATACTTGTTTACTCTTCCCGTCTCCTCCTGTGTGCAGTGTCTCTGGCCCTTTAGCTCTGGGAAACAGGGAGGAGCTTGTCCTGTTTTCATGAGTGCTTTATGAAATACCGAAGTAAAGCTTTTGTCCCATGTCATATTTAATAGATAAACACCACTTGCAACTCTATCTTAAAAATATTTGAAATCAGCCGGGCGTGGTGGCGCACGCCTTTAATCCCAGCACTGGGGAGGCAGAGGCAGGTGGATCGCTGTGAGTTCGAGGCCAGCCTGGACTACAAAGTGGGTCCAGGACAGCCAAGGCTACACAGAGAAACCCTGTCTCAAAAAACCAAAAAAAAAAAATTGAAATCTTTATCAACTTAGGGTTGACAATGAGTATTTTTGTATTGTATTATTGTATTGTAAAGTATGTATAACAAAGTTAATAATTTTCTCTTACAAAATCATTTAGAGCCAGGTAGTGGTGGCATACACCTTTAACCCCAGCACTAGAGAGCTAGAGGCAGGTGGATCTCAGTGAGTTTGAGACCAGCCTGGTTTACACAGTAAATTCAGGACAGCCAGGGCTGCACAGAGAAACCATAGCTAAAAAAAAAAAGCCACAGCTGGGCAGTGGTGACCCATGCCTTTAATCCTAGTGCTCAGGAGGCAGAGGCAGGCAGATCTCTGTGAGTTTGAGGCCAGCCTGGGCTACAGAGAAAGTTCCAGGCTTTTTTTTTTTAAACAGGGTCTCTCAGCCGGGCGGTGGTGGCACACGCCTTTAATCCCAGCACTCGGGAGGCAGAGGCAGGCGGATCAGTGTGAGTTTGAGGCCAGCCTGGTCTACAAAGTGAGTCCAGGATAGCCAAGGATACACAGAGAAACCCTGTCTCGAAAAACCAAAAAGAACCCCCCAACCCCCCCCCACACAAACAAACAAACCAACCAGGGTCTCTCACTGAATCTAGATCTAGCTGTCTGGGGGGAGACTAGCTAACTGGCAAGCACTCCCTAGAGCTCCTAGAGCTGCCTGTCTCTGCTTGCTCACTGATGTGCATACAGATGTGCACCACCCACTCAGCTTTTACATAGGCCATCGTGCTGCTGTAGCAAGTAGTTTACCACCGAGCCCTCCTCCCCAACCCCATCTACTTGTCTATTTTCTTTCTTTCTTTCTTTTTTTTTTTTTTTTTTTTTTTTTTTTTTT
>OU015760.1:49978737-49997686 GCA_907169655.1 Acomys percivali
GTGTCTTAAAGATTTTTATTATACAAGTCTTTCACTTGCTTGGTGGGAGTTACCCCAATATATAGGGCTATTCTGAAAGATACTATTTCCATTTTTTCCTCAGTTTGTCATTTGGATATAGGAAGGCAACTGTTTGTTCTGAATTAATTTTATAAAAGTGTTTATCAGTTGTAGAAGTTTCCTGGTGGGATTTTCAGTGTCTTTTATGTATAAAATTATATCATCTGCAAATAATACTTCAACTTCTTCCCTTCCTATTTGTATCCCTTTGATCTCCTTCAGTTGGTTTTTTCCCTCTGGCTAAGACTTTAAGTACTATACCGAATAGGTGTGGAGAGAGTGGACAGCCTTGTGTTGTTCCTGGTTTTAGTGGGAATGCTTTGTGTGTTTCTGTGTTTAGGTTGCTGTTGGCTGTGGGCTTGCTGTAATTCACTTTTATTATGGTGGTGTATGTCCCTGTATCTCTGGTCTCTATGACTTTTATCATGAAGGAATGTTGGATTTTGTCAAAGGCCTTTCTGCATCTAATATGATGATCATGTGGTTTTTTGTCTTTCACTCTGTTTATATGATGAATTAGATTTATTGATTTTTGTATGTTGAACCATCTTGTATCTCTGATCATGGGTAATTTTGTGTGTGGGTGGGTGTGCATGCTCTGGATTTGGCTTGTAAGTATTTTATTGAGAATTTTGCACCCATGGTCAAAGGGATATTTATGTGTAGTCTTCTCTTTGTTGGGTCTTGTGTGGTTTAAATATCAGGGTAATTGCAGCCTCATAAAAAGAATTAGGCAATGATCCTTAAGTTTCTATTTTGTGGAATAATTTGAGAAGTATTGGTGTTAATTTTTCTTTGCAGGTTTGGTAGAATTCTGTGCTGCATTTGTCTTGCCTGGGGCTTCTTTTGATTGGGAGACTTAATTATTGCTTTTATGTCACTTGGGTTGATAGGTCTGTTTAAATTGTTTGTCTGATCTTGATTTAACTTTTTAAAAATAAAAGATTTATTTATTATGTGTATAGTGTTTTATTTGCATGCAGGCCAGAAGCGGGCACCAGATCTCATTGTCGATGCTTGTAGCCACCATGTGGCTGCTAGGAGTTGAACTTGGGACCTTTGGAAGAGCAGCCATTGTTCTTAACCTCTGAGCCATCTCTCCAGTCTTTGATTTAACTTTTATAGGTAGTATATATCAAGAAATTTATCCATTTCCTTTAGGTTTCCCAGTGTGGTAAAATACAGGTTTTTAAAGTATATCCTTATGATTATCTGGATTTCCTCAGTGTCTGCTGTGACATTGCTATTTCTGTTTATAATTTTATTAATTTGGATATTCTCACTCTGTCTTTTACTTAATATGGCTAAGGGCTTATCAATTTATTGATTTTCTCAAGCAACTCTTCATTGATTTTTTTTCTCTTTTTTCCTTCCATCCTCTCCTTCCAGTCCCACTCTCATCCTCCCTGCCCCCTACTTCCTCCCTTCTTCTCAGAGAAGGGGAGGCCCCCAAGGGGTACCAGTGGACCCTGGCACCTCAAGTCACAGCAGGATTAAGTGCATCCTCTCCCACTGAGACTAGGCAAGGCATACAAGATAGGAGAAAGGGATTCAAAGGCAGGCAACAGAGTCATAGACAGCCCTTACTCCCATTGTTAGGGGACCCACATGTTGACCAAGCTGCGCATCTGCTACATATGTGTAGGGGGCTTCGGTCCAGCCCATGCATGCTCTTTGGTTGGTGATTCAGTCTCTGTAGATCCTCGTGGGCCCAAGTTAGTTTACTCTGTAGGACTTCTTGTGGTATTATCCTCGGCCCCTCCAGCTCCCTCAATCCTTCCTTCTACCCTTCCATAAGATTCCTCGAGCTCAGCCTTTTGTTTGGGTCTCTGCATCTGTTTTCATGAGCTGCTTGATGAAGCCTCTCAGAGGACAGTTATGCTAGGCTCCTATTTGCAAGCATAGCAGAGTATCATTAATAATGACAGGGGTTGGCTCTTTCTCAAGGGGTGGATCTCAAGTTAGGTCAGTCATTGGTTTGCTATTCCCTCAATCTCTGTTCCATCTTTATCCCTACACTTCTTGTAGGCAAGACAAATTTTGGGTCGAAAGTTTTATAGGTGGGTTGATGTCCCCCTCCCTTCACTGGAAGTCCCACCTGTGTTGCAGATCCCATTATGATCCCTGAGATTGTGAACTGTAAAAACTTGGCTGTTATTTGCTGCAGTTGAGCCCTAGTACACACCTTTAATCCAAGAGCTTTCTGTTACACAGGATTTAATAAAATGAATCCTAGGTCAAGAGGCAGGGCAAGAAACCAGCTGGCAAGGAGAAAAGAGTAGGATGGACTTTGAGTTGAGGGGTATTTAAGACAGCCTGTAGAAGTAGAAGGGGCTTTTAGTGCTTGAGCTCTTCAGCTCCTTGGCCTTTGGCTTTTTAAACTTTGAGCTAGCAAGCCTTTGGCCTTGGGTTTTTTGACTTTTTCCTCCTGGGCTATCTGCTGAGCTAGTGAGCCTTTTGGGTCTTTTCTATCTGGACATGAACTGAGGAGGAAGTTCTCCCCAAGCTAGCAGGGTTTCACCCCAGCATCTAGCTCCTGATTTCTTTTCTTTTCGAGACAGGGTTTCCTCTGTGTATCTTTGGCTGTCCTGGACTTGCTGTGTACACCAGGCTGGCCTTGAACGATCCACCTGCCTCTGTCTCCAGAGTGCCGGGATTAAAGGCCTGTGCCACCCCACCCGGCCACTAAACTCCTGAGTCTTTTTTTTTAACCTCATAGATATTTTTTTTAATTTTAATTTTACTAATTTATTCAGATTACAACTAAATTGTTATCCCATCCTTTGTATCCTCCCGTTCCTCCCTCCCTCCCACTTTCACCCTATTCCCCTCCCCTAGGTCTAAGACCGAGGGGGACCTCCTCTCCCACTATATGGTCATAGGCTATCAAGTCTCATCTTGGTAGCCTGCTTATTCTTTCTTTGAGTGCCACCAGGCCTCCCCACCAAAGGGGAGGTGCTCAAATATGGGGCACCAGAGTTCATGTCAGAGTCTTTATTGACAAAACAGAATGTTTGGGATTTTCATTTAAAAAACACACCTGGCTACAGGAAGTGGTGACTTTAGGCTCCTTAACACTCCTGCTTCTAGGAGTATCAGCTACAGTCATCTCCATAGACTCCCAGAAACCTCCCCTGTCTCAGAGATGCACCTACCACCAATTTCTTTTCTCCCTCCTGATCCTCCCCACCTCTTCCCACATCCGATCCTTACCCCCTGTCCCACCCAGATCCCTCCCTCCATTCTCTTCTGAGTGAGATTCAAGCATCCTCCCTTGGCCCCTGCTTGGATTCTTTGGGTCTGTGGATTGTAGCATGCCTATCCTGTACTTTATGGCTAATATCCACTTATGAGTGAGTACATACCATGTGCATCTTTCTGGGTCTGGGTTACATCACTCAGGATAATCTTTTTTAAGTTCCATCCATTTGCCTGTTTTTAATAGCTGAGTAGCATTCCATTGTGTACATGTACCACATTTTCTTTATCCATTCTTCAGTTGAGGGACATCTAGGTTGTTTCCAGGTTCTGCTATCATGAATAAAGCTGCTATGAACATAGTTGAGCAAATGTCCTTGTTGTATGGTGGAGCATCTTTCAGGTATATGCCCAGGATTGGTATAGCCGGGTCTTGAAGTAGATCTATTCCCAGTTTTCTTAGAAACCTTCAGATTGATTTCCAAAGTGGCTGTACAAGTTTGCACTCCCACCAGCAATGGAGGGGTGTTCCCCTTTCCCCACATCCTCACCAGCTTGTGATATCACTTGAGTTTTTGATTTTAGCCATTCTGACAGGTGTAAGATGGCATCTCAGAGTTTTTTTGATTGCATTTCCTTGATGACTAAAGATGTAGAACATTTCTTTAAGTGTTTCTTGGCCATTAGAGATTCCTCTGTTGAGAACTCTCTGTTTAGCTCTGTACTCCATTTTTTAAAAAAATTATTTATTTATTGTATATGAGTGCTTCATCTTCAGAAGAGGATATCAGATCACATTATAGATGGTTGTGAGCCACCACGTGGTTGCTGGGAATTGAACTCAGAACCTCTGGAAGAGCAGGCAGAGCTCTTAACCACTGAGCCATCTCTCCAGCCAGATGTACTCCATTTTTAATTGGTTTATTTGGTTTGTTGATGTTTAATCTCTTGAGTTCTTTATATATTTTGGATATCAGCCCTCTGCCAGATGTAGGGTTGGTGTAGATCTTCTCCCAGTTTGTAGGCTGCTGTTTTGTCCTATTGACAGTGCCCTTTGCCTTACAGAAGCTTTTTAGTTTCCGGAGGTCCCATTTATCAATTGTTGATCTTAGAGCCTGAGCTGTTGGTGTTGTGTTCAGGAAGTCGTCTCCTGTGCCAATGAGCTCAAAGTTGATTCCTACTTTCTCTTTTATTAGATCTAGTATATACAGTTTTATGTTTAGGTCTTTGATCCACTTGGACTTGAATTTTGTGAGGGTGATGAATACGGATCTATTTGCATTACTCTACATGCAGTTAGACCAGCACCATTTGTTGGAGATGCTTTCTTTTTTCTATTGTATGGTTTTTGCTTCTTCGTCAAAAATCAAGTGTCTGTAGGTGTGTGGGTTTATTTCTGGGTTTTCAATTTGATTCCATTTATCTACTTGTTTGTCTTTATACCAATACCATGCAGTTTTTTTTTATTACTGTTGCTCTATAGTACAGCTTGAGATCAGGGATGGTTATATCTCTAGGAGATCTTTTATAATACAGAATTGTTTTAGCTATCTTAGGTTTTTTGTTTTCCATATGAAGTTGAGAGTTGCTCTTTCTAGGTCTGTAAAGAATTGTGGAATTTTAATGGAAATTGTATTGAATCTGTTGGTTGATTTTGGTAAGATGGCCATTTTTACTATGTTGATCCTACTGATTCATGAGCATGGGAGACCTTTCTATCTTCTAATATCTTCTTCAATTTCTTTCCTCAAAGACTTGAAGTTCTTGTTTTACATGTATGTCACTTGTGTGGATAGACTTATACCAAGATTTTTGTATTATTTGTGGCTATTGTGAAAGATGTTGTTTCCCTAATTTCTTTCTCAGCTCGTTTATTTCTTGTATAAAGGAGGGCTACTGATTTTTTTTTTTTTTAGGTAATTTTGTATCCAGCCACTTTGATGAAGGTGTATATAAGCCATAGAAGTTCTTTGGTAAAAATTTGAAAGTCACTTATGTATACTGTCATATCATCTGTGAATAGGGATACTTTGACTTCTTCCTTTCCAATTTATATCCCCTTGATCTCCTTTAGTTGGCTTAATGTTCTAGATAGAACTTCAAGTGCTATATTGAATAGGTACAGAGATACTGAGCAGCATTGTCTTGTCCCTGATATTAGTGGAATTACCTTAAGTTTCTCTACATTTAATTCAGTGTTGGCTATTGTCTGGCTCTATATAGCCTTTATTATGTTTAGGTGTGTGCCTTGTATCCCTGATCTTTCTAAGACTTTTAATAAGAAAGGGTGTTGGATTTTGTCAGATGTGTTATCGGAATCTAATGAGATGATCATGTGTTTTTTTTTTTCTTTCAGCTTGCTTACATGGTGGATTACATTGGTGGATTTTCATATGTTGAACATCCCTACAACCTCGAGATGAAGCCTACTTGATCTTGGTGTATGGTGTTTTTGATTCAGTTTGTGAGTATTTTATTACATGCTTTTGGATCAATGATTATAATGGAAATTGGTCTGAGATTTTCTTTCTTTGTTGAGTCTTGGTGTGGCTTTAGTTATCAGTGCAGCTGTGGCCTCACAGAATGAGTTTGGCAATGTTCCTTCTGTTTCTATTTTGTGGAATAGTTTGAGGAGTATTGGTATTAGGTCTTCTTTGAAAGTCTGTTAGAATTCTGCGCTAAAACCATCTGGCCCAAGGCTTCTTTTTGGTTGGGAGGCTTTTAATAATTCTCTTTCCGTAGGGGTTGTAGAACTATTTAAATTGTTTATTTGATCTTGATTTAACTTTGGAAAATGGTATCTATCAAGAAAATAGTCCAGCTAGGCGTGGCAGCACACACCTTTAATCCCAGCATTCAAGGAAGCAGAGGCAGATGGATATCTGTGACTTCCAAGCCAGTCTGGTCTACAAAGTGAGTTCAGGACAGCCAAAGCTACACAGAGAAATAATGTCTTGGGGAGAAAAAAGCCATAGAAGAAAATTTCCCCAACCTAAAGAAAGAGCTGCCTGTAAGCATACAAGAAGCATACAGAAAACCAATTAGATTGGACCAGAAAATGTTCCTACCACGTAATAATCAAAACACTAAGTCTAAGGGGCTGGAGACATGGCTCAGAGGTTAAGAGCACTGATTGTGCCAGGTGGTGGCGCCCACCTTTAATCCAGCACTTGGGAGGCAGAGGCAGGATGATCGCTATGAGTTTGAGGCCAGCCTGGTCTACAAAGTGAGACCAGGACAGCCAGGGCTACACAGAGAAATCCTGTCTTGAAAAACCAAAAAAAAAGAAAAAAAAGAGCACCGATTGCTCTTCCAGAGGACCTGAGTTCAATTCCCAGCAACCACGTGATGGCTCACACCCATCTATTAAGAAATCTGAGCCGGGAGCCGGGCGTGGTGGCGCACGCCTATAATCTCAGCACTCGGGAGGCAGAGGCAGGTGGATCGCTGTGAGTTCGAGGCCAGACTGATCTACAAAGTGAGTCCAGGACAGCCAAGGCTACACAGAGAAACCCTGTCTCGAAAAACAAAACAAAACAAAGAAATCTGGTGATCTCTTTTGGATGGCAGGCACACATACAGACAGAACACTGTATTTAGTTAAAAAAAAAAAACCAAACAAACAAAAACACTAAGTCTACAGAAAAAAAAAAAAGAATATTAAAAGCTGCAAGGGAAAAGGGCCAAGTAAGTTACAAAGGCAGACCTATCAGAATTACACCCAACTTCTCAACAGAGACTCTAAAAGGCAAAGGGGTCTAGAAAGATGTTATGCAGCCTCTAAGAGACCACAGATGCTGACCTGGACTACTGTACCCAAGAAAAATCTCAAATCACCATAGATGGTGAAAACAAGACATTCCAAGTTGAAAATATTTTTGTGGTCCTTGGAGCTGGCATTTTTTTGTTTTGTTTTGTTTTCGAGACAAGTTTTCTCTGTGTAGCCTTGGCTGTCCTGGACTCACTTTGTAGACCAGGCTGGCCTTGAACTCACAGCAATCTGCTTGGCTCTGCCTCCTGAGTGCTGGCATTAAAGGCGTGCGCCACCACCGCCTGTCGGATCTGGGATTTTTTTTTCTTTTCTTTTTTCTTTTTTCTTTTTTTTGAGACAGGGTCTCTCTGTGTAGCCTTGGCTGTCCTTGACTCCCTTTGTAGACCAGGCTGGCCTCGAACTCACAGCGATCCGCCCTCTGCCTCCTGAGTGCTGGCATTAAAGGCGTGCACCACCACCGCCCAGCAAGGATCTGGGATTTTTAACCTTCTTCTTTTCTTATTATTCTTAGGCTAAGTCTTTTCATAGTGTCCCAGATTTCCTGCATGTTTTGTGTCAGGAAATTTTTTAGATTTGGCAATTTCTTTGACTGATGTATCAATTTCTTCTATCATATCTTCTACACCTGAGGTTCTCTCTTGGATTTTGTTGGCGTTGCTTGGGGCTGTTGTTCCTGTTTTCTTCCCTAGGTTTTCCATCTCCAGGAGTCCCTCAATTGGTATTTTATTTATTGCTTCTACTTCCATTTTCAGGTCCTGAATAGTTTTATTTGTTTCTTTCATCTGTTTAATTGTGTTGTCCTGTATTTCTTTAAGGGATTTATCTTTTTTTTTCTAACACAGGGTCTCTATGTGTAGCTTTGGCTGTCCTGGACTCCCTTTGTAGACCAGGCTGGCCTTGAACTCACAGCGATCAGCCTGCCTCTGCCTCCCGAGTGCCATTTTTTTTTTTATTTAAAGGCTTCTATCATCTTCATAAGATTGGATTTAAGGGCTGGAGAGATGGCTCAGAGGTTAAGAGCATTAGCTGCTCTTCCAAAGGTCCCAAGTTCAATTCCCAGCAACCGCATGGTGGCTTTCAACCATCTACAATGAGATCTGGTGTCCTCTTCTGGCTTTGGCATGCAGGCAGAACACTGTACACATAATAAATAAATAAATCTTTAAAAAAAGATTAGATTTAAGGTCATTTTCTTGTGTTTCAGCTCTGTTACAGTATCCTGGGATTGCTGTAGTGTGAGCTGGGTTCTGGTGATGCCATATTGCCCTGGCTCTTACTGTTTGTGCCCTTAGCCAGCTAGTTGTCTCTGGTATTGGTAATAATGCATGCCCAGTTGTAGGCTAGAGGATGGAGCGCCAGGGAGCAGGTGCAGTTTACCTCTGGTGGTCCTGATGGCTGCAGGCCTCTGGGGATGGAAGCTGAGCTGGCAGTTCCTGATGGCCACTGGCTTCTTGGAATCATCATTGATTTTTTTTAAAAACTGGTTTTGTTGTTGTTCTTTCTATTTCGTTGATTTCATCCTTGAGTTTGGGTTTTGGTTTTTGCTTTCCAGACAGTGTTTCTCTGTATGGTCCTGACTGTCCTGGAACCTGATCTGTAAACTAGGCTGTCCTTGAACTCACAGAGATCTGCCTTCTTTTGCCTCCTAAGTGCTAAGATTAAAGGTGTGTGCTACTATGCCCTGCGTTAGCCCTGAATTTGATTACTTCTTGCCATCTACCATCTATACTCTTTTTGGTATTATTCTTCACATTGTTTAAAGCTTGTCATCAAGTTTTTTTAAAAAAGATTTATTTATTTATTATTATGTATACAATGTTCTGCTTGAATGTACACCTATGGGCCAGCAGAGGGCATCAGATCACATCACAGATGGTTATGAGCCGCCATGTGGTTGCTGGGGATTGAACTGAGGGCCTTTGGAAGATCAGGCAGTGCTCTTAACCACTAAGTCATCTCTCCAGCCCATCATCAAGGGTTTTTTTTTTTTGTTGTTGTTGTTTTGTTTTTCGAGACAGGATCTCTCTGTGTAGCCCTGGCTGTCCTGGACTCACTTTGTAGACCAGGCTGGCCTCAAATTCACAGCGGCCTGCCTCTGCCTCCCGAGTGCTGGGATTAAAGGCATGTGCTACCACCGCCTGGCTCATCATCAGGTTTTTAATATGAGATCTCTCTAAGTTTTTTTTTTGTGTAGGCACTTTCCCCTTAGGACTGCCTTTATTGTGTCTTTTTTTTTTTAAAGATATATTTATTTATTACTATGTACACAGTGTTCTGCCTGCATATGCACCTGCAGGCCAGAAGAGGGCACCAGATCTCATTACAGATGGCTATGAGCCACCATGTGGTTGCTGGGAATTGAACTCAGGACCTCTGGAAGAGCAGGCGGTGCTCTTACCACTGAGCCATCTCTCCAGCCCCCTATTGTGTCTTATAGATTTGGATATGTTGTGTTTTCCTTTTCTTTTTTTTTCTGAGACAGGGTTTCTCTGTGTAACAGCCCTGGCTGTCCTGAACACACTTTGTAGAACAGGCTGTCCTGGAACTCACAGAGATCCGCCTGCTTTTGCCTCTCAAGTGCTGGCATTAAAGGCATGCACCACCACCACCTGGCTGTATTATTATTTTCATTTAATTCTAAAATGTTTTTAGTTTCCTTCTTAATTTTTGTCTTGGCTCATTTTTCATTCAGTGGCGAGTATCCAGTTTCCATAGTTTGTAACCTTTCCATTGTTGATAAACAGCTTTAATCTGTGGTAGTAAGATAGGATGGAGGCTGTTATTGCAATTTTCTTTAATCTGGTGAGACTCACTTTTTGTCTAACCATGTGGTCAATATTGGAGAAAGTCCCATGCACTGGTGAGAAGGTATATTCTATTGTGTTTGTGTGGAATGTTCTGTAAATATCTCCAAGTCCATTTGATTTATGATATTGTTTAACTCCAGCATTTCTCTGCTTAGTTTTTTGTCAGGGTGACCCGTCTACTGGTGTGAGTCGGGTATTACAGTCAACCACTATCACTGTGTGTGGGTCCGTATGTGATTTTAGCAATAGTAGTGCTTCTTTTTTTTAAATTTTATTAATTTATTCATATTACATCTCAATGGTTATCCCATCCCTTGTATCCTCTCATTCCTCCCTCCCTCCCATTTTCCCCTTACTCCCCTCCCCTATGACTGTTCCTGAGGGGAATTTCCTCCCCCTGTATATGCTCATAGGGTATCAAGTCTCTTCTTGGTAGCCTGCTATCCTTCCTCTGAGTGCCACTAGGTCTCCCCCTCCAGGGGACATGGCCAAATATGAGGCACCAGAGTACATGTGAAAGTCATACCCCACTCTCCACTCAACTGTGGAGAATGTCCTGGCCATTGGCTAGATCTGGGTAGGAGTTTGTAGTTTATGGCCTGTATTGTCCTTGGCTGGTGCCATAGTTTGAGCGGGACCCTTGGGCCCAGATCTGCCCATCATAATGTTTTTTTGTAGGTTTCTAGGATCCTCTGGATCCTTCTACTTTGCTATTTTCCCATGCTTCTCTCATCTAGAGTCCCAATAGGATGTCCTCCCCTCTGTCCCAGTTTCCTGGTAAGTGAAGGCTTTCGTGGGACATGCCCCTTGGGCTAGTATGCAGATATAAGTGAGTATATACCATTTGACTCTTTCTGCTTCTGGGTTAACTCACTCATGATCATTTCTAGTTCAATCCATTTGTCCACAAATTTCGGGAATTCCTTGTTTTTAATAGCTGAGTAGTATTCCATAGTGTATATGTACCACAGTTTCTTTATCCATTCTTCGACTGAGGGACACTTAGGCTGTTTCCATGATCTGGCTATTATGAATAAGGCTGCTATGAACATGGTTGAGCAAATTTTCTTGTTGTGTGCTGGTGCATCTTCTGGGTATATTCCAAGGAGTGGAATAGCTGGGTCTTGAGGAAGCCCTATTCCCAGTTTTCTGAGATAGCACCAGATAGATTTCCAAAGTGGCTGTACTAGTTTGCATTCCCACCAGCAATGAAGGAGTGTTCCTCTCTCCCCACATCCTCGCCAGCATGTGGTGTCGCTTGAATTTTTGATCTTAGCCATTCTGATGGGTGTAAGATGGAATCTCAGAGTTGTTTTGATTTGCATTTCCCTGATGACTAAGGGGGTTGAGCATTTCTTTAAGTGTTTCTCAGCCATTTGATATTCCTCTGTTGAGAATTCTGTTTAGTTCCAAGCCCCATTTCTCAATTGGGTTATTTGGTTTGGTGGTGTTTAATTTCTTGAGTTCTTTATATATTTTGGATATTAGACCTTTGTCAGATGTAGGGTTGGTGAAGATCTTTTCCCAGTCTGTAGGCTGTCGCTTTGTTCTCTTGACAATGTCTCCGGCCTTACAGAAGCTTCTCAGCCTCATGAGGTCCCATTTATTAATTGTTGACCTTAAGGCCTGGGCTGTTGGTGTTCTGTTCAGGAAGTTGTCTCCTGTGCCAATATGTTCCAGGCTCTTCCCCACTTTTTCTTCTATCTGACTTAGTGTCTCTGGTTTTATGTTGAGGTCTTTGATCCACTTGGATTTGAGTTTTGTGCAAGGTGACAAATATGGGTCCAGTTGCATTTTTTTACACATAGACATCCAGTTAGACCAGCACCCTTTGTTGAAGATCCTATCCTTTTTCCATTGAATGGATTTGGCTTCTTTGTCAAAAATCAAGTGACCATATGTGTGTGGATTCATATCTGGGTCTTCAATTCGATTCCACTGATCAACCAGCCTGTTGCTGTGCCAGTACCATGCTGTTTTAATTACTGTTGCTTTATAGTACAGCTTGAGATCAGGTATGGAGATTCCTCCGGAGGATTTTTTATTGTACAAGATTGTTTTAGCTATTCTGGGTTTTTTGTTTTTCATATGAAGTTCAGAATTGAACATCAATGTCTTTAAAAAATTGTGTAGGTATTTTGATAGGGATTGCATTGAATCTGTAGATTGCTTTTGGTAAGATGGCCATTTTTACTATGTTAATTCTCCCGATCCATGAGCAAGGAAGATCATTCCATCTTCTCCTGTCATCTTCAATCTCTTTCGTCAGAGTTTTGAAAATTTTTTTCAAACAAGTCCTTCACTTCCTTGGTTAGAGTAACTCCTAAATATTTTATATTGCTTGTGGCTAATGTGAAGGGTGTGGTTTTCCTAATTTCTTCCTCTGCAAGCTTGTCATTTGTGTATAGGAAGGCTACAGACTTTTTTGAGTTAATTTTGTATCCAGCCAATTTGCTGAAGGTGTTTATCAGCTGTAGGAGTTCTATGGTGGAATTTTGAGGGTCACTTATGTACACTATCATACCATCTGCAAATAGGGATAGTTTGACTTCCTCCTTTCCCATTTGGATACCCTTGATCTCCTTTTGTTGTCTTATTGCTCTGGCTAGAACTTTGAGTACTATATTGAAGAGATATGGAGAGAGTGGGCAGCCTTGCCTTGTTCCCGATTTTAGAGGAATTTCCTTGAGTATCTCACCATTTACTTTGATTTTGGCTATTGGCTTGCTGTATATAGCCTTTATTATATTGAGGAAAGTGCCTTGTATCCCTGATCTCTCCAAAACTTTAAACATGAATGGGTGTTGGATTTTATCAAATGCTTTCTCTGCTTCTAAGGAGATGATCATGTGGTTTTTTATTTTCAGTTTGTTTATATGGTGGATTACATTGATGGATTTCCATATATTAAACCATTCCTGCATGCCTGGAATAAAGCCTACCTGGTCATGGTGAATGATATCTTTGATGTGTTCTTGTATTAAAAATATGGAATGCTTCACGAATTTGCATGTCATCCTTGCACAGGGGCCATGCTAATCTTCTTTGTATTGTTCCAATTTTAGTATATGTGCTGCCGAAGTGAGCACAATAGTAGTGTTTCTTTAATGAACTTGGATACACTTGTGTTTGGTGCATAAATGGGGCTTTTCCCCCTTTATGAGTATGAAGTGTCCATCCCTATCTCTTCTGACTAGCTTTGGTTTGAAGTCTGATTTGTCATATATTAAAATGGCTATACCAGCTTGCTTCTTAGGCCCATTTGCTTGGGACATCATTTTCCATCCTTTGATGTCTATTTTTGATGATAAGGTGTGTTTCTTGGATACAGCAGAAAGATGGATACTGTTTTCTATTCCAATCAGTTAGGTAATTGAGGCCACAAATATTGAGTTATCAATGAGCAGTGTCTATTGATCCCTGTTATTCTGGTGTTATTGTGGGGGGTTTCCCCCCTTCTTTTGATCTACTGAAGTGGGATTGTTTATTCTATGTGTTTTCTTAGGTGTGGATAACCTCTTGAAGTTTTCCTTCTAGTGCCTTCTGTAGAGCTGAATTAGTAGTTATTGTTTAAATTTTGTTTTATTGTGGAATGTTTTTGTTTCTCTGTTGTGATTGAAAGTTTCACTGGCTGCTCTCCCAGAGGTCCTGAGTTCAATTCCCAGCAACCACATGGTGGCTCACAGCCATCTATAATGCGATCTGGTGCCCTCTTCTGGCCTGCAGGTGTACATGCAGGCAGAGTATTTTATACATTATAAATAAATCTAAAAAAAAAAGATGAGAAAGTTTTGTGGATATAGTCTGAGTTGACATCTGTGGTCTCTCAGAATCTGTAGAACATCAGACTCTCCATTGAGAAGTCAGGTATTATTCAAATGCCTTTATATATTACTTGGGCTTTTCCTATTTCAGCTTTTTTTTAAAAAAAGATTTATTTATTATTATATATACAGTGTTCCACCTGCATATACACCTGCAGGCCAGAAGAGGGCACCAGATCACATTATAGATGGCTGTGAGCTACCATGTGATTGCTGGCAATTGAACTCAGGACCTTTGGAAGAGCAGGTGGCACTCTTAACCACTGAGCCATCTCTCCAGCCCCCCTCTGTCAGCTTTTAATATTCTTTCTTTGTTCTGTACATTTAATATTTCACTATGTGCAGTGGGTGATTTTCTTTTATGGTCCACTCTCTTAGGTGTTCTGTATGCTTCTTGTACCTTGATAGGCATCTTCTTTTTTAGGTTAGAGGAAATTTTCTTCTGTGATTTTTGTTGGAAAAATTTTCTGTGCCTTTGACCTGGGTTTCTTCTCCTTCCTCTATTTCTGTTATTCTTGGATTTGGTCTTTTTATAGTGTCCCAGATTTCTTGGATGTTTTGTTCCTGTATATTTTCAGATTTAACATCTTCTTTGACTGAACTGTCCATTTCTTCTACCTTGTCTTCAATGCCCAAGATTCTCTCTGTTGGTGAGGCTTACCTTTCAGGTTTTTGACTTCCTAAAATTTTCATTTCCAGTTTTATCTCAGTTCAAGTTTTCTTTAGTGATTCTGTTACTAGCTTCATGTCTTAACCATTTTCATTATCTCATTCCATTGTTTGTGTTTTCACAAATTTCATTAACAGATTTATTCATGTCCTCTTTAAGGTCTTTGAACATAACTATAATTGCTATTTTGAAATCATTGTCTTGTGTTTCAGCTGTATTGTGTTTCTCAGGGCGTACTGTAGTAGGGTTACTGTGTTCTGGTGCAGGCTTATTGCTTTGGTTGTTAATGTGTTTGTTTTTGCGCTCATGTCTAGGCATCTGGCATTGGGATGGTTGAGGTGATTCTAGGTATTTATATCTGGTCTTGTCTCTATTGGGTGGGTATTCTATTACTTGGTTTCTGTTGCTCTTTCTGGGTCTTAAGAAAGTGTGGTGGCTGTTGGTTGGCTAGTAGACAGTGATGGGTGGGAGAGAGCAATAGATGTAGGCTAGGGAAAAAGTGAGAGGGGCTATAGGAAAGAGATAAGGGGACCTTGTCCATAACAAGAACTGCGGTCTCCAGGGAGCTGGAGATATAGTGGGAAGAGGGCCTCTTGCAGGTAGGTTGCAGTAAGGCAAAGAATAATCTGGAGAGACAGGATGAACAGGCTAGGGAGAGCCTGGGTCTAGACCAAGAGTTGGAGTCCCCAGTAAATGGAGTTGGGGTGTAAAGAGAGCCACCTGTAAGCAGGCTGTTATAGGACTGAGAGTGAGAATGGACAGATCATAATGGAGGGCAGGATGGAGAGTGTTGAAGCACTTACCTGAGTCCCTGTCAGCTGTGGCCACCGGGGCTCCTGGATAGAAAGTGTTTCTAGGTATGGGGGCTGATGCTAAGTAATGGAGTTAGGCTAAAAGGAGGGTGATAAGAGGGCCTACAGGATGAGAGGAAAGCTGGTACCACACCAAGGTTTGATGGAGTCCCCCAGCAATGGAGGGAGATGGGGAGGAGGGGCACCTGCATGCAGACTGCTACAAGGCTGGGGGTGTGACAGGAGCAAGGGTGATGGAGGACAGGAAGGAGAGTAAAAATAGCCTACCTGGCTTTCAGCCTGGTGTGGCCAGTGGAAGTTAACCTAGGGGTAACTTCATTAAATCCCGTGTACAGAAAGCTCTTGCATTCAAGGTGTGTGCTAGAGCTCAACTACAGCAAACCAAAGACAGGTTTTTACAGCTCACAAGCTCAGGGATCATAATGGGATCAAAGACCCTGCAACAGACCCTGAGTGTAACCTGCAGAAGCAAAGCTTTGTTGTGTACACCAGCGACAGAGCAGTATCTCAGGTGGAAGGCTTCCAGTCCCAAGACCTGACAGGGCTGGGGTGAGACAAGAGAGACAGCAATGGAGGATGGAAAAGACAGAAAATTGCCTACCTGAATCCCAGGCTGCGGCGGCCACTGGCCTATACGTATATTTTTATTAGAAATTTCTTTATGTGTCTATGTATATGTGCTTTTATGTATGTACCTGTGTGTGGGTGCTCATGGAGGCAGAAGAAGTATCAGCTTCCCTGGAGCTGGAGTCACAGGCTAGTGTGAGCTGTCTTGGGCCACTCTAGGGAACTGAACTTGGGTCCTCTGCAACATAGGTAAACACTTTTAACCACTTAGCCATTTCTTTAGTCCCTAGGTTTTTTTGTTTTTTTGTTTTTTTGAGGCAAGGGCTCTCTATGTAGTCCTGGCTGCCCAGGAACCAGATATGTAGACCAGGCTACCCTTGGACTCACAGAGATCCACCTACCTCTACCTCTCAAGAGTTGTGATTAAAGATATGTGCTACCTCACGCAACATCTCAAGTGTATTTTTGTTTGTTTGGTCTAGTTTTTCATGACAGGGTCTCTCTGTGTGGCCTTGGCTGTCCTGGACTTGCTTTGTAGACCAGGCTGGCCTCGAACTCACAGAGATCTGCCTACCTCTGCCTCCCTGAGTGCTAGGACTACAGGTGTGTGCCACCATGGCCAGCTCTAAATTGTATTTTAAAATTAGCTTACAAAGTAGTGGGTTTGGGAGAATGGAGAAATGGCTCAGCAGTTTTAAGAACATCCCTAAGTTTAGTTCCCAATACTCATGTTAGGTAGCTTACAATTGTCTGTAATTCCAGCCTCAGGTGATTGGACACCTTTGGCCTCCTTGGTTGGGCACATGCACTCACACAGGCGTGTGCGTATGCACCCCATCCTCCGCCAATGAACGACAATACATCATAAATCTTTAAGGAAAAATTAGGGCTAGAGAGATAGCTCAGTGATGAAGAGCACTGGCTAGACTTCTACAGGGCCTAGATTTGGTCCCCAGTCTGTAGCCCTAACTTCAGAACCTCCAACATCATTTTCTGGCTTCCACAGACATTCCATGCATGTGGTGCACAGAAATCCATGCAGGAAAAACAACCACACACCTAAAAAAAAGCACATCTTTAAAAAAAAAATACTGGGTTTCCAGACTAATAAGAGAATGTGGTGGTTAAGAGCACTGGTTGCTCTCCCAGAAGACCCAGACTCAATTTCCAGCACCCACATGGTGGCTTACAACTGTCTGTAACTCCAGTTCAGGGATCCAACACCCTCAACACCAGTGTACATGAAATAAATAAATAAATAAATAAATAAATAAATAAATAAATAAATAAAAGACAATGTAACTCTTGGAATTATTGAGTAAAAATTCATTTTTTAAATAGTAGATTTCCATAAGGGGTTTTCATATATCTCTAAGTTTGCTTAACCTATTCCCCACCTCATCTTCTCCCTTGTCACCCTGCTCCCAAATTCCTTTCGTCCTTCCCTCCCTCTTACCTCCTTTCTTTTTTTCTTTTTTAAAAAGATTTTTTTGTATACAGTGCTCTGCCTGCATGTACACCTGCAGGCCAGAAGAGGGCACCAGATCTCACCATAGATGGTTGTGAGCCACCATGTGGTTGCTGGGAATTGAACTCAGGACCTCTGGGAGAGCAGTCAGTGCTCTTAATCTCTCCAGCCCCCTTTCTTTTTTTTTCTTCTTTCTTTCTTTCTTTCTTTCTTTCTTTCTTTCTTTCTTTCTTTCTTTCTTTCTTTCTTTCTTTCTTTCTTTCTTTCTTTCTTTCGACAGGCATTTACTATGTATGTATCTGGTTTTAAACTTAAAGTTCTCTATCTTCTCTGTCTCCTGGGTGCTGAGATTACAGATGTGTGTCTGTCACCATACCTGGATTCTACTTTCAGTCTCTGTCATTTCTTGCTGTTCTAAATATCTCAAATAGGTGGAATTAGACAATGCTTGTCCTGTTCTGTCTGCTTCAGTTCCTTCAGGACAATGCTTCCTTGTTTTATCCATGTTGTAGTACCATGTCAGGATTTCATTCCCTATTAGGGCTGAATAATATCCCATCTCATGTACAGGCCACATTTTCTGCTAATGAACACTCGAGTTCTTTCATGTTTTGGTTTGCTGGAGAATGATGCTGTAGACTTTGGTGTGATCCTGCTTCCAGTGTTTTGGGACATATTCCTAAAAGTAGAACTATTGATTTTGTTTTTTGTTTTTGTTTTTTTTGGATTTCAAAATAGGGTTTCTGTTTGTTAGCTGTGGCTGTCCTGGATTCACTTTGCAGACCAGGCTGGCCTCAAACTCACATCGATCTACCTGCCTCTGCCTCCCATGTGCTGGGATTAAAGGCGTGCGCCACCACACCGGGCTTAGAACTATTGATTTGTGGTAATTTTATGCTTAGCTTTTGAAGAACTGCCATTCTTACCAATAATGCACCAAGGTCTATATTTCTGCACAGCTTCACTAACACTTATTTTTCTATTCTTCTGTGGTGCTGGAGATGAAACCCAGAGCCTTAGGGAAGTGCTCTTCCACCATGCTACACTCCAGATAATGAATTTTCCCCCCTAGTGCTGGGAATCAAACCCTGGGCCTTCCCCATACTAGATAAGTACTGTGGCAGTGAGTCCAGCCCCAACACTTGTTTTTAATAATTGTACTACTAAAGTGACATCTGTGGTATTGTTTTCCTTTCTTTTCTGGTTACTAGTCTTTGTAGTTTTGATTTGCATTTCTCGAATGAGTGATTTTGAGAATCTTTTCATGCATTTGTTGGCCATTTACATTATATCTTCTTTGGAGAAATACCATTTCACTTGTTTTATTTTCTCTTTGAGACAGACTCTGGCAATGCAGCCCTGGATAGCCTGGCACTCACTATGTAGCTGAGGCTATCCACCCATCCTCATGCTTCTGCCTTTGCGTGCTGAACATTGAACGTGCTCTGCCATGCTGAAATGCTCTAGCCATGGTCAAACTTGGTTGTTTGTTGTTATTCTTGGGTTTTAGGAATTCTTTGTACATTTTGGTTATTATCAAATATAATGCATGATTTGCAAATACATCTCCCATCCCGTGGAGTCTTTCTCCACCTTCTTCACTCCTTTATTACACCAAAGTTAAAATTTAATGACACACAATTACTTTTTCTTTTGCTGTCTGTGAAAGCCCTTTGTTCTTTATCTTTTCTAATAAGATGCATAGTGGTACTCTTGCTCTCTCTTTGTGTGTGTGTGTGTGTGTGTGTGTGTGTGTGTGTGTGTGTGTGTG
>OU015760.1:49999083-50025214 GCA_907169655.1 Acomys percivali
TCTCTCTCTCTCTCTCTCTCTCTCTCTCTCTCTCTCTCTCTCTCTCTCTCTCTTTTGAGATAGGATCTCATTATATAGCTTTGGCTGACTATAACTCACTATTTAGACCAGAATAGGCTGGCCTCAAATTCAGAGATCCACCTGCCTCTGCCTCCAAAATGCTGGCCTTAAAAGCTTGTGCCTCCATATCTGGCTTTCTTTTTCTTTAAAAGAGTATATTTAAGCCTATTGGTAGTAGTACAGGACTATAATCCCAGCACTCAGGAGGCAGAGGCAGGCGGATCTCTGAGTTCAAGGCCAGTCTGGTCCACAGAGCAAGTTCAGATAGCCAGGGCTACAAGAAAAACTGCAGTGCTCTTAACCTCTGAGCCATCTCTCCAGCCCTTTTTTTGTTTTGCTTTTTTTTTTTTTTCGTGACAGGGTCTCTCTGTGTCCTGGCTGTCCTGGACTCCCTTTGTAGACCAGGCTGGCCTCAAATTCATAGAGACCTGCCTGCCTCTGCCTCCCGAGTGCTGGGATTAAAGGCGTGCAGCGCCACCACCACCCAGACTTGTTTTAATTTTATGTATAAGGGTGTTTTTTTGTTTGCTTGTATGGATGTACACCGCAGGCATGCAGTTCCTGTGGCTTCCAGGAGAGGGCACTGTATCTATTGGGATTGAAGTTACAGGCTGTTATGAGCTACCCTGTAGGTGCTGATTCTCAGGAAGAATCTCTGTGTAGCCTTGGCTGTCCTGGACTCACTTTGTAGACCAGGCTGGCCTCGAACTCAGAGATCCACCTGCCTCTGCCTCCCTAGTGCTGGGATTAAAGGCGTTCGCCGTCACTCCCGCCTTTTGTGTTAACTTTTATATACAATGCAAGCTACAGATAAAAGATTGTTTTTTATTGCTTATGTTCCAAAATAATTTGTTGAAAAAAGTTTTCTTTCTAGCTAATCCCCCTTCTCTCCCTACTCCTTTCATCCTTCTCCCATCCCTCCCTCCCTCCTTTCTGTCCGTTCTTTCCTTACATCTATGGTGCTAGAACCAGAACACACGTCCTTATATATTCTGCAGCTCTCTACCACTGAGTTACCCTGTGTTTATAATGGATTTGTTTTTATGTGTGTACACTCCATTGTATGTTTATATACCATATGCACTCAGTGCCTGAGGAGGCCAGAAGAAGGTGTCTGATCCCTTGAAACTGATGTTACAGGCAGTTGTAACCTGCCCCATTTGGGTGTTGGGAACCAAACCTAGGTCTTTGGCCAGAGCCATTTGTCCGGTTCCCCTATTGAATAAATAAACAAATAAAAAACAATCCACTGGGCAAATGATTGCTTGAGCCCAGGAGCTCCAGAGCAACCTAGACAACATATAAGATTTACTCTGTCCTCAGCCGGGCGTGGTGGCGCACGCCTGTAATCCCAGCCCTCGGGAGGCAGAGGCAGGCGGATCGCTGCGAGTTCGAGGCCAGCCTGGTCTACAGAGTGAGTCCAGGACAGCCAAGGCTACACAGAGAGACCTTGTCTCAAAAAACAAAAAAAAAAAAAAAAAAAAGAACTCTGTCCTTAAAGCATCTTTTTGGGGCCCTGTGAGATGGCTCAGGGGCTAAGAGCTTTGGCTGCTCTCCCCAAGGACCCAGGTTCAATCCCCAGTGCCACATGCAGGTGGTACAGTGACATTTGTGCAGGCAAAATGTCCATCTACAGAGAATGAAAATTAAATATAGTCTGAAACTTTTTATAAAACAACAACTTTTTAGTTGGACATGGTGGCACATGTCTGTATTCAAGGCCAGCCTGGGTTTCACAGTGAGGTCCTTTAGAAGACTCTTTAAAATCTTGTAAGTCACAAATGAAGAGACTATTATAAAGCATAAAATTAGTTTTCACTACTTTCACATCTATTTCCTTCACACTTTCTACCAGTCTAAGACCACTCATTTGAGGGGCTTTCTTTTCGACATTTCACATGTCCATTAAGAATAGACATAGGATGTCTATTCTTGTGATAAAAAGACATGACCATGATTTGATCAACTAACAATTAACTTGTATTACTTAATTATACTAAATAGCTTATAATAGCACTTTCAAGGTGTTGGAAGACTTGTACTATAATTGATTTGTGTGGGTATTATACCTCATTTTAGAGTAAAAATACATATAATGTGTGTGACGGATAATCTTTTTTTTTTTTTTTTTTTTGGTTTTTTGAGACAGGGTTTCTCTGTGTAGCCTTGACTTCCTGGACTCACTTTGTAGTCCAGGATGGCCTCGAACTCACAGCGATCCACCTGCCTCTGCCTCCCAAGTGCTGTGTGAAGAATAATCTTAAATTTGAATTCTATACCAATATACCAAAATTAAACTTATTTTGCATCAATGTACAAAATTCTGTACGAATGAATTAAAAATAACCTTATTTTTGAGTAAAAATCAAGGCCTTAGGCTGAGTAGATTCAATAATCATCTCTATATATTTCTATATTTCTCCTTCCTTCTTTTTTATTTTTTAAAAAATCTTTATTTAATTTTAATTTATGTGCATTGGTGTGAGGGTGTCAGATCTTGGAGTTACAGACAGTTGTGAGCTGCCATGTGGGTGCTGGGAATTGAACCCGGGATCTTTGGAAGAGCAGACAGTGCTCTTAACCACTGAGCCAACTCTCCAGCCCTCTCCTTCCTTCTTTTCAACCACTATTTCATACCTACAAAAGAAAGATAAAGGAAAAAAGAGATATCCCTGAGTCCAACCTCATTTTCCTTCTGAATAAGGACAATAATAACTTATAACCAAATATGTTTGTCAGATATACTGGGACAAAAGGCTGAAGATGATGCTCCAACGTTATAGAGAGTTTTGGGTGACTGTTCAGGCAGTAAATTGTCTCTGTCATCTTCTCATTTTGGAAGCTGCTAACCTGCACCCCCTGTGTACTCAGGTAATCAATTTTTATTCCTTCTCAAGTCTCTGATGAGGTTGAAGACCAGATAGTTTAGTTTTACAATTAAGGTTAGTTGTTTAAGGGTTAAGATTTTCTTAGGTCTAGATAGATGTTTTAAGTTGATAGAGATGAGATATAATAGATATTGATCTATGTTCAGTATTTTAGAGGCACCAAGATAGGAAAGCTGTTTTCTTCAAGGCTGCCAAATACAAATAGCCAAAACACTATGAATGTAACATTTTTATATTTCCTGATTATTTTGTGGTTCTTCTTGCTATAGGTAGTTTATTGTATTTATGTGTAATAATACAAATGTATATGTAAAAAAGAAAAAACTTAAGAGTAAATTCATTAATTTGATAAAAAAGGAGAATAGACATAGGGCTGAGTGTGGTGGTGTATGTCCAGCACTCAGGGAGGCAGAGGCAGGCAGATCGCTGTGAGTTCGAGGCCAGCCTGGTCTATAAAGTGAGTCCAGGACAGCCAAGGCTAACACAGAGAAACCCTGTCTCGAAAAAAAAAAAAGACGTAGGTATAGTATTACACCTTTTGTATTGCTTAGGCAGGCTTATTCTGTAGACAGTGTGCTAAGACTAGCTTTTTTATTATATAAAGACAGTTCTCAGAGACCTTTCTACACTAGAACACAGAGATCTGCTCCGTTCTGCTTAGCTGTGTCATGGTGTTCCATAGCCCCACTCTGTCTCTGTTTCTCTGTCTTCCTTTTTTTTGTTTTCCAACAGTCTCACTCAGTCTGGCCTTGGACTTTCAAGGATTCTTCTGCCCAGCCACGTTTTTATTGGATATCTATGTTGGTTCCGTTTTTTCCCTATTGTTAAAAGTAATGCTGGCCACAGGTGCATGATGAGAAGTGGGATTTATGTAATAAACACACACTAAGGCTTTTCATATGTCGATTAATTGGAACATCACCACAAAGCCAAGAGTGGTGGCCTATGACTGTGATCCAGTATCATGATACTCAGGAAACCGAGCCCATAGAATTAGCAATTCAAGGCTCCCTTAACTACATAGTGAGACTCTCTTTCAACAAACAAAAGGCAACCAGATGTGATCACCGGCCAGTGACCCCACATTTGGAAAGTTGAGGTGGAGAATGTGGAGTTCAAGACAAATCTCAGCTGGATGGTGATTCTAAAACAACCTAGGCTACAGAAAACCCTGTCTCATCCCCACGCCTAAAATCAGCAAGAGGCAACCCTTGTGATGCCCTGCTTTTTAAAAAAAGATTTATGTGCATGGGTGCTTTGCCTGCATGTGCATCTCATGAGTACGGGATCCCACAGAGGTCAAAAGTGGGGCGGGGCATCTGGAGTAATAGATGATGGTTGTGAGCCACCATGTGGGGTGCCTGGACTAGCCATCTCTCTAGCCATCAATTTTTTTTTTTGAAACAGGGTTTCTCTGTGTAATAGCCCTGGAACTCTTTCTGTTAGACCAGGCTGGCCTCAAACTCACAGAGATCCACCGGCCTCTGCCTCCTGAGTGCGGGGATTACAAGTGTGCACCACCACCGCCTCATTTTACAACAGATTCTGTTACTGTGTAGCTCAAGCTACATTCAACTTCAGAGCCTCCTCTCAGTGTCCTGAGTTCTGGAGTTACAAGTATATGTCCCACATCCCATCTTTTTGTTGTTCTGGGAACCCAAACCCAGTACCTTGAACATGCTAGGCAGGCATTCTCCCACTGAGCTGTAACTTTAGCTGTTTGTTTGTTTGCTTATTTATTTATTGCTTAAATTAATTTCAGTTATGGGGAGAGGGCAGGCATATGTACATGACTGCATTTTTTTTCGAGACAGGGTCTCTCTGTGTAGCCTTGGCTGTCCTGGATTCACATTGTAGACCAGGCTGGCCTCGAACTCACAGAGATCTGCCTGCCTCTGCCTCCCTGAGTGCTGGGATTAAAGGCGTGCACCACCATGCCTGGCATGCATGGGTACATTTTGCCTGCAGAGGCCAGATGTGTGGGCTTTCTATGGAACTGGAGTTACAGGTGGTTGTGAGTCACCTGATGTGGGTGCTGGGACTCGAACTCGGGTCCTCTAGAACAGCAATATGTGTTCTTCACCACTGAGCCATCTCTCTAGCCCTTTGTTTTATTTTTGAACTCCATAGTTTGTCTCTTTTTTTCCCTAAGTAGATATATACATTTTTAAAATTAATTTATTCTTGTTACATCTCAGTGGTTATCCCATCCCTTGTATCCTCCCATTCTTCCCTCCCTCCAATTTTCCCCTTATTCCCCTCCCCTATGACTGTTCCTGAGAGGGATTTCCTCCCCCTGTATATGCTCATAGGGTATCAAGTCTCTTCTTGGTAGCCTGCTATCCTGCCTCTGAGTGCCACTAGGTCTCCCCATCCAGGGGACGTGGTAAAATATGAGGCACTAGAGTACGTGAGAAAGTCATATCCCACTCTCCACTCAAGTGTGGAGACTGTCCTGTCCATTGGCTAGATCTGGGTAGGGGTTTAAAGTTTACCGCCTGTATTGTCCTTGGCTGGTGCCTTAGTTTGAGCGGGACCCCTTGGGCAGTTTGTCTCTTTTACACACAAGGAAACCAAAGAACAAAGGGATCAGAGAGGCTCCGGAGTTCAGGCCATTGGGTCTTTTCAGATGCACTCGGTTTTAAAAGACTTGACACTCTGGGTATAGTGGCACATGTTTGAAGAGCCAGGTTGTATAAATTGCACTTCCACCAGCAGTGTGTGGGAGTAGTCATTTCCTTTCACCCTTACCGACACTTGAACATGAAAAAAAAATAGCATTTTGGCGACAATTAGTGTGTGACAGCACTAAGGTGTCTGGGACTGCAGCAGTCTTCCCTTGAGCAGAGCACTGGGCATTGAGGAGCACACCCCACTCCCTCTCTTCCTCCCCCTGTCAGCTTCACTCAGAGCGGGTCTCTGCTGGCATGTCCGCATTTCTGTGTTTCTAGTGCCTGGCTTACCCACTAGGATTTCAGATCTACTTGATCTTATTGTTTTATTTGGCTTTTTGAAAGGGAGTCTTGCTAAGCACCTCAGACTGACTGGATTTACTGCAGTTCCCTTGGTCCCGCCTCCCAGTAGAATTTCAGTTCTTTGACTGCGAATGTTGTTTGTCTTCTTCAGTGTGATCTTCAGTACTTGGAAGTAAGAGTTTGTTGATTGCTTGAAAAATGAATAAAAGGCACTTTATATATGAGTCAATCAAGGTGCTGAGAAATTTCGTGACTCAGGCGAATTCACACTGGTGTGTGACTGGGATCCATTTAGGAGTAATTGAATTGCGGGGCTCATCTGTATGAACAATTTAGCCTCCATTCATCTGCTTTCCACAGTATGGATGTGCCACTGGATGCTGGAGCCACTGAAGCACGTCTGGGTGGTTTCTAGTTTGTGACTCTTAGGAACAGAGATGCTAGGAACATTTTTGTATAGGCTCAAGTGATCATTAGGTTTTCATTTTTCTCAGGCGGGTGTCTAAGCGAACAAGCACTGGGTGGTACTGTCAGTGTCTGGCTCTTCCTATAGCTACTTAACAATGGTTACATTGCTACCACTCATTTATGAATGACCTAGTCTTTTTATTTTAAAATATTTGTTTTCAAGTAGCTGTTCAGATGGCTTTATGGTTAAGATTCTCTTCCAGAGAACCAGAGAGTTTGGTCCCCAGCACCTATGTTGATTGGCTCAGAAGTTTAGCCCTAGGGGAGTTGAAGCCCTCTAAGGGCCCCACACTCACCTGTGCATACCCACCCACAGACGTATGCACAAAAAAAAACCTATTTGAAATAGTTTCTCGCTAGGGCTGGACGAATGGCTTGACAGCTAGGAGCATGTTCTGCTTCTTCCAGCAGACAGGGTTTTTTGAGACAGGGTTTCTCTGTGTAGCCCTGGCTGTCCTGGACTCCCTTTGTAGACCAGGCTGGCCTCGAACTCACAGAGATCCGCCTACCTCTGCCTCCCGAGTGCTGGGATTAAAGGCGTGCGCCACCGAGCCCAGTTTACCAGTAATATTATTACTGGAATCCTTTGCACAACATAACACAATAATAGCACTTCCTCAATATCATCTCTAGATAAGTCAGAAGATGTGCCCTAGCTTACTTTTGTTTGGATTTAATTATATTATGAAAATGTGCACTTTGAGCAATTTTATGTGTTGAGTTCGTTACAAGTTTTATTACATTTCATCACTATTTGTGTGTGAGAGAGTGCAAATGCCATGGCACATGAGTAGCAGCAGGTAGGACAGCTTCAAGAAGTTAATTCTCTCTCTTTTTTTATTTTTCATTATGTAGGCCCCTGGGGATCAGATTCAGATTTTCAGGCCTGGCAGCAAGTGCCTTTACCCACTGAGCCATCTTGCCAGCCTCTAGTTTGTTTTTTCACTGTACAGATTAGTGAGACTCATGGGTGTTTCCACATACACATACACTGCAGGTTGAGCTTGATCATTCTCCCTCTCCCTCTCCCTTTCCAGGGCCAGGAATCTCTTTTCTTCAAGGCAGCTTCCCTCCCCTTATCCCAGCCTCTCTTCCTCCCTTCCTCCCTTCTTTCCTTGTTTCCTTTCCTTCCTTCTTTTCTTTTCTTTCTTAGTTTACCATTTTTCACTTAAAATCATGGTCATCTACTTTTTGTTGCACATGACAGATTTCCCTTTTTTTAAAAAATAAAATTATTTTCTAGACAAATCTTGTGTAGTCCAGGCTGGCCTTCCTATGTATCTGAGGATGAACCGCTGACACTCCTGCTAAACTTCTGAGTGCTCGAGAGAGATCCCCACCATGTTAATGACTAATTTTGTCAACCTCATGGGATTTAAAATCGCCCAGGAGACATACTTTGGGTGGGGATGGGGGTTGAGGGCATCTTCAGCAGATTCTCTCGGTCTCTGTCTCTGTCTCTCTGTCTCTCTGCCTCTCTGTCTCTGTCTCTCTCTCTCTCTCTCTCTCTCTCTCTCTCTCTCTCTCTGTAAACTTCTTAAAGGAGTCTGAGGAGGGGGGTCACCTGGTATAACAAACTTCCTGGGGAGATACAACAACAACAACAACAACAACAACAACAACAACAACACACACAGAGGCATGCATGTACGTACGCACCGCGTGCACATGCACACACACCTACTTACCTTAAAAGGTAGTCCAATGACTACGTTTGTGTTACTTATAGGATCAGAAATGACTGGAAGACAGCTGCATCACCAAAGGCCACCCCAGCATGGGTGACAGCTCACAGAAGCTGGGAACCTGGAGCACACTGCACAGCCTGCAGGCAGCTCAACAGGTTGGAGAGTGTCCTTTCTAAGTGGCTCTGTTGGTCTGAGCTGCTTCCTGGCAGCTCATCTGAACTTCATTTTGCCTAGACATTCACTTTGGTGGGCTAACAGAGACTATGAACAGTTTTTACTGCTTATATAGTCTTGAAGAAGGATGGTCCTAGTGAATCTGCTCAGTTTCAGGAACTTTTTGAAGGTATTTTAAGTTTTCTTTTGCGGGGGGAGGTTCAAGACAGAGTGTCTCTGTGTAGTCTTGGCTGTCCTTGGACTCAATTTGTAGACCAGGCTGGCCTCGAACTCACATCGATCCACCTGCCGCTATCTGCTAAGTGCTGGGAGTAAAGGCGTGCGCCACCACGCCTAGCCTATTATAAGTTTTGATCTCCTGTCTTAAAGAGCTTCCCTGTAGGGTAGAGTGTTTTGATTTTGGAGGAAACTGCCACATACAAGCTGGCTGTGTTCTCTTCCTCCTGAGCACCAGGCCCCGTGACGAGCACTCTACTTAGTTTTACTTTCATCCTCCCCCAGCATCAGCCTCCAACTTCTTCACTCTTCCCATGTGGACTCAACACCAGCTGCTTTAAAAAAAAAAAATCTTCCAGCCCTACAGCACCAGACAGGGACTTCTGAGGCTTTAGGCTTTATGGACTGAGCAGCTACTGGGTTCTCCCACATTTCCACTATACAGATGATCGTTGTTGGATTACCCAGGTCCCATCATGTAAGCCATTCTAATCAATACTCTCTTAATAACATATACATTCTGTTGATTCTGTTCCTCTAGAGTACATGCCCAATTAAACCACAGAAGCCAGCACCATATTTTTTTAATAACTGAATATTACACTGTGTAAATATGTTTTCTTTTACTACTTTTATTAAAATCAGTTGATGTTAAAGTTATATCAGTTGATGTTATAAGACTGTCTTTGTTTCTCAGTTTTTCTCTTAACCCAGTTATCACCCAAATAATTGAGACTCTATTATAGTATTTGTTTATCAAGCTTTACAATGCAATCTTAAGCAGTTATTGCTCTATTTTTGACCCTCTAGCCTAGTCTGGCTTCCTCCCAATGTAAATCCTAGAGACTGTCACTTTATGGCTTTCTCTGCTCAGCTGCTCTCTCCTGATGTCTCCTGGACCTCTGCCCATTGCTGAATCCTCCACTTCTTCCTCTAATTTCTCCTTCTCTACCTGGCAGGAAGTCCAGCCCTATTTCTCTCCCCTGCTTAGCAAGTGTCTGTAAGCTGCTTTATTGTCATATCAGGGGACAATTATGGAGCAGTGTTTACACAACATCGAGACAGGAGATCCTCAGAACAAGGATTGCAACCAGGTATGGGGTGGTAGTGGTACAGAAATCAGCATTTGGATTACATAATAACCTTATGCCTATAAATTGATTATACAAAATAATGAGTTTCATTATATTTTCTTTTTTAAGGATCTATTTATTTTTATTTATGTGCATGGATGTGCCTATGTGAGTTTATGTGTACCATGTGCATATAGGAGCCTGCAGAACCCAGATTCCAGAACTGAAATTACAGGTGGTTGTAAGCCACCTAATTGTAGGTGCCAAGACCTGCACTAAGGTCCTTGGCAAGAGCAGTAAATACTCTTAACCGCTGAGCCATTTCCTTAGCCCTTATTATGTTTTCATACATTATATAATATACCATTGTCATATGCCCATTATTCTCTTTTCCCCTCCCCTTTGCACTGGCTCCCGCCCTCTACACAAACAGCTGTCCTTCTGCTTTTATTTAGTTATATGTGTGTTCTGCTTTCATTCCTGTTGCTGTGATAAAATACTCTGACAAAAGTCAATTTAGAAGGGCTGGGTGTGGTGGCATAGGTCTTTAATCCCAGCACTTGGAAGGCAAAGGCAGGAGGATCTTTATACGTTCAGGGTTATTCTGGTCTACACAACCAATTCAAGCCAGCCTGGCTATATAGTGAGGCTCAGTCTCTCTGTCTCTGACTGTCTGTCTCTGCCTCTGTCTCTGTCTTTCTCGCTCTTTCTCTCTCTGTCTCTCTGTCTCTGTCTCTCTCTGTCTCTCTCTCTCTCTCTCTCTCTCTCTCTCTCTCTCTCACACACACACACACACACAGAGAATAAATATATGAAAAATTTTATTCATGGGATTAACCTTGGAGTTTATAAATGATGGAAAGATAATGAAAGTGTAGCATGTATATACAATGGAGATTTATTTGATCTTAAATAAGAAAGAAATCATATTGTTTGCATAAAAATGGATAGATAGAAATTATTATGTGTGTGTATGTGTGTGTGTGTGAGTAGCAATAGAACAGTGACTGGACATTGCTGTGACAGGTCTAACCATGCTGTTTGTTAGAATAGTAAGGAAGACTTTGGGCTAGGAAAGTGGTTAGATACTTTAAATGGACCTTAAATGGGCCATCCTAGTATAAGCAAAACAGTGCTGAGGGAAATTTGAACTGTGGGTGCTCACCCAGCTCAAGATGTTTCCAAGGGGAAGAATATTCATAAGTGGCCTAGAGACTGTTCCTGTCATATTTTACCAAATAATATGACCTCAAACTCCTGACCCTGCTGCCTTCACTTCCAAAGTGTTAGAACTGCAGGTATTACTATTTCTTGCATCTATATTCTTTTCGGAACTAGCCATTTAAGAGCGTGATTAAATTTCTCTATATCCTTGTGAGCATCTGATATTCTCACTATTTTTAAAATTAAGACAATTTCTTACTATGTAGACAAGGCCTACCTTGAACTTGCAGCAGTCCTTCTGCCTCTGCCTCCTTTATGCTTTTGCCACTGCTGCTGCTGCTGTGTGTGTGTGTGTGTGTGTGTGTGTGTGTATGTGTGTGTGCATGTATGTATGTGATTCTGATAAGCAAGTTGTAGTTTGGTTGACATCTCCCTGATGGCTAGTGGCATTGATGATCTTCCCATGTACTGACATGCCATCTGTGTGTCCTCTTCACTGATATAATTCTATGCATGTCTTTTGTCCATTTTCTAATTAGATGGTTTGGTTTTTATTGTTAAGTTTGGAGAATTTATTACAAATACTAGGACTCTAATCCTTTGTAAAATAGGTGGATTGCAAACTTTTTTTGTTTTTGTTTGGTTTTTTTTTTTTTGAGACAGGATTTCTCTGTGTGTAGCCTTGCCTGTCCTGGACTCCCTAGACCAGGCTAGCTTTGAATTCCCAAGTGTTAGGATTAAAGGTTTGTGCCACCACCACCCAGCAAGATCATCTTTTTTTGTTTTGTTTTTTTGGTTTTTTTGTCTGTGTAACCCTGGCTGCCCTGGAACTCACTCTGTAGACCAGGCTGGCCTTGAACTCACAGAGATCCACCTGTCTCTGGATTGCAAAGTTTTTAAAATGGAAACTTATAAAAATCGAGTATACTGGAAGAGGGCAAATGGGCTGGGCTGTAGGTATAGTACCACCTGCAGTGTAAGTTTATGGGGCAAGAGGATGGGATGTTTTCCCATGCTTCGAAGATGGATGATAGCGTCCCTTTTTTGTAGGGCTCTTATATGTAATTCTTGTCATGGGAAGGAGGGGAGCCTAGATTAGCTGGTGTACAATCCCAGGATGTTAGCACCATCTACCACGAATGTAATGTCTAGTACTGATCCAAAATAAGGGTCATGGGGTGCCAGGTGGCCTGAAGTGATACTGTGACATTCCAGTCTGGTCTGGCCTTGCTGGCCTGACTTGGCCTGCATCATGATTTTCAGGGCAGTCTGGAGGTTTGGAGGGAGACAGATCACTCATATAATACATGCCAGTAGGCCTTGGAGATGGTGGGTAAAGGCAGTTGTCACCAGACCTCAGAACCTAAGTTTGGACCTTGGGTTACACATAGTGGATGCAAGCAAGAAAGGACTCAGACTCCTTGCAAGTCATCCTCTGACTATCACAGGAACACCACAGCATAGCACTGTGGGTGAGCATGCGCAGACCTTGTACATGTATACCACATACCTACCATAGACACATAATTTGGTTCTAGAGACATTGTTCTTCTTTTAGATAGGAGGATGGGAGGAAGGGGGCAGGAGAGAGAGGGCAAGTGGAGAGGGGTTCAGGAGGAGAGGGGAGAGAGAAGAAGGAAAGAGAGGACGGAGAGAAGAAGAGAGGGAGGAGAAGTAGGGAGAGAGAGGAAGAGGAGAGGAGGATGGGAGAGAGGGAGGAAGAGGGGGAAGAATGCAGATACTTCTTTTTTTCAGGTGTGTAGTTTGTCTTATTCTCTTCACATGGGCTTTCACAAAGCAACTTGTTTCAATATCGGCAAGACCTGTTTTATTAATTTTTCTTTTGTGAATTGTATTTTTGGAGTCAAGTCTAAGAATTCTTCACCTAGCTTTAGTTTTTTTTTTCTTTTTGTGTGTTCATGTAGCTCAGGTTATCCTCGCCTTAGAGATCCTCCTGCCTCATACTCCTGAGATCTCAGGTCTGCATCACAGCCCAGCTCTTTTTCAGGCCTATGTTATTACTCTCCTACCATTGCTTGAGAGGCTGTCACTTTAAAAAGAATCACGTTTGCACCTTCGTCAGAATCAGTTGGCTGGACTGTAGGAGTCTGTTTCTGGTTTCTTCATTCTGTGTGTTGATTGATGCATGTGTCTCTTTCCTCCACTATCTCATTGCCTTAATTACTGTAACAAGTTGTACTGCCCATCATAGGAGCTTATTCATGTCCTTCTTTAACAAAATCATTTCAGCCACTGTGATTCCTTTGTCTGTCCATATAATTTTTCTTTTTTAAAATTTATTTTATTTTATTCTATTTTAAAATTTATTTTATTAATTTATTCAGATTACATCTCAGTTGTTATCCTCTCACTTTTATCTTCGTGTTCCTCCCTCCCTCCCTCTTTCACCCTTTTCCCCTCCCCTAGGCTTGTGACAGAAGGGGACCTCCTCCCCCACTATATGGTCATAGGCTATCAAATCTCATCTTGGTAGCCTGCTTCCCCTTCCTCTGAGTGCCACCAGGCCTCCCCACCAAGGGGAAGTGATCAAATATGGGGCACCAGAGTTCATGCCAGAGTCAGTCCCCACTCTCCACACAACTGTGGAGAATGTCCTGTCCATTGGCTAGATCTGAATAGGGGGTGTACGTTTGCTGCATGTATTGTCCTTTGTTGGTACCTTAGTTTGAGCAGACCCCCTCTGGGTTCAGATCTGCCCATCATGATGTTTTTCTTGTGGGTTCCTAGGACCCTCTGGATCCTTCTATTTCCCCATCCTCCCATATTTCCCTCACCTAGAGTCACAATAGGATGTCCCTACATCTATCCTGATCTCCTGGTAAGAGAAGACTTTCATTGGACATCCCTTTTGAGCTAGTGTCCAATTATAAGTGAGTATATATATACCATGTGAGTCTTTCTGGGTCTGGGTTAACTCACTCAGGATGATCATTTCTAGCTCCATCCATTTGCCCATAAATTTCAGGATTTCCCAGAGATCTGCATGCCTCTGCCTCCTGAGTACTGGGCTTAAAGGTGTGTGCCAGTACTACCAGCTATTTTTTTCTTTTTCTATGTAAATTTTTTAAAGCTGGGCAGTGGTGGCGCACACCTTTAATCCCAGCGGAGGCAGAGGCAGGCAGATCTCTGTGAGCTCGAGGCCAGCCTGGTCTACAAGGCCAGTCTAGGATAGTCAGGGCTACATGGAGAAACCCTGTCTAGGAAAAAAAAGATAGGGGGTCTTACTATGTACCCCTGGTTGGCCTAGAACTCACTTTGTAGAACAGTATGGCTTAGAACTCACAGAGATTATCTGCGTCTGTCTCCCGAGTACAAGTAGTAAAGGCATGTGGCTTTACTGGTACTTTTCCATGCAAATTTGGAGATGCAGGCTTGAGACTAGGTCCCTTTACCTATCCCTGGCTGTCATGGAACATGCTGGCCACTAGCTCAGAGATCCTCCTGCCTCTGCCTCCCCAGTGCTGGGATTTACTGTGTACAATTTAAAATAAGAGTGTTTATATCTACAAAGAGATTGTTATAGAAATGTCGTTACATTTATGGATTCTTTTTATCCTTTGATCTTCCATCAGCAATTTCTAATTTTTAGCACTTGGGGCCTGACCAGATTTAATTAATTAAGTCATTAATTAATTTTGAGAAAGGTTTTTATATTCCCTCAGCTGGCTTCTAACTCCCTGTGTACATGAAGATGGTCTTGAATTCCTGATCCTCACGATCCACTTCCCAAGTGTTGGGATTATAGGAGTGTGTCACCACCCTCAGTCTGTGTGGTTTTGGAACCTAGCACTTCGTGCATGCACATAAGCACTCTGCCAACTGAGCTATACCTTCAGGCTCTTCCGATCAGATTTTATAAATAAACAAATGAATGAATAGCTGTAGTGGTGATGAATGGAATCATGTTTTTTATTTTGGTGTTTTGTGTTCCTTGACAGTATATGGAAATATGATTGCTTTGGGGTGTCAGTTTTGTGTTTTTGCAGAATCCTTGGGGTTTTCTACATAGTCTGTCACACAGAACTTTTGCGGATCATTCTCTTTCTCGATGCCATGCCTTTTATCACTTTTACTACAGGGGCTGTGACTTAACGTATAAGAACGGTGGGTGAGTGATGGAGAGTTGGCTCAGCTGTTAAGAGCCTGGACTGCTCTTGCAGAGATTGGAGGTTGGTTCCCTCCACCCAAATCAGGTGGCTCACACCCACCTGTAACTCCAGCTCCAAAGATCATATGTCTTCTCCTAGCCTGTGCAGATGTCTGCCCACATGTACACATGTGCACACATATAAATATATAACAGCACTGAGGCCACATGCCAAGATCTACCATTTTCCCTCCCTTCCCCCATTCCTTCCTATGTTTTCTCCTCCTCTTTTCTTTTTCCTTCCTTTTAAAACATTTTACTTATTTATTTTTATTTTATGCATATAAGTGTTTGCCTGCACATATATATGTGCACCATGTATGCACCTGGTGCCTTGGAGGTCAGCAGAAAGTGTCAGAGTCCCTGAAACTGAAGTTACAAATGGTTATGAGCTGAGATGTGGGTGCCAGGAACCAAACTTGAGTTCTCTGCAAGAGCATCAAATGCTCTTAACCACTGAACCATCGCTCCAGCCCCTTTCTTTCCTTTCCTTTTTGTTTTTGAGACAGGATCTCACCATATAGTCCTGGCTGTCCTGGAACTTACTATGTAGACGAGGCTGGCCTAAAATTCAGAGATCCACCTGCTTCTGCCCCCCTAGTGCTGGGATCAAAGGAGTGTGCCACCATGCTCAGCATATCTTAAGAGTTTTTTGGGGGGAGGGGGAGGCAGGTTTTGAGACAGGGTTTCTCTGTGTAGCCCTGACTGTCATGGACTTGCTTTGTAGACCAGCTGGCCTCGAATTCACAGAGATCCGCCTGCCTCTGCCTCCCAAGTGCTGGGATTAAAGGCACGTACCACTACCCAGCTTTGAGTTTTTTTTAAAATGTTACTTTTATTTGATTTTTTTTTTTGAGACAAGGCCTCAGTATGTTGCCCAAGTTTGTTCTGAACTGGAGTCAAGTGATTCTTCTGCCTCCCATGTTGCTGGACTAACTTGCATGTGTCGTTTTGGGTGAGGTTTTATTTTGTTGTTGTTTATTTTAGAAAGTAGGTGCTGCTGTGTAGAACGTCATATGATAGCTAGCCTAGAACTTCAGATGCCTCAGTCACCCGACTGCTGGGATTCCAGACTATATCACCATCCATAGCACTTGATTGAACTTTGACTGTTGAACCAACTTTGCATACCAAAATAAACCCCACTTGGTCATAGTATATGGAGGGTTCTTTTATGTGCTGTTGGATTGGTCTTTTTTTTTCTTTTTCTTTTTAGAATGTTTGCATTTAAGTTCAAGAAACATTCTTGAGACAAGGTCTCCCAGTGAACCTGTGACTGGTCTACGACTCCATACTTGGACCAGCTGACTTCAAACTCACCCAGAGATCTGCTTGCTTTTGCCTCTTAAGTGCTTGAACTGAGGTTGTGTGCCACCACCCTGGCTCAGGTTTTCTATGTATACAGTGTTCTGCCTGCACATACACCTGCAGGCCAGAAGAGGGCACCAGATCACATTATAGATGGTTGTGAGCCACCATGTGGTTTCTGGGAATTGAACACAGGACCTCTGGAGGAGCAGACAGCGCTCTTAACCTCTGAGCCATCTCTCCAGCCCCCCCCCATCTTTTCAGACTTCAGTACCACAAAAAGGGGGGGGGGAGAGATCAGTAATCTAAATCCCTACCTCAAGAATCAAGAAAGGGAGCTTCTATAGAGATGGGACAGTAGCTAAGAGCACTGGTGGGTCTTCCAGAGGACCCTGGAATGCTAGTATCCACATGGTGGCTCAAAATCATCTCTAATTCCAGTCTCAGAGGATCTGATACTCTCTTCAGGATTCTGTGGGCATCAGGCATACAAGTGATGCACACATTTACATACAGGTATACAATAAAATAATAATTAAAAAATTAAAAAGACCAAACACACACATAGAGATATACATGTAGAAAAAATATCAAGCATGGTATATTACATACCTGTAATCTCAGCTCTTGGAGTAATGTTAGTGTGAATGCCATTAATCCTTCTTTGAATATTTAACAAACTTTCCTAGAATTCTCTGGAGAGGAATCCTTCTTTAATCCTCTTTCTCCAATGGTTGTGGGATTACTCAGATTTTCTAGTCGTCTTGGCAGAGTTTCAGTGGCTTGTCGGTGTTGAGGAATTGTTGCATTTCTTTTAAGTGGTGGTCCATTGTCATGCTGTTTTCTCATTCCTCTGTTGATGGCTGTAGGATCTGTAGTGGTACTCGTGTTCATTTCTGATACTGCTAATGTATATCTCCTCTCCTTTTCTCTCTACCAGTCTTGCTAGAGTGTAATCGATTTTATTGATCCTTTTCTTTAAGAAGCAACTTTGGTTTCATTGATTTTTTTCCCTATTGTTTTCTTGCTTTCAATTCTATTGATTTCTGCTCCTATCTCTAATATTTCCTTCTTTTTGCCTGGTGTGTGTGTGTGTGTGTGTGTGTGTGTGTGTGTGTGTGTGTGTGTTTTGTTGTTGTTGTTGTTGTTGTGGTGGCTCAATTCCCAGGACCTTATGATACTAAGCAAGCACTTCCCTCGAAATATATATTCCCAGCTCTTTTTCTACATTCTTCTGTCATTTTCTTTACAGGCTGGCCTTGATGTTGAGGTGCAGGCAAGGGTGATCTTGAACTCTTGTATCTTCCTGTCTCCAAGTACTGACTTCTGGGAATACAGGAGCCTGTCACTCTTATGAGCAGTGCAGACTGAACCCACTGCCTTGGAGATGCTAGGCAATCCTACTCTACCAACTGAGAATTCTAATGCTGAGTTCTACAATGGCTGCAGTAATTTATATTTACCACATTTTTTGCTCTGTGTTTTTACATTTTGTATTTATTTATTTATTTTTATCTTATGTGTTATATTTATGTATTGAAATTTTTATGTGAATGGCTGTTTTGCCTGCATCATTGCCTGTGCCATCATGTGTGTGCCTTGTGTAGAAGGCGGTCAGAATAGGGTATCAGATCCAACGGAATTACATGTGGTTGTGAGCTGCCATGTGAGTGCTAGGAATTGAACCAGGGTTCTCTGAAAGCCCAGCCAGAGCCACTGAGCCATCCCTCCAGCTCCTTGTGTATTTTTTTGTTTGTACGTTTTTGAGACGGCCTCTCGCTCCGTAGGCTAGGCTGGCCTAGAACGAACTCACTCAGCCTTCAGCTCTTGATCCTTATCCTACTGCCTATGCCTCCCGAGTGCTGAGATTACACGGTATGTCACTACACCTAGCTTGGTTTTTTTATTTTAATCCCATGTTGGATAAGTATGTGGCAATGGCTTTTCCTCCTTTCTGCAGGCTGTCACTTCATTCTGCTGAATCCTTCCTTTGATGTGCTGAAGCCCCTGCCCCACCCCCACCCCCGCTCACATATATTATTTTGTGTTTTTAGTGTTTGGCATAGTAGTATCATTTTTAAATTTTTTGTTTTTTGGAACTGGGGTTTTCTTTCTCTGGGTAGCCCTGGCTGTCCTGGAACTCACTCTATACACCAGGATGGCCTTGAATTCAGAGACTAACCTGCGTTTGCTTCAAGAGTGCTGGGATTAAAGTCATGTGCTACCACAACTGCATTTTTAAAAGACTTATTTATTTATTATGTATACAGTATTCTACCTGTACCTGCAGGCCAGAAGAGGGCACCAGATCACATTATAGATGGTTGTGAGCCACCATGTGGTTGCTGGGAATTCAACTTAGGACCCTTGGGTTTTTGTTGTTGTTGTTTTTGTTTGTTTTCTTTTATTTTTTGTTTTTTTTTTTCCGAGACAGGCTTTCTCTGTGTTATCTTGACTGTCCTGGACTCACTTTGTAGACCAGGTTGGCCTCGAAATCACAGCGATCCGCCTGCCTCTGCTTCCCGAGTGCTGGGATTAAAGGCGTGCGCCACCACCGCCAGGCCAAATTTAGGACCTTTGGAAGAGCAGCCATTGCTCTTAACCTCTGAGCTGTCTCTTCAGCCCAGTATTATCATATATTGTACCTATATAATTTCTGATACCCTACCGTTTTTTAAGTGAGTTCATGTTGGATAAATTTTATTTATATTTGTCCTTGTTCATTGATTTTACTATCTGTCACCTCTAATTTATTTTTTCAAGACACAGTTTCATGGTGTAGCACTGGCTGACCTGGAACTCACTGTGTAGATCTAACTGGCCTTGAATTTGCAGACAATGCTTGGATTAAACAGGAACTATGCCACCACTGCTGGCCTTCGCATCTACACTTGGTGCTCACATCTATTATTGAGTCTGTCCAATGATCTTTGAAATTTCAGCTGAGAGAGAGAGAGAGAGAGAGAGAGAGAGAGAGAGAGAGAGAGAGAGGGAGGGAGGGAGAGAGCGCGCACCTCTGGAGGCCAGAAGATGCTGTTAGATCCCCTCAGATCTGGAGATATAGGCAGTTGTATGCTAGGCCTGAGCTCAGGTTCTCTAGAAGATCAGGATATTCACTTAGCTGCTGAACCATTTCTCTAGTTTCAGATTTTAGCTTCTTAAAATGCTATGGTTTTCATTTAGTTATTTTTCATAATGTATTTCTTTGATGAGACCTTTTCATCTATTTATTTATTAGCCTGTTTTTTGCAGTATTGGGAATTCGAGGCCAGTGCTTTACCACCAAGCTTTACCCATGATCTTAAAGAAAAAGATCTTTATAGTTTTAAATGACATCTCAGTGAGTTGTCCAGGCTTGAAGTCACTCCATAGCCCGGCAAGCCTTCAGCTTTCAATCTTCCTGTCTGACCTCTACCCCAGGCCAGGAGCTGGGATTACAGGTCTGTACCACCAGGTACATCTATTGATTTTGTTTGTTTGTTTGTTTTTCGAGACAGGGTTTCTCTCTGTGTAGCCTTGGCTGTCCTGGACTTGCCTTATAGATCAGGCTGGCCTTGAACTCACAGAGATCCACCTGACTCTGCCTCCCGAGTGCTGGGATTAAAAGCATTGTGCACCACACCCGACCACATTTATTGATTTTTAAAAAAATGTCAGTATTGGGGATTGAACCCAGGGTCTCATGCATGCAAGGCAAGCACTGTACTGCTGAGCAACTCTCCAGGCACAGTACTATTTTAAAATGATTTTTATAGTTAATTGTGGAGGATCTTTACAGTCTTTGTCAAATAGTTGCATTGTTGGACTCATCTTCCTTTGGTGTCAGTTGACTGGCTTCTCTCAGGCTGGCTGTCAAATGTCTGGCCCATTAAGATGAATTATTTTCTCTTTCTTTTTTCTTTTTGGTTTTTCGAGACAGGGTTTCTCTGTGTAGCCCTGGCTGTCCTGGACTCCCTTTGTAGACCGGGTTGGCCTTGAACTCACAGCGATCCACCTGCCTCTGCCTCCCTAGTGCTGGGATTAAAGGTGTGTGCCACCACTGCCTAGCTAAAATGAATTATTTTCAATTAGCATCCTGGACATTTCAGTTATGTTAGGTAGCTCTTTTCTAAACTTTTAAAACATTATTTACTGTTTGTTGTTGTTGTTGTTATTATTATTATTACTGTTGTTGTTGTTGTTTTTCAAGACAAGGTTTCTCTGTGTATCCCTTGCTATCTTGGAATTCATGGTCTTAAACTCAGAGATTCACTTGCTTCTACCTCCTGAGTGGGTGCTGGGATTAAAGGCATGAGCCACCACTGCCTAGACAAAAATTATTATTGTTGTTGTTTGAGACAGAGTTTCTCTGTGTAGCCCTGGCACTGTCCTGGACTCACTCTGTAGACCAGGCTGGCCTCAAACTCACAGCGATCTTCCTGCCTCTGCCTCCCGAGTGCTGGGATTAAAGGCGTGTGCCACCACGCCTAGCCCAAAAATTATTTTTAATTATGTGTGCATGTGTGGTGGTGGGGGGAGGGAGGAAGGGCTGCTCCTTTCCCAGTCTCTTGTTTATAGAAAACATACCCCACCCTTGGATCCCTTGGTTTTTCTCTTCTCCTTATCACTCAGTCTAGGGGTACCTACTGGTTTATGAGAGATAAACATTGTTGCTTCTCAAGTCTTGGGGTTCCTAGCTAGTCTATTTTTTCTTTCTTTCTTTTTCTATCTAGGGCATATAGCTGCACTTCATGAATAGAACCAGGGAAAAGTGTCTATATAACCTTATTCTAGGGCCAGAAGTTCCTGTGTAGTTTAAAATGGCATTTCATATGAGTGCGCAACTCTTGTTAAGGATTAAAAGTTTTAGCGGACTGGAGAGATGGCTTATTGGCTAAGAGCACTAGCTGCTCTTGCAGAAGACCCAGGTTTAGTTCTTAAGACTAACTCCATTTCAAAGGGATCTGATGCTCGTTTCTGGTTCCTGAGAATACCATGAAAGCACAAGGAACACATATAAATATGCAAACAAAACATCTATATTTATATATAATAAAATGAAAATCCTGAAAAAAACTACCAAATCTATTTTAGTCAGGTGTGGTGGTGCACACCTTTAATCTTAGCTCTTGGGAGGCAGATGCAGGAAACTCATTGACTTTAAGGCTAGCCAGGGCTACATCGTGAAACCCTGTCTCAGCCAACCAATCAAACAAAATGTGTTTTATAGCTAGGTTTGGTGGTGCATGCTCTTAATTCTAGCAGTTGGGAGGCAGGCATAGTGGATCTCTTTGAGTCAAGGCCAGCCTGGTCTACATAACCAGTTCCAGTACAGCCAGGGCTACATAGTGAGACCTTGTTTCTAAAATAGATGCTCAGGCCTCATGATTTTGGTTTTATTTTGTAGTTTTTTAAAACAGGGCCCCCACTGTTTCCAGGCTCTGCAGGCCTGGAATTCACTATGCATACCAGGCTGACCTTGAAATCACAGAGATCTGCCTACCACTGCCTCCAAAGTACTGACATTTAAAGGTGTGTACTACCATGCCTGACTTTTATGGTGTGTGTATTTTACTCTGAAGTTTTTTTTCAAAACTTTGTTTTTTTATGTAGCTCAGGCTGGATTTGAACCTGTGATCCTCCTGCTTCCATGTCTGTTGTGCTAAGTAAGGTTAGAGGCAAGGACATAGTGGTTATGCAGTTTTTTAAATGCAGCTACATTTTGAGGTGGTGGTACACGCCTGCAATTCCAATACTTGGGAAGGTGAAACAGGAGGTTTGCCATGAATCCAAGGCCTGCCTGGACTGTATAGTGAGTTCAAGGCCAGGTAGGGCTGTAGAAGGAGACCCTGCCTTAGAAAATCAAAGCCAACCCCCCCCCCCACAAAAATGCAGCTAAACAATGTAGTTAAATATATCAATGTTTTCCTTAGCTTCTGGGCTTTATGTCCTTGAAAAAGCCTCCTCATTTCCAGATTGCTTTTTGCTGGTGTTTTGTTCTGGTTTCAAGCAGGCCCTGTTCTATCTTCTTGGTAATGTTCCATTTGTTCCTCTGATTGGAGGGTGTGCTCCCACTGCTCATCAGTTTTGCTGCCATGTGCTAGTTCAATTCATCCTTCAAGGCCATGACTGCCTTGGAACCATAAGTTCCTTTTAAGCGGGCACAGGGTCTTTCTAGTTTAATCCCCAGGGAACAGGATGGCCACTGGGCTCTTGGGGACTTTGTTACCTGTCTTCATCTGTTCCGGACTGCAGGGTCCTTGCCAGCCCTCACTGGTCCTTACCTGTGTGCACTAGAGCCTAAGCTCGGAGACCCTGGGATTTGCATTCTGGAACTTGCTAGTAACATAATAAATGAAGGGATCCAGCTGTGAAGAGGGCTGCTTTGTATAACTGCCCTCTATGATGCCCTTTCCTGTGCATGCTTTCCCTATCCTCCTCTAGTAGGCCTGCCTTTCTCTGCCTCCTTTCCGCCTTGAGCTCTGTAGAGAGCCTGCTCAGGTGACCACACTTCCTGGCTGCTGACACCAGGAGGCAGGGTTGCTCTCTTCTTTATAGAAGCACCTTCTCTAGGTGTGATAGTAACTTCAGAGGAGCTAGGGATGCCCAGACAAGCTAGTAAAATTTCATCTCTGGATGTGTCTACAAGAGACTGGCATTTAAATAGTCAACCCGTTGAGGGCTTGAATAGAACAAATAGGAAGAGGAAAGGTGAATTTGCTTCTTTCTGGGTTTTCATTAATTAATTAATTAATTTATTTATTCATTCATTCTTTCTTTCTTTGTTTTTGAGAGGGTTTCTTTTTTGTTTTGTTTTGTTTTGTTTTTTCTTTTGGCTGGAGAAACAGCCATGGGTACTGGGAACCGAACTCTTATATTTTTGGTTGTGAGCCTAGCTTTTAATGGCTGAGCCATCTCTCCAGCCCTTGAGAGGGTTTCTTTGTGTAGCTCTGGCAGTTCTGGAGACAGCCACAAGTGCAGAGATCCACCTGCCTCTGCTTCCAGAGTGGAGTGCTGGGATTAAAGCCCTGCGCCACCACCTGCCTGACTTTGCGTCTTTCTGAGCTGAGACATTCATCTTCTGCCCTTGGACTTCATTCAGCACTCCTGAAACTTTGATCTTCAGGTGCAGACCCACCTGGTGCTGTGACTGTTTCTCTGATCTTCTTAGGCCTTCGGATTCAGACTGACTTTCACCACTGACTTTCCTGCATCTCTGGCTTGCAGATAGCAGATGGCAATCTCTATAATCTCATATTTGTGTGTACTATGTTATTATATATCTCATATATACTGGGAATATATAGTATATGTGTGTGTGCATGTGCATATATATTAATATATACGATACATATGATGGGAGCTCACAACCAATTGTAACATACATACATACATACATATATTACTGATTTTCTCTCTTTGGAGAACCTTAATACACTAGTGATTCCCAGTCTGTTTTCTGCCGTCACCTGCCTCCCAGTTGCATTCTTGTAACCTCCACAATATTCAGATTTTCACACACTGAACCTTTACTTAGATCTCTCTTCATTACCACCCTCCTGGGGACTCCAAGGCTCAGCGATCAAGCGGAACAAGCTGGGGAACAGGTGCAAAATCTGGCCAGACTCAGATGTTTTTTAAGGCTCCAACAGAGAGAGACTCAGGGGCCCTCCAAGTTTTTAGGTTCATGTCTAATACATCTTATCACTGCATCAGACTCTGCTCCTGTACCCATATGCTGCTCCTGTGCCACTAGCATCTTATGGATCATATTCTGTATTTATTACTTGTGAGATGTGAAAATAAGGTATTGGTTCAGTAATAGAACACCTTATACAAGCATCCCAGGTAGATAGAGCTATTCCCCCTACTCTGAGATCAAATAGCATTGTTCCTTGTGTTCTGGAGAATACTGGTTTAGTGCAGTGTTTATGTTTATGTCCTTCTTTCTGAGATAGAAAACATACTCAAAGGCACAAACTTTATCTAATTCAGGTTCCCAGTGGCTACCAAAGTGCCTGACACTGAGCAGGTACCAGAGAGGCTTGAATTTGATGAGTGCCTTTATTAATACGCTTCTTGAATGTGCTCACCATGGGGCAAGCCTCAGGTTGCTCCTCAGAGGCTAATTAATCATTTTCAGTGTTCAAGAAAGAACACCTTCAGGAGTTTGAAATGTCGGCAGCAGTTTCTAGCCCACACATGAGGCCAGGACTGCATTATACCATAGGATCTGGGGTAGTGCCATGATCTTGTCACTTGGCATGCCTTTGAAGTCACTGCCTCAAGAGATCTCTAAACCTTTGACTTGTCAAGCCTGGGCCTCATTTGTACTTTTTCAGTTGGAGGGAGAGACCAGCCCAAACAGCATGTCCTCACACAGTGTTGGCCAAGGAGGGAGGGATTAGGGAACACACAGTCCAGCTTGGAGTCTTGTAACCTTGGAGGGGAGGAACAAGGAGTTGTCTGAGGGGCTTAAAGGCATCTAGGGTCTTGCTTTAATGACAGTCTCTGGGTGCTTAGTCATAAAGGCAAAAAGACAGCCCTAAAAGGAGTTGAATTGATAACTTAAAATATTTATGTTGTATGTCTTTTGCCTGTATGTATGTGTGCCACATGCATGTCTGATGCAGGAGGCCAGAAGAGGGTGTCAGATACCCTGGAACTGTAATTATGGGTGCTTGTGAGCAGCCAGGTAGGTGCTGGGAACTGAACCCCAGTTCTTTGTGAAAGCAGTGTTTTAAACTATTGAACCATCGAGTCGACCCTGAATTGCAGGCTTTTAGAGTTGGAAGCATATGCCAGTTGGCCACTGATGTGCCAGTTGTAAGGAAGCTGCAGACAAATTTGAAGTAGCTTGTCTTTCAAGAATGCCTTTACCACCAGCTCTGGTGCCTATCCTTCAATACGGCAGTGTTTGTGGCATCTTGGAGAACTGAAGCTAAGTACCAGGACTCTTGAGGAGATAAGGGCTGTGGTGGTAACAAGCAAGCTTGTAATCCCAGCACTCAGGAGGCACTGGATCTCAGCGAGGTCAAGACCAGCTTTGTCTACAAAGTGAGTCCAGGATAGCCAGGGCTACACAAGGAAACCCTGTCTCAAAAAAACCAAACAACAACAACAACAACAAAAACCCTTCAAGGACCACCTGTGCCAGTCCTCCCCACACCTCTTAGGCTCTTGCGACCCCAGAATTGCCAAGACTATCAGAATGCACCCCCAACTTTAGACCCCCATGAAGAGCACACCCAGTCAACTATCTTTGCAAGTAACTTTTATTTACAACAGAATTGGTGGCTTTGTTCCTCAATTTTTAGGGACCCTTGGCATCAGCAGCCAGAGGGAAAATCTGCAGTGAAATCAAACTCATTCTGCCCCAGCCACAGCTCAGGAAGCTCATTGGCTCGGTCCAGCCCTAGTTCTACCACCAGAGACATCAGCACCTCCTCATCCACTGGGTCAGAATCAATGATAGCAGGGCTCTGGGAACCAGCAGGAGGAGAGGCTGACCCACCTGCTCCCGCCTGGGCCCCAAAGGCCCAGTTTTGTGGGGGCCCTGCCTCCCCTGGTTGGCCTGGAGTGGCAGCAGTAGCAGCAGCAGCAGTGGCAGCAGCAGCCACTGCTGCAGCCCCCTGATACTGGCTGTTTAGCTTCTGCAGCTGCATGCTGGCCAGCAGGTGAGGGGAGGGGTTCAGGTTGAAGGTTGGAGGTTTGGTAGGAGGGGTGGTAGTAGGAGAGCCTATTGGAGATGCTGATCCAGAGGGGCTACTGGGAACCCCATTGGCTTTGGCTCCATTCGAGGTGACCCCGGGGTAGTGCAGGATGGTCACTGCTTTACGATCCTTAGAGTAGGCCAGAGAGTTCATCTCCTGGTTGGTACCCTAGAAGACAGAAAGGCACACCATAGTCGTCCTCCTCTCAGTTTTCCCTTTGGCATTCACTGCATCTGGGGTGCTCCTGTATAGCCTCC